>CM073468.1:31562500-32260000 GCA_037074535.1 Gleditsia sinensis
CAAGGTAAGTTAGCTTAATCTCCACTTAAATCCATCTTTTCTCTTCATCCTTGGGGTTCAAAAACTCACCCTCCTTCTCTTATTTAAGCTGCTAGAAAAGCTAAGAGAAGGGTAGAATTTTACTCCTTCCTTCAAGAGGAAACAAGAAAAAGAATTCACTAAGTGAGCTAGGTAGATCTTTAGGTAGGTTTAACAATATGTTTTTTTAGAAAAACTTTGAAATTAGAAACATTTATATGTGATTTTGATCCTAGAACTTGATGAAATTTACTATATTTGTTACCTGGATGATTAGCCATGGATGTTGCTATATCATGTTACATGTTGATCTTGCATGCGATGTATGTTTGAATACTTAGGTTGGTGTGGAAAGTTCTACATAATTATGGCTATGGGTGGCAAAATTTTAAGATTATTATGCTGTTATTTTGTATATTTAAATGTGGTGAAAAATTGATGGAACATGATTAGATGTAAATAAGGAAGAAAATGGAAGATGACATAATAAAATGATGAACTAAAACCTTAGAAAAGGTTTGGTTAGGAAACTAGATTTCGGAGTAATCAGGGAAGCTTCTGTTTTTCAAATTCTGGGAAAAATCGATTAGGAATTAAAATAAATAGTTAACATGATATATATATATATATATATATATATATATGTCTCACGAATTTTAACCACTGGAGTCACTCAATTTGGAGTCCATATGAGATATTTATGATTAGATTAGTAAGTAGCGGTCAGAAAATGGTTAACCAGGGAAAAATCTATTAGAAAAGCTTATGTGTTTAAATTGTTGGTAAGATTCTATAGGGAATTAAAATAACTGGTTAACATAAAAAATATAGATATGTGTCTTATAGAAATTTATCCACTGGAATCACTCAATTTGGAGTTCATATGAGGGAGATATGGTCATATTAGTAAGTAAATGTCAGAACCTACCCAAGAAGAAATAACATTTAACATGAGCGAGTAATATCACCAAGCTTCCTTAAGATTACACTAAAATGTTCAACCTAATAGTTTTAGAGAATTATTTTATCTTTAAATGGGAACCAAGATCACCTAATTCGGAGTTAAAATGAGGGATTTATGCTCTGATTAGTGAGAAAAGGTCAGGCAGGACAAAAACCTGCATCAGGGAATAACACAACATAGAGCTAGCCATGTTCCAAGACACGGCAAGGCCGTGTTTGCTATTGGAAAGGGTATTTTGAAGCCTAAAGCATGGCTATTTTACAAAAAATGGCCAAGCCGTGTTACAAGATACGTTTAGGCCGTGTTGGAAGTTGGTAAAACTTATTTTCAACATTTTTATACTCTAAATGAACCTCATGAACTATAGGATAATAATAGAAACCAAATTGAAGAATAATGCCGTATTAAATTTGTGAGAACATATGTTAAAAATGATATAAGTAGGAGGAAAGTGACTAGAGGCCAAGCATAAAGAAAATGAAGAGATACAAATAATATTTAAAAAGGAAGAAGAATCTTATAAATTACTAGTGTATGCCATAGCCATTGCCATTGTATGAACTGCTTACCATCTTAAGTGTGTAATTTTGACATGAAAATATTTTATAAAGTGATATTTGAAATGATTATGTTCATGTGATGATGACCAATGATTTTTGGAAATGATTATATTTTGATGAAAAATTATGGCATGTGAGTATAATGAACATACTTGTTATTGAAATAATATTTTTGGCTATTAATGTCAAAAGAAAAGAAAAGAATATGGTCACATGGTGGTCTGTGTGGTGCACCAGTAGGGGATGCCCTACCAACGGCTATGAATATGTTAATGAGAAAAGAAAGTGTGTCATGTCGGACAGAGAAAGAAAAGCCCATACCGGAGAGTTGAAAGTGCTCACCCTGACCGGGATAGCTTGATACAAAAATAAATTGATAGCCGTCATATGATATTTTGAAAATAGTTATTCATGTCATACATGTCATAACTGTATGATTTTCATGTGCATGGATAAAGTGCATTCATGTGGCCTAAAGATATTTGCTGTAGTTTATACAGATGAACATGATATGATGAGCTATATTAATGATAATTATGATTTATTGTTGAACCTACTAGGATTTAATTCTCACTATATTTCAACATCATATTTAGAAAACTAAGTTATGCATATATTCTCTATGACTGGCTTTTAGCATACGTTGGTTTGAGTTGGCTAAAATCCCAGTAAAGGTGCAACTGTAACGTCCATTGTTTTTTGTTTATCTCATTATTTATTTATTTTCACATTTCGCATGTTAAATATGCCATATGTTTAAACACAATATATGTGTGTGTGTGTGTGTGTGTGTGTGTTTATATATATATATATATATATATATATATTACAAATCTCACACGTGTAATAATTATACAACATATTATTTTAGTACACAAATAAGAGTCCTTATACAGCACTCCGCCCTTGAAACACAAAGGGTGAGGAGGTGGTGCTGACATTAAGATCTTCATCAGTAATGCCATTTCTTGTTGCATCTCATTTCTTTTTATCTGAACATAACACCACAATAATAGTGAGGACAAAGGTTTCCAGTAGACATAACATAAATAAAATATAATGAGAAAAATAAGAGTTATGTTTAGCTGTATAAGCTATAGAAAATATTAAGATTTAGAGATAAAATCATCACTTTAATTGATGCATAATTAACATACTATATATGCACTGAAAATTCACTCTTTTTTTAAAATGCTTAGACATATCACAGTTCTCAATTCACTCATTTGCTATACGCATAGTGACCGATCGACTACAGTCACAATAAGTGATCAAGGAATGTGAGTTCATCACCCATCTGCCTCCTCACATTACCGTTGTCACCCAGTTGGAGTGGCCCTCCCTTGGCTCAGTCAAGCTAATAGGGCGCTCCCCACTCGATATCATCTCAAGTCAAACAACTCATCGACATTCATTCATACATATAAATATATATATATAAATGCATATTCATCAAATGCAATATATAATTATCAAGCAACTCGCCATGAGCTTTACAATTGCCATTTAATCACTTTCATAATATGATGCATCATTTTTATACCAAATGATTAATAATTATTCATCACATACCAATATCCAATATGATTCATTTTATATCAAATAAAGAAAAAGAGTAATTTGTGATACTAAAATCATCATTTTTTAAGTTTTTTTCTTGGATATATGTTTCCTAAAAATATTTCAATGGACAAGATTATTTTTAGGAAGAAAATAGTGAAAATATGATAATCCAGCACACAACATGGCCGTGCTTGAAAACTACTTCAAACATGCTCAAAAACAGCTCCGAACACAGCTTAGCCATGCTGAAGCAACGCATAACACAGTCTGGTCCTCTTCTATGATCTTTCCTCACTTATTCAACTATATCTCCCTCATACTAACTCTGATTGAGGTGATTGAATTTTTTTTAAAACATTACGATAATTACCTACAATTGTCATGTTTATCATTTCTTCATATTCCTTATGGATTATTCCCAAAAAATTTAAAACAAAAATACTTATTTTACCAATCTATATTCTATGCTGATTCTGATCTCTGATCAATTAATTAGCCATAGCTCCCTCATATGGATTCCAATTGAGGTGATATCAAAGCCTATAAAAGGCTAAGACAATTTTCTACAACTTTAATGTTTATTATTTCTTTAGATTCCTTAGAATTATTTCTAGAAATTTAAAATTTAAAATGATTATTTTTACTATCCTGGATTCTGACCTCTGCTCAATTAATCAGCCATATCTCCCTCATATGGACTCTAAATTAAGCAAGTTCAGAGCCTATAGATATGTGAGACATAAATATACAATTCATATGTTGACCATTTCTTTAAAAACCTTGCTAAAGTTTCCGAAAATTCAAAAAATAGAAGCTTCCCAAATTATTCTGAAATTCAGCTTAGTTTAACTTCTCCTTTGTTTTTCTTTTATGTAATCCCATGCACCCATATCTATGTCCATACAACCAAAATAGAATTCCATATAAATATCCAGACCATATGTTATCCAAAATCACATTTAAACAAATCTAAAAGTATATATATAATTTTGTACAAAATTCATGAGTAGATGTTAAACCTACCTCAAAGAGATCCTTAAACTTGGTGCTTGATTCCTACCACACAAAAATCCTTGATTTCCCTTTCCTCTTCCTTCTCCTTCTTCTTCCTCGTTCTCTTCTTCTTCCTCCTCTTTCTTTTCCTCCTCTTCCTTTTCTTTTTTTTCTTTCTCTTTCTTACCAACACTCCCCCTCCTTCATAATTATTAAAATTTTCCTTACCTACCTCCCTCATAATTATTAAAAAATTTCCTTACCTACCACACCATATTTACAACTTTGCTATCTTCCATTATTTACAAAAATGCCACCCTAGAGTATTTACAAAATTGCCATCCCAAAGAATTTACATAAATGCCATCTTAAGAAATTTACATAAATGCCATTTCAATTAAATTACATAAATGCATTTTAACCATCCTAAGATCTTGTTTGACTTGAGTAAAATTGTAAAATAATTTAATCCTCCCTTGAGATCCAAAATGCTTTCTCCTCTCTTAAAGAAATAAATTCCAATTAGTAACATAAGAAAAAATTGGGGATATTACAGCAACCACCCACACTCGTATCTCCCGAATTGGTCAATATGGATGAATAAAATGTAGACTTATATGTGTTTGATTTTTGTACAGATGTTTTGATTAATAATATGTATGTGAACCCAGAATTGTATAAGTGTTAATGGTATTTCATAAACCTTAATTATGTTTGGTTAATTTATTTCAATGTTAATATGAGTTAAAAAGTTAAAAGTAAAGAGGTAATGACTTCATGGAATTTTAGAAATATATATGTATATAAAAAATAGAGTTGTTACATATATGTACATATGCATGTATATGTATATGTAACAATCTAAAGCTTCTATTAATTATCTTCACAAAATAGGATGTTGAGAAGAGTTAAAAAGGATTAAAAGGAGTATTTATGAGGAAATAATTATGAATATTAAATAAGGAAATTCTCATTTTTGAAGGAGAGAATTAAGGATGGAATAGTAATTTCTTCATCTGCAGAACCACAAATGGACAATAAGAAGAGGGATAAAGAACCATGAGGAGAATGGCACAAAAAGCCATTGGAGTACTCCTCAGGAGGAGATTAAACACTTGGCAAAATTTCAACTCACCAAACAAGGCCTTACCTAATGGCATAGTCCCAATGTAATGGCACGACATTCTTGTAATACTTGGAGAAAACAAGTTTCTTGGTTAAGGGGGAAGTAGCTTCTCCAAGAAGATTTAATATTTAATTGTTTCCCCTTGACTTAGGGAACAAGTCGCCTGCCACCAAGGAGAAAAAGCAAGCCACGACAAGGAGAAGAGGAAGGAAGAAAGAAAAGAAAAGGAGAAGAAGAGAGAGGGGGAAAGGAGAAGAGGAGGGAGAAAGCTGAAATCTAGAGGGGAAAAGGTAAGTTTTGAACTCTTTGATCTTCCCTAACCTTGTGTGTGCCTATAAGCTTTCATGGAAATCTAATGGTGGGAAAAAATCTTCATTTTGGTGTTGGAATCTAGTGAGAGAAACAACTTGTGTAGTGAGAGGTAATATCAACGCCTTATTTATGAGCTTTCTTGATTGAATGGTTTGATGGGTGTTGTATATGAATTGATGAAAGCATGATGGTAGGATAAATGGAAGCATTGATGATGTATTTATGGTGTTGGTGGTTGACTTTTATATATGTGCATGATGAGGTAATTTGTGAGAACTTGTTGTGATTAGAATTTGGAGTTTAATCCACGATTTTGAAGGATCTGTGTTATGGATAATCTGGATTTTATATGTCTAAAATGTTGGTTTGGATGTTTTCTTGGTTTGATGGCTGGTTTTGGGAGAAAAATAGGAGTTTTTCTAAGTTTTGTGCCCAGAGCACGGCTGTGCTTGTTGACACGGCTAAGCCATGCTCTGGGCTGGTTTGGGAAAAGGTTGCAGAACATGGGTAAAGCATGACCGTGCTTGATGGCACGGCCAAACCGTGCTCTATGCTGGTTTTTGGGAAACACAACCATGATGTAGGGAGCACGGGCAGGAAGCAAGGTCGTGCTTGGTGACACGGCCAGGCCGTGCTTCATGTTGTTTTGCTTATTTTGTTGCTGTTTTGTTTTCTTTTTGAATCTTAACCCATAACCAATGTTTATGAAATTATAATTGGAGTTCTATGAGCTATATATAAGAGAAAAAATTTTATATTTACTTGGTTGTGTAATATCTTTTAAATTTACTATGAATGCATGAAGGAATGATGTATGAATGCTACATTTGAATGCCATAAACTACTTTTATGTGCAACAAAAATGGATAAATGATATATGGATGCTAAGGAAAGATGCAAGTGCATGTATGCTTTACTTTATATGATATGATGAGTTATTATAGCATGCATGAGATCAAATGTTGACTATGCTCATTATGATTAATGTGTATGCTCTTTGTTGAGACAAGTGGCTAGAAAAACATGTAAAAGTCATAAGCTAGTCAAGAGGACCCTTTACGAAACACGGTGGCTTGGCAATAGGTGTCACCTTGTTGTGTTGAGTCGACTGACGGTTAGAATGATTCTCTCTGAAGCAGGGCGGCCTAGCAACAGGTGTCGTACTTGTTGTATTGAGGAGATTGACAAGTTCAGGATGACCCTTACTCAACTAAGGTGACCCAGCGACATGTGACACCTTATGGAGGAGGTAAGGTGATTGAAGGGTCATGGTTGTGATACGGTACCGGGATAAGGGACACCTTATAGCCTAGAGTAGTCGATGTGGGAGGGACTGGTCTGACCAAGGAACCTAGTGATGGGTAAGTAGCAGGAGGGGTAAGGGCTCACGCCACACTGAGGTTAGAAAATTGAGAAATTATCAAATGATGATGTGATCTTAATTAAGCATGATATTAATACCTTTAAACTTACTTTTTTTGATTTAAGTAAATATAATTAGGAATTAGCTTAATTTTTTGTTTTGTGTTGTAGGAACAAAGGAAGAAGGAAAGAGAAGAAAAAGATAAGAAATTCATGGAAAAATGCTACATTGCAGCGATTCCAGACCTTTCTGCACTGTTTTTAGTATATCTCCCTCTTATGAACTCCACTCAAAGTGATTCAAGTGGCTGTGAAAGGATAACACAATTATTTACAACCTTTATGTTGAACACTTCGTCAAATTAAGGAGATTTAATAGCGTTACAAAGCTTGCAAATCAGAATCACAGTGCAGCAAGATGAATTTTGACCTTTGCTCACTAATTTTGTCATATATCCTTCAATTTAGATAAGATTAAGACGATTCCAGCAGCTATGGAAATAAGAAACATAGAGTTACAACTTTTGTGATTGGAACTTTGGCAAATATTGGAGTTTTATGGGCACCGCGACGCTGCGTCATTGCAGGTTTGGAGGGCCGTGGTGATCCCTAGCACGCCCGGCGCCCGATCGTCAGAATCTAGAGTGCACCAGAGATAGCCTAGGCACCCCGTCTTTGGATTTTTGGAGCACCGCGGTGCCACTATAGCACGTCACGGTGCCCACCGCTGCACCAAGTCACTGAATTCACGACTTTTAGGGTTTTTCAACTCCAATTAAAGCCCAATGGGATGGGATTTGACCTAGAAACACTCCTACTTCGATTAGGAGGAGTTAATATATAAAAAGAGAGGAAAGCAAGCAGAGAATTCATTCAATCAATCATCCAAGTTCTTAGTTACATTCTTCAATTCTTCTTTTGATTTTCTTATGGCCCTGCGTGGCTAATTCTTTTTAGTTAGTTAAGGTAGATTGAAACCTCAAGGGATCTTCATGTATTCTGAGATATGGATTTGATTTTTATTATTTTAATTTGAATTGAGTATTTATTATTCATCTGCTCTTCTTCTCAATGATTATTCATATGATTGTTAGCAAGGCCTAGTAATATATTGTCTATCTTAATCTACCGCTGAATTATGTTTTGAACAAGGTCTTCAATTCTGTGATTCATGAGGCAAATAGGTTTGAGGATTTTGGATTATAAATCATTGAAACTATGATGAATAATTAACTAAATTAGATATAATCGATGTGTTTATATTTGTTTAACTCTATCAGTTTCTCTAGTTCTTCATGCAGTTAATAAGTTATGCTTTACCGATGTGCTAAATGATTGCTTGTTAATTAGGGTTTAATTGATACGATTGTAATTAATTTACTAGACTTAAGGAGGAACAAGATTAGAAACCCAATGATAGATATTCAATTATAGATTGATTATGTTGTCAATGATCAATGCAATCCCTAGATAGTGGATATCAACCGAAACCAATGTCTTTATCATTAATCACTCTCTCTTATTTACTTTCATTATTGTTTACTTGGTTTTATTTACAACTATCAATCCCCCCTTTCTCAATCACATAAGGTAATTCCAGTCTCTGTGGGATTGACCCTTACTCCCACTACTACAGGTTAGTTTTGAGGTAAGGTATCAATTTGGGTGTACCTGTGATAGTACGCACCAAATTTTGGCACCGTTGCCGGGGATTACGTCTATTACTTTTTGTGATTTTCTTTTGATTTATGCCTATGACTCGTTCTTCTAATTCTCAAAATTTAGAGTTCAATCCAGATATTGAAAAATCTGTATATAGGTATATAAGAGAACTTCAAGAGGACATTGATCAAGAAAAGGAGGAAGTAACCATGGCAAGGCACCCCACTCTAAAGGAGCTTACAGCTCCAAATTTGCATCAGCAACCCTTATGCGTTACTTTTCCTAATCTTGATGACAATGTTAATTTTGAATTGAAATCTGGATTAATTCATCTCTTACCTAATTTTCATGGTCTTACAATTGAAGACTCGCATAAACATTTGAAGGAATTTCATGTGGTATGTACCAGTATGAACCCCCTAGAGTAACTGAGGAACAAATAAAACTCAGGGCTTTTCCTTTTTCATTAAGAGATTCAGCCAAAGATTGGTTGTATTATTTGGCCTCTGGTACTATCACTACTTAAAATGATATGAAGAGAATGTTTTTAAAATGTTATTTTCTTGCATCTAGAGCTGCTACTATCAAAAAAGAAATATGCGACATTAGGCAATTGCATGGAGAGACACTTTATGAATATTGGGAGAGGTTTAAAAAGCTTTGTGCAAGTTGGCCACATCATCAGATTAGTGAGTAGCTACTAATCCAATATTTTTATGAAGGTCTTTTACAGGGAGACAAGAGCATGATAGATGCAGCTAGTGGAGGAGCACTAGTAGACAAGACTCCTGAAACAGCCAGAGTCCTGATATCAAATATGGCTGCCAATTCCCAACAATTTGGCATTAGGCATGATCCTCCTATTAGGCATGCCCATGAGGTAAGTACTACTTCTCTTCAGTATCAAATATCTGAACTTACTTCTCTTGTGTGCCAAATGGCTACAGGTACACTACAGCAAGTTAAAGTATGTAGAATATGTTCAGCCACAGGGCACCCAACTGACATGTGTCCTACACTTCAAGAGGAATCCACAGAACAAGCGAATGCTGTAGGAGGTTTTCCTGGCCAACTAAAGAGGTATGATCCTTATGCTAATACATACAATCCTAGATGGAAGGATCATCCCAATTTTAGATATGAGAATGTACAAAATAGGCCTGCAGGACAAAATTTTCAACAAAATCAGCAAGCTTATTATCCTAGACAGAATGCATCCGAGGATCACCAGGTAAGTAATTCCTTGGAAGATGTTGTGAAAACTCTTGTACATAATTTTCATCAATTTTAGCAAGGGACGAGAGCCATCATTCAGAACCTGACAACTCAAGTAGGTCAGTTAGCAACCACAGTGAGTCAATTGGATGCTCAAAACTCAGGTAAGTTACCTTCTCAAATTGTGGTAAATCTTAGAGAAATTGTCAGTGCAATCATTTCAATGAATGGTAAGGAAACTGAAGGTTTACCATCCTTTTCTTCTCCTAAAAAGCATGAGAAATTAAATAAGGAGAAAGAAGAATCTACATGTAAGTCTCTATCTACTCTAAATTATGAAGTAATGCCTCTTTTTCCAGAAGCTCTTAAAGAGAATAGGCTACATGAGAAAACTTCTAAATTGTATGACATCTTTAGAAAATGTGAAGTTAATCTCCCCCTTCTAAATACCATTAAACAGGTGCTAAGATATGCAAAGTTCTTGAAAGAACTATGTACTCAAAAAGAAGGGCAAAAATTAAAGGATTTTGAAAAGGTTCATATGAGTCAAAATGTATCTGCTATGATACAAACATAACTCCCTACTAAATGCAAGGATCCAGGTATGTTTACTATTCCATGCAAAATTAGGAGAACTCGCATTGAAAAGGATATGTTAGATTTAGGAGCTTCCATCAATATTATGCCATATTCTGTATATACATATTTGAATTTACGACCATTGAACTCTGCAAATTTGATAATTCAACTAGCAGACAGGTCCACTGCATATCCTGAGGGAATAATTGACGATGTCTTGGTGCAGGTTGATGATTTGGTGTTCCCTGTAGATTTTTATGTGCTTGACATGGACAATGGGGATTTTACTTCTCCAATATTATTAGGGAGACCATTCTTGAAAACCTCTTAAACCAAGATAGATGTTCACAATGGTACACTCACTATAGAATTTGATGGTGAAGCAATAAAATTCAATATGTATGAAGCCATGAAACACCCAGGTGATGATACTCATGTTTATTCCATTGATATACTTCATTCTTTGGCATACGATGTGTTTGAATTAGATGAAAAGGATAAAATAGAGTAAAGTGTGAACAAATCTATAACAGAAGATGATGGTGAGATAGACTTAGATGAAGAAATAAAGGAAAAATTGGCTGCACTCAATGATTTTTTAGAAGGGCCACTAAAAGGTAAAGTTGCTTATAAGGAATTATCAAATTCTGATACTACTCTTGCACCTTCTGTTTTACAGGACCGTGGATCAATTTTGTCACCTCTTCCTAATCACCTAAAATACTTGGAAGTAGGAGATGCATCACCTATTATAGTTGCAAAAAGTTTAGGTGTTAAAAAATAAGAGGAATTGATGCATATTCTTCAGGAAAAAGGAAATGCCATTACAAAAACAATTGCAAACCTTCAAGGCATAGACCCGACTACAAAGTTGCATCAAGTTCTAGAAAAAAAAGGGTTTAGACCTCTTAAAGGTAAGAAATCTATCCCTTGGTTAGGACCACTTGTTATTACTAATGTGGCTTCTAGTTATGCAGTTGAATTTCAAGGATTGAATCAATCCCAGAAATTTAAAGTGAACATCAAAGAGCCTCCATGAACAAAGATAGGGAGCTAGGTTGAGCCAACGACATTAAAGAAAGTCGCTTATTGGGAGGCAACCCAACATGGTAAAAAAAAAAAGTTGGAAAGCAGAAAATTCAGGGTCCAGTAATGCAACATGCTCATTCCACCCCAAACAAATTCAGGGAAGTTCACTTAACTCATATGTTTTTTTTATATCTTTCCCTAATTCTTATCTTTCTTTTACATTGAGGACAATGTAAAGTTTAAGTGTGGGGGTGGAAGTTTATTTGTCTGAATCATTGTGACCCTATTATGAGCATCAATTTTCTGATTTTCACTATTAATGCATTTTTATTGCGTTTAGCAAGTTGAGTGATTGTGTGATTGTTTCAATTTATGTTTTGGGATGTTAGGCACAACCAATAGCCAATGATATGACTATCAAAAATTTTTTTAGCTGTTCAAAAATATAGATAATTCATGGTTGTGTGCAATTTTATCCCTTTTGAAATTTATTACTTTTGACTTTAGAATCCTGAAATATGTTTGCACAATAATTTTGGGCATTCAATTTATCTTTTACTTAGAGAAGGTTTATATAATTCAAAAATATTTCATGATCTCAACAGGATTCTAGAACTTATTTGAATGCTGCTTGAGGCGAAATCCTAGGTTAATACTATTATTTAGGAGATGATTTAGGCATTATTGGATAGATTGAGCCTTTCTAGACTAACCTAAACAATGAAATATCCTTAGTTCCTCTATTTTGATCTTAATGAACTTTTCCTTCTAAAAACCACAAATAAGCCAAAAGCCAAATTTTGTATGAATATCCTTATTTTTTATCCTATTCACTCCATGATTATTTTTTTGAATACTTGTTTTGTAGAGCTTTATTTACAGAAGGGTGGAAGGGTGGAGCAAGGAAAAGAAAAGAATTATGCAAAGAAAAAAAAAGAGAATTACGCAAAGAAGAGAGAAGAAAAATACAAAGAGGATAAAAGTAAATTTTGTGGGTGAAAGAAAAAAAAAATTGAGAACTAAGGAAAAGGATGGATTAAACTCAATTGAAACAAGAAAATGAGTGTGGGGGGAAAATCTCCCCAAATTTAGGAAAGCTCAAGAGATCAGATTTAATTATGTAGTGCTGGGTGATTGAGCCTAAATTTATATCCTTTATCTTACCTTATTCCCTGGCCACATTACAAGCTAAATAAAGTCCTATTAATCCTAGAGGTAGTTTTGGCCTACATTAGTGGAGAGTGGCATGAAGAATAAGCATATGGAAATCCTAAACTAATTAGAGATCTACAACCAAAATTTTGGGATATATAAACTCATATGAGTAAAAGGAAATTTATTGACCCAAGAACACACACTCACTAGGGATTCAAAAGGATGAAATACTAGATTGCATTTGTGTTAATCTTGTGCATGATTATGACCTTTCAAAATTTTTCTAGAGTATATTTTTATGTTATGAGACAAACGTTTGGTAAGCCTAACACTCACTACATATATTGATTGTTGTTTTTTGTCTTTAGGGATTATTTTGCTTGAGGACAAGCAAAAGGTTGAGTGTGGGAGTATTTGATGTGATCTTAATTAAGCATGATATTAATACCTTTAAACTTACTTTTTTTTTATTTAAGTAAAATATAATTAGGAATTAGCTTAGTTTTGTGTTTTGTGTTGTAGGAACAAAGGAAGAAGAAAAGAGAAGAAACAGATAAGAAATTCATGGAAAAATGCTACATTGCAGCGATTCCAGACCTTTCAGCACTGTTTTGCGCATATCTCCCTATTATGAACTCCAATCAAAGTGATGCAAGTGGATGTGAAAATACAACACAATTATTTACAACATTTATGTTGAACACTTGGTCAAATTCAGGAGATTTAATAGCGTTATAGAGCTTGAAAATCAGAATCACAGTGCAGCATGATGAATTCTAACCTTTGGTCACTAATTTGGTCATATCTCCTTCTATTTAGGTCAGATTAAGGTGATTCTAGCGGCTATGGAAAGATGAGACATAGAGATACAACTTTCATGTTTAACACTTTGGCAAATTCTGGAGTTTTCTGGGAACTGCGGTGCTATATCATTGCAGGTTTAGAGGGCCACGGCATTTGTTGCCCAGAAGCACCGAGTGCCGTGGCGCCCAAGCACCAAAATCTAGAGTGCGCCAGAGCTAGCCTAGGCGCTACGGCACTCGCCGCAGCACCAGGTCACTGAATTCGCAATTTTTAGGGTTTTTCAACTCCAATTGAAGCCCGATGGGCTGGGATTTGACCTAGAAATACTCTTACTTTGATTAGGAGAAGTTAATCTATAAAAAGGGAGGAAAGCAAGCAGAGAATTCATTCAATCAATCATCCAAGTTCTTAGTTACATTCTTCAATTCTTCTTTTGATTTTATTATGGCCCTACGTGGCTAGTTCTTTTTAGTTGGTTAAGGTAGATTGAAACCTCAAGGGATCTTCATGCATTGTGAGATATGGATTTGATTTTAATTATTTGAATTTGAATTGAGTATTGATTATTCATCTTCTCTTCTTCTCAATGATTATTCATATGATTGATAGGAAGGCCTACTAGTATATTGTCTGTCTTAATCTACCACTGAATTATGTTTTGAACAAAGTCTTTAATTTTATGATTCATGAGGCAAATAGGTTTGAGGATTTTAGATTATAAATCGTTGAACTTATGATGAATAATTAACTAAATTAGATATAACCGATGTGTTTATATTTGTTTAGCTCTATCAGTTTCTCTAGTTCTTCATGCGGTTAATGAGCTATGATTTACCGATGTTGTAACACCCAAAATTATGTTAATAATATTCACGAAATGAAATAATAGAAAAGGGTTAAAAAGAGTTAAATGAGGGGTTATAAGGAAATAATGGTGAATATTTAATAAGGGTTTTCTCATTTTTGGAATAATTTGTTAAGGAAGAGATAGTGATTTCCTTGTTTACAAGACCACAAATAGACAACAACAATAGAGAGGAGGAGCCATGAAGGGAGTTGCACAAAAACCCATTGAAGTAAGGCTCAATGAGGGATTAAACACTTGATGAGTTTTCTCTAAGCCAAACAAAGCCTTAGCCAACCCTTTATTCATACTTTAATGGGATGGCATTTTTGAAATTGTTAGACAAAGTAGGGGTAAAGGTTAACGGGTTGGATGGCTTGTTGAGGAAGCTTCCATATTTTAATCTTTTCTCCTTGACGTGGTGGCCAAGTCGCCACCCTTCAAGCCCAAAAGAGAAGCTCCACGGCAGGGAAAGAAAGGAGAGAAAGGGGAGAAAAGAAGAAGAAGAGAGAAGGAAGAAGACAACTAGAGTGAGACTCAAGGGGAAGAGTAAGGTCTTTGATTTTCAATCTTCTCCATTTTCTTGCTCAACCCTAAAGTTTTCATGGAACTAATGGATGGAGGTAACTTGTTGTTTTGATGATGCTTTCTAGAAAGAGAAAGTAGAAGAATCAAGAGAGAGGAAGCAAGCTTGTGGGAAGAAGGTAAGATCAGCATCCTCCTTCACGACTTATTGGTTGGTTCTGGATGTTACTTTTTATGTAGAATCTGGAAATATGTTGAACATATGAATTGTATCCTTGTTTCTTAGATTTCATACACCCCTAGAATCACCTTAATCGGATTGGAAATGAGAGGGATATGCCCTGATGAGTGAGGGTAGGTCAGATCTAACGCGCTGAGTTCTGACGTTGTTTTCAAACACCTTTTTCCTAGGTTTATGTTTCTTATTTGTTAAAGTGATAGGAATAAAAGTTCTGGGTAATTGTTTTATCTTTCCATAGACACCAAAATCAGCTTAAGCGGAGTTGAAATGAGGAAGTTGTGGTCTTTTTTGTAAAGGCAGGTCAGGCTGGACCAGAAATCTGGAATGTAGAGAGAAGGGAAAAACTAAAAGCACGGCCATGCTTTAGGACACGGCCAGGGCGTGCTTTGGGCTGTTTTTGACGTTTTAGGACATGTTTCACATCCTGAAGCATAGCTTTGCTTGGAGACACGGCCAGGCCGTGTTTTAGGCTGTGTTGCCCTTTTTCCTTGTTTTTTAATTTACTTTTTTAATCCTTTCTAATTACTAACATTTTTAGGATGTTAGTAAAGGTTTTGGCATGCATGAATGTTACAATCACATGTATTATAATTACTTCATCATGAATGATTAGTAAATCATGTAGGTATGACATGAGAAATGATGCATGATTGTTATAATTGCATATTATAGACTGCTTGTGTGCATGGCTACAAGTGAGTTATTGATGTATGTGCCTTTGGGAGGTTATAGAAGCACGTATTTTGTCTATGAGGAATATATGTAACATGCTTAAGGATGAATATAATTTATGTTTTGGGATATTTATTGATATGCATATTCTTGTTGTGATAAGTGGCTGGAGAGAGATAAAAGACTTAATCTGGTCAGGAGGACCCTATCTGAAGCAGGGTGGCCCAGAAATGGGTGTCTCCCTTGCTGTATTGAGGCGACTGACGGTTAGAATGATCCTCTCTGAAGTAGGATGGCCTAGCAACAGGTGTCTTCCTTGCTGTATTGAGGAGACTGACAATTCCAAGTTGACCTTTACCCATTAAGGTGACCCGGGATAGTGGCAACTTACGAGGTAAAGCGACTGAAGGGTCGTGGCTAGTGATACGGTACCGGGATAGGGGATACCCTATAGCCTAGAGTGGTCAATACAGGAAGGACCTCCGACCAATGGCCCTCAAAGGGTGGGTGAGTGGCTGGAGGAGTAAGGCTCACACCACATTGAGGATTACAATTGAGAGAGATTATCGGCCTGTGAGCCATTATGTGTGATGATGAACCACTGTGTGTGGTATGGACCTGACATGCTATAAAATAAGCATGTTTTTGACATGTTTTAAGTTGTTTTTTATTTAATTTTAGTAGAAAATAGGTATGAATTAACTGAGTGTTGTGTTTTTTGTTTTAGGAATAATAAAGAAGAAATGAAGAGGAAAATAGAGAGAAAATCATAGAAAAATGCTAATTTTTGACCTTGTGTCACTAATTGATGTATATCTCACTCATTTGGACTCCGATTAAGGTGATTTCAGTGGTTATGGAAAGAAGAGACATAGAGCTACAACTTTCATGTTCGGCACTTCGGCAAAATCCAGAAGATTCTAGGCGCCGCGGCGCTAACCAGTGCGCCGCGGTGCCCCGTGGCAAGAACTTCGTAGCGCCGCGGCGCTCTACTTAAGTGCCGCGGCACCCGTGCGTCGTAGGAGATGTGCTGATTTCGCGATTTTACGTTGTTTTCGCTCAAAATTGAAGGGAATGGACGGGAACTTGACCTAAAATACGTTCTGACTTTGATTAGGAGGGGAAAGTCTATAAAAAGAGAGGAAAGCAACCAGAGAAGGAATCCAATCTTTCACTGAATTCTTCATCTACATTCTTCAATTCTTCTTTTGTTTATCTTATGGCCCTGCGTGGCTAATTCTCTTTTAGTTGGTTGAGGTGAGTTGAAACCTCAAGGGATTTTTATACAATGTGAGATGTGGATTTGTTATTATTATTTCAATTTGTTTTGAATATTGATTGTTCATCTGTTCTTATTCTTAATGATTATTCATATGATTGCTAGGAGGACTACTAGTATTTCGTCTGTTTTAATCTACCGCTAAATTGTGTTTTGAACAAAGTCTTTAATTCTGCGATTCGTGAGGCAAATAGGTTTGAGGGTTTTGGATTATAAATCATTGAACCTATGATGAATGATTGACTAAATTAGATATAGCCGATGTGTTTATATTTGTTTAGCTCTGTCAGTTTCTCTAGTTCTTCATGCGGTTAACAAGTTATATTTTACCGATGTGCTAAAAGATGGCTTGTTGATTAGGGTTTTATTAGTGTGATTATCATTAATTTGCTAGGCTTAAGGAGAAATAGGGTTAAAACCCTAATGATAGATGTTCATTTACAGATTGAGTATGTTGTCGATGATCAATGTAATCCCTTAACGGTGGATACCAACCGAAACCAACGTCTTTATCATTAATCACTTTCGCTTATTTATTTTCATTATTATTTACTTTACTTAATTTGTGATTATCAATTCCCCCTTTTAATCACATAAGGTAATTCCAGTCTCTGTGGGATCGATCGTTACTCCCACTACTACAGGTTAGTTTTGAGGTAAGGTATTAATTTGGTTGCACCTGCGACAGTGCGCACTAGGACCCGAGACGATGGTACAGGTATTGTACAAATGCATATTTTGTTATTTTGCGTGATATTGATGCATAACCTACAAAAAGGCTAGTATGTACTTTATTGTATCTTTATTGCATAAAAGAGAAAATGTTTTCTGTAGCTTATACAACTGGACATAGCATGTGAGTTTTCACATACTTATATGTTTTGGAATTTTGATCTTGCTGGGATTTTATATCTCACTATGTTTCAATGCTATGTTCAGATCAGTAGAGATGGCATTGTGAACCTGATGGTGATCAGTATGATAGAAATTCTTGCTCCTGGCTCACCTTCCCCACCAGGAGTACCCCAGGGGTGATGGCTAGGGTTGGGCCGTAGGATAGCTTATTATGTATAGCTAACCCTAGTTATGTAAATGGGCTAACCCCATTGTTTTGATGTAACCCCATGGTACTCTGCCTTTTTGTGTTGTAAGGTCAGTACCTCGGGTTACATATGTATGTATATATATATATATATGATGCTGAACTCTGATGTATATAGTTTGGAATGCAAGAATGTATGGGTTGTTTAGCTTATGGTATATCTGAACTATTGCATTTACAAAAAAAAAATCGGGCGTTACAGATGTGCTAAAGGATTGCTTGTTAATTAGGGTTTAATTGATGCGATTGTAATTAATTTACTAGACTTAAGGAGGAATAGGGTTAGAAACCCAATGATAGATATTCAATTATAGATTAATTATGTTGTCAATGATCAATGCAATCCCTTGATGGTGGATATCAATTGAAAGCAACATCTTTATCATTAATCACTCTCTCTTATTTACTTTCATTATTGTTTACTTGGTTTTATTTGCAACTATTAATCCCCCTTTCTCAATCACATAAGGTAATTGCAGTTTCTGTGGGATCGACCCTTACTCCCACTACTACAGGTTAGTTTTGAGGTAAGGTATCAATTTGGGTGTACCTACGCCAGTACGCACCAGATGATGAACCACTATAAGCAATGTATAAATACCTTATTAATACATGGTTTGTTATATTTACGTGATATTGATGCATAACCTATATAAAGACTGTATGTGTACACTGTACCTTTATTGTGAAAAAGAGAAAATATTTTCTATAGTTTATACAGCTGAACATAACATGTGAGTTTTCCATTATGTTTATATCTATTGGATGTTAATTTTGCTGGTATTTTATATCTCATTATGTTGTGGTGTTATGTTCAGATAATCAGCATGACATTCGTGGTTCTGACCATTTTTTTTGAGCTTTAGATTATGGACGTTCCGTACTTGGGACAGTTCATAGTAGTGGTGAACTTGCTGGTTATCAATATGGTAGAAGTACCTGCACCCGGGCCGCCTCCTCCACCAGCAATACCCCAGGAGTGATGGCCATAGGGGGCTGTAGGATAGTAGTTATGTATATATTTTGTTGATGTAAATGGACTAACCCCGTTGTTTTGGTGTAACCATATGGTACTTCACCTTTTAGATGTATACTTAGTACCTAGGGTTACACATGTACATACAAGCTAATCTCTGATGTGATGTAAACTCCTTTTTATATATAGAAGATGCATATCTTTTGGATGGTTGTTTATCTATTGTGTTAATCACCTAAAAAAATCAGTCATTATAAGTTGGTATCAGAGTAGGTCGATTCTAAGTGGCCGTGCAGTTGGATGGTTACCTGGATCGATCTAAGAGAATCTTGAATAAGATGTGGATAAATGGAATAGAGTAGCATATTGGAATTGTTAAGGAAACATTTGCTAGCATTTTTCTAATTAGTATACCTAATGATGTTATGACTATTGTATTGAAAATTTTTCTTTAATTACTGTTGAGCTTGATCACCTCAATAATGACTAATTCTTTTGATTTATACAGTAGGAAATAACATCATCAAGGAGAATTTCAGCGCCAAGTGCGAAAACTACTTTGCAAGATCTAGCCACTGCTATTCGAGATCAGATTTTTGCCATGAATCAGATCCTATGGCACATTCAGAACAATAGTAATGCTAATGGTGAGATAGGAGAGAATCCAAGGAAAGCAGGCAATGGATGGGCAGATTTCATGAGAACTCGACCTCTGTCTTTTGTTAGGGGATACGATTCTATGGTTGCATATAGGTGGTTGACGGAGATAGAGAAATTTTGTGGGTTTCTAGAGTGTTTGGATGAGTAGAAAGTGAATTTTGTTGTGTATATGCTAAAAGAAGAAGCAGAGTTCAGGTGGAAAGGAGCCAGCGAATTGTTACCTCACCAGGGTCAGTAAGTTACCTGGTCTATCTTTCAAAAGACTTTCTTGGACAAGTACTTTCCCAGAAGTGTCAAGGCCAAGAAGAAAAATCAATTCCTCCGGTTCAGACAAGGGGGATGGTCGATTGACCAATATATTGCAATATTTGTATCATCCTTTTTAAAATACAATCTGGATGAATCTTAGAAAGTAGTTAAGAGAAGAAGAGGGAGAGAGAGGAAAGAAAAAGAGGAGGGAGAAAGCTAAAATCTAGAGAGGAAAAGGTAATTTTTGGACTCTTTGATCATCCTTAACCTTGTGTGTGCCCATAAGCTTTCATGGAAATCTAATGGTGGGGAAAAATATACATCTTAGTGGTGGAATCTAGTGAGAGAAACAACTTGTGTAGTGTGAGAGGTAAGATCAACGCCCTATTTATGAGCTTTCTTTATTGAATGGTTTAATGGTTGTCTTATATGCATTAATGGAAGCATAATGGTAGGATAGATGGAAGCATTGATGAAATTGACAAGTCCAAGATGACCCTTCCCCAACTAAGTTGACCCAGTCACTGAAGGGTCGTGGCTATAATACTGTATCAAGATAGGGGATGCCCTATAGCCTAGAGTGGTCAATGTGGGAAGAATCGCTCCGATGAAGGAACCCAATGATGGGTGAGTAGTATGAGGGGTAAGGACTTACTCTACTTTGAGGTTAGAAAAGTAAAAAGTTATCAAATGATGAGCCACTATGAGCAATGTACAGGTACCTTATTAATACATGATTTGTTATATTTACATGATATTGATGCAGAACCTATATAAAGGCTGCATCTGTACACTGTACCTTTATTGTACAAAAGTGAAAATGTTTTCTATAGTTTATACAGCTAAACATAACATGTGAGTTTTCCATTATGTTTCTATCTACTAGATATTGATCTTGCTGGGATTTTATAGCTCACTATGTTATGGTGTTATGTTTAGATCATCAACAAGATGTTTGTTGTTTTGACCATTCTACTTGAGCTTCGAACTATGGACATTCCCTACTTGGGACAGTTCACAGTAGTGGTGAACTTGCTGGTTATCAACATGGTAGAAGTACCTACACCCGGGCTGCCTCCTTCCCCAGTAGTACCCCAGGGGTAATGGCCACGAGGGGTAGTAAGATAGTAGTTATGTACATATTTTGTTGATGTAAATGGGCTAACCCCATTTTTTTGCTGTAACCACACAGTACTTCATCTTTTGGATGTATGTTTAGTACCTAGGGTTACACATGTACATAAAAGCTAATCTCTGATGTGATGAAAACTCCTGTTTATATATATAAGATGCATATTTTTTGGATGGTTGTTTATCTATTGTGTTAATCACCTAAAAAAACAGTCGTTACAGTATATATACGTACACATATATACATATACATATACATATACATATATGTACATATATGTACATGTGCACATATATATATGTATATGTCCATATATATATATATATATATATATATACATGTATAGATATATATCTACACACATATATGTATATACATATACATACATATTGTCACGTCCTCAATTTAAGCAAACGTGAAACACATGATTTACAAATATATATTTGTCTTAACATGTATGATACACTCCTTTATCATTGAAAATATTTACCTATAGGTATTCCCATATATATACAATATACAGATGAAGTCTATAAATATTAGAGTAACAGCAGAAACAGGAATCCAACATGTGGCGTTCAGAGCATACTCTAGAGTACAAGTATATTATAAATCAAAATCTACGAGCCCTAGAAACAAAATAGGCTCACCAGAGAATATATCGCCTAGCTGATAACCTATCTGAAGGAAAATAACCAAACTCTGTACTCTTATCTGAAAACAAATATAGATATCTTGTAGTGATTTTGACAACTCAGTAAGCAGATAATACCTCCTATGACCTCTTAGGTCAATATATGGATGTACTCCTTTTTTAAAATTTATCACATAGAAAATTATAATTTGAAAGTGCATCCATATGGGACATGTATTTCAAATATTCTCAAATCAAAGGATATTCAGATATCCAAAACCATATACTATACTGTATGATCATTAAACAATTGTTGAGATCAGATACTCGAAAGTACTCTAAATCTAGAGAGAGAGAGAAAAAATACTATTCATTCTTCACTATTCATTCGTCTGAAAACTTTCTGTCTCTTCTTTCTTTTCTTTTTTTTTAATAAATGATAGAGGACCAATTAGAAATTTGATAATTGTCTAGAAGAAGTCCTTGCAAATTTCATTATTTATATTTTGACTCCTAAACTTTTAGAAAATTACAATTTGACCCCAAAAATATTAATAAGTTTTCATTTTTATCCCTAAAACCTTTCAATTGCATCTTACTCCTTTATTTCTTTTAATAATCCATGCATAAATAAAAATTAGTAAATTTTAGGGGTGTTACATTCTTCCCCCTTAAGAAATTCGGTCCTTGAATTTGAAACCATCCTATCACAAGTAAGGAATGAAGTCAAAGCATAAATTACAGTTATTAACCTTACTACTTAAGCTATTGGGGAAATCTCTTTTATATATCATCTTCACTAATATCTGAACTATCCTCAAATTTACATATTTATATCTATAAGTCGATATAATTAGGAACCATACACATAAAAGAATATATACACATCTATATTGGGTAACCAAATTTTCTTATTCCAAACTTCTATAAACTCATATTTGATTCTCACATGTCAACATCCTCCCATGAATCTCATTGTCTTAATCTATCATCTATTTTTATCTTAAAAACCATTAAGCAATATGTTAAACATATGTAGCAATAAATCCACTAAACCTTTTACAATGTTTAGGCACCATTAATACATGTCTAACAATTCCAACTTACCTCATCACAGTAACTCAATACCTTCTTATTAACATCAATAAACTCATTATCAAATATTTCAAGCCTTTCTTCTATTATATCTAAAAGCACCTCATTCTAACTTATATCAATCCTGTTTAATTCACCCATTCATTTCAAGAAGAGTTTCCCAACAATTACTCATACATAAATTTCCAAGTTAATAGGCCAAAGATTAATTTAAATTCTACTTCTCATATTTTTATTCCTCAAGAAACTTTGATGTCACTAACTCACTTGATTACACTTCTTAAAACACAATAAGGCATTCATCAATTAGTTTTTCCCATGTGAACCTTTTTATGTATTACGATACCCAAATTCACTACCTTATATCATGAAAATTTAAATGCCCAATTTTCTCCAAGATTTCCTTCATTAATCACTTCCAACAAATTGAAATTGAAAATTTCCTAGTTTTGTCTTATCCATCCTCAAGTAAACTCAATATGCTCAAATCTTCCTCTTATGACACTTTTCCATCACTAGCTAATCCTTAAGCAATCCTAACATATCTTACTTTCACCACTCCTAATATGTCTACTACCTACCCATCTCAATTCACTTCTCACACATTCATATACTTTAGTAACATACTATCCAAATCTCAAACATCACCCAAGTCACAATCTTGACATACGAAAATAGTCATAAATTTACATTACATAACCATATTATACAATTTATAAATTTAAAGACAAATTATAATTCTTTTCTCGATGTCATAATTTATGTCATTTACTCACTCACCAATTAGGAAACTTACGATGTTTCATGTAAAACCTCAAATAGTTCCATTTGCATACTAGCTTGGTAGCCATTGTTATAAGCAAATTCAGCTAGGGGAAAGAATCTCTTCCAGCTACCTTGAAAATGAAGCACACATGCCCGAAGCATGTCTTCCAATATTTAGATATTTTGCTCAAACTATCCATCTGTTTGAGGATTGAAAGCAGTACTGAGATTTAGGTTCGTGCCTAAAGCTTCTTGGAAGACTCTCCAAAAACAAGCTATGAACTATGGTCCTTAATAAAAAATAATTGATATCAGTACCCCATGAAGTCTCACTATCTTATTCAAATACAAATTTGCATACTGAGCTACGTTATATGTGGTTTTCACTATGTTGATTTAGTCAACCTATCAATGATCATTTGAGTTAAACCCTTTTTGGTGTCCATGATAGACCTGTAACAAAATCCATAGTTATTCTCTCCCATTTCTATTTAGGTATTTCTATTTGTTGATGTAACCCCACATGCCTTTGATGTTTTGCCTTTACTTGTTGACATATTAAACACTGAAAAACATAATCAACTATATCTTCCTTCATACCATCTCACTAATAAATTTCTTTTAAATCTTGATACATTTTAGTTGATCCCTCATGAATGATATACGTAGATTGATGGACTTCTCCTAGAATCTCTTTCTTGAGTTCTTTATTAGGTACACACAACTGCTTGTCCAATTTTAGAATTCCTTTAGAGTTTACAGTAAATTTAATATCACTGCCATTCTTCATCTCTTCAATTTTCTTACATAAATAGTGTTGTTGTTTTAATTAAAACTCACAAGTGCATGAATCTATTGGAGTATAGATTTAGTGGTATGCAAGGTCGATCCCACAAGGATTTCCAGGTGAGAGACAATTCTAATTTATATCCAAAATAAATAATTTTAACCTAGTTCCTAATGTCTTGTTTTGTGAAAGGAATATTGAGCAAAATATGCAAAGAACTAATATACTAAAATTAAATGAAGATGTATTCCAAGTAAAGAAGCATGCTAAGGTTACGAGATCCACTCTTGGTATATCAAATAAAAATAAATTTTACTCTTTTGTTACTCAATTAGAATCCTTACATGAATAAGGTTCCAATCGGAAGATATGTTAATTTAAGTTCACATTTGTTTATACATGAGTTATATTTACCTTCTTTTTATTTTATTACTAATATATAAAAAATTATTGTAAAATGGATTCAAGCGTACATTATGCCAATCATCATCTTGTCTACAATAAATCAAGATTGATTCAAGTATTTATTGTGCCAAAAATTGTCTACAATGTATCAAGGTTCACACTTTACAAGATTAAAAATACAAAGATGTAAAAGATAACTTGTAAATGGATTCAAGCATAAATTGTGCCAATCATTATATTGCCTATAATAAATCAAGATTGATTCAAGCATTTATTGTGTCAAAAATTGTCTACAATATATCAAAATTCACATCTTACAAGATTAAATTATACAGAAAATGAGAAAGGACGAAAACGAATTAACATGACAAAATAAAATGAAATAAAATAGGTGGCCAAGCCAACCAATAATAAAATGAAATAAAGTACATGGCAAAGCCAACCATGAAAAATAAAAATAAAAAGTAAATGGCAAAGCCAGCCATTAAACAACAAGAAGAAGAAATATGTGGCTCAGCCGGCCATTAAAACATAACATAAGAAAAGGAGGGGATAAATACAACATCAAATATAAACACTAAAATTAAGAGTTAAACGAATTATTATTCTCATACCAATAGTTTCACCCTTTCACCTTCACATTAGAAGATTAGTTCTCCATAATCAAGGAAAGAAGAAAAATGAAAGATGAAAAAACACGATAATATTACGAAAGAGAAAGAAAAATACAAAATGTCTAAAGAGAAAATAATATTACAAGTACGTAGAATTCCAATAAATCTTTCCCAAGCTCTCTCTAACTTCCTAACTCACTCTTCAAGCGCTCTATTTATAGATACAATTAGGTGTGGTAATTGTTAAAATTGTTAGGTAGGAAGTTGTACAAAGTTGACAATTTGGATTCTATCATGTGCACCAAAATTGAACCTTGAATATAGTCTTGAAATCTGCCGAATTTACTGACTCCATCAACATGAAAGTTGTGGAAAATTTCATTATCTTTCCGTCAAAATAAATTTTGGACAAATTGGATACGTAATTTGTGACCTATGGTCAAAATACTAGAGCAAAGTCAGGCTGGACTGTAGCAGCAGATAGATTCTATTCTAACCCATTTTTATCCCTTTTAATGTTCAAATTTTTTGACCACTTGAACATGAAAGTTGTACCCAATTGTGTTAGCTACCCAACTACCAAGGTTCATACATATTGGATATGTATTTTCTGAGATACGGTCCAAGTACTGTAGGAAGGTTGGGCTAGACTGCAAACAACAAACATATTCTCAACATTAGGTGCTTTACCTTGAATCTTTTTGTTTTAGTTCTTTTAGAAATGTGATCATAAATCAAGAATAAATTTTTGCATATATCCATTAGGATGTGTCTCAGGAGTCAATATGATAATGCTCCTTATTCAGCCATCCTTAATGAATTTTTTTTATCTGCTTGATTTATAGACATTATTTCCAAAGAACCACAATTTAGCTCTGATTCCTCCAATTGAGTCCATTTTCTATTCTTCTCTCCATCTGTAAGAAATACACAAAAATAAAGACAAGTAAGGGAGTTATATGCTTAATTATGGCAAAAAGATAAGAGGAAAATATTTAATTTATGAGTATAAAACACACTCATCAAATACCCCCAAACTTAATCTTTTGTTTGTCCTCAAGCAAAACACATAAACTTCAAAATTCAAACAATGAGTGAGTGATGAGTTGTTTTTGGCTTACTATGCATTCCTCAAGGATTCAAAATGTGCAACCAAGAAAATTATCAGGATCTAAATGTTATGTAGAACTTCAATTCAAATGAAACATATGGTTTACTCTTGAATCCCAAGTGTGTGTGTGTGTGGTAATCTTATGACATTAGACATTTTGCATTCAAATAAATTTATGTAATCAAATATTTAAAACAGATCTCTAGATGTATGCATTTAAGACTCCATATGCTTATTTTTCATGTCACTTTCTACTAATGTAGACTAATCATAACATTTAAGATCATTAGGACTTTTAGTAGGCTTTTAATGTATGGCATAGGTTAAAGGTGAACAAAAAGATATTAATGAAAGCTCAATTCACTCTATAACATACATGATCATTTAAATCTTCCCAAATACTTTTGATATTCTATCTCCAACCTTGTCCTCATCCTTTCGTTATTTTCTTATACTACTTTTTTTTGGAATATAAACACCCCTAAGCTTATTGATTAAGGGAGTAATTTTTTTTTCTCCTTTTCTCTTTTTTTTTAAGTAAACACCCCCAAACTTATTTATTTGGGAAGTTCTTTTTTTTTCAATCTCCCTCCATCTGTAACAACTCCATTTAAGTAAATTGTTTTTTAAGAATACCATAAAATTATTACCTCGTTACAACTTAACTCAAAATAACATTTATTTAATTTATACAATACAGAGTTTACATACATATCATTAATCAATAACATTCGTACAAAAGTCTAACACATATAATTACATCTTATTCATCCATGTTGACCAGTTCCAGAGATACAGGTGTAGGTGGTTGCACCTTCACCAGGATCTTAGTCAACTCGACCATAGACACCATATATATTACTGGGATCAGCTCAAAATAGAGTAACTCGATCCAACATATGTAAAAGCCAGTGCCATAGAGAAAATCTACAAAATTATTTTTCTGAACATGACATGGAAATATAGTGAGAATTAAATCCCAGTAAGTTCAAGAATAAATTATCATCAATATAGCTCTTCACGTCATGTTCAGCTGTATAAACTACAACAAATATCTTTGGTCACATGAATGCATTATATCTATGCACATGAGAATCGTACAATAATGACATGTATGACAGGATTAACTATTTTCAGAATATCATATGACGACTATCAATTTATTCTCATATCAAGCTACCCCGGTCAGAGTGAGTATTTTCTACTCTCCGGTACGGGCTTTTCTCGCTCCGTATGATATGACCCATTTTCTCTTTCTTTTCTCATTAACATGATGATAACCGTTGGTAAGGCGTCCCCTACTGGTGCACCACACGGATTGCCATGTGACCGTGCTCTTTTCTTTTCTTTTCACAATGATAGCCAAAAATATGCTTTCAATAACAAGTATGTTCATCAAAATATAACTATTACCAAAATATTGGTAATCATGCCATGAACATAACTATTTCAAATATCACTTTATAAAATATTTCAATGTCAAAATTTCAAACTTAAGATGGTAAGAAGTTCATACAATTGCTATGGCTATGGCATATACTAGTTATTTATTATTTTCATTTATAAGATTCTTCTTTTTTAAATATTAATTTATTTCTTTATTTTCTTGATGCAGGTTTTCATCCCATCTAACCTTCTCTTACTAATCAGAGAATAACTCTGTTAACTTAACTTCGATATAGGTGATCTTGGTGTTAATTTCAAGATAAAACAATTATCTAAAAGTATTATGTTGAATATTTTAGCAAAATATTAAGAAATCAAGGTGATATTAGTCCTTCACAGTATAGGTTATTTCTTCTTAGATAGGTTCTGACCTCTACTTACTAATCTCTCTATATCTC
Organism: Gleditsia sinensis; assembly: GCA_037074535.1. Taxonomy (NCBI): domain Eukaryota; kingdom Viridiplantae; phylum Streptophyta; class Magnoliopsida; order Fabales; family Fabaceae; genus Gleditsia; species Gleditsia sinensis. Next base: position 31,590,778 of record CM073468.1, read on the forward strand.
CCTCATAAGAATTCCAAATTCTGTTATTCTAGTGGGTAAAAATCCGTGACACATATAACAATAATTTTTATATTAATTATTTATTTTAATTTCCTATAGAATGTTCCCAGAAATTAAAACACATAAGCTATCCTAAAATATTCTTCCCTGATTAACCAATTTCTGACCACTGCATACTAATTCGCCTATATCTACCTCATATGGACTCCAAATTGAGTGATTCCATTGGCTAAAAATCCATGACACATATATCTATAATTATTATTTTAACCATTTATTTTAATTCCCTATAGAAAGTTCCCATAAATTAAAACACAGAAGCTATCCTAAAATATTCTTCCTTGATTAACCAATTTCTGACCACAGCATACTAATCAGACCATATCTACCTCATATGGACTCCAAATTCAGTGATTCCAGTGGCTAAAAATCTGTGACACATATATCTATAATGTTTATGTTAACCATTTATTTTAATTCATTAGATAAAGTTCCCAGAAATTAAAACATAGAAGCTGTTGTTGTTTTAATTAAAATTCGTAAGTGCACGAATCTATTGGAGTATAGATTTAGTGGTATGCAGGGTTGATCGCACAGGGATTGCCAATTGAGAGAAAATTCTAATTTAGATCCGAAATAAATACTTCTAACCTAGTTACCAATGTCTTCTTTTGTGAGAAGAATATTAGACAAAGTATGCAAAGAACTAATATACTGAAATTAAATGAAGATGTATTCATAGTAAAGAAGCATGCTAAGGTTAGAGGATCCACTCTTGGTATATTGAATAAAAATAAATTTAACTATTTTATTACTCAATTAGGATCTTTACATGAATAAAGTTCTAATAGGATGATATGTTAATTTAAGCTCAACTTTGTTTATACATGAATTATATTTACCTCCTTTCTAATAATTAAAACATTCTTGTAAGATGGATTCAAGCATAAATTGTGCCAATCATTATATTGTCTACAATAAATCAAGATTGATTCAAGCATTTATTATGCCAAAGATTGTCTACAATATATCAAAATTCACATTTCACAAGATTAAAAATACAAAGATGCAAAAGATAACTTGTAACTAAATTCAAGCATACATTATGCCAATCATTATATTGTCTACAATAAATCAAGATTGATTCAAGCATTTATTGTGCCAAAGATTGTCTACAATGTATCAAGATTCAAAGTTTACAAGATTAAAATGAAAAGAGGTACGAAGAAGAAATATAACAAGAGATAGGTGGCGAAGCCAACCATAAAAATAATAAGAGATAGGCGGTCTGATAAAACCAGCCAATAAAATAACAAGAAATCGGGGATATGATAAAACCAGCCATTAAGAAATAATCATGAGAAAAAAAATAAGAAGGTAAATACAATATCAAAGATAAACATTAAAATTAAGAGTTAGATAAATTATTATTCTCATACCAAGAGTTTCACCTTTTCACCTTAGCATTAGGAGATTAGTTCTCCATAATTAAAGCGAGAAAGTAAAATGATAGATGAAGGAACATGATAATATTACGGAAGAAAATGAAAAATACAAAATGTCTAAAGAGAGAAGAACATTACAAGTACGTAGAATTCCAACAAAGCTTTCCTAAGCTATCTCCAAAAGCTCCTCCAAAAGTTCCCTCACTCACCCCTCAAGCCCTCCATTATATAGATACAATTAGGTGTGGTAGGTGTGATAATTGTCAAAATTGTTAGGTAGGAAGTTGTACAAAGTTGATAATTTGGATTCTATCATGTGCATTGAAATTGATTTTTGAATATCGTCTTGAAATCCGCCGAATTTGCTGACATCATCAACACGAAAGTTGTAGACAATTTCATTATCTTTTCGTCAAGACACATTATGGACAAATTGGATACGTAATGTGTAACTTATAGTCAAAATACTAGAGCAAAGTCGGGCTGAACTGCAGCAGTAGTCAGATTCTCTTCTAGCTCACTTTTGACCCTTTTAATGTCATAATTTTCTGACCACTTGAACATGAAAGTTGTACCCAATTGTGTCGGCTACTCAAATACCAAATTGCATACATATTGGATATGTATTTTTGGAGATATGGCCCAAGTACTACAGCAAGGTTGGGCTGGACTGCAAACAACAAACATATTCTCAACATTGGGTGCTTTGCCATGAATCTTTATGTTTTAGTTCTTTTGGAAATGTGATCATAAATCAAGAATAAATTTATGCATATCTCCATTAGGATGCATCTCGAGAGTCAATATGATAATGCTCCTTACTCAGTCATCCTTAATGAATTTGTTTTATCTGTTTGATTTATAGACATCATTCCCAAAGAACCACAATTTAGCTCTGATTCCTCCAATTAAGTCCATCTTCTACTTTTCTCCCCATCTGTAAGAAATACACAAACTAAAGACAAGTAAGGGAGATTTATGCTTAATTATGGCAAAAGATAAGATGAAAATATTTAATTTATGAGTATAAAACTCACTCATCAGAAGCTATCCTAAAATATTATTCCCTGATTAACCAATTTCAGACCACAGCATACTAATTGGAACATATCTACCTCATATGGACTCCAAATTAAGTGATTCTAGTGGCTTAAAATCCGTGAAACATATATCTATAATTATTATGTTAACCATTTATTGTAATTCTTTACTGATTCTTCCCTGAAATTTAAAAACAGAAGCTTAAAATTTTTGCCACCCATAACCATACCTATGCAGAACTATCTTCACCAGCCTAAGTATTCAAACATACAAAATATGTAACATGATATAGCAACATCCATGACCAATCATCAAAGTTCTAAGATCAAAATCTCATATAAATATTACAAGTTTCAAATCTTTTCTTCAAAAAGAAATATTGTTAAACTTACCTTGAGCACTTATTCCTCTAGACTTATCCTTCCTCTTTCTTCCTTTCTTCCTCTCCTTTCCTCACTCTACCTTGCTTCTATTTTTCCTCTCCCTCACTTGGACGAAAGTTCTAATGTTATAGGGGTGGGTTTTGCTTAAATAGACCACCAAATAATTCACCTTTCATGATCATGAGTCTACCTTATCACAATTAGGATACACTTGGTTGAATTTTTGGAAAACAAACAATTCATGTTCTTGTCTTCCTCTTCCTTAGTCAAGATATGCATAGGAAACAGAGATTTGTATTTTGAAAATTATGATAATATGTTCTTAAGATAAGGGAGAAGGTCCCTTTGATTTAGGGATTCATTTCCTTTTTCTTTCGTCTTAATCAATTATGATAAGTTTGCCTTTTTAGGTGAAACATTTCTAGCCCTTGAATCTCCATTATTTGGTTGAAATTATTTGTGTGAGATAGGAATGTTTTGTCCTAATGTCATGTATTATCATACCACTTGCTAAAATTATGAGTGTAGGATATAGATGTTTTGTCCTAAAGCCTTGTATTATCATACCACTTGATAAATTTTTGTCATGTTACCTAATCTTTATTATATTATCACATGATTTATTTTATTTTATTTTTCCTCTTAGATTTGGGCTTATTTGTTGAATATCATGCAAAGATGAATGCAGTATCCGAACGCAAGTGCACGTGTCGTGACCAAGTAATAAAGTGATGAGTGAGTATCGTCCCACGAGGAGTGAACTAAAACTATTTAAGAGACTTTTGCCGTGTGAAATGCTGTAGCAAAGATAAGATGGCTCAAAAGATAAAATAAAGGCGAATCGATTACATGCATCTATAACTAAGATGAGGGGTACTAGGATGTAAAGGAAAATGATAATAGGAGGTCTAGGGTTGCATCATGGTTACTATGAACTACAACACTCGTATTTGCTCTAGGGATTGCTGCAGCAATTGCTCTAATGCCAAGTTCAGTCTTGCAATGGAGTCTTCCCAGACTTCCATTCCTAGCAATTCTTAGGTTTAGACATGCATTCCTGCATCAGTCCTCACCCCCAAATTGTGTATGAAGCTCCACTCTTGGGGTGATGGGGAACCATATATTCCTATATTGGTTTAATCCCATATCTTCAACTATTTTTCCAGCCTCCATTCCCCTCCCAGGTGAATTTTGGCTTAAGCCTTCCTCCACTAAACTTCCCTTATCAGGGGAAATTAGAATATAAACACAGTTGAATGTTAAAAACAATGCAGCGGGAAAATATGTTGTTACTAAAAATATGTGCTCAAGTTCATTCAACCCTTATGCAACCCTAGCTGGAAGTTAGCCAAGCCTCATGGTTACACTGGTTACAAACATCCCAGAATCACCGGTATACATTTCAAGTGATAAAAGAAATACAATTGCAGTCTTTGATAAAAACAGAAGAAAAAGGAAAACACAACAGCGAACAATTGAAATTACGGGATTGCAAACTATCCCGTGCTTTTATGCTTCTCGGCAGTGTGTTGTTGTTCTCTCCTTTACACCCCCTCTCTCGTGTCTCTTTTTGTCTCCCCCTCTGTCTCTTTTTATGGTTCAACCTTGTGGTCCCAGTCAGCTGCCTGGCTTTTGCTGACATTTCTCCTGCTCTGCAGTCAGCGTCCTTGTGTCAGCTTTTTCCCTCTACTTTCAGTAGTGGATGCCTTTCTGCATCAGCCCAACCAGCAGCTTGCAATGTCAGTTGGTTGCTGCTTTCTCCTGCTAGGTGGGTGCTGCACCTGCTGCGTAGCTCTGCTCCTCTGCTACCTGTGCCATAGCAGCAGAATCAGTTCCACATGTAAGACAAAAAGAGGCAGCTCACTCAATATCACTTGTGTTGCTTCCATAATTGCCACAAATGTTTACAAAATTGCTGCAACAAACGAGATGGGTGATATTATATCCAAGGGAGTCATTCCATTTAATTAAGTCCAGGAATAAGAGTGCTCAATGTATCAAAACAGTGCAGTAAACATACTCCGAAAAGCTCATAAAAACTGTAGTAAGTTGCAGTTATCAAATCCCCCTAAACTTAAAGGATTGCTTGTCCCCAAGCAATTTGTTCTATTCACCACACCTTTTTTTCAATTAATTTTAGATCTTTTCTCTCCTGCCTAATTCCATATTGTCCTAGTGATAGCTCTCAACTCTCAGGATTGTTCCTTATAAGAAACACCACAAGCCTTCTTCCCAATCTCAACCAAAACCCTACTTAAAGTTGTGTGTGTGTGATATGGACAGTTTCCCCAAGAGTCTCTTGGGTCAATATCAGCCAGAGTTCCTAAGATTTTTATGCTAATATATCAAGCTTCCTTCCTTAGGATGAGTTGGCATATTTCAACATAGGCACAATCAGGGCAACTCATATAGGGGGTAGTTACGGATTTTAATTCTCTTTTTTTTTTTTGCATATACAGATATTATTTAGCAGAGGTCATTAGTGCCTTTTGACATGGATGCTAACATGTGTTGATGAGGACACCCGGTTACTCAGCCTTATCACCCTTTAGTAGCATCCCACTCATACTCTATGTCCCTGTTTTACACAAAGGCACACATGGGGCTCATGCATACCCCTGGTTACTAAGGAACTACAGAGGCATTGGAGTGTCCACATTTCTCTCTTTATTTTCTACTTCCCCCCCAAACTTAAGCCTTTCTCACAAATAACTTATGCCTCTTTCCTAATTTCACAGAAGACTCTCAATATTGGCGCTAAAAATTTTAAGTCCAATTTCTAAAATTACCAATTTTCTCTTGCAAAAACTACCCATCTTCTGTGCTCGTTAGAAGAAGGTTCTATGTGTGATTGGGCAAGGGTGTAGGTCTCCTATTCTGGTTTTTAGTGCAATTTCCAACCCTCCTCATAGAGTATCCCAGAACTATAGCAAGATAAGGCTTATCTCCCTGTGTTTCTCTCTTGGTTTTTCTTTTACAGGTAGTGAAACAGACAAGAGCAAGTTATAGTATGGTCTTTAATGACATAGTCAAGCAGAGGCACAAACAAACCAAAGCACGAATAAACAGGAACACACAATAAACAAAAACAAGGTCAACATATGCTTCAGCAAACACTACAGCAATAACTAAGATAATAATAAGATAATTCTCTAGCAGATGCCACAGCAAGCATTACAGCAAAATAATATATGACACCCCCCCAAACTTAAGGATGAGTAGTGTCCTCACTGCTGATGAAATGGCCAAAAACACAAAAGATACCCAAAAACAAAAGCAGAGGCAAAGGAATTCCAAATGCAGCAGAGAAGGAATAAGAGATAAGGGAACTTCCTGAAGGTGCTAGCAGGGATTCCGCAGCACCCTAGGGGCATTGACCCCCAGAAGACCTTGAAGAGCTTCTGAGCCCACTTCTGAGCCCACATCCCAGAATCACCGGTATACATTTCAAGTGATAAAAGAAATACAAGTGCAGTCTTTGATAAAAACAGAAGAAAAAGGAAAACACAACAGCGAACAATTGAAATTCTGGGATTGCAAACTATCCCATGCTTTTATGCTTCTTGGCAGTGTGTCGATGTTCTCTCCTTTACACCCCCTCTCTCGTGTCTCTTTTTATGGTTCAGCCTTGTGGTCTTAGTCAGCTGCCTGGCTTTTGCTGACATTTTCCCTACTCTGCAGTCAGCGTCCTTGTGTTAGCTTTTTCCCTCCACTTTCAGTAGTGGATGCCTTTTTGCATCAGCCCAACCAGTAGCTTGCAATGTCAGTTGGTTGCTGCTTTCTCCTGCTATGTGGGTGCTGCACCTGCTGCACAGCTCTGCTCCTCTGGTACCTGCGCCATAGCAGCAGCATCAGTTCCACATGTAAGACAAAAAGGGGCAGCTCACTCAATATCACTTGTGTTGCTGCCATAATTGCCACAAATGTTTACAAAATTGCTGCAGCAAACGAGATGGGTGATATTATATCCAAGGGAGTCATTCTATTTATTTAAGTCCAGGAATAAGAGTGCTCAATGTATCAAAACAGTGCAGTAAACATACTCCAAAAGCTCATAAAAACTACAGTAAGTTGCAGTTATCATTATTCCTACCCATTTCCTTTGCTTTGGATAAAATTCTACCTTTATTGGAGGGCTTGGACACGTTTTCATAATTTTTGGGCTATCGGTCCAATTTCTATATCCTGGTCCAAGTCTATGTTTTATTTCCTGTTTAGGTTATCTAATGGGCTTGCTAGAAACTTATGTGAAGTGGAAAAACTCTATATGAAGTGTCCATAGGTGAAAGCCCAATTTATGGTTGGAGATACTAAACTTATTAACTTTAACTCTTAAATTAGGAAAAATTACCCTAATCCAATCTTCTTGAAATTTTAATACATTTACTTCACAAAAATTTATCTTCTTTACCCTAGAATTTCAACTTTTTTTAGTATATTTATTTCTAATTTTTCCTCTTAGGTTTTCTCTCTTTACCTATTTCATTAATGTTAGAACATTTCTATGCATACACGTAAGGTGAAGAATTTCTAAGAATTATATTTCCTTAGATATCTAAAAATTGTCTAATAAATTTTATTTCCTTAATTAAATATTTATGTACCTTTATCAATAAAATAAACGAAATTAGGGATGTTACATCATCCACCCCTAAACCATAACTTTTCAAATGATCATTCCTGTGGATGAAAGATAAGAGTTAGAAATATTTTTATTTAAGGATTAGATAATAATATAGGTGTACAAGAAAGGATAACTATAGGCTCAAAATGGGTTACTAGGGATGGCATAATATAAAGGTTGGTCTGAAACGCTCAAACAATTCCAACAATGCCTAATTCCTTTCTTAAATGAAGAGTAGTCAAGGATTTTGCCTCAAGTGACAATCAAATAAGTTCTAGACTCTTATGAGATCACTCAGCATATCTGAATCACATAAATCTTCTCTAAATAAACAATCAGTCAAATGTACAAGATTAAGTGCTTTAGGTATTGAGATTCTCGAATAAAACCTAAGTTACAATAGAATTTAGGTTCACACATAGCACTTAGAACTTATTTATTTTCCAAATGTTACAAGAACTTTAAACCATTTTCATCATTGGTGCTAGTTTTGCCTAATCCAAAAACATCACTTAGTTTTTTTTTTTTGACATCTAGGTGTTGGAACCTATACAAAGATAGGAGGCTAGGCACCCATACCTTTTTTTTATGAACAACAAAAACAAAACAATCAACAAAGATTGAAAGAGATATTACCTAAAAGGAGATCTAGGAAAATATGAACCTGCAACAAATTAAACAAAAAATAAAAATTTATTAAATCAAATAAAATGTGTTACAGATGAAGATCCAAGTCCAATTTGCGCTTTCTGCAGTTGTCTGTCGTCCAATCTATTTGAACTGTAGCTTGATTAGGAACATGAACATATGCTTGTAATGCATCAATCAACTCATCAACATTTGAAGCTGAGATGAGAATCTATCATGTTGAGTGCGAATAAACCATTGTTCTACAACATGATCAGGAAAAGAAAGCAAACCATCAAAGAAATTGTTAACATTCAACAAACCTATGGGTTTATAGTGAATATTCAGTGGTGTCCAGGAGACTATTTGAAAAATTTCCTCCAAAATACCAAAACCACCTGGTAAAGCAATCAATGCATCAGCATTGCTCATCATTCTACCAATGCGCTCATGCATAGAGGACACCCTACATTCTTCCCCAATTGTTTTTCCTACGATGTTTAATGTAGCTAGAGCTATAGGAATAATACCTAGAACTTGGCATCCTCCTAGAAATGCAAATCCAGACACACTCTCTATTAACCCTCGACAACCTCCACCATAAACTAAATGAATTTTTCTCTTAGTTAGTATCATACCCAAAGTTTGTGCTGCTTTTACATACTCTGCATTTTTTCCAAGACTGGAACCAAAAAAGACACAAACATTTCTAAACTGACGAACAAAAGTTCCCTCCATAACTACACTTACCCTGACTTTGAGTATGAAGATGAAGATAATAAAGTGTGCATTTATAGAACTCAGACAAGGCTTACTTGAATAGCTATGTGAATAAGCTGGTGGCATAATTTCAATAGCTATATGAGTAGGCCAACGAATGTCAGCTAAATTAAAGGTGAAAAATTAAAAAATGACGGCACGCATGCATATGTACAGTAGTTGTGATCGTGACTCACATCTTCCTTTAGTTTTACGTCCAGTAACGACTTAAACGCCCTCTATGGGTTGAGGATATACTTCCCATCCAATTTTCTTATAAATTGGTAAACAAGGTCTTTTAACGTCAGATTCTCAAAACTATATTGTTTCTGTTCTTTGTAAAAATGGGGCCATAAACCGACTATACCAATATGCACAGATCCACTAGGATGCATCTCAAGAGACGTTGGATGAAAGTCATCATCCAATGACTCCTTACTCAAACCATCCTTAATGAACTTAATTTTGTCTTCCTGATTTACAGACACCCAACCCAAAGAATGGCAACGTTTGTTGCAAGTTTCACGTCCACATTTGTGATAAACACCCATTCGTTTAGCTCCGCGTTTTTTAGCGAAGCTACTCTTTCCTAAACCAGGCATGTAAGAGATGAAACCATTTGTAAACTGACCTGATAACCATACCTTAGCTTCAATTAGCCAACGAATATCAGCAGGCATCTTCATGTTCATCAACAACCTTAATCTTTCAGCCCGTGTTTTATAAATTTTCATCAATGTATTGGGTGGAAGGGAAGGAAAATGGTTTTTCAAATTTTTGAGTATGTCTTCCATTCTTGACTCAATTTTTATTTATTTATGAAGGAGCAAAAGCAATAAAGGCAAGAAAACAATAGAAATTCACAAGAAGATAACACTAAGGAAATAAATTAATGCAAGTTAAATAAAGAGAGGTCTTACCTAGATAGCGTGCGCGTCAACCTTTAACAACAGAGGCAAATCAATCCTGGTAGACAAGATCACACAAAGTTGTCTACTCTATCTTTGGGTTATATAATTCCAAAAATGCTTTTAATCTTTGACCATTAACTTTAAACACATCACCATTCTTGGGATTTTCGATCCCCACTGCACCATGTGGATAAACAATCCGAACAATAAATGGGCCTAACAACTGAGAATGTAGTTTTCCTAGATTTAGTCATCCTTGTGACCCTCTTGAAATTTTGGCATTATCCTCTAAATGTATCCTGTACATGCAAATTGATGGATTAATACCCTTGATGTTTGCTATTATCCATTCTATAGCTTCTCTTTGCTCCCTAAGCATTCTAATGAGTTCATCTTCCTGTTCTTTACCTAAATCAGTCGCTATGACAACATGCAAGTTTTTAGAAGGTTCTAAAAACACATATTTTATAGAATCAAGCAACGATTTTAACTCTACCTAGGGTGGTTTCTATACAGATAGCAATGGAACCGACTCAGAAGATTAAACTGTTTCTTTTTTGGCTTTTCATTTATCAGTATCCATTAGTGGAGTTGTCTCTAATAAAGAGTCTACTTCACTAACCAAATAATCCTCATCTTTATCCTTATTGAAATGAGTCAAATATTTTTCTAGATGATGATTACTAAATGAGTCTAAAAATGAATCATAAATGGCACTTTCAATCAGGTTGACCTCACATAAATCATCCATGTCCATAGGTTGACGAGAGACATTAAAAACATTTAGTTCCATAGTCATATTTCCAAAAGATAAATTCAAAATTCCAGTTCGAAAATTAATGATTGTATTGGATGTTGCTAGAAATGGTCTACCCAGAATGACTGGAATTTGTGTCTCTTTATTCTCAACAGGTTCAGTGTCAAGCACAATGAAATCTACTGGAAAGTAGAATTTATCAACCTTAATGAGCACATCCTTTATAACAACTCTAGGAATTTTTATGGACTTATCAGCTAACTGAAGGGTCACCGGTGTAGGTTTCAGCTTTCCTAACCCAAGTTTCTCATACACAGAGTAATACAACAATTTCACACTTACTCCTAGATCAAGTAAGGCTCAGTTAATCACATAGTCACCTATCACACAAGAAATTGTAGGACAACCAGGATCTTTATACTTGATAGGAGTTTTTTGTTAAATTATAGAGCTTACTTGTTCAGTCAAGAATGCCTTTTTTGGAACATTGGTTTTCCTTTTCACCATGCAAAGATCTTTTAGAAATTTTGAGTAAGAAGGTACTTGTTTGATAGCGTCAAGAAAAGGGATGTTGATGCTTACTTGCTTAAACACCTTTAAAATGTCATTATACTGAGTACCTTTCTTATTTGATGCAAGTCTTTGTGGGGAATGAGCTTTGGGGGCATAAGAAATCTGTTCACTTTTCTTCTCACTCGAGTCATTAGTTTGGGATTCATGTTGATTCTGTTCTTCATTTTCTGGCATATGAACATGATTATCAATGACTTTTCCAGATCTAAGGGTTGTTACAAACTTTAATTCTTCATTAGGATTTATTGATGATCCTACTTCAAATTGACCCTTAGGATTAGGAATAGGTTGACTGGGGAATTTCCCTTTTCCTCTCTTTCCTACAGCATTGGCTATTTGAATTAATTGTGTTTCAAGCTTTAAAAGAGCTTGAGTGTGAGATTGCAAGACTTCTTGGGTTGATTGCATGAACTGTTTCAAAGTATTCTCCAAAGAAGGTTTTCTTTGTTGTGGTACCCCGAAAGGAGGAGCATGTTGAGGAACTTGAGGGTATGAATTGGGAGGGGCAAATTTTTGTCCACCTTGATTCATTAGAGGCTAATTTTGTCTCCATGAAAAATTTGGATGATTTTTCCAATTTGGGTTATATGTTGGTGCAAATGGACTATCTGATGACTTTCCATACAACTGGAGGAAATTAACTTGTCAGAGAATGCTTCTTAGTAAGCTGGTATGGATGGACAAGATTGTACAAAATCAGATGTACTAAAACATAAAGCACATGCTTCCTCCTCTTTTTGTGGGTTGAGACTTTTTATCCTTTGAATCAATACAGTTCCAATGTTGAGAGTTTTCAGATAGAGACCTTAAGGATCCCCAAGCTTCAGCCTCATTTAACTGTAAAAACTTTTCACCATGCATACTTTGGATCATTTGACGATTTAATGGAGTCAAATCGTCATAAAAATATTTCACGAGTCTCCAAGTTTCAAAACCATAATGAGGACACTTTAAAAGAAGGTCATTAAATCTTTCCTAACACTCAAAAAATTGTTCACCTTCTTTTTGAAAAAAAATCAGAGATTTTTCTCCTAAGGGCAAACATGGGAAAGAATTTGGTTAGAAACTTATTTACTAATTGATTCCAACTAGTAATAGTTCCTGTAGAAAACGAATTCAACTAGGCTTTAGCTTTATCTTTTAGTGAAAATGGAAACATTCTAAGTCTGATTGACTCATCATTGAAATTTTGAAAGTGAAATGTCGAGTAGATTTCAAAAAACTCTTTAATATGCATGTATGGGTCTTCTCTCTCTAATCCATAAAATGATGGCAATAGCTGAATTATGGCTGGTTTAAGCTCAAAGTGAGTTGCATTAGTTTGTGGTAACAATATACAAGATGGAGTATTAGCTATGACAGGTGAGAAATATTCCATAATAGTTTTCTCGTGTACAACTTGTTCTTCCGTTTATAATGGTGACCCAACAGAATTTAATGTCTCTATTGTACAATCAATGGTTGACCCAAAACTTTTCCTAACCAACCACTCATCTTTATCACGTTTCCAAGCATGCATAATGTTGTGGTATGCTTCATGCAAAGATGAATACAATGTCAGAACGCAAGTGCGCGTGTCATGACCAAGTAATAAAGTGATGAGTGAGTATCGTCCCAGGAGGAGTGAGCTAAAACTGTTATAGAGATTTTTGCTGTATGAATGCTGTAGCAAAGTTAAGATGGTTCACAAGATTGATATAAATGTATATTGACTGACTATAACTATAACTAAAATAAGGAGTAATAGGAAGTAAAGAGGAAACTATATTGGGAGATATAGGGTTGCTCAGGGTTGCCATGGACAATAGCACTCATATTTGCTCTAGGCTTGCTACAGCAATTGTTCTAAGTGCCAATTTCAGTCCTGAATGGAGTCTTCCCAGACTTCCATTCCTTGCAATTCTGAGGTTCAGAAATGCATTCCTGCATCTGTCATCACCTCTAAATTGTGCATGAAGTTCCATTATTGGACTAATGGGGTGCCCGTATATCCCTACATAAGCTAACCCCTATGCATTCAATCCTTTTCCCAGCCTCCATTACCCTTCCAGGTGAATATTAGCCTTGGTTTTCTTCCTCCAAACTTCCGTTATTTAGGAAAGAAAAAATAACAGGAAACACAATTGAATGGTAAGCAAAACTGCAGCGAAATGTATTGATAATAAAAATGTGCTTCAGTTCATTACAACCCTTGTGCAACCCTAGCTGGAAACTAGCCAAGCCTCATGGGTACACTGGGTACAAAAATCTCAAAAACACTGGTATGCATCCTACGAGATAAAAACAAAATTATAAAATGATGTTCTTTCCTTTTTGATAAAATAGTAAAAACAACAACAGTGATCAAAATTCCTTTCTGAAATAGCGCACTACTCCTTCATGCTGCACCTTCCGGTGTCAGCAGCACTCTCGGCTATGGTGTTCTTTTCTCTGAATTCTCTCCTCTTCCTCCTGTCCCCCCGGGGCTTACTGTAGTAGCTGCTTTATGGCCTTTTATAGGCAGCCCTTGTGGTCCCACTAAAGTGCCCTGGGTTGCTGACATTCCTTCTGCTCTGCAGCCGGCAACCTTGTTGTGCAGCTTTTTCCTCTCCACTTTCAGTAGTGGAGGCAGTTCTGTACCAGCAGCCTACAGTGTCCCTACTGCTGTCCCCTGCTCGATGGTGGTTGCTCCTGCTGCATAACTCTGCCACCTGCACCATATCAAATAGAATCAGTGTATTGCAGGAAAGAGGGAGCAGCTCACCCACTATCACCTGGGGTTCTGCTATCGTTGCCACATATGCTTACTGAAATGCTGCAGCAATGAGGTAGCTGATGTTATATCTAGAAGAGTGATCCCATTTAATTAAATCAGGGGGTAAGAGTGCTTAAAACACCAAAAAAATTCAGTAAACATACACAGACAGCACATAGAAACTATAATGAAATACAGTTATCAAATCCCCCCAAACTTAAAGGATTGCTTGTCCCTAAGCAACCTACTATGTTCACTATATTCCTACCACCCAGAAATTCCAGACTTTTCTCATGCGTGAATCCATAGTTCTGCTGATAGCTCTCAACTCTCAGGATTTCTTCCATATAAAGGACACCACAAACCTTTCTCCCAATCACAAAAAAAAACTCCCTCGGAGTTGTGTGTGTGACATGGACAGTTTTCCTAAGAGTTACTTGGGTCAAAAACAGCCAGAGTTCCTAATACTTTCATGCTAATATATCGAGATTCCTTTCCTAGGTCAAGTTGGCATTCAACATAGGTGCAGCCAGGGCAACAGATATGAGGGAAATGAGGCAGCTCATTGATTTTCTTTCTTCTTTATATTTGCTTTTCTTTTCCTTCTCTCTCTGTTTTTTTGGTAACAATAGGTCTTATTTCAGCAGAGGTCATTAGTTCCTTTTGACGCGAATGCCAACATGTTCCATGCAGGCACCCAGTTACTCAGCCTTATCACCCCTAAATCGCTTCCCACTCATACTCTATATCCCTGTTTTACGCAAAGGCACACATGGGGCTCATGCATACCCGTGGTTACTAAGGGACTACAGAGCATTGGAGTGTCCATATTTCTCTCTTTATTTTCTACTTCCCCCCCAAACTTAAGCCTTTATAACCCTATGCGTCTGCCTCTTTTATAATTCTACAGAAAGCTCTCAATATTAGCTCTAAGACTAAGGTCTAATTTTTGAAAGATCACCAAAATTTCTTTTGGGCAAACTACCCATGATCTAGTGCTTATAAGAAGAGGGTTCTGTGTGTGATTGGGTAAGGTTGTAGGTTTCCTATTCTGGTTTTTAGCAAAATACCCAATCCTCCTCATGGAATATCCCAGAACGTTCAGCAGGCTATGCAAAATGCAAACTTAATTAATTTTTTTATTGTTTTTTTACATAGGAATACACATCTAAATCAGACAATTTCTACAAACGCTACAGGAATAAAGCAGTCTTAACTAATTCAGTCAGGTGAAAACACAAAACAGCTCACAGATACGCAACACACAAATAAATAAGTCTAAATCTAACATATGCTCCAGCAATACTATAGCAATGAACATAAAATTAATGCTTCAACAGATACCACAGCAATGAACAAAACACAAAAGTGCCACAGCAACATTATATCACTCCTAGAAGACATTATATCACACCCCCCAAACTTAAATTGAGTAGTGTCCTCACTGCTGATGAAATGGCCAAGAATGCAATCGACACCCAAAAACAGAAGCAAAAACAAAGGAATTCCAAATATAGCAGAGAAGGGATACGAGTTGAGGGAACTTCCTGAGGGTGCTAGCAGGTATGCTGCAGCACCTTAGGGGCATTGAGCCCCATAGGACCTTGAGGAGCTTTTGAGCCCACTTCTGCGCTGTGCTGATTGTTGGGGGGCCTTTCCTTTGTGCATCATTGATGCCCGTTTTGCAATGGGCTCATTGTCATCAGAGGACTCAGTTCCCTCTGGTGTCTGCTGGGGTTCCGAATAGGGCTCCTTGCTGGAGGAGGATCCTTCAGAATCCTTGTGTTGCTCTGTCTGTGGTTCAAGTGCTGGGGCTGACATCTCGAAAGTGGAATGGAGCAAGTCAGTTGGAAACTCCTAGAATGGGAAGAATTGCTTAAAGTTTTGCTCCAAGGCGGTGTGGAGGGTGAAGTCCCTCTTCTATTCATAATGCCAAAAGGTCTGCTAATGCTGCAGCAGCTGTGCTTGCTGTCTGAGGATTGTAGCTTGTTGCTGTAGAATATGTTGAAGGGTCTTGTCAGCTAGCTGAGGGGCAGAGGAAGAAGCAGATGGTCCAGCAGCTTGTGGAGGGTCTCGAGAGGCAGCTGGCGGGTGTGGGGCCGCTTTCTCCAGGATAATCCGAGCAATGGTGGTAGTAGTAATGAGGTTGGTGTCCTTCAAGACTTCTTCATCAATAGAGACTAGTACTCCACGATTCTTGCACAGTATGGTGATGAGGGAAGGAAAAAGTAGGCTTCCCTTTTTTCGGCTGGCGCATGCTTGGATTTGGCCACTAATGATGCAGCCAACGTTGAGTGGTCTGCCGAATATGAGTGCAGCCATCATTGCTACTCTGTCTCGGCTCACCGTCTACCCATGGGTGGAAGGTAGTAGACAAGTCTTGAGAAAATGATACCAGACTTTTGCTGCCGGCACCAAGGAGATCCGATTGATAGTGGTGGAGCCCTGAGGAGATTTATCCTAGGTGGTGTCAGGAAGGCACACCCGAGTGAGCATTGCATCCCAATCTTCATCCCGCAAACCATGTAGATAGTCCTCATACTTGTCCTCTTCGTCTGGTAGATTGTAGGCCTTATTGATTGAAGCTTGGTCAAAATGCACCTTCGTCTCCTGAACTGTCACCCACTTCTCAGTTTCTGGTGAGAAGTTCGCATAGAATTCCTGAACCAGAGGAATGAGGGCCGTTTGCAGGTGGCTTGTGAAATTTTCCCAACCTCTCTGCTTGACTACTGTGCCAACGTACATTGGCATCCCCAAATCGTTAGAGGAGGTGAAGGTGAAACCTTTCTTAGCGCAGAAGTTTTTGGGCACGATCTCTTCATCGTGCTTCTGTCTGGTTTCCTCGGAGGTGAATTTCTTCACCTTGCTTGCTTTTTTGGCCACCGTCTTGATTCTGGGCATGATTGGTTTGAGGGTTTGGAGGTAGAGGTTTCTGGAACGAAGGAGGTTTATAGGGCTTTGAGAACTCGGGAGAGGTGAGGTGGGTAAGGGAGTTGCATAGGTGAAAAATGTGGGTGTCTTAACTCGAGGGTGAAGTGGGTTGGAAGTTGCAGAGGTTAAAGACCGTGGTTGTCTTATGGCCTTCTCCCAGTTTTTTCGCCCCCTTTTTAATTTTTGGACAACACGCATTTTGTTTTTTTTTGTTGGGAAACTCCTTCACTTAGGACTGAACACCATTGCTGCAGCAACTATTGCAGCAATACTGCCTTGCCTATGCTTTTACTGCAGCAGGGGTGGCTTGCCCAAAAAATCTTGCTGCAGCAGAGCTAGGCCTACCTTATCCAGTTTTTGCTGCAGCAAAGTGAGAACCTTCCTATAGCCTGCTATGTTTCCCTACTTGTGTAGCAAACAAAAATGTCATTAAATTCGCAAATCAAACAATCTAAAAACTGATAACTTTACCAACAACAGATTTAAACATGGGTTGCCTCCCATAAGCGCTTGTTTTACAATCTTCAGCCTGACTTCCTTCCTGTTCATTCCTCTTGTAGCTGGATGGAGGTATGCTGTCTATCCACATCACCCCCAAATAGTGCTTGACTCTTTGTCTATTTACCCTGAATGTCCTCCCTTCCTTTTCTTCTTCCAATTTAACAGTCCCAAAAGGGAAGACCTTGCTTATGCCAAAAGGACCAGACCAACGAGATTTCAACTTCCCAGGAAACAATGTTAGCCTAGAGTTGTACAGTAGTACTTTCTGTCCCACTTCAAAGTTCCTAGGTTGTATCTTCTTATTGTGCCACTACTTTGCTTTCTCCTTGTAAAGTTTGGCATTCTCATAGGCCTGACCATGGAATTCATCCAGCTCACTTAGCTGCAGCATCCTCTTCTCACCCGCAGCTTCCAGATCCAAGTTTAGCTTCTTCACTGCCCAATATGCTCGGTGCTCTAACTCTACTGGTAGATGACATGCCTTCCCGAATACCAACCTGTAAGGTGACATGCCCAGAGGTGTCTTATAAGCTGTTCTATATGCCCAAAGTGCATCATCCAACCTTGAGGACCAATCTTTCCTCGTGGGGCCTACTTTTTTTCCAAGATTCTCTTGATATCTCTGTTGGAGACTTCAGCCTGCCCACTCGTTTGTGGGTGATAAGGGGTTTCCACCTTGTGTCTGACTCTATATTTGGCAAGTAGTGCCTTCAACTGCCGATTGTAGAAATGGGTCCCTCCATCAGTGATGATAGCTTTGGGGGTTCCAAACCTTGTAAAGATGTTTCTCTTCAAAAATCTGGTCACGACTCTGGCTTCATTAGTCTGGGATACACTGGCTTCCACCTACTTTGAGACATAGTCTACAGCTACAAGGATGTATTGATTGCCGAAACTCGAGGGAAATGGTCCCATGAAATCTATTCCCCAGACATCAAATAATTCCACCTCTAAGATGTTGTTCAGTGGCATTTCATGTCTGCGAGATATGTTTCCTATCCTCTGACACCGGTCACATTGCTTTGCAAAGGAGTGGGAGTCCTTGAATAGGGAGGGCCAATAGAACCCTGCCTGCAACACCTTGTTTGCAGTTCTAACTCCTCCAAAATGACCTCCATAAGGGGAAGCATGGCATTGCTGCAAGATTTGCTCCATCTCTTCGCTAGGTATGCATCTCCTAATCATCTTATCAGCACATTGCTTGTAAAGGTATGGTTCATCCCAGTAGTATGAGTTTACCTCATGCAAAAAAAATTTCTTTTGCTGCCACGTCAGGTCTGGTGGGAGCATTCCACTCACAAGGTAATTTACATAATTAGCATACCATGGCACATCATCTTGAGACAGGAGATAGAGTTGCTCATATGGAAATCTTTCATTGATTTCCTCTAACCCGGAGCTATTCCCTTCCAATCTGGAGAGATGGTCTGCCACTTGACTTTCAGTTCCTTTCCTGTCTCTGATCTTTAGATCAAATTCTTGAAGCAAAAGCACCCACCGAATGAGCCTGGGCTTGGAATCCTTTTTCCTAACCAAGTGTTTGATAGCAAAGTGATCTGTGTGCACTATCACCGTTGCTCCTACCAGATATTATCTGAATTTCTTAAAGGCAAACACTACTGCAAGCAATTCCTTCTCTGTCACCGTGTAGTTCAGCTGGGCACCATGCAGCATTTTGCTAGCATAGTATATAGAGTGAAACAGCTTATTTTTACGCTGGCCGAGAACAGCCCCCAATGTTGTCTCACTAGCATCACACATCAGCTCAAATGGAGAAGTCCAGTCTGGTGCCACAATAACTGGGTCTGTACTCAATTTCTGTTTGAGATCGCAGAATGCTGTCATGCAACTTTCATAAAAATAGAAAATTATGTCCTTCTCTAGCAAACTACATAGAGGTTTGGTAATTTTAAAGAAGTCCCTAATGAACCTCCTATAAAATCCTGCATGTGGAAGGAGGCAGTTTCTCAATGATTTCCACCTTGGCCTTGTCAACCTCAAGTCCTCTCTGAGAAACCTTATGCCCCAGCAAAATCCCTTCTTTTACCATAAACTGACACTTCTCCCAGTTCAGCACCAAGTTTGTTTTCTCACACCTTTGCAAGACTTTAGCAAGGTTTCCCAACCATAGGTCAAAGGAGTCCCCAAAGTCTGAGAAATCATCCATAAAGATTTCCACAAACTGCTCAGCCATTTCTGTGAATATTACCATCATGCATCGCTAGAATGTGGCTAGAGCATTGCACAGCCCAAATGGCATCCTTTGGAATGCAAAGGTACCATAAGGACATGTGAATGTGGTCTTATGTTGATCTTCTGGTGCTATAGCAATCTGGTTGTACCCTGAGTACCCATCCAGGAAATAATAGTATTCCCTTCCAGCAAGTCTATCTAACATTTGGTCAATCAATGGCAGAGAAAAGTGGTCCTTCTTAGTGCTCTTGTTCAGCTTCCTATAGTCCATGCAAATCCTTCATCCGGTCACAACCTTGGTGGGTATGAGCTCATTGCTATCGTTTTCCATCACAGTCATACCCCCTTTCTTAGGGACACACTGGACCGGACTCACCCAAGAACTATATGATATTGGGTAGATAATTCCAGCATCTAGCCACTTGATAATTTCCTTTTTAACCACCTCCTTCATTATTGGGTTGAGCCTTCGCTGGGGTTCTATGGACCCTTTTTCATTGCTTTCCAAGAGGATCTTATGCATGCAAAATGAAGGGCTGATTCCTTTAATGTCAGCAAGTGTCCAGCCAATGGCCCTTCTGAATTTCTTCAGTGTCAGGACCAATTTCTCCTCTTGTTCCTCTGTCAAAAGTGCTGAGATAACCATAGGAAGAGTGGTTGTTTCTCCTAAATATGCATACTTAAGATGTGCTGGCAGAGGATTTATCTCTAAGACTGGTGGCTCCTCCACTGATGCTTTCAGCAGCCTTGAATCTGGTGGGGTCACATATAATGGTGCCTGCTTCCTAAAGCCTTACCTTACATCAATCCAGGCCCATTCCTTCTCATCTTCTCCTTCGAAATCTGAGTGCTCTGTCCATGCTGCTAGTGGTGGCTCCTTGCAGCATTTTTCCAATTGTTCTGATGCTAATGTGTCTATCATAGATACCACTGCACATTCCTCTTCTTCATTGGCAAACTTCATGGTCTGGAGCACATTGAATGTAACCTGCTCATCCTGGACTCTCATGATTAATTCACCTTTCTGAACATCAATTAGTGTCAGGCCAGTTGCTAGGAATGGTCTGCCCAATATAATTGGTATATCTGTATTAGCTTCATAGTCCAGAATTATGAAGTCTACTGGGAAGATGAACTTATCCACCTTAACCAGGACATCCTCGATTTTTCCTTCTGGGTGTGCTATGAAGCCATACCTATGCAGAACTATCTACACCAACTTAAGTATTCAAACATACATAATATGTAACATGATATAGCAACATCCATGACCAATCATTAAAGTTCTAAGATCAAAATCTAATATAAATATTACAAGTTTCAAAACTTTTTTTCAAAAAGAAATATTGTTAAACTTACCTGGAGCACTTAGTCCTCTAGACTTTTCCTTCCTCTTTCTTCCTTTCTTCCTCTCCCTTCCTCACTCTACCTTGCTTCTATTTTTCCTCTCCCTCACTTGGACGAAAATTCTAATGTTGTAAGGGTGGGTTTTGCATAAATAAACCATCAAATTATTCACCTTTCATGATCATGGGTCTACCTTATCAAAATTAGAATACACTTGGTTGAATTTTTGGAAAACAAACAACTTATGTTCTTGTCTTCCTCTTCCTTAGTCAAGATATGCATAGCAAAAGGAGATTTGTATTTTGAAAATTATGATAATATGTTTCTAAGATAAGGAACAATGTCCCTTTGGTTTACGGATTCATTTCGTTTTTCTTTTGTCTTAATCAAATATGATAGGTTTGCCTTTTTAGGTGGCAAATTTCTAGCCCTTGAATCTCCATTATTTGGTTGAAATTATTTGTGTGGGATATGAATGTTTTGTTCTAATGCCATGTATTATCATACCACTTGCTAATATTATGAGTGTAGGATATAGATGTTTTATCCTAAAGCCTTGTATTATCATACCACTTGCTAAAATTATGAATGTAGGATATCACACCACTTGCTAAATTTTTGTCTTAATGCCATGTCACCTAATCTTGATTACACTATTATTTCATCACTTTAATTTTATTTTTATTTTTATTTTTCCTCTTGGGTTTGGGCTCATTCTTGCCCATTTTCTTTACTTTGTTTAAAATTCTACCTTTCATAATGGGCTTGGTCACATTTTCATGATTTTTGGGCTACCGGTCAAATTTCTATATCCTAGTCCAAGTATATGTTTTATTTCTTCATTGGGCTATCCTATTGGCTTGCTAAAAATTTATGTGAAGTAGAAAAACTCTATATGAAGTGTCCATAGGTGAAAGTCCAATTTATGGGTTGAGATACTAAACTTAGTAACTTTTGCTCTTAAATTAAGAAAAATTACCCTAATCCTATCTTCTTGAAATTTTAAGACCTTTACTTACTTAACAAAAATGTATCTTCCTTACCTAAGAATTTCACCTTTCTTTAGCATGTTTATTTCTAATATTTCCTCTTAGGTTTTCTTTCTTTACCTATTCCATTAATATTAGAACATTTCTATACAAACATGTAAGGTGAAGAATTTCTAAGGATAATATTTCCTTAGATATCTAAAAGTTGTCTAATAAATTTTATTTCCTTAATTAAATATTTATGTACCTTTATCAATAAAAGAAATGAAATTATGGATGTTACTTTGAATACTTTTGTACTTTTATTAATACATGAAACGAAATTAGGGATGTTACATTTCTCTCCCCCTAAAAGAAATTTTGTCCTCAAAATTTTAGAAATGACCTAATAAGAACAATTTCAGATATTTCTTCCTCATGACTTCTTCTAGCTCCCAAGTTGCTTTTTTTGGAGTCAAACCTTCCCATAACACCTTAACTAGGGGAATAGTTTTGTTTCGCAATTGCTTCACGTCAGTGTCCAATATAGATGCTGGTACTAGCTGGTATGTCATGTTCTCCTTTATTTGGATTGGTTCATCTCGTATCACATGTGAGGAGTCTGGAAGATACTTTCAGAGCTGTGATACATGGAAAAAATTATGCAAGTTGGACAAATTAGGTGAGAGAGTAACTTGATATGCTGACGTCCCTACTTTCTTCAGAATTTGGTAGGGTTCTAAAAATTGCTGATTTAGCTTTTTGGTCTTGAGAGACCTACCAACTCCAATGGTCGGAGAAAGTTTTAGAAATACATGGTCCCCTTCCTTAAACTCCAAAGGTCTATGTCTCTTATCATAGTAACTCTTTTGCCGACTTTGAGCTGTGAGTAGAAAATACTCACCCTGACTGGGATAGCTTGATATGAGAATAAATTGATAGTCATCATATAATATTATGAAAATAGTTAATCCTGTTATACATGTCATTATTGTACGATTCTCATGTGCATAGATATAAGGAATTCATGTGACCAAAGATATTTGCTGTAAATTATACAACTGAACATGACGTAATAAGCTATATTGATGATGATTTATTGTTGAACTTACTGGGATTTAATTCTCACTATATTTTCATATCATGTTCAAAAAATTAGTTATGCAGATTTTTCTATGGCTTTGGCTTTTAGTGCACATTGGATCGAGTACTTTATGTTGGGCAGATCCCAGAAGCAAATAAAATGTTTGTGGTCGAGTTGGCTTAGATCCTGGTGAAGGTGCAACCACCCTCACCTGTATCTCCGGAATTGGTCGACCAAAATAAATAAGATGTAGATTTTTATATGTTTGATATGTTGTACGTATGTTTTGATTAATGACATGTATGTAAACTCTGTATTGTATAAATTAAATAAATTTTATTTTGAGTTAAGTTGTAACGAGGTAATAACTTCTTGGTATTTAAAAAAAAATTGATACTTAAATGGAGTTGTTACACACAGGAACCAAAAGAATTTAGACCAATTACTCTAAATCATATTTTAGAAAGATATCAACAAAAAGAAGTTATACCAACTTCAATTCAAGATCTCTAGTGAGAAATAAAAATTCTTAAAGAAGAAATTCAAAATCTTAAATCAAATGATCTAGCCCAAGATTTAAGAATATTACAACTTGAATTAAAAGACAATCAAAATTCAATCTCTTCAAATTCAAACAAATTAGTAGAATTACCTAAAGAACTGGATAGAGAAAAATGTCTCAATACAGTACAAAAAACATTATTTCAAAAATGGTACTATCAAATGAAATTAGTTGTTAACAAAGAATTTCATAAAGATTTAGTTGTATTAATTGATTCTAGAAAGGATATGAATTATATCCAAGAAGGATTAATACCAACTAAATATTATGAAAAAACTACTGAAAGATTCTACAGTGCCAGTAGTCATAAACTAAATGTTAATTACAAATTAACAAATTCGTACATCTGTAATCAAGGAATATGTTTTTACGATGTATTCATTCTTGTAAAGAATCTAGGAGAATCAGTAATCTTAGGTACATCCTTTTTACAACAAATTATGCCTTTTGAATTATATCACAATGAAATAATCTCCCATGCGGTTGGAAGAACCATAGTATTTGAATGGTTGTTGCCACCTAAACAAAAACAAATTAATCTTTTACAACAAAATTCCTTAACAATAAATAGGATAAAAAGAAAAAGAAAACATATTAACTTTTTACAAAAAGATATCCACTATCAAAGAGTTGAAGAACATCTTTAAAAGTTTAATATACAAAATAGAATTAAAATATTAAAACAAAATTTGAACAAGAAGTTTGTTCAAATCACCCAAATGCTTTCTGGAATAGAAAAAAATATGTAGTTGCATTACCCTATGAACCATAATTTAAGGAGGCACAAATTCCAACTAAGGCAAGACCCATTCAAATGAATGTTGAAATGTTGGAAAATTGTAAAAAAGAAATCCAAGATTTATTGGAAAAAAAATTAATTATACCAAGTAAATCACCCTGGAGTTGTTCAAGATTTTATGTCCAAAATCATGTTGAGATTGAAGAAGAGCCTCTAGGCTAGTAATTAATTATAAACCACTTAATAAAGCTCTTAGATGGATTAGATACCCTATACCAATGAAAGTATTACATTTTTACTACTTAACTCATAATAACATTTATTTAATTTAACCAAGCATAATTAAGGTTTAAAATCTACTATTATTATTGATATAATACTGAGTTCATATACACATAATTAATTTACAAACATCCATACAAAATTTTAACATATACATGTACATATGAGACCTAATCATCCACGTAGACTGTAACAACTCCATTTAAGTATCAATTTTTTTTTTAAATACCATAAAGTTATTACCTCGTTACAACTTAACTCAATATAATATTTATTTAATTTAAACAATACAGAGTCTACATACATGTCATTAATCAAAACATACGTACAACAAATTAAACACATAAAAATCTACATCTTATTTATTCTGGTTGACCAATTCCGGAGATACAGGTGCGGGTGGTTGCACCTTCAACGAGATCTAAGCCAACTCGACCACAAACATTTTATTTGCTTCTGGGATCTGCCCAACATAAAGTACTCGATCCAACGTGCACTAAAAGCCAGAGCTAAAGAAAAATCTACATAACTAATTTTCTGAACATGATATGGAAATATAGTGAGAATTAAATCCCAGTAAGTTCAACAATAAATCATCATCAATATAGCTCATCACGTCATGTTCAGCTGTATAAACTACATAAAATATCTTTGGTCACATAATGCATTATATCTATGCACATAAGAATCATACAGTAATGATATGTATGACAGGATTAACTATCTTCAGAATATCATATGATGGCCATCAACTTATTCTCATTTCAAGTTACCCCGGTCAGGGTGAGTATCATTTACTCTCTGTTACGGGCTTTTCTCGCTCCGTCCGACATGGCACACTTTCTCTTTCTTTTCTCATAATCATAATCATAACCGTTGGTAGGACGTCCCCTATTGGTGCACAACACGGATTGCCATGTGACCGTGCTCATTTCTTTTCTTTTCACAATGATAGCCAAAAATATGCTTTCAATAACAAGTATGTTCATCAAAATATAACGATCACCATAAATCATTGGTAATCATGCCATGAACATAACCATTTCAAATAACACTTTATAAAATATTTCCATGTCAGAATTTTACAATTAAGATGGTAAGAAGTTCATACAATTGCAATGGCTATGGCATATACTAGTAATTTATAAGATTCGTCTTCTTTTTTTAAATATTAATTTTATTTCTTTATTTTCTTGATGTAGGGTTTCATCATATCTAACCTTCTCTTACAAATCAGAGCATAACTCCCTCAATTGAACTCCGATGTAGGTGATCTTAGTGTCAATTTCAAGATAAAACAATTACCTAAAACTATTATGTTGAACATTGTAGCGAAATATTAAGAAAACAAGGTGATATTACTCCCTAAATGTACAGGTTATTTCTTCTCAGATAGGTTCTGACCTCTACCTACTAATCGGAACATATTTACCTCATATGGACTCCAACTTGAGTAATTCCAGTGGATAAAAATCCGTGACACACATATCTATAATTCTTATGTTAACCATTTATTTTAATTCCATACAGATAATTCCTAGAAATTAAAATACAGAAGCTATCCTAACATATTCTTCGCAGATGAACCATTTTTTGACCTTTGACTACTAATCAGCTCATATCTTCCTTATATGGACTCCAAATTGAATGATTCCAGTGGCTAAAAATCTATGACACACATAGCTATAATGCTTATGCTAACCATTTCTTTCAATTCCATACAGATAATTCTCATAAATTAAAATACCCAAGATGTCCTAACATATTCTTCCCTGGTGAACCATTTTTTGACCTTTGACTACTAATCAGCTCATATCTTCCTCATATGGACTCCTAATTGAATGATTTCAGTGGCTAAAAATCCATGACACACATAGCTATAATTCTTATGTTAACTATTTATTTTAATTCCATACAGATAATTCCCAGAAATTAAAATGCAGAAGGTTTCCTAACATATTCTTCCCTGATGAACTATTTTCTGACCTTTGACTACTAATCGGACCATATCTACCCCATATGGATTCCAAATTGAATGATTCCAGTGGCTAAAAATCCGTGGCACATATATCTTTAATTCGTATGTTAAACATTTTTTTTAATTCCCTACAGATAATTCCCAGAAATTAAAACACAGAAGCTATCCTAACATATTCTTCCCTGATGAACCATTTTCTGATATTTGCTTACTAATCGAACCATATCTACCTCATATGGATTCCAAATTGAATGATTCTAGTGGCTAAAAATTCGTGACACATATATCTTTAATTCTTATGTTAACCATTTATTTTAATTCCCTTCAGATATTTCGTAGAAATTAAAACACAGAAGCTTAAAATTCTGCCACCCATAGCCATACCTATGCAGAACTATCTACACCAACCTAAGTATTCAAACATACATGACGTGCAAGATCAATATGTAACATGATATAGCAACATACATGACCAATCATAAAAGTTCTAAGATCAAAATCTCATATAAATATTATAAGTTTCAAAAGTTTTCTTCAAAAAGATATATTGTTAAACTTACCTGGAGCACTTAGTCCCCTAGACTTCTCCTTCCTCTTTCTTTCTTTCTTCCTCTCCTTTGCTCACTCTACCTTGCTTTTATTTCTCTCTCTTCCTCACTTGGACGAAATTAAAATGTTGTATGGGTGGGTTTTGCTTAAATAGACCACCAAATAATTCACCTTTCATGATCATGGGTCTACCTTATCACTATTAGGATACACTTTGTTGAATTTTTAGAAAACAAACAACTTATGTTCTTGTCTTCCTCTTCCTTAGTCAAGATATGCATAGGAAAAGGAGATTTGTATTTTGAAAATTATGATGATATGTTCTTAAGATAAGGGACAAGGTCCCTTTGATTTAGGGATTCATTTCCATTTTCTTTTGTCTTAAACTAGTATGATAGGTTTGCCTTTTTAGGTGGCAAATTTCTAGCCCTTGAATCTCCATTATTTGGTTGATATTATTTTGTGTGGGATAGGAATGTTTTGTCCTAATACCATGTATTATCATACCACTTGCTAAAATTATAAGTGTAGGATATCGATGTTTTTGTCCTAAAGCCTTGTATTATCATGCCACTTGACAAAATGATGAATGTAGAATCACACCACTTGCTAAATTTTTGTCGTAATGCCATGTAACCTAATATTTATTATTATTACATTATTATATCATCACCTAATTTATTTTATTTTATTTTTCCTCTTGGATTTGGGCTTATTCCTACCCATTATGGGCTTGTTCCTACCCATTTTCTTTGTTTTGGATAAAATTCTTTCTTTCTTGGAGGGCTTGGTCACATTTTCATAATTTTTGGGCTATTGGTCCAATTACTATATCCTAGTCCAAGTCTATGTTTTATTTCTTGCTTAGGTTATCCAATGGTCTTGCTAGAAACTTATGTGAAGTGGAAAAACTCTATATGAAGTGTCCATAGGTAAAAGCCTAATGTATGGGTAAAGATTTTAAACTTAGTAACTCTAGTTCTTGAATTAGGAAACATTACCCTAATCCAATGTTCTTGAAATTTTATGACCTTTACTTGTTTCTAAAAATTTATCTTCCTTATCCAAGAATTTTGCATCTCTTTAGTATGTTATTTCTAATTGTTTTTCCTATTAGGTTTTCCCTCTTTATTTGTTCTCTTAATGTTAGAAACATTTTCTATGCATATACATAAGGTGAAGAATTTCTAAGGATTATATTTCCTTAGATATCTAAAATATTGTCTAATAAATTTTATTTCCTTAATTAAATATTTATGTATTTTTATCAATAAAAGAAACGAAATTAGAGATGTTACATAGACTACTTCCAGGGACATAGTTACAGGTGGTGACACCTCCACCGGAATCTCAGTCATGTCTACTATTGATACATCCGATATAATTGGTATTTACCCAAGGTAGGACATCTCGATCCAACGTACAGTAATAATAAGAGTCATGGAAAATAGCTGCATATTTAATTTTTTGAACATAATATGGAAAAATAGTGAGAATTAAATCCTAGTAGGTTCAACAATAAATCATAATCAATATAGCTTATTGCGTCATGTTCATCTGTATAAGTTACAGCAAATACCTTAGGTCACATGAATGCACTTTATATATGCACATGAAAATCGTACAGTAATGACTTGTATGGCAAGATTAACTATTTTTAGAATATCATATGATGACTATCAACTTGTTTTAATATCAAGCTACCCCAGTCAGGGTGAATATTTTCTACTCTCCGGTACGGGCTTTTCTTACTCCGTTCGACATGGCACACTTACTCTTTCTTTTCTCATTATCATCATCATAACTGTTCGTAAGGAGTCCCCTACTAGTGCACCACACAGATTGCCATGTGATCGTGCTTATTTCTTTTCTTTTCACATTAATAGGCAAAAATATGATTCAATAACAAGTATGTTCATTATACTCACATGCCATAATGTTTCATCAAAATGTTTCCATGTCAAAGTTACACACTTAAGATGGTAAAGAGTTCATACAATGGCAATGGCTATGACATATACTAGTCATTTATAAGATTCTTCTTCTTTTTTAAATATTATTTTTATCTCTTCATTTTCTTTATGCATGGCCTCTAATCATTTTTCTCCTACTTATATCATTTCCAACACATGTTCTCACAAATTTAATACAACATTCTTCATCAATTTGGTTTCTAATAATATCCAATAATTAATGAGCTTCATTTAGAGTAGACAAAATGTTGAAAATAAGTTTTACCAACTTCCAAACCAGCCTAAACATATCCTATAACACGGCTTGGCCATTTACTATAAAACAACCATACTTTAGGCTTCAAATTTCCATTTACAGTATAGAACACAGCCTGGCCGTGCCTTGAAACATGGCCATGGTTTATGTTGAGTTATTCCCTGATGTAGGTTTTCATCCTGTCTGACCTTCTCTCGAAGCATAAATCCCTCATTTTATCTCTAATTTAGGTGATCTTGGTGTCAATTTAAACATAAAACAATTATCTAAAACTATTATGTTGAAAATTTCAGCTAAATATTAAGGAATCTTGGTGATATTACTTCCTCAAGTTACATGTTATTTTTTCTCGGGTAGGTTCTGACCTCTACATACTAATCTGTCCATATCTCCCTCATAAGAATTCCAAATTGAGTGATTTTAGTGACTAAAATTCCGTGACACATATATCTATAATTATTATGTTAACCAATTATTTTAATTCGCTACAGAATATTCCCAAAAATTCAAACACATAAGCTTTACTAATAGATTCTTCCCTAATTAACCACTTTCTAACCACTGCTTACTAAGCGGACCATATCTACAACATATGGACTCCAAATTAAGTGATTTCAGTGGCTATAAATCCTTGAAACATATATCTACATTTTTTATGTTAAGAATTTCTTTTGATGCTCTAGAGATTTATCTCAAAATTCAAACACAGAAGCATACCAGACAGATTCTTCCCCGGTTAACCATTTTCTGCCCACTGCTCACTAATCAGACCATATCTACCTCATAAAGACTCCAAATTGAGTGATTTCAGTGGCTAACAATCTGTGAGACATAGATCTACATGTTTTATGTTAAAAGTTATAGCTTTATGTCTCTTATTTTCATAGCCACTGGAATCAACTTAATCTGATCTAAATTGAAGGAGATATGACAAAATTAGTTACCAAATGTCAGAATTCATCCTGCTACACTATGATTCTGATTTGCGAGCTTTGTAACACTATTAAATATCCTGAATTTGACCAAGTGTCCAACATAAACGTTGTAGATAATGGTGTTAGCTTTTTGTAACCACTTGAATCCATTTGATTGGAGTTCATAAGAGGGAGATATGCTCAAAACAGTGCTAAAAGGTCTGGAATCGCTGCAATGTAGCATTTTTCAATAAATTTCTTATCTTTTTCTTCTCTTTTCTTCTTCTTTTGTTCCTACAACACAAAACACAAAACTAAGCTAATTCATAATTATATTTTACTTAAATAAAAAAAGTAAGTTTAAAGGTATTAATATCATGCTTAATTAAGATCACATCAAATACCCCCACACTCAACCTTTTGCTTGTCCTCAAGAAAAATAATCCCTAAAGACAAAAAACAACAATCAATAATATAGTGAGTGTTAGGCTAACCAAATGTTTGCCTCATAACATAAAAATATACTCTAGAAAAATTTTGGAAGGTCATAATCATGCACAAGATTAACACAAATGTAATCTATTATTTTATCCTTCTAAATGCCTAGTGTGTGTGTTTTTGGGTCAATAAATTTTCTTTTACCCGGATGAGTTTATATATCCCAAAATTTTGATTGTAGATCTGTAATTAGTTTAGGATTTCCATATGCTTATTCTTCATGCCACTCTCCACTAATGTAGGCCAAAACTACCTCTAGGATCAATATGACTTTATTTAGCTTGTAATATGGCCAGGGTATAAGGTGAGAAAAAGGATACAAATTTAGGCTCAATCACTCAGCACCATATAATTAAATCTAATCGCTTTAGCTTTCCTAAATTTGGGGTAATTTCTCCCCCCACACTCATTTTCTTGTTTCAATTGAATTTAATCTATCCTTTTTTCTCAATTCTCTATTTTTTTTTCACAGCATTCGGATTTTTCTTCTATTTCCTTTGCATAATTCTTTTTTTTTCATAATTCTTTTCTTTTCCTTGCTCCACCCTTCCACCCTTTTTTTTATAATGCTCTACAAAACAAGTATTCAGAAAAATAATCATGGAGTGAGTGAATAGGATCAAAAATAAAGATTTTCATACAAAATTTGGCTTTCAGCTTATTTGTGGTTTTTAGAAGGAAAAGTTCATTAAGCTCAAAATAGAGGAACTAAGGATATTTTATTGTTTAGGTTAGGCTTGCAAGGCTCAATCTATCAAGTAATGCCTAAATCATCTCCTAAATAATAATAGTATTAGCCTAAGATTTCGTCTCAAGTAACATTCAAATAAGTTCTAGAATCATATGGAGATCATGAAATATATTTGAATTATATAAACCTTCTCTGAGTACAAGATAAATTTAATGCCCAAAGTTATTGTGCAAACATATTTTAAGATTCTAAAGTCAGAAGTAATAAATTGCAAAAGGGATAAAATTGCACACAATTATGAATTTTCTATATTGTTCAAGAGTTAAAAAAATTTTGGATAGTCATATCATTGGTTGTTGGTTGTGCCTAACATCCCATATATTGAAACACTCACACAATCACTCCACTTGCTAAACACAATAAAAGTGCATTAATAGTGAAAATTAGAAAGTTGATGCTCATAATAGGGTCACAATTATTCAGACAAATAAACTTCCATCCCCACACTCAAACTTTACATTGTCCTCAATGTAAAAGAAAGATAAGAATTAGGGAAAGATATAAAAAAACATATAAGTTAAGTGAACTTCCCTGAATTTGTTTGGGGTGGAATGAGCATGTTGCACTAGACCCTGAATTTTTCTGATATCCACCTTTTCTTTTTCTTTTCATGTTGGGTTGCCTCCCAATAAGCGCCTTTGTTTAATGTCGTTGGCTCGACTCAAAGTTTCACATGTCATTCAAGGAGGATCCTTGATGTCAACTTTGAATTGGCTTGCCTTTGAATGTACAGAATTTTGAGGTTTAGCTGCATTATGAAGAGGGAAGTCAGCATTAGTCAAAGATTTTAATTAAATGAGAACTCAACTTACCTGAAAATAACCGATGTCTTAAGTAGCTTTTGGCATCCAATTTAATTTCATCCTTTTGAGATTCTACCAAAGCATGGGGTAACTTTTCTTTATCTTTGAGTAGGGCATATTTATTTGAGGTTATAACTACGGTTGGTTCTCCACTGTATATGCCCTTTAAATGGCTAGGGAATCTCTTTAAGTCTAGGTTAGAATACTGCAAAATAGAAGGTACATGCATCTTATTAGAAGTTAGTAACAACATAGAAAAATTCTTACTTGTTTGCTGCACTTCTGGTGCTTCCTCTCTTGCTGTAATTTTCTTTGGGAATTTGGCATTTAGGGTAGATTCCATAGCCTCTTTCTTAGTAGGCTTACTAGTGTCAACTTTCAAGTCATCTTTTTCATTCAGTGCAAAATTTTCTTCCTTTTGCATTAACGATGCTGGGGCTAGACTTTCAATTTATGAATTTTGAGCCTCTAGCCTGCTGATTGTTATTGCTAATTGCCCAATTTGATTTGTTAAGCTTTGAATGCTAGCCCTTACCTCTTGTTGAAATTGATGAGTATTTTGTGTAAGAGATTTAACAATATCTTCTAAAGGAGTACTTACCTGGAAATCCAAAGATGTAATCTGTCTAGGATAATAGGCCTGTTGATTATGGTGAAAATTTGTAAAATTTTGTTCTATAGGCCTATTTTGTGCATTCTCTTACCTAAAGTTGGGATGATTCTTCCATCCAGAATTATACATATTTGAATAGGAATCATACATCCCTTGTGGTAGTTTAGGGAAACCACTAACCATATTTACCTGCTCAAATGACTTGTCATAGAAAGTTGGGTACCAAATAGAAGGATGCCCCATGGTTGAATAATTTCCATAGCACTTTTCTCTTTGCATATTTTCTACACATTGACAAACAAGAGAGGTTAAATTTGCTAGTTGTTGTTCAAGGGATGAACTACATACCTCACCAACATGTCTTAATGGAGAGCCCAGCTTACTGCCAAATTGTTGAAAATTGGCTGCCATATTCAAAGTTATGAACAAAAAGAAAAGAAAAGAAAATCACAAAATTTAAATAGACACAATCCCCAGCAACGGCGCCAAAATTTGGTGCGTACTATCGCAGGTACACCCAAATTGATACCTTACCTCAAAACTAACCTTTAGTAGTGGGAGTAAGGGTCGATCTCACAAAGACTAGAATTACCTTATGTGACTGAGAAAGGGGGGAATTGATAATTGTAAATAAAACCAAGTAAAGGATAATGAAAGTAAATAAGAGAAGGTGATTAGTGATAAAGACGTTGGTTTCGGTTGATATCCACTGTCAAGGGATTGTATTGATCATTGAAAACATAATCCATTTATAATTGAATATCTATCATTGGGTTTCTAACCTTGTTCCTCCTTAAGTCTAGTAAATTAATGACAATCGCACCAATTAAACCCTAATTAACAAGCAATCCTTTAACACATTGGTAAAGTATAACTTATTAACCGCATGAAGAACTAGAGAAACTGACAGAGTTAAACAAATATAAACACATCGGCTATATCTAATTTAGTTAATTATTCATCAAAGGTTCAATGATTTATAATCCAAAATCCTTAAACCTATTTCCCTCATGAATCACAAAATTGAAGACTTTGTTCAAAACATAATTCAGTGGTAGATTAAGATAGACAATATAATAGTAGGCCTCCCTAGCAATCATATGAATAATCATTGAGAAGAAGAGCAGATGAATAATCAATACTCAATTCAAATTGAAATAATAAAATCAAATCCATATCTCAAAATGCATGAAGATCCCTTGAGGTTTCGATCTACCTCAACCAACTAAAAAGAACTAGCCACGCAGGGCCATAAGAAAATCTAAAGAAGAATTGAAGAATGTAAATAAGAACTTGGATGAATGATTGAATGCCTTCTCTGCTTGCTTTCCTCCTTTTTTTTATAGATTTCCACCTACTTAGAAAATCTAAAGAAGAATTGAAGAATGTAAATAAGAACTTGGATGAATGATTGAATGCCTTATCTGCTTGCTTTCCTCCTTTTTTTTTAAAGATTTCCACCTCCTTATTGAAGTAGGAGTGTTTTTAGGTCAAATCCCGGCCCATCAGGTTTTAATTGGAGTCAAGAAGACCTAAAAAATTACGAATTCAGCAATCTGGTGCAGCAGCGAGCGCCGCGGTGCTCTACATGGGCGCCATGGCACCTGAGCTAGCTCTGGGCCACTCTAGTTCTGACACTCGAGCACCCCAGCGTTGGGGCTTGGGCGCTGCGGCACACTAGGAGTGTCGCGGCCTCCGAATCTGTGATGACGCAGTGCCGTGTGGCATAGAAAACTCTAGAATTTGCCAAAGTGCCGAACATAAAAGTTGTAGTTCTATGTCGTTTCTTTCCATAGCCGCTAGAATCAACTTAATCTGATCTAAATTGAAGTTGATATGACAAAAGTAGTTACTAAATGTCAGAATTCATCCTGCTACACTATGATTCTGATTTGCAAGCTCTGTAACGCTATTAAATATCCCGAATTTGACCAAGTATCCAACATAAACATTGTAGATAATGGTGTTATATTTTCACAGCCACTTGAATCACTTTGATTGGAGTTCATAAGAGGGAGATATGCTCAAAACAGTGTTGAAAGGTTTAGAATCGCTGCAATGTAGTATTTTTCCATGAATTTCTTATCTTTTTCTTCTCTTTTCTTCTTCTTTTGTTCCTACAACACAAAACACAAAACTAAGCTAATTCCTAATTATATTTTACTTAAATCAAACAAAAAGTAAGTTTAAAGATATTAATATCATGCTTAATTAAGATCATATCAGTCATATTTGATTCTCACATGTCAACATCATCCTATGAATATCATCATCTTAATCTATCATATATTTTTATCCAAAAATCCATTAATCAATATGTTAAACATAAGCAGTAATAAATCCACCAATCCTTTTTAACGTTTATGTACCATTGGCACATGTCTAACAATTCCAACTTACCTCATGACAGTAACTCTATACCCTCTTATTAACACCAATAAATTCATTATAAAAAATATCAAGCCTTTCTTCTATCATATCTAAAAGCACCACATTCTAACTTATATCAATCCTGTTTAATTCACCCAATCATTTCAAGAAGATTTTTCCCAACAATTACTCATACATAAATTCTCAATTTCAACATAATTCACATCCTAGATACTAGACTCAATTTAGCATAATATAAACCTTTAACACAAATATCTTAATCACTTACATTATTTTCGGACATGATTCTTATAGTATTCTCCATATTTCCAAATTAAGAGTTCAAAGATTAATTTAAATCCTACTTCCCATATTTTATTCCTCAAGAACTTCAACACCACTAATTCTCTTGATTACATTCGTCAAAATACCATAAGGCCATCATCCATCCATTCATTTCAAACTTTTCATTACTTTAACCTACTAACAACTTGGACACCATATTAATTGAGTTTTAAAGAAAATAAATTAACTTTTCTTGTAATGAGGGAAAAGAACTTTGCATTTAATGCCAAACATTAATAAAGGAGAATGAAGTAGAATAGACAAAAAGCATAATAGAAAACGGTGCCAAATAGAAAGTCAAAAATTTGAACAAAGCATTAAAAGAAAATTAATATCGGTGGCCGTAATTCTTGAAAATTTGTAAACAAAATCTAGCTATTATATCGGCAAAAATTGGTGGCCGTAAATTTTGACTGTATATGCCAAAATCTACTTTAAAGTTGTTGATATTTGGTGGAAAAGAAACATTTCTAAGCTTATAAAAGTATGTAAAAATCAAAGAATACGTAGTTAATTGGTAGGATGTAGTTGATTGCTTCAAAATAGATATTAATCAATCAACTGTAAAATAACCAGTCCAAATTAAAATTTCTCAAAATAGCTAGTCGATTTAATAATACCGATAGTCAACTGGCAAAAACATTGGGAAAACAAAATAAATCATTTGATTGTCCCTCTTCAACAACTAACTTGTTTGCATTTTCACTCTTTTTTTGTACAATTATGCCTATCACCTACAACTTCCCTACAAGAATCAAGACATCAATTCTTCATCAAGGACAACAAGGAAAAGACAAATTACTGGTGATATCTTAATCTTATTTTCTTTAAATGCCTAATATGAGTGACTATCACAACTACTGTACATATACATGCTTGCCGTCATTTTTGAAAATTTTACCTTCAATTTAGCTTATATCCACCAATGACTCACATAGATGTTTTAATTATTTTCGGCCTATTCGCATAGCTCTCATAAGTATGTCCTTCTCTGAGTTCTATAAATGCACACATTAATATCTTTACTTTCATACTCAAAGTTAAAGTGTGTGCAGCTATAGAGGGAATCACATTCTGTTAGTTTCGAAATATTTGTGTCTTTTGTGGTTCCAGTCCTGGGAAAGTTGGAGAGTATGTGAAAACTGCACAAAACATAGGTATGGTATTGGCCAAAAGAAAACTTTATTTAGTGTATGGTGGAGGTAATCGTGGATTAAAAGGGTGTGTGACTACAGCTACACATGTAGGAGGATGTCAAGTTCTAGGTATTATTCCTACTGCTCTAACTGCATCCAACATCATAGGAAAAACAATTGGGGAAGAATATAGGGTTGCTTCCATGCATGAGCGCATGGCTAGAATGATAAGCAATGTTGATGCCTTCATTGCCTTACCAGGGGGTTTTGGTACTTTAGAGGAGATTTTCCAAATAGTCTCTTGGGCACAACGGAATATGCATCACAAACTGATAGGTTTGTTAAATGTTAACCATTTCCTTGATGGTCTATTGTCTTTTCTTGATCAAGCTGTAGAACAAAGGTTAATTGATGTTTTACAAGCATATGTTCATGTGCCTGATCCAACTATGGCTCGAATAGATTGGACAACAGACAACTGTGGAATGCGCAAATTGGATTTGGATCTTCATCTGTAACTATAATAGGACACGGCTATTATTGTAATACTTTTACTTTCTTAGGGTCAACTTGGATACCATCCTTACCAACCATACTTCCTTAGAGTTGGTAAAACTATCTTTAAATGTTGCTTATGATCCTCTGTACTTTCGAAACATATTAATATTTAGTAAATAAATATAATAATAAATTTATCAAAGAATAGTTTAAATACTCTATTCATTAAGTGCATGAATGCAGCTGGGGCATTTGTCAAACTAAATGACATCACCAAGAACTCATAATGCCTATAGTGAGTCCTAAAAGAAAATTTTCAATTATCCTTTTCCTTTATCCTCAATTAATGATACTCATATCTCAAATCAATTTTTGAAAAAATATAGAGCACCTTGTAACTAGTCAAACAGATCATCTATACGAGGTAATGAGTATTTATTCCACACTATCACCTTATTCAATTGTCTATAATCTATGCACAATCACAACGATCCATCTTTTGTTTTTCACAAAGAGTATTGGAGCTCTCCAAAAAGGAGTACTAGGGTATATAAATCTCTTGTCCAACAAGTCTTACAACTAATTCTTCAATTCCTTGAGTTCAGTCGTTACCATTCTATATGGGGGTATAGACATTAGTTGGGTTTCAGGAAGTAAATCAATACCAAATTCTATTTTACGTTTCGAGGTAATCCTGACAATTTCTCAGAAATTACATCAAAAAATTCTTTAACCACTAGAACTTGATTTATACTGGTATACTTTATATCAACATCTCCCATTACTACCAAATATCCTTGGCACTTTTTTGTAATAACTTATAGGCTGCTAAAATAGAGATTAGATTTTTGGGTACCTCACTATAGTATCCTTGTATCAAGAAAGAAGATTCTCAAGGAATATTGAATTTAATCATCTTCGGATTACATTTTAAAATGGCCTGACATGTTGCTAACCAATCCATTTCTAATATCACATCAAAGTCTACCATATCTAGAGATTCAGGTAAAACGGATATTATATTTAGAAATGATCATATTTGATATTTTTCTCAATTCTTTAAATTCTCTGGGACACCTATCCCTTTCACTTTCAGGCAATAATTGACCCATAGATAACTCTTAAGATGTCACAATACTCAATCAACTTTATACTAAGAAATTTAATAACTTGAAATAGAAAGGAAATAGAAATCCTATAGAATCCCTTAGTAGCACCTGAAGTATAAATATGTCCGGCTCATACCCATACTAAAGGTCCTACTAAAGAATCCTTTGCTCTGATAGCCACAGGGAAACCTAATGCTGAGATACCAACTTGTAACACCCCCAATTTTACAGCATTTGAAACATTTACTTTATGATCATATATTTTCCATAACATGTATAATACACACTTTTACAGATATGTATTCCCATGTATATACAATATATAAATCAAATCTATAAACATCAAAGTACAGCAGAAGCAAGGATCCTGCCTGTGCCATTTCAGAGCATACTCTAAAGTACAAATATAATATAAATCAAAATCTATGAGCCATGGAAACAAAGTAAGCTCACCAAGAGATCATGTCATCTAGCTGGTCAACTATTTGAAGAATCAGACTCTGTATTCTTATATAAAAAATGAGAAAATATCGTGTAGTGAGTTTGACAACTTAGTGAGCAGATAATACCTCCTATGACCTCTTAGGTCAGCATATGGATGTACTCATGTTTCAAAATTTTTCACATAGAAAATACAGTTCAGAAGTACATCCATATAGGATTCGTATTTCAAATATTCTCAAACAAAAGGATATTCAGATATCCAAAACCATATTCAGCACAGTATAATCATTAAAAAAATGTTGTTATGCTTAGCTGTATAAACTATAGTAAAATATTAAGTTTTTTGAGATAAAGTTATAACTTTTAAAATGACCTGCCTTATTTGGCGATTTGGTCAACCCATACACTCATTTACTATATGCATAGTGACCGATCGACTACAGTCACAATAGTAATTAGGGAATGTGAGTCTATCACCCATATGCCTCCTTACATTACCACTGTCACCCGGTTGGAGCGGCCCTCCCCCGACTCAATCGAGCTAATAGGGCGTCCCCTATTCAGTACCGTCACAAACCATACAACCTGTTCATATTCATCCATACATATAAATACACACACACACACACACACACACACACACACACACACACACACACATATATATATATATATATATATATATATATATATATATATATATATATATATATATTAATCAAATGCAATGTATAATTATCAAGCAACTCGCCATATGCTTTACGCTTGTCATTCAATTATAATCAGTAACTTTATAGTTTTACAAATCAATGCTTCATGCACATAATATTTACTTTGCCAAATAATGATAAATACATTTAGAATCACATATACATGCCCTTTCCCGAGGCAATCATATAGCTTTATAAATCAATATCACATGCCTAAATATTCATTTCACCATTTAATGAGAAATACATGTGAAATAAGATATACCATAAGTTTAGAAAATTCATTTCTCAAAAATATACTCTTCTTGAACTATAATCAAAATTGTAAGCAATTTAGATAATTTTAATGCATTTCAGAAACATATAAAAGTGTAAATATCTTATAAACATAATCAAATACATGTTTAAAGATCAAGAAGAGTATAGGGCAAGTCATAGAAAGAATTATCTGCTCACAAGGTAAGGGATCCATATTGGACAGCCCCAAAATGCCCTTTTCCAATCCATATTTGTCTAAACAGACTTCAAAAACGTGTTTGGAAGGTCTAAAAATCAAGAAAATAACTTAGGGAACTTGGTCACTATTCATGGCCAAAAAAACTATTCACCGCGCAGAAAACACTATTCACGAAGAACAAAAATTTGTCAGATAACTGAAAAATTTCATATCCTAAGGTTTATCTAGCTCCTGAATCCATCTACGGTGTCAGATTTCGAATTTGAGGTCTCTAAGTAAGAGTTTCAGAGTTTATCTTTTTTTCTGAGATTTTCTACTTCTGATCTACGACGATTCTACGGCTGATTTGAGAAATTGTTCGGTCAAAATTGTAGTATTCTTCGTCCTAAATCTAGTAGTACCCTTAGTTTTGAGATCAGAAGTCAATATGCACTCCAAATCTAAAGAAAAAACCTGGAGATACTATTCACACTAATTGAGTATTCATTCTCTTCCTTTGCATTTCACGTTTCTGCTTCAGTTTCTATCTCCCTGTCCCCCTTTTCTTTATTCTTTATTATTATTATTTAATAATTGAATAATGGAATATTATTTTATATATATTCATATAAATACCATTTTTCATCCAAAAACATCCCAAAAATTTCTAAAAATTTACATTTTCATAAACCTTTAGTTAAACTCTTAAATCATGACTTTTCTTGATAAAAATCTTAATAAAACAAATCACAAAATAAATATTTATATATAATAAAAGAAAGAATATTTCTAAAAATACAACAAAAATTTATTAAATGCCAATATAATTATTTTAAGCAAAACAATAATTACTTTAATTAAAAGTATTCTTGCTTTTAGCATAACATAATTATTTTTAAACAAATAAAAATATATTGGTTTATAACAAAACATTATTATTTAAAAATAAAAATTACAGGATGTTACAAAAGTTAATAGAGGAATTTAGAATTTTGAGATTATCTGTTACATGTATCCCTAGAAGCTTAATTATCAGTGAATTACGAGTTGAATGCGACTTGAAAACATAGATTAAGGAAGCACCGTTATAGGATCAATACTTACAAGACCAAAAGGAGTAGCATGGCTTTACAATATCAAAAGATGGACTTCTCAAGTATT
Source organism: Gleditsia sinensis (assembly GCA_037074535.1). Lineage (NCBI taxonomy): Eukaryota > Viridiplantae > Streptophyta > Magnoliopsida > Fabales > Fabaceae > Gleditsia > Gleditsia sinensis. The sequence goes on from CM073468.1 coordinate 31,631,783, forward strand.
GGGGAAGAACATGTATACCACAAGGAGGAAATTTGAAGACCAAGATTTTGGAAGAAGCTCATCAGAGTAAGTATACTATCCATCTAGGATCTACTAAGATATATCAAGACTTGAAGAAGATGTACTTGTGGCTGGGAATTAAGAGAGATATTACAAAGTTTGTTACCAAGTGTCTGATTTGTCATAAGGTAAAAATAGAACATCAAAAACCTTTTGGAATGTTATAGACTTTAGAAACCCCTGAATGGAAGTGGGATAGTATTTCTATAGATTTTATTGTAGGGTTTTCTAAGACCAAAATAGGTCATGATGCAATATAGGTCATGATGCAATATAGGTAATAGTGGATAGATTAACAAAATCTACACATTTCTCGCCATTAGGATTAGCTATACGCTTTATAATTTAGCTCAATTGTATGTAAGGGAAATTATTTGGCTACATGGAATTCCTACTAGTATCATTTTAGATAGAGATCCCAGATTTATTTCCAAGTTTTGGAGGACTCTACCAGAAGCTTTTGGCACCAAACTGTACTTTAGTACAACATACCATCCTCATACTATTGGCCAAACTAAAAGAACTATACAAACCTTGGAATATATGCTCAGAGTTTACACTCTGGAATAAGGAAAAGGGTCGGAACAATTCTTACCATTAGTAGAATTTGCATACAATAATAGTTATCACTCCAACATTAGAATGACACCTAATGAAGCTTTATATGGCTAGAAATGTAGATCCTCTCTGTGTTGGTATGAAGTAGCGAAAAGAAATTTATTGGGCCCAAAATTAGTACAACACACCACTGAGCATAAATAAATGGTTCAACAGAAAATGTGAACAACCCAAAGTAAGAAGAAGAGCTATTTTGATAAAAGAAGGAAGCTGTTGCAATTTCAAGAAGGGGATTTCCTACTACAGTTATTGGGCGAGCAATGAAAGTTAAGAAGTTGAGTTTGCAATATCTAGGTCTTTCTCAAATTCCCATTATAGTAGGTGTAACAACTCCATTTATGTAAATGTAAAAAAAAAAATTTATATTTGTAAAATTCCATGAAGTTATTACTACTTTAATTCTAACCACTTAACTCGTAATAATAATCACTTTAACCAAGCATAATTGTTATTAACAGTGATACAATACTGAGTTTCCATACATACCATTATTTTACAAACTACACACCATTAATTTACAAACATTTGTACAAAGATACATATTAGTTCTAATCACCTATGTCGACTACTTCCGGGGACACTAGTGTGGGTGGCACCTCCACCGAAATCTCAGTCACATCTACTACAGATACATCTGATATAACTGGTAGTTACCCAAGGTAGGGCACCTTGATCCAACGTACGAAAATAATAAGTGTCATTGAGAAAATCTGCATTATTTTTCTGAACATGATATGGAAATATAGTGAGAATTAAATCCCAGTAGGTTCAACAATAAATCATAATTTACCATCAATATATTTCATCATGTCATGTTCAGTTGTATAAACTACAGAAAATATCTTTGGTCACATGAATGCATTATATTTATGCACATAAGAATCATACAGTAATGATATGTATGACAGGATTAACTATTTTTAGAATATCATATGATGGCCATCAACTTATTCTCATTTCAAGCTACCCCGGTCAGGGTGAGTATCCTCTACTCTCCGGTACGGGCTTTTCTCGCTCCGTCCAACATGGCACACTTTCTCTTTCTTTTCTCATAATCATAATCATAACCGTTGGTAGGGTGTCCCCTACTGGTGCACCACACGGATTGCCATGTGACCGTGCTCATTTCTTTTCTTTTCACAATGATAGTCAAAAATATGCTTTTAATAACAAGTATGTTCATCAAAATATAACAATTACCATAAATCATTGGTAATCATGCCATGAACATAACCATTTCAAATATCACTTTATAAAATATTTCCATGTCAGAATTTTACACTTAAGATGGTAAGAAGTTCATACAATGGTAATGGCTATGGCATATACTAGTCATTTATAAGATTTGTCTTCTTTTTAAATATTAATTTTATTTCTTTATTTTCTTGATGCAGGTTTTCATGATATCTAACCTTACTAATCAGAGCATAACTCCCTCAATTAATCTATTGATTATAGAGGTAGTTTTGGCCTACATTAGTGGAGAGTTGCATGAAGAATAAGCATATAGAAATCCCAAACTAATTAGAGATCTACAATCAAAATTTTGGGATATATAAACTCATCCAGGTAAAAGAAAATTTATTGACCCAAAAACACACACACACACTAGGGATTTAAAAGGATAAAATAATAGATTGCATTTGTGTTAATCTTGTGCATGATTATGACCTTCCAAAATTTTTCTAGAGTATATTTTTATGAGGCAAATGTTTGGTAAGCCTAACACTCACTACATTATTGATTGTTGTTTTTTTTTTCTTTAGGGATTATTTTACTTGAGGACAAGCAAAAGGTTGAGTGTGGGGATATTTGATGTGATCTTAATTAAGCAAGATATTAATACCTTTAAACTTACTTTTTTTTGTTTAAGTAAATTATAATTAGAAATTAGCTTTGTTTTGTGTTTTGTGTTGTAGGAATAAAGGAAGAAGAAAAGAGAAGAAAAAGATAAGAAATTCATGGAAAAATGGTACATTGTAGTGATTCCAGACCTTTAAGCATTGTTTTCAGCATATCTCCCTATTATGAACTCCAATCAAAGTTATGCAAGTGGCTGTGAAAAGATAACACAATTATTTACAACATTTATGTTGAACACTTGGTCCAATTCGGGAGATTTCATAGCTTTATAGAGCTCGCAAATCAGAATCACAGTGCAGCAGAATGAATTCTGACCTTTGGTCACTAATTTTAGAATATCTCCTTCAATTTAGATTAGATTAAGGTGATTCTAGTGGCTGTGGAAAGAAGGGACATAGAGCTACAACTTTTATGTTTGGCGTTTTGGAGAATTCTAGAATTTTCTGGGTACCGCAGTGCTGCGTCATTGCAATTTCGGAGGGCCGCGGCGCTCCCTAGCACGCCACGGCATTTGTTGCCCAGAAGAACCGGGCACCGTGGTGCCCGAGCATCAGAATCCAGAGTGCACCAGAGCTAGCCTAGGCGCTGCAGTGCCCCGTCAGAAGCTTTCCGTAGCACTGCAGTGCCTGAGCAGCGCACCGTGGTGCTCGTCGCCGCACTAGATTGTTGAATTCACAATTTTTAGGTCTTCTTGACTCCAATTGAAGCCCGATGGGCCAAGATTTGACCTAGAAATAGTCCTACTTTGATTAGGAGGAGTTAATCTATAAAAGGAGAGGAAAGCAAGTAGAGAAATCATCCAATCCTTCATCCAAGTTCTTCAATTCTTCTTTAGATTTTCTTATGGCCCAACGTGGTTAGTTCTTTTTAGTTGGTTGAGGTAGGTTGAAACCTCAAGGGATCTTCATACATTGTGAGATGTGGATTTGATTTTATTATTTCAATTTGAATTGAGTATTGATTATTCATCTGCTCTTCTTCTCAATGATTATACATATTATTGCTAGGAGGCCTACTAGTATAGTGTCTATCTTAATCTACCGCTGAATTATGTTTTGAACAAAGTCTACAATTCTGCGATTCATGAGGCAAATAGGTTTGAGGATTTTGGATTATAAATCATTGAACCTATGATGAATGATTAACTAAATTAGATATACCCGATGTGTTTATATTTGTTTAGCTTTGTCAGTTTCTCTAGTTGTTCATGTAATTAAAAAGTTATGTTTTACCGATGTGCTAAAGGATTGCTTGTTAATTAGGGTATAATTAGTGCGATTGTCATTAATTTACTAGACTTAAGGAGAAACAGGGTTAGAACTCCAATGATAGATATTCAATTACAGATTGATTATGTTGTCAATGATCAATGTAATCCCTTGATGGTGGATATTGTAATAACTCCATTTAAGTATCAACTTTTTTTTTTAAAATACCATGAAGTTATTACCTCGTTACAACTTAACTCAATATAACATTTATTTAATTTATACAATACAGAGTTCACATACATGTCATTAATCAAAACATACGTACAACATATCAAACACAAAAAAATCTACATCTTATTTATTCTGGTTGACCAATTCTGGAGATACAGGTGCGAGTGGTTGCACCTTCACCGGGATCTTAGCCAAATCGACCACAAACATTTTATTTGCTTCTGGGATATGCCCAACATAAAGTACTCGATACAACGTGCACTAAAAGCCAGAGCTATAGAAAAATCTGCATAACTAATTTTCTGAACATCATATGGAAATATAGTGAGAATTAAATCCCAATAAGTTCAACAATAAATCATCATCAATATAGCTCATCACATCATGTTCAGCTGTATAAACTACAGAAAATATCATTGGTCACATGAATGCATTATATCTATGCACATAAGAATCATACAGTAATAATATGTATCACAGGAGTAACTATTTTTAGAATATCATATGATGGCCACCAACTTATTCTCATTTCAAGCTACCCCGGTCAGGGTGAGTATCCTCTACTCTCCGGTATGGGATTTTCTTGCTCCGTCCGACATGGCACACTTTCTCTTTCTTTTCTCATAATCATAATCATAACCGTTGGTAGGGCGTCCCCTACTGTTGCACCACACGGATTTCCATGTGACCGTGCTCATTTCTTTTCTTTTCACAATGATAGCCAAAAATATGCTTTCAATAATAAGTATGTTCATCAAAATATAATTATTACCAAAAATCATTGGTAATCATGCCGTGAACATAACCATTTCAAATATCACTTTATAAAATATTTCCATGTCAAAATTTCACACTTAAGATGGTAAGAAGTTCATACAATGGCAATGGCTATGGCTATAGTAGTCATTTATTATTTTCATTTATAAGATTCATCTTCTTTTTTAAATACTAATTTTATTTCTTTATTTTCTTGATGCAGGTTTTCATCCTATCTAATCTTCTCTTACTAATCAGAGCATAACTTGCTCAATTTAACTCCGATGTAGGTGATCCTGGTGTCAATTTCAAGATAAAACAATTATCTAAAACTATTATGTTGAACATTGTAGCAAAATATTAAGAAATCAAGGTGATATTACTCCCTAAATGTATAGGTTATTTCTTCCCGGATAGGTTTTGACCTCTACCAACTAATTGGAACATATCTACATCATATGGACTCCAACTTGAGTGATTCCAGTGGCTAAAGATCCGTGACACACATATCTAAAATTCTTATGTTAACCATTTATTTTAATTCCATACAGATAATTTCCAAAAATTAAAATACAAAATCTGTCCTAACATATTCTTCCCAGATGAACTATTTTCTGACCTTTGACTACTAATAAGCTCATATCTTCCTAATATGGACTCCAAATTGAATTATTCCAGTGGCTAAAAATCCATGACACACGTAGCTATAATTATTATGTTAACCATTTATTTTAATTCTATACAAATAATTCCCTAAAATTAAAATACAGAAGCTGTCCTAACATAATCTTCCGTGATGAACCATTTTCTGACCTTTGACTACTAATTAGCTCATATCTTCCTCATATGGACTCCAAATTGAATGATTCCAATGGCTAAAAATCCATGAAACACGTAGCAAAAAAGTATTATGTTAACCATGTATTTTAATTCCATAAAGATAATTCCATAAAATTAAAATAAAGAAGCTGTCCTAACATAATCTTCCGTGATGAACCATTTTCTGACCTTTGACTACTAATCAGCTCATATCTTCCTCATATGGAATCCAAATTGAATGATTACAGTGGCTTAAAATCCATGAAACACATAGCTATAATTATTATGTTAACCATTTATTTTAATTCCATACAAATAATTCCCAAAAATTAAAATACAGAAGCTATCCTAACATATTCTTCCTTGATGAACCATTTTCTGACCTTTGCTTACTAATCGGAACATATCTACCACATATGAACTCCAAATTGAATGATTCCAGTGGCTTAAAATCCATGACACACATATCTATAATTCTTATGTTAACCATTTATTTTAATTCCATAGAGATAATTCCCAAAAATTAAAATATAAAAGCTGTCCTAACATATTCTTTCCTTATAAACCATTTTCTGACCTTTGACTACTAATCAAACCTTATCTACCTCATATGGACTCCAAATTGAATGATTCCAGTGGATAAACATCCGTGGGACATATATCTTTAATTCTTATGTTAACCATTTATTTTAATTCCCTACAGATAATTCCCATAAATTAAATCACTGAAGCTATCCTAACATATTCTTCCCTGATGAACCATTTTCTGACCTTGGTTTACTAATCGGAACATATCTTCCTCATATGAACTCTAATTTGAATTATTCCAGTGGCTACAATTACATGACACATATATCTATAATTCTAATGTTAACCATTTATTTTAATTACATACAGATAATTCCATAAAATTAAAATATAGAAGCTGTCCTAACATATTCTTCCCTGATGAACCATTTTCTAACCTTTGACTACTAATCAAAACATATCTACCTCATATGGACTCCAAATTGAATGATTCCAGCGGCTAAACATCCGTGACACATATATCTTAAATTCTTATGTTAACCATTTATTTTAATTCCCTACAGATAATTCCCAGAAATTAAATCACATAAGCTATCCTAACATATTCTTCCCTAATGAACCATTTTCTGACCTTAGTTTACTAATCGGAACATATCTTCCTCATATGAACTCTAAATTGAATGATTCCAGTGGCTTAAAATCCATGACACATATATCTATAATTCATATGTTAACCATTTATTTTAATTCCTTACAGATAATTCCCAAAAATTAAAATACAGAATCTAAAAATTTTGCCACCCATAGCCATACCTATGCAGAATTTTCTATACCAGTCTAAGTATTCAAACATGCCTCACATGCAAGATCAATATGTAAGATGATATAGCAACATACATGAGCAATCATCAAAGTTCTAAGATCAAAATCTCATATAAATATTATAAGTTTCAAAAGTTTTCTTTAAAAATAAATATTGTTAAACTTACCTGGAGCACTTAGTCCCCTAGACTTCTCCTTCCTCTTTCTTCCTTTCTTCCTCTCCTTTCCTCACTCTACCTTGCTTCTATTTTTCCTCTCCCTCACTTGGATGAAATTATAATGTTGTAAGGGTGGGCTTTCTTATATAGACCACCAAATAATTCACCTTTCATGATCATGGGTCTACCTTATCACAATTAGGATACACTTTGTTGAATTTTTGGAAAACAAATAACTTATGTTCTTGTCTTCCTCTTCCTTAGTCAATATATGCATAGGAAAAGGAGATTTGTATTTTGAAAATTATGATGATATGTTCTTAAGATAAGGGACAAGGTCCCTTTGATTTAGGGATTCTTTTCCATTTTCTTTTATCTTAAACAAGTATGATAGGTTTGCCTTTTTAGGTGGCAAATTTCTAGCCCTTGAATCTCCATTATTTGGTTGATATTATTTGTGTGGTATATGAATGTTTTGTCCTAATTCCATGTATTATCATACCACTTGCTAGAATTATGAGTGTAGGATATAGATGTTTTTGTCCTAAAGCCTTGTATTATCATGCCACTTGCCAAAATGATGAATGTAGAATCACACCACTTTCTAAATTTTTGTCTTAATGCCATGTAACCTAATCTTTATTATTACATTATTATATCATCACCTAATTTATTTTATTTTATTTTTCCTCTTGGATTTGGGCTTATTCCTACCCATTTTCTTTGCTTTGGATAAAATTCTACCTTTCTTGGAGGGCTTGGTCACATTTTCATAATTTTTGGGCTATTGGTCCAGTTACTATATCCTAGTCCAAGTCTATGTTTTATTTCTTGCTTAGGTTATCCAATGGCTTGCTAGAAACTTATGTGAAGTGGAAAAAACTCTATATGAAGTGTCCATTGGTAAAAACCCAATGTATGGGTAAAGATATTAAACTTAGTAACTCTAGTTCTTGAATTAGGAAAAATTACCCTAATTCAATGTTCTTGAAATTTTAAGACCTTTACTTGTTTCTAAAATTTATCTTCCTTATCCAAGAATTTTTGCATCTCTTTGGTATGTTATTTCTAATTTCTTTCCTATTAGGTTTTCCCTCTTTATTTGTTCTCTTAATGTTAGAAACATTTTCTATCCATATACATAAGGTGAAGAATTTCTAAGGATTATATTTTGTTAGATATCTAAAAAATTGTCTAATAAATTTTATTTCCTTAATTAAATTTTTATGTACTTTTATCAATAAAAGAAACGAAATTAGGGATGTTACATTTCTCTCCCCCTAAAAGAAATTTTGTCATCAAAATTTCAGAAATTACCTTATAAGAACAATTGCAGATATTTCTTCCTTATGACTTCTTCCAGCTCCCAAATTGCTTCTTCCGGAGTCAAACCTTCCCATAACACCTTAACTAGGTGAATGGTTTTATTTCTCAGTTGGTTCACGTCAGTGTCCAATATGGATGCAGGTACTAGCTGGTATGTCATGTTCTCCTTTATTTGGATTGATTCATTCTGTATTACATGTGATGAATCTGGAAGATACTTCCACAGCTGTGATACGTGGAAAACATTATGCAGGTTGGACAAATTAGGTGGGAGAGCAACTTGATATGCTGATGTCCTTACTTTCTTCAGAATTTGGTAGGGTCCTAAAAATCGTGGACTTAACTTTCTTGTTTTGAGAGACCTACCAACTCCAGTAGTTGGGAAAAGTTTCAGAAATACATGGTCTCCTTCCTCAAACTCTAGAGGTCTATGTCTCTTATTGTAGTAACTCCTTTCCTGACTCTGAGCTATAAGTATTTTGTTTTGTATCATCCTGATTTGTTCAGTGGTTTGTTGAACTAAATCAGGACCCAACAAGTTCTTTTCTCCTACCTCGAACCAACATAGTGGAGATCGGCACTTTCTACCGTATAAAGCTTCGTAGGGGGCCATCTTAACACTGGAGTGATAACTATTATTATAAGCAAACTCTACTAATGGTAGGTACTTATCCCATCCTTTACCTTGCTCTATCACACAGGCCCTCAACATATCTTCTAGGGTTTGAATGGTTCGTTCTGTCTGCCCGTTAGTCTGAGGATGGTAGGCAGTACTGAACCGCAACTGAGTAGCAAAAGCTTCCTGCAACACCTTCCAAAACCTCGACATGAACCTCGGATCTCTATAAGAAACAATATTTAAGGGAATCCCATAGAGTCTAACTATTTCCTAGACGTACAATTGGACTAATTTATCCAGTGAAAAGTTAATTTTTATGGGCAAAAAGTGAGCAGATTTGGTTAATCTGTCAACTATTACCCAGATAGAGTCATGTCCCACTGAAGTCTTAGGTAATCCCACAACAAAGTCCATTGAGATACTGTCCCATTTCCATTTAGGGATCTCAAGAGGTTGTAGAAATCCTGCTGGCTTTTGATGCTCCACCTTCACCTTTTGACAAATGAGACATTTTGCCACAAACTCGGCAATGTCCTTTTTCATCCCTGGCCACCAATACATCCTTTTTAAATGCTGGTACATTTTAGTGCATCCAAGATGGACTGTGTATTTACTCTCATGCGCTTCCTGCAGGATCTTAGTCCTCAACTCTCGTTCTTAAGGAACACAAATCCTTCCCTGATACATGATTGCTCCATCTTCCATGACAAAAAAATTACCTTGATCTTTATGATCCTGTAAGTATTGGTCGTGAGCTTGAGCCTCTTTGATCAGGGATCTAAGGTCACACCCTATACTTAAACCATTAATAGGTAGCTTCTTTGAGGAAAAAGTAGTGTCCAGTTTCAAATTCCGAAACTCCTCTAGCATTTGCATCTCATACAACATCATCTGGCCCATGTGTAGAGATTTTCTACTTAAGGCATCAGCTACAACATTCGCCTTTCCTGGATGATACTTTATCTCAAACTTGTAGTCATTGAGAAATTCCACCCATCTTCGTTGCCTCATATTTAAATCCTTTTGATCAAAGAGATATTTAAGACTCTTGTGATCACAATATACTTCAAAGGTTTCTCCGTATAAGTAATGTCGCCAAATCTTTAAAGCAAACACCACCGCCGCCAATTCAAGATCATGGGTTGGATAGTTTCCTTCATGGGGTCTTAGTTGTCTAAAGGCGTAAGCAACTACTTTCTTGTCTTGCATTAGCACACACCCTAACTCTTTCTTTGAAGCATAACTATACACTTCAAAATGTCCTGTGGGGTCTGGAATAATTAAAACTGGAGGAGTGGTCAGTCTTGTCTTAAGCTCCTGAAAACTAGCTTCACATTGATCAGTCCATTTGAAAGGACTTCCCTTCCTGGTCAATTTAGTCAATGGCAAAGCTATACGAGAAAAGTTTTGTATAAACCTCCTGTAGTATCCTGCCAAACCCAGGAAACTTCTGATTTCCGTAACCGTCTTTGGTCTCTCCCACTGAATCGCTGCTTCTGTCTTGCTAGGATCTACGGCTACCCCACTATTAGAGATGACATGTCCGAGAAACTTCACCACTGACAGCCAAAATTCACACTTTTTCAATTTGGCATATAACTTTTTCTCTTTCAGCACTTGCAGCATGATTCAGAGATGTTGTTTATGTTTTTTCTCACTCTTAGAGTATATCAAGATGTCATCAATGAACACTATAAAAAATTGATCTAGGTAGGGTCAAAAAATGCGATTCATGTAATCCATGAAAATTGCAGGTGCATTCGTCAACCCGAAGGGCATTACGAGAAACTCATAGTGCCCATACCTAGTTCTGAAGGCAGTTTTTGGTACATCCTCCTCCTTAATCCTAATCTGATGATATCCTGACCTCAAGTCAATTTTAGAAAAAATAGAGGCACCCTTCAATTGATCCAATAAGTCATCTATCCTAGGGAGAGGGTACTTATTTTTGATTGTCACCTTATTCAGCTGTCTGTAATCTATGCATAGTCTCAAGCTCCCGTCTTTCTTCTTAACAAACAATACAGGAGCTCCCTAAGGTGATACACTCAGTCTAATGAATTGCTTGTCTAATAGTTCCTCCAACTGCTTCTTTAATTCTTGTAGTTCCTTTGAGGCCATTCGATATGGTGCAATAGAGATAGGCCCTGTCCCAGGTAGGAGATCAATAGAGAACTCTATCTCTCTCTTAGGAGGTAAGCCTGGAATATCTGATGGAAATACTTCAGGAAACTCGTTGGCTATTGGGATTTCATCAAGCTTCGATTCGACTTCTAGGTTTGATAAATACAAAAGAATGTATCCAAGTACTCCATTCTTCAACTCCCTATTAACTTGATTGGCATTTAGCATCAATAACTGGACCTCTTCTTTCGGAGTAGGAGGTAGAAATTCAATGGTCTTGTTACAACAATTCAACAAGACTCAATTTCTAGACATCCAGTCTAACCCTAGAATGACCTCAATACCTCTTAAAGGTAAATAGACGAGGTTTACAGAAAAAGTTCTCTCCTGGATGGTGACTTGACAGTCCTTACAAATAGAGGAAGTTAATACCCGTTCCCCTGTAAGGGTTACTACGGATAGCTCATAGGGAGTTTTAGAAATAGGGAACTGAAACTTCCTAATATATTCTTCCGATATAAATGAATGACTAGCACCAGAGTCAAATAACCCTTCCTTTCACCTGAGGCCTCTATTCTGGCTGCTTCCCCACATTCTGTGGGCAGTTTTTCGCAAAATGTCCCTTCTGTCTGCAATTGAAACAGACATCTTGTCCCATGTAGCATGGCCGGTTACCATGTATGCGTCCGCACTTAGTGCACTTGACTGAGGTTAGGTCTTGTTGAAAATGCCTAGGACCCGCAATGAATGGCCTCTTACCAGCTCCATATCCACTTATTCTCACGTTCTTTCCAGGGTTGGAAAATTTTTTCTTCCTTTTCCATAGGTTTCGCCTTTGCTTTTCGTCCTCCACTGCCTTTAAACTCTTTTCCAGGAGTCTACATTTATTTATCAGAGGCACAAATTTCCTGATCTCCATAGCTATAACAGCATTCTTTATCTCCGGGTTTAGTCCCGCTTCAAACTTAACCGCCTTCCATGCTTTATCTGGATTATATCGCAGATAAGAGGAGAACTTAGACAGCTCCTCGAACCTTGCGATATACTGGTCCACAGTCATGCTGCCTTGCCTGAGTTAGAGAAATTCGATCTCTTTCTCTACCCGTACAGTACTTGGAAAGTACTTTTCAAAAAAAATGTCCTTGAACACTTGCCAGGTGATCTGTCTTCCCTGATGAGCTAAAAGTTCTCTAGCTCCACGCCACCAGTATTCTGCTTCATCCTTTAACATATATGCAGCAAAAATAATTTACGGCTCTTCAATACAGCCCATCACTTTAAAGATTTTCTCTAATTCCCTAATCCACCTTTCGGCTACCGTTGGGTCATAGCCACCTTGAAAACAAGGTGGTCTAGTCCTCAGGAACTCGGATATGCCATTATCTTTTCCAGCCATCTGGTTGTTAGCACCATTCTCACCATTTGGGTTATTAGCATTCTGGAGATATTGTAAAATTTGGTTGGTGGTCATGACTTGGTCTCGAATTACCGTGGCCAGGTTATGCAGGGTTTCCTCTGCATTGGTTGCTGGATTCCTCCTTGGTGGTGCCATTTCCTACTATGCCAAAAACAAAGTTATGCTGCTATTGAGGTGATCAAGCCCAATAGTTAGTTCAAAAATATTTAATAGCAGTCATAACACCACCTCGGCATATAGATAGAAAACACTAGTAATTTCTTACCTATATGAATCACTGATCCCCTACAGAGCACAACCACAACATACTCAAGACACTCTAAGATCGATTCACATAACCATCCACCCATTGGCCATCTAGGATCGACCTGCTCTGATACCAATTATGTAATAACTCCATTTAAGTAACAATTTTTTTAAAAAATATCATGAAGCTATTACCTCGTTACAACTTAACTCAATATAACATTTATTTAATTTATACAATACAGAGTTCACAAACATGTCATTAATCAAAACATACACATAACATATCAAACACATAAAAATATACATCTTATTTATTCTGGTTGACCAATTCCGGAGATACAGGTGCGGGTGGTTGCACCTTCACCGGGATCTAAGCCAACTCGACCACAAACATTTTATTTGCTTCTGGGATCTGCCCAACATAAAGTACTCGATCCAATGTGCACTGAAAGCCAGAGCTATAGAACAATCTGCATAACTAATTTTCTGAACATGATATGGAAATATAGTGAGAATTAAATCCCAGTAAGTTCAACAATAAATCATCATCAATATAGCTCATCACATCATGTTCAGCTGTATAAACTATAGAAAATATCATTAGTCACATGAATGCAGTATATCATGCACATAAGAATCATACAGTAATAATAGGTATGACAGGAGTAACTATTTTTAGAATATCATATGATGGCCAACAACTTATTCTTATTTCAAGCTACCTCGGTCAGGGTGAGTATCATTTACTCTCTGGTACGGACTTTTCTCGCTGACATGGCACACTTTCTCTTTCTTTTTTCATAATCATAATCATAACCGTTGGTAGGGCGTCCCCTACTGGTGCACCACACGGATTGCCATGTGACCGTGCTCATTTCTTTTCTTTTCATAATGATAGCCAAAAATATGCTTTCAATAATAAGTATGTTCATCAAAATATAATTATTACCAAAAATCATTGGTAATCATGCCATGAACATAACCATTTCAAATATCACTTTATAAAATATTTCCATGTCAAAATTTCACACTTAAGATGTAAGAAGTTCATACAATGGCAATGGCTATGGCTATACTAGTCATTTATTATTTTTATTTATAGGATTCATCTTCTTTTTTAAATACTAATTTTATTTCTGTATTTTCTTGATGCAGGTTTTCATCCTATCTAACCTTCTCTTACGAATCAGAGCATAACTCCCTCAATATAACTCTGATGTAGGTGATTTTGGTGTCAATTTCAAGATAAAACAATTATCTAAAACTATTATGTTGAACATTGTAGCAAAATATTAAGATATCAAGGTGATATTACTCCCTAAATGTATAGGTTATTTCTTCTCGGATAGGTTCTAACCTCTACCTACTAATTGGACCATATCTACCTTATATGGACTCCAACTTGAGTGATTCCAGTGGCTAAAAATCCGTGACACGCATATCTATAATTATTATGTTAACCATTTATTTTAATTCCATACAAATAAATCCTAGAAATTAAACTACAGAATCTGTGCTAACATATTCTTCCCTTATGAACCATTTTCTGCCTTTGACAACTAATAAGCTCATATCTTCCTCATATGGACTCCAAATTGCATGATGCCAGTGGCTAAAAATCCATGACACACGTAGCTATAATTCTCATGTTAACCATTTATTTTAATTCCATACAGATAATTCCCAGAAATTAAAATACCGAATGTCCTAACATATTCTTCACTAATGAACAATTTTCTGACCTTTGACTACTAATAAGCTCATATCATCCTCATATCGACTCCAAATTGAATGATTCCAGTGGATAAAAATCCATGACACACGTAGCTATAATTGTTATGTTAACCATTTATTTTAATTCTATACAGATAATTCCCAAAAATTAAAATACAGAAGTTGTCCTAACATAATCTTCCGTGATGAACCATTTTCTGACCTTTGACTACTAATAAGCTCATATCATCCTCATATGGACTCCAAATTGAATGATTCCAGTGGATAAAAATCCATGACACACGTAGCTATAATTGTTATGTTAAGCATGTATTTTAATTCTATACAGATAATTCCCAAAAATTAAAATACAGAAGCTATCCTAACATATTCTTCCCTGATGAACCATTTTCTGACCTTTGACTACTAATTGGATCATATCTACCTCATATGGACTCCAAATTGAATGAGTCCAGTGGCTAAACATTCGTTCACATATATCTTTAATTATTATGTTAACCATTTATTTTAATTCCCTACAGATAATTCTCAGAAATTAAAATACAGAAGCTTTCCTAACATCATCATCCTTGATGAACCATTTTCTGACCTTTGACTACTAATCAGCTCATATCTTCCTCATTTGGACTCCACATTGAATGATTCTAGTGGCTAAAAATCCATGACACACATAGCTATAATTCTTATGTTAACCATTTATTTTAATTCCATACAGATAATTCCCAGAAATTAAAATACAGAAGCTAAAAAGTTTACCACCCATAGCCATACCTATGCAGAACTTTCTATACCAGTCTAAGTATTCAAACATACATCACATGCAAGATTAATATGTAACATGATATAGCAACATCCATGACCAATCATCAAAGTTCTAAGATCAAAATCTCATATAAATATTATAAGTTTCAAAAGTTTTCTTCAAAAAGAAATATTGTTAAACTTACCTGGAGCAATTAGTCCCCTAGACTTCTCCTTCCTCTTTCTTCCTTTCTTTCTCTCCTTTCCTCACTCGACCTTGCTTCTATTTTTCCTCTCCCTCAGTTGGACGAAATTATAATATTCTAAGGGTGGATTTTCTTATATAGACCACCCAATAATTCAACTTTCATGGTCATGGGTCTACCTTATCAGAATTAGGATACACTTTGTTGAATGTTTGGAAAACAAACAACTTATGTTATTGTCTTCCTCTTCCTTAGTCAAGATATGCATAGGAAAAGGAGATTTGTATTTTAAAAATTATGATGATATGTTCTTAAGATAAGGGACAAGGTCCCTTTAATTTAGGGATTCTTTTCCATTTTCTTTATCTTAAACAAGTATGATAGGTTTGCCTTTTTAGGTGGCAAATTTCTAGCCCTTGAATCTCCATTATTTGGTTGATATTATTTGTGTGGTATAGGAATGTTTTGTCCTAATGCCATGTATTATCATACCACTTTTTAGAATTATGAGTGTAGGATATAGATGTTTTTGTCCTAAAGCCTTGTATTATCATGCCACTTGCCAAAATAATGAATGTAGAATCACACCACTTTCTAAATTTTTGTCTTAATGCCATGTAACCTAATCTTTATTATTACATTATTATATCATCACCTAATTTATTTTATTTTATTTTTCCTCTTGGATTTGGGCTTATTCCTACCCATTTTCTTTGCTTTGGATAAAATTCTACCTTTCTTGGAGGGCTTGGTCACATTTTCATAATTTTTGGGCTATTGGTCCAGTTACTATATCCTAGTCCAAGTCTATGTTTTATTTCTTGCTTAGGTTATCCAATGGCTTGCTAGAAACTTATGTGAAGTGGAAAAAACTCTATATGAAGTGTCCATTGGTAAAAACCCAATGTATGGGTAAAGATATTAAACTTAGTAACTCTAGTTCTTGAATTTGGAAAAATTACCCTAATTCAATGTTCTTGAAATTTTAAGACCTTTACTTGTTTCTAAAATTTATCTTCCTTATCCAAGAATTTTTGCATCTCTTTAGTATGTTATTTCTAATTTCTTTCCTATTAGGTTTTCCCTCTTTATTTGTTCTCTTAATGTTAGAAACATTTTCTATCCATATACATAAGGTGAAGAATTTCTAAGGATTATATTTTGTTAGATATCTAAAAAATTGTCTAATAAATTTTATTTCCTTAATTAAATTTTTATGTACTTTTATCAATAAAAGAAACGAAATTAGGGATGTTACAGATATCAACCGAAACCAACGTCTTTATCATTAATTACTTTCTCTTAATTATTTTTGTTATTGTCTAGTTGATTTTTGTTGCAACTATCAATCCCCCCTTTTTCTAATCACATAAGGTAATATCAGTCTCTGTGGGATCGACCCTTACTCCCACAACTACAGGTTAGTTTTGAGGTAAGGTATCAATTTGGGTGTACCTGCGACAGTACGCACCACAACTGCCTGAGCTTGAATAACTGTGGCTATATTATTTAAGGTAGCATTTGCGCTACTTGGTAGATTTCTTCTTGGTGGTGCCATAACTCACTGTATTAGTAAAGCAAAATAGTAGTCACTATTGAGGTGATCAGGCTCAATAGCAGTTCAAAACTTTATAGTAGTTATCACACCACACAAGACTACAAATAGGAAATACTAATACTTTCCTACTGAATTTTTCGCGACCTTACACAATATTTCCACATAACTATTCAAGAATCCTCTAAGTCAATCTAGGTGACCGACCACCCCATGGTCGCCTACGATTAACCTGACTCTGATACCAACTTTGTAAGATCTAATTTATTTATTTATTATTATTTTCACATTTCATATGTTAAATACGCCATTTGTATAAACACAATATATATGTGTGTGTGTATATATATATATATATGACAAACCTCACACATGTAATAATTATACAATACAACATTATAGTATACAAATAAGAATCCTTATACAGCACTTTACCCTTGAAATACAAAGGGTGAGCAGGTGGTGCTGACATCGAGATCTCCATCAGTAACGCCATCCCCTACTGCATCTCAATTTTTTTTATCTAAACATAACACCACAATAATAGTAAGAACAAAAGTTCTCAGTAGACTTGACATAAACAAAATATAATGAGAAAAACACAAGCTATGTTCAGCTGTATAACCTACAAAAAAATATCAAGCTTTTGAGATAAAATCATAACTTGTGTACATGCATAATTAACATACAATATGTGCACTGAAAATTCACTTTTTTTTTTACATAATGCTCAAGCATGTCACAGCTCTCAATATACTTAATTCACTCATTTGCTATACGCATAGTGAGTGATCAACTACAGTTACAATAACTGATGAGGGAATGTGAGTTTACCACCCTTCTGCCTCCTCACATTACCACTGTCACTCGATTGGAGTGGCTCTACCTTGACTCACTCAAGCTAATAGAGCGTCCCCTACTCGATACCATCTCAAGACATACAACCCGTCAATATTTATCAATACATATATATATATATACATATATATACATATATATATATATATATATATATATATATATATATATATATATATATATATATATATATATATATGCATATCCATCAAATGCAATGCATAATTATCAAGTAACTCGCCATGAGCTTTACACTTGTCATTCAATTACATTCATAACATGACATGCATCATTTTCATGCCCAATGAGTAATAATCATTCATCACATACCATTATCCAATATGATTCATTTTGAATCAAATAAAGAAAAAGGTATTTTATCATACAAAAATCATTTTAAAAGCATTTTTCTTGAATATATGTTTCCTAAAAATCATTCAACAAACAAGGCTATTTTCAGGTAGAAAACAGTAAAAAATATGATAATCCAACACCTAACATGGCCTAACCCTGTTCCAAAACATGGCCATGCTTGACAAATGTAACATCCCTAATTTCGTTTTATGAATTAATAAAAATACAAAAGTATTCAAAGTAGCATCCCTAATTTCATTTCTTTTTAAGGTACATAAATATTTAATTAAGGAAATAAAATTTATTAGACAATTTTTAGATATCTACGGAAATATAATCCTTAGAAATTCTTCACCTTATGTGTATGCATAGAAATATTCTAACATTAATGGAATAGGTAAAAAGAGAAAACCTAAGAGGAAAAAAATTAGAAATAATATACTAAAGAAAGGTGAAATTCTTGGGTAAGGAAGATAAATTTTTGGAAACAAGTAAATGTCTTAAAATTTCAAGAAAACATTGGATTAGGGTAATTTTTCCTAATTAGAACTAGAATTACAAAGTTTAACATATTCACCCATACATTGGACTTTCACCTATGGACACTTCTTATAGAGTTTTTTCACTTCACATAAATTTCTAGCAAGCCTATTGGATAATCTAAACAAGAAATTAAACATAGACTTGGACTAGGATATAGAAATTGGACCGATAGAACAAAAATTATGAAAATGTGTCCAAGCCCTCCAAGAAAGGTAGAATTTTATCCAAAGCAAAGAAAATGGGTAGGAATAAGCCCAAATCCAAGAGGAAAAATAAAATAAAATAAATCATGTGATAATATAATAAAGATTAGGTTACATGGCTTTAAGACAAAAGTTTAGCAAGTGGTATGATAATACAAGGCTTTAGGACAAAACATCTATATCCTACACTAATCATTTTAGCAAGTAGTATGATAATACAAGGATTTAGGACAAAATATCTATATCCTACACTCATAATTTTAGCAAGTGGTATGATAATACATGACATTAGGACAAAACATTCCTATCCCACACAAATAATTTCAACAAAATAATGGAGATTCAAGGGCTAGAAATTTGCCACCTAAAAATACAAACTTATCATAATTGATTAAGACAAAAAAAAAAGGAAATGAATCCCTAAATCAAAGGGACCTTGTCCCTTATCTTAAGAACATATTATCATAATTTTCAAAATACAAATCTCCTTTTCCTATGCATATCTTGACTAAGGAAAAGGAAGACAAGAACATGAGCTGTTTGTTTTTCAAAAATTCAACCAAGTGTATCCTAATTGTGATAAGGTAGACCCATGATCATGAAAGGTGAATTATTTGGTGGTCTATTTAAGCAAAACCCACCCCTATAACTTTAGAATTTTCGTCCAGGTGAGGGAGAAGAAAAATAGAAGCAAGGTAGAGTAAGGAAAGGAGAGGAAGAAAGGAAGAAAGAGGAAGGGGAAGTCTAGAGGACTAAGTGCTCAAGGTAAGTTTAACAATATTTCTTTTTGAAGAAAAGATTTGAAACTTGTAATATTTATGAGATTTTAATCTTAGAACTTTGATGATTGGTCGTGGATGTTTCTATATCATGTTACATATTATGTATGTTTGAATACTTAAGCTGGTGTAGATAGTTCTGCATAGGTATGGCTATGGGAGGCAAAATTTTAAGCTTCTGTTTTTAAAATTCTGGGAAGAATCAGTAAGGAATTAAAACAAATGGTTAACATAAAAAATGTAGATCTATGTCTCATGGATTTTGAACCACTGAAATCACTCAATTTGGAGTCCATATGAGGTACATATGGTCCGATTAGTAAGTAGTCATCAGAAAATGGTTAATCAGGGAAGAATATTTTAGGATAGCTTTTGTGTTTTAATTTCTGGGAATATTCTGTAGGGAATTAAAATAAATGGTTAACATAAGAATTATATATATATATATATATATATATATATATATATATATATATATATATATATATATCTGTGTGTGTGTGTGTGTCACAGATTTTAAGCCACTGAAATCACTCAATTTGGAGTCCATATGAGGTAGATATAGTCCGATTAGTATACAGTGGTCAGAAATTGGTTAATCAGGGAAGAATATTTTAGGATAGCTTCTGTGTTTTAATTTCTGGGAACATTCTGTAGGGAATTAAAATAAATTATTAAAATTAAAATTATTGCTATATGTGTCACGGATTTTTAGCCACTGGAATCACTTAATTTGGAATTCTTATGAGAGAGATATGGACAGATTAGTAGGTAGAGGTCAGAACCTACTCGAGAAGAAATAACATATACTTTGAGGGAGTAATATCACCATGATTTCTTAATATTTCGTTCAACTGTTCAACATAATAATTTTAGATAATTGTTTTATCTTTAAATTGACACCAAGATCACCTGAATTAGAGTTAAATTTAGGGCGTTATACTCTGATTAGTAAGAGAAGGTTAGATAGGATGAAAACCTGCATCAAGAAAATAAAGAAATAAAATTAATATTTAAAAAGAAGAAGAATCTTATAAATGAAAATAATAAATGACTAGTATATGCCATAGCCATTGCCATTGCATGAACTTCTTACCATCTTAAGTGTGAAATTTTAACATGGAAATATTTTATAAAGTGATATTTGAAATGGTTATGTTCATGGCATGATTACCAATGATTTTTGGCCATTATTGTGACAAGAAAAGAAATAAGTACGGTCACATGGCAAATCCGTGCGGTGCACCAGTAGGGGGCGCCCTACCAACGGTTATGATTATGTTAATGAGAAAAAAAAAAGAGAATGTGGGCCATGTCGAACGAAGCAAGAAAACCTGTATCGGAGAGTAGAAAATACTCACCCTGACCGGGGTAGGTTGTTATGAGAATGAATTGATAGTCATCATATGATATTCTGAAAATAGTTAATCCTGTCATACATGTCATTATTGTACGATTCTCATGTGCATAAATATAGTACATTCATGTGACCAAAGATATTTATTGTAGTTTATACAGCTGAACATGACGTGAAGAGCTATATTGATGATGATTTATTATTGAACTTACTGGAATTTAATTCTCACTATATTTCCATGTCATGTTCGGAAGAATAATTATGCAGATTTTCTCTATGGCACTGGCTTTTAGCGTATGTTGGATCGAGTTACTCTATTTTGAGCTGATCCCAGTAATATATATGGTGTCTATGGATGAGTTGACTAAGATCCCGGTGAAGGTGCAACAACTCGCACCTGTATCTCTGGATTTGGTCAAAAGAGATGAATAAGATGTAATTATATATCTGTTATACTTTTGTACGAATGTTATTGATTAATGATATGTATGTAAACTTTGTATTGTATAAATTAAATAAATGTTATTTTGAGTTAAGTTGTAACGAGGTAATAACTTCATGGTATTTAAACAAAATTGATACTTAAATGAAGTTGTCACAAATACTTCAAACGTGCTCCAAAATAGCCCTAAACATGGCATACCTGTTCTGAAGCCAACCAGAACACAGCCTGACTGTTTTCTGTGATATTTCCTCACTTATTCAATCATATCGCCCTCATACAAACTCCAATTGAGGTGCTTCTAAAGCCTAATAAATCCTGAGACAATTATCTACAACTTTCATATTTATAATGTTTTTCGATTCCTTACGAATTATTCCCAAAAAATCGTAAACAAAAACACTTATATTCACCATCCTAGGTTCTAGACTGAGTTTGACCTCTGCTAATTAATTAGTCATAACTCCCTCAAAATTATGTGATTTCAGAGCCTATAAATCCGTAAGACATATATTTACAATTCATATCCTGACCATTTCTTTAAAATCCTTGCAATATTATCTAAAATTCCAAAAACAGAAGTTCTCAAGTTACTACAAAATTCAGCTTAGTCTAACTTCTCCTTTGTTTCTCTTTTATGTAATCCCATGCACTCATATGCATGTCCAAACCACCGAAATAGAATTTTACATAAATATACAGACCACGTGTTACCCAAAATAACATCTAAACACATCTAAAAGTATATATATACTTTTGTACAAACTTCATGAGTAGATGTTAAGACTACCTTAAACATATCCTTAAACTTGTGTGCTTGATTCCCACCACACAAAATTCTTACATCCATACCGTGAATTATAAAATTCCTCAAGAAAAATAAGATGAAATTAGAGAGATGACCAAGAGACTTACCTTGATTTTTCTTTCCTCTTCTTTCTCTCTTCTTTCCTCTTCCTTTTGCTTCTTGTTCCTCTTTCTCTTCTTCTTCTTCCTCTTTCTTTTCATCCTCTTTATTTTCTTCCTCTTTCTTGCCGACACTTCCTCTCCCACCTAATTATCAAAATTCCTTCTTACCTACCTCCTCTTATTTACAACATTTCCATCCTTCATTATTTACAAAATTGTCATCCTATAGTATTTACAAAACTGTCATCTCAAAGAATTTACATAAATACCATCTCAAGGAATTTATGTAAATACAATCTCAATAAAATTACATAAATGCCTTCTCAATGAAATTATATAAATGTTATTTTAGTCATCCTAAGATCTTGTTTGACTTGCGGAAAATTGTAAAATTATTTAAACCTCCCTTGAGATCCAAAACATTTTCTCCTCATTGGAGAAAATTTCAATTAGTACCATAAAGAAAAATCAAAGATGTTACAGAAAGTATAGTAAATATGAAACAATAATAAAAGAATCAGAAGCAATAAAACCATTAGGTGTATACTTAGATTGTGTAGAAAATAAAAATGAGTTACTTAATAGATGGGTAAAAGAAAATAGTTTAGTAATAAATAAAGAAAACTAGACATTAGAAGAAAGTTTACAATGGTTAAGAATGACATTTAGTAAAAAGGTAGAAGTATGGTTCAATGCATTAAATGCAAAACAAGTAAGATATTTTAGAGGAGCTGAAAACAAAAAAAAATTGATGAATAGATTAGAAAATACTATAAGAATGGAATTGTTTCGTGAAGATGATATAGAATTAAGAGAACTAGATACATATAAAAGAATAGAAAATATAAATACAATATATTTATTACAATTATATGATATGTGTTACTTTAAACAATACACATGTAAATTTGAAGAATTATTCTATAATGCAAAGTTAGGAGGACCATTAACTTTAAATACAAGACAATATCAACAATTAATAACACTTTATTATTTAAACATACCGAACCCCCTGAGGCAAAAGATTAGCAGAAGAATATAAGAAATTAGAACTTACAAAAACAAGAGACACATTATGAAAAAGAATAAGATTTGCTACTTAACATATACAACAATGGTCTATAGAACAAAGAGAAAATAAGAAAATTTATAAACAACCTAAGAGACTATATTGTGAAGAAAATAGAGACGATTTAGAATTTGGAACCAAATACTATAATAGAAAGATGAAATACTATAAGAAACCTAAAAGATGGAAAAATATACAATTCAACGAAAAAAACCTTATAAATGATATTTTAAAAGAGAAAGATATAGAAAAAAAACAATATAAAGAACTCTATAAAAGAAAGAAAAATGTAAATGTTACATATGCCAATGAGAAGGACATTATGCTAACGAATGCCTAATAGAACTATGAAAGAAATAAAATTTCTTATGACTTTAGAAAATAAAGGATTAATACCAATAGAAACAAGTGATAGTGAAGAAAAATATAGTTAATATGAATACACTAATAGTGAAAGTAAAAAACATGAGTCAGATTGAAGAGACTTCTAATCATTTAAAAAATAAAATAGAAATTAGTGAAACAAAAGAGGAATTTAATCAAAAATATGAAAAAATAAAAAAAAATAAAGATGGTAATTTAAAGCCAAAGGATAGTATATTAAATAAATACCTAAAAAGAAGATTTTATAAAAAAAAATAGTAGAAAACTTTGTAGCTATAACAAAGGCTACGAGAGGAACTATATTACCTTTACTAACCTTAGATATAATAAATAAAAATTTAGAAAAAATTAACGAAGAAGAAAGATCAAAGATAAAATTTATTAGTGTTGAAGGAGTAGAGATAATAAAAGCATATTTTAGAGAAGGAATAGATACCCCATTACAAATATTTCTAATGG
The DNA here is from genome assembly GCA_037074535.1 of Gleditsia sinensis. Taxonomy (NCBI): domain Eukaryota; kingdom Viridiplantae; phylum Streptophyta; class Magnoliopsida; order Fabales; family Fabaceae; genus Gleditsia; species Gleditsia sinensis. Next base: position 31,656,177 of record CM073468.1, read on the forward strand.
ATGATAGAATTAATAGTAGCAAGAAATGATTGGTTACAAAATTATATTATTATGAAAATATTGGATGTGATTTATTATTATAAATGAACTTTTTTTTATCAAACTATTACCCTATCATAATAGACAACTATAAAATAATACTAACAACACCTTGTAAATTAATTTCTTAAGAGAAAATTCTTCTAAATCTTTTATCCATTTATCTTTTTCATTTATTTTTTGACTAATAGCTTCCTTAACAATTTGCTTATCATCTTCTCTTCTTAAGTCAAAAACCATATTAATTCTTTCTAATTGTTCTAATATATTTTTCATAATTTCTAACTTTCTTTCTTTACCCATTAATTCTAGGTTATATATTTTGTAATGTCCTTAACATTGTTCTAAAGCACTACTACCTTCATTGGTATAGGCATCTCTTAGAAAATGTAATAAATTTATTCTTCTTTTATATTTTCCCTAGCTAATGGAACTAATCTTGGGTTTTGTTTTAATTCTTCTCCCATTTTTGTATACTGTGTTTGTTTGATCATGTAGATGTATATTTATCATAAAATCATTATAACTAGTATATGTGCTTATATAAGTTTCAGCTTCTATAATAAGATCAACAACTTTTTGTAATCTCTTTATATTTTCTTTTCATTTTCATCTAGGCATCTTGTATCTACTAGTATTTGAGAATGTGATGTCATTTAATGAATTAAGACTTTCATCAATATCAGCTATATGGATTTCAGTATATACTCCTTTTTAGACCAGCAAACAGTGTTACCTTTTATTGGCCCACTATTGCTTCCACAAAAGTGTGCTAGTATGAAATCCTTTTGGATGACTGTTTCTTACTTCTGCAACCTATGACCTTCTATGGCTCCTTCAATAGTCTTTTTCCCTTTTGAGCCAAACACGGCCTGAGTCTTTAAGAAGCTTGAAACCTCTAAATCTCACACTTAAAATCACTCTTTCTTTAAGAAATAGAGGGATTAAGGGATATAAACTCTTACTCATCTAAAAACAAGTTAGATATGATAATATATCTTTTATTGATGGAAAGCCTTAAAGGCTAATTTATAGACACATAAATGAGGGATTCTGATTTTCAGAGTAGATAGTGCTCTGAAATCAGTTGATTACCTCAATCTCTGGTTTCCTATATATAGACTCATAATCTAACTATAGTTTTCTAACTCTTGTTACTTTTCTTGACCCTAGTTTCTTTATTGTCTATTAGAGAGTTACTTTCTATCCTTAATTATATAATTATTATACAAAAGATATTCTGGTTGCTTTACTTTTTTGACAAATTGGGAAATAATGAGTGTAACAACTTTTTTATTTATTTATTATACAATATAAAGTTCACATACACATCATTAATCAAAACGTACGTACAACATTTCAAACACATAAATATCTACATCTTATTTATTTTGGTTGACCAATTCCAGAGATTCGGGCGTGGGTGGTTGCACCTTCATCGGGATCTGTGCCAACTCGCCCACAAACATTTTATTTAGGATCTGCCCATCATAGAATAACTCGATCCAATGTGCACTAAAAGCCAAAGTTATAGAAAAATCTGCATAACTAATTTTCAGAACATGACATGGAAATATAGTATTAAATCCTAGTAAATTCAACAATAAATAAATATCAATATAGATCATCATGTCATGTTCAACGGTATAAACTACAGTCAACAACTTTGGTCACATGAATGCATTATAACTATGCACATGAGAATCGTACAGTAATAACATGTATGACAGGATTAATTATTTTCAGAATATCATATGATGACTATCAATTTATTCTCATATCAAGCTACCCTGATCAGGGTGAGTATTTTTTACCCTCCAGTATGGGCTTTTCTCACTCCGTCCGACATGGTCCACTTTCTCTTTCTTTTCTCATAATCATAATCATAACCATTGGTAGGGCGTCTCCTACTGGTGCACCACACGGATTGCCATGTGACCGTGCTCATTTCTTTTCTTTTCACAATGATAGACAAAAATATGCTTTCAATAACAAGTATGTTCATCAAAATATAACTATTACCAAAAATCATTGGTAATCATGCCATGAACATAACCATTTCAAATATCACTTTATAAAATATTTCCATGTCAAAATTTCACACTTAAGATGGTAAGAAGTTCATACAATGGCAATGGCTATGGCTATACTAGTCATTTATTATTTTCATTTATAAGATTCATCTTCTTTTTTAAATATTAATTTTATTTATTTATTTTCTTGATGCAGGTTTTTATCCTATCTAACCTTCTCTTACTAATCAGAGCATAACTCCATCAATTTAACTCTGATGTAGGTGATCTTGGTGTCAATATCAAGATACCAAAATTATCTAAAACTATTATGTTGAACATTGTAGAGAAATATTAAGAAATCAAGGTGATATTACTCCCTCAATATAAAGGTTATTTCTTCTCGAATAGGTTCTGACCTCTACCTACTAATCTGTCAATATCTCCCTCATAAGAATTCTAAATTAAGTGATTCCAGTGGGTAAAAATCCGTGACACATATATATATAATTTATATATTAACTTTTTATTTTAATTCCTTATAGAATGTTCCCAGAAATTAAAACACCGAAGCTATCCTAACATATTCTTCCCTGATTAACCATTTTCTGACCTTTGTTTACTAATTGAAACATATCTACCTCATATGAACTCTAAATGGAATGATTCCAGTGGCTAAAAATCCGTGACACATATATCTATAATTAATATGTTAACCATTTATTTTAATTCCTTATATAAGGTTCCCAAAATTTAAAACACCCAAGCTATCTTAACATATTCTTCCCTAATTAACCATTTTCTGACCTTTTTTTACTAATCGGACCATATCTAACTCATATGAACTCTAAATTGAATGATTTCAGTGGATAAAAATCCTTGAGACATAAATCTACATTTGTTATGTTAACCATTTGTTTAGATTCCCTATAGAATGTTCCCAGAAATTAAAACACAGAAGCTTAAAATTCTGCCACCCATAGCCATACCCATGTAAAACTATCTACACCAACCTAAGTATTCAAATATACATAATATGTAACATGATATAGCAACATCCATGACCAATCATCAAAGTTCTAAGATCAAAATCCCATATAAATATTTCAAGTTTCAAAACTTTTCTTAAAAAAGAAAGATTGTTAAACTTAACTGGAGCACTTAGTCCCCTAGACTTCTCCTTCCAATTTCTTCCTTTCTTCCTCTCCTTTCCTCACTCTACCTTGCTTCTATTCTTCCTCTTCCTTACTTGGACGAAATTCTAATGTTGTAAGGGTTGGTTTTCTTATATAAACCACCAAATAATTTGTAACAACCTCTTTTTTTCTTCCTTTATTATTATACAATATTGAGTTTACATACATGTCATTAATCAAAACATACGTACAACATATCAAACAGATAGATATTTACATCTTGTTTAATTTTGGTTGACCAATTCCGGAGATACAGGTGCGGTTGGTTGCACCTTCACCGGGATCTGAGCCAACTCAACCACAAACATCTTATTTAAGTCTGAAATCTGCCCAACATAAAGTAACTTGATCCAATGTGCACTAAAAGCCAGAGCTACAGAAAAATCTGCATAACTAATTTTCTGAACATGATATGGAAATATAGTGAGAATTAAATTCCAGTAAGTTCAACAATAAATCATCATCAATATAGCTCATCACATCATGTTCAGCTGTATAAACTACAAAAAATATCTTTGGTTACTAATGCATTATATCTATGCACATAAGAATCATATTGTAATGATATGTATGACAGGATTAACTATTTTCAAAATATCATATGATGGCCATCAACTTATTCTCATTTCAAGCTATCCCGGTCAGGGTGAGTATCCTATACTCTCCGGTACAGGATTTTCTCGCTCCGTCCGACATGGCACACTTTCTCTTTCTTTTCTCATAGTCATAATCATAATCATGTGACCGTGCTCATTTCTTTTCTTTTCATAATGATAGCCAAAAATATGCTTTCAATAACAAGTATGTTCCTCAAAATATAATTATTACCAAAAATCATTGGTAATCATGCCATGAACATAACCATTTCAAATATCACTTTATAAAATATTTCCATGTCAAAATTTCCATGTCAAAATTTCACACTAAAGATGGTTAGAAGTTCATACAATGGCAACGGCTATGGCTATACTAGTCATTTATTAAGATTCATCTTCTTTTTTAAATACTAATTTTATTTCTCTATTTTCTTGATGTAGGTTTTCATCTTATCTAACCTTCTCTTACTAATCAGAGCATAACTCCCTCAATTTAACTTTGATGTAGGCGATCTTGGTGACCATTTCAAGATAAAACAATTATCTAAAACTATTATGTTGAACATTATAGCAAAATATTAAGCAATCAACGTGATATTACTCCTTAAATGTATAGGTTATTTCTTCTCGGATAGGTTCTAACCTCTACCTACAAATCGGACCATATCTTCTTCATATGGACTCCAACTTGAGTGATTCCAGTAGTTACAAATGCGTGACAAACATATCTATAATTCTTATGTTAACCATATATTTTAATTCCATACAGATAATTCCCAAACATTAAAATACAGAAGCTCTCCTAACATATTCTTTCCAGATGAACCATTTTCTGACGTTTGACTAGTAATCAGCACATATCTTCCTCATATGGACTCCCAATGGAATGCTTCCAGTGGCTAAAAATCCATGACACACATAGCTATAATTCTTATGTTAACCATTTATTTTAATTCCATACAGATAATTCTTAGAAATTAAAATACAGAAGCACTCCTAACATATTCTTCCCTGATGAACCATTTTCTGACCTTTGACTACTAATCAGCACATATCTTCCTGATATGGACTCCAAATTGAATGCTTCCAGTGGATAAAAATCCATGACAAACATAACTATAATTCTTATGTTAACCATTTATTTTAATTCCCTACAGATAATTCCCAGAAATTAAAATACAGAAGCTGTCCTAAAATAATCTTACCTAATGAACCATTTCCTAACCTTTGACTAATAATAAGCTCATATCATCCTCCTATGGACTCCAAATTGAATTATTCCAGTGGCTAAACATCCATGACACACATAGCTATAATTCTTATGTTAACCATTTATTTTAATTCGATACAGATAATTCCCATAAATTAAAATACAGAAGCTGTCCTAACATAATCTTCCCTGATGAACCATTTAAAGACCTTTGACTACTAATCAGCTCATATCTTCCTCATATGGACTCCACGTTGAATGATTCTAGTGGCTAACAATCCATGACACACATAGCTATAATTCTTATGTTAACTATTTATTTTAATTCTATACAGATAATTCTCAGAAATTAAAATACATAAGCTGTCCTAACATCATCTTCCTTGATGTACCATTTTCTGACCTTTAACTACTAATCAGCTCATATCTTCTTCATATGGACTCCACATTGAATGATTCTAGTGGCTAAAAATCCATGACACACATAGCTATAATTCTTATGTTAACCATTTATTTTAATTCTATACAGATAATTCCCAGAAATTAAAATACCGAAGCTGTCCTAACATAATCTTCCCTGATGAACCATTTTCTGACATTTGACTACTAATCAGCTCATATCTTCCTCATATGGACTCCAAATTGAATGCTTGCAGTGGTTTAACATCCATGACACACATAGATATAATTCTTATGTTAACCATTTATTTTAATTCCATACAGATAATTCCCAGAAATTAAAATACCGAATTTATCCTAACATATTCTTCCCTGATGACCCATTTTCTGACCTTTGACTACTAATCAGACCATATCTACCTCATATGGAGTCCAAATGGAATGATTCCAGTGGGTAAAAATCCGTGCCACATATATCTTTAATTCTTATGTTAACCATTTATTTTAATTCCTTATATATTGTTTCCATAAATGAAAATACCAAAGCTTAAAATTCTGCCAACCATAGCCATAACCCTGCAGAACTATCTGTACTAACCTAAGTATTCAAACATACATCACATGCAAGATCAATATGTAACATGATATAGCAACATCCTTGACCAATCATCAAAGTTCTAAGATCAAAATCTCATATAAATATTATAAGTTTCAAAAGTTTTCTTCAAAAAGAAATATTGTTAAACTTACCTGGAGCACTTAGTCCCCTAGACTTCTCCTTCTTCTTCCTTCCTTTCATCTCCTATCTTTCTCTCTTTTCCTCACTCTACCTTGCTTCTATTTCTCTCTCTTCCTAACTTGGATGAAATTATAATTTTGTAAGGGTGGATTTTCTTATATAGACCACCAAATAATTCACCTTTCATGATCATGGGTCTACCTTATCACAATTAAGATACACTTTGTTGAATTTTTGGAAAACAAACAACTTATGTTCTTGTCTTCCTCTTCCTTAGTCAAGATATGCATAGGAAAAGGAGATTTGTATTTTGAAAATTATGATGATATGTTCTTAAGATAAGGGACAAGGTCCCTTTGATTTAGGGATTCATTTCCATTTTCTTTTGTCTTAAACAAGTATGATAGGTTTGCCTTTTTATGTGGCAAATTTCTAGCCCTTGAATCTCCATTATTTGGTTGATATTATTTGTGTGGGATAGGAAAGTTTTGTCCTAATGCCATGTATTATCATACCACTTGCTAAAATTATGAGTGTAGAATATAGATGTTTTTGTCCTAAAGCCTTGTATTATTATGCCACTTTCCAAAATGATGAATGTAGAATCACACCACTTGCTAAATTTTGTCTTAATTCCATGTCACCTAATCTTGATTACACCATTATTTCATCAATTTTATTTTATTTTTATTTTTATTTCCTCTTGGGTTTGGGCTCATTCTTGCCCATTTTCTTTACTTTGGTTAAAATTCTACCTTTCATAATGGGCTTGGTCACATTTTCTTGATTTTTGGGCTACCGGTCCAATTTCTATATCCTAGTCCAAGTCTCTATTTTATTTCTTCCTTGGGCTATCCTATTGGCTTGCTAAAAATTCATGTGAAGTAGAAAAACTCTATATGAAGTGTCCATAGGTTAAAGCCCAATTACGGGTGGAGATACTAAACTTAGTAACTTTTGCTCTTAAATTAAGAAAAATTATCCTAATCTGATCTTCTTGAAATTTTAAGACCTTTACTTACTTCACAAAAATTTATCTTTCTTTACCTAAGAATTTCAACTTTCTTTAGCATGTTTATTTCTATTATTTCCTCTTAGGTTTTCTTTCTTTACCTATTCCATTAATATTGGAACATTTCTATGCATATATGTACGGCGAAGAATTTCTAAGGAAAATATCTAAAAATTACGGGATGTTACATTCTTCCCCCCTTAAGAAATTATGTCCCCGAATTTCAATCCATCCTACCACATGTAGGGAATGAAATTAAGGCATTATTCAGAGTTACCAACCTTATTACCTAAATAATTAGGGATATATTTTCTGTATAACATCTTTACTTTTTAATATGTCTATTCACTTGAGTGATTTTGCCATATAACTTAACCATAAGGATTTCTTTCACTCATAAGTTCTTCAATTTATATCCTCTAGCCCGCATGGATATATCTATGGGTCGATATAAGAAAACACACACATAAAGGAACATATTCACCTTCATATTGGATAACTATCTTTTCTTATTTTAAACTTCTATCAAATCATTTTCATTTTTTTTTCATATATTAATATCATCCCCTGAATATCATCGTCTTAATCTATCATCTATTTTTATCCTCAAATCCTTTAATCAATATGTTAAAGATACATTGCACTAAATCCTTCAAACCTTTAATAACATTTATGTACCATTGATACATGAATAATAATTTCAACTTACCTCATCACAGTAATTCTATACCAACTTATTAACACCATTAAACTCATTGTCAAAAATTTCAATTATTTCTTTTATCATATCCAAAAGCACCTCATTCTAGCTTATGTCAATCCCATTTAATTCACCCAATCATTTCAAGAAGATTTTTCCTAACAATTAATCATACATGAATTCTCAATTCCAACATAATTTACATCATCGATACTAGACTTAATTTAGCATGATATAATCCTTTAACACTAATATCTTGATCACTTACATTATTTTCAGACATGGTTCTCAGAATATTCTCTATATTTCCAAATTAAGAGTTCAAAGACTAATTTAAATCCTACTTCCTATATTTTATTCCTCAAGAACTTCAACGCCACTAATTCTCTTGATTACATTCATCAAAACACCATAAGACCATCATCCATCCATTCTTTTCAAACTTTTCATTACTTTAACCTATTAACAACTTAGACACCATAATAACCGAGTTTCAAAGAAAAGAAATTATCTTTCATTGTAATGAGGGAAAATAACCTTGCATTTAATGCCAACCGTTAATGAGTGAAACAGACGAAAAGCATAATAGAGAATGGTGCCAAAAGCGAAAGTCAAAAATTTTGACAAAGCATTGAAAAATATTAAAATCGATGGCCGTAATTCTTGAAAATCTGTAAACAAAATTTATCTATGATTTCAGCAAAAATTGGTGGCCGCAAATTTTGAATATATGTGTCAGAATCTACTTTAAATCTATTGGTATTCGGTGGAAAGATATCACATGAAAAAAAAAACATTTCTGAGCTTATAAAAGTCTGTGAAAATCAAAGAATATGTAGTTAACTGGTAGGATGCAGTTGATTGCTTCAAAATAGATGTAATCAATCAACTGTAAAATAATTAGTCCAAATTAAAATTTCTCAAAATAGCTAGTCGACTTAATAATACTGATAGTCGACTGGCAAAAACATTGAGAATACAAAATAAATCATTTGATTGCATTTTTACTCTTTTTCTTTTACAATAACGGCTATCACCTATAACTTTTCTACTGGAATCAAGACATCAATGCTTCATCAAAGACAAGAAGAAAAAGACAGATTTCTGGTGATATCTTATCTTATGCTCTTGATGTACTTAATATGGGTCACGGTCATAACTACTGTACATATACATGCTTGCCGTCATTTTTGAAATATTTTTTTTACCTTTAATTTTGCTGATATCCAACAATCACTCACATAGTTGTTCTCATAATACCCGCCCTATTCGCATAACTATTATAAATATTCCCTTCTCTGAGTTTTATAAATGCTTACATTAGTATCTTTATCTTCATAATCAGAGTTAAGGTGATAGAAATTATGAAGGGAATCGCATTCCGTTAGTTTCGAAATATCTATGTCTTTTGTGGTTCCAGTCCTGGAAAAGATGGGGAGTATGTCAAAGCAGCACAAAATCCGGGTATGGTGCTGGCTAGGAGAAGAATTCATTTAGTGTATGGTGGAGGTAACTGTGGGTTAATGGGGTGTGTGGCTACAGCTGCACATGTAGGGGGATGCCAAGTTCTAGGTATTATTCCTACAGCTCTAGCTACATCCAGCAATATAGGGAAGACAATTAGGGAAGAATATAGGGTAGCTTCTATGCATGAACGCATGGCTAGAATGATGAGCAATGATGATGCCTTCATTGCCTTACCAGGTGGTTTTGGTACTTTAAAGGAGATTTTCCAAATAGTCTATTGGGCACAACTGAATATGCATCACAAACCGATAGGTTTGTTAAATGTTAATAACTTCTTTGATGGTTTGTTGTCTTTTCTAGATCAAGCTGTGGAACAGAGGTTTATCCCACACTCAGCACGACGAATTCTCATCTCGGCTTCAAATGCTGAAGAGTTGATTGATGCTTTACAAGCCTATGTTCATGTACCTGACCCAACTATTACTCAAATAGAATGGACGGTAGATAACCGCTGGAAGCGTAAATTGGATTTGGATCTTCATCTTTAAATGTACTAAAATGTAGCTATTTTTGTACTACTTTTACTTTCTTAGAGTCTACTTGGATACCATATTTACCAACCATACTCCTTTAGAGTTGGTAAAACTATCTTTGAATGTTGCTTATGATCCTCTGAACTTTTGAAATATTCTAGTATATCATCCATATATATAATAACAAATTGTTCAAGGGATGACCTAATTACTATTCATTAAATCTATTAATGCAGCTAAAGATTTGTCAATTTAAATGCATCACCAAGAATTCATAATGCCCATAATAAGTCCTACATCCTCTTCACTTATCCTTAATTAATGTTACTCATATCCCAAATCTATTTGTGGAAAAAATATTGAACACCTTATAATAGGTCAAATAGGTAATCTATACGAGTTTAACTGTCTATAATCTATGCATAGTCATAGTGATCCATCTTTCTTTTTCACAGATAGAACTAGAGCACTCCAAATAAAAGTACTAGGGCATTTAAATACCTTGTCTAACAAGTCTTGTAACTAATTTTTTTTTAAATTCAATCGATATCAATCTATATAGAAATATAGATACTAGTTGGGTTCTAAGGAGTAAATCAATATCAAATTCTCGAATTGTCGTGGCAAGGTTGTGTAGGTTTCCTCTGCATTGTTTTCCGAATTCCTCCTTGGTGGTGCCATTTCTTACTGTGGCAAAAATAAAGTTATGCTGCTATTGAGGTGATCAAGCCCAATAGTTAGTTTAAAAAAATTTAACAGCAGTCATAACACCACATCGGCATATAGATAGGAAACACTAGTAATTTCTTACCTATATGAATCATTGATCCCCTACACAGCACATCCACAACATACTCAAGACACTAAAAGATCGATTCAGATAACCATCCACCCACTGGCCATCTAGGATCGACCTTTTCTGATACCAATTATGTAACAACCTCTTTTTTTCTTCCTTTATTATTATACAATATTAAGTTCACATACATGTCATTAATCAAAACATACGTATAACATATCAAACACATAGATATTTACATCTTGTTTAATTTTGGTTGACCAATTCCGGAGATACAGGTACGGTGGTTGCACCTTCACCAGGATCTGAGCCAACTCGACCACAAACATCTTATTTGATTCTAAAATCTGCCCAACATAAAGTAACTCGATCCAATGTGCACTAAAAGCCAGAGCTATAGAAAAATCTGCATAACTAATTTTCTGAACATGATACGGAAATATAGTGAGAATTAAATCCCAGTAAGTTCAACAATAAATCATCATCAATATAGTTCATCACATCATGTTCAGCTGTATAAATAAAAGAAAATATCTTTAGTCACATAATGCATTATATCTATGCACATAAGAATCATAATGTAATGATATGTATGACGGGATTAACTATTTTCAAAATATCATATGATGGCCATAACCTTATTCTCATTTCAAGCTACCCCAGTCAGGGTGAGTATCCTCTACACTCCGGTACGGGTTTTTCTCGCTCCGTCCAACATGGCACACTTTCTTTTTCTTTTCTCATAATCATAATCATAACCGTTGGTAAGGCATTCCCAACTGGTGCACCACACGGATTGCCATGTGACCGTGCTCATTTCTTTTCTTTTCACAATGATAGCCAAAAATATGCTTTCAATAACAAGTATGTTCATCAAAATATAATTATTACCAAAAATCATTGGTAATCATGCCATGAACATAACCATTTCAAATATCAATTTATAAAATATTTCCATGTCAAAATTTCACACTTAAGATGGTAAGAAGTTCATACAATGTCAATGGCTATGCTTATACTAGTCATTTATTAAGATTCATCTTCTTTTTTAAATACTAATTTTATTTCTTTATTTTCTTGATACAGGTTTTCATCCTATCTAACCTTCTCTTACTAATCAGAGCATAACTCCCTCAATTTAACTCTGATATAGGTGATCTCGGTGTCAATTTCAAGATAAAACAATTATCTAAAACTATTATGTTGAACAATGTAGCGAAATATTAAGCAATCAAGGTGATATTACTCCCTAAATGTATAGGTTATTTCTTCTCGGATAGGTTCTAACCTCTTCCTACTAATCGAACAATATCTTCCTCATATGGACTCCAACTTGAGTGATTCCAGTGGTTACAAATCTATACACACATATCTATAATTCTTATGTTAACCATTTATTTTAATTCCATACAGATAATTCCCAGAAATTAAAATACAGAAGCTGTCCTAACATATTCTTCCCTGATGAACCATTTTCTGACCTTTGACTACTAATCAGCTCATATCTTCCTCATATGGACTCCAAATTGAATGATTCCAGTGGATAAAAATCCATGACACACATAAATATAAGTCTTATGTTAACCATTTATTTTAATTCCATACAGATAATTCCCAAAAATTAAAATACAGAAGCTGTCCTAACATAATCTTCCCTGATGAACCATTTTTTGACCTTTGACTACTAATCAGCTCATATCTTCCTCATATGGCCTCCAAATGGAATGATTCCAGTGGCTAAACATCCATGGCACACATAGCTATAATTCTTATGTTAACCATTTATTTTAATTCCATACCGATAATTCCCAAAAAGTAAAATATAGAAGCTGTCCTAACATAATCTTCCCTGTTGAACCATTTTCTGACCTTTGACTACTAATTAGCTCATATCTTCCTCATATGGACTCCAAATTGAATGATTCCAGTGGCTAACAATCCACTACACACATAGCTATAATTCTTATGTTAACCATTTATTTTAATTCCATAAAAATAATTCTCAAAAATTAAAATACAGAAGCTGTCCTAACATAATCTTCCCTGATGAACCATTTTCTGATCTTTGACAACTAATTAGCTCATATCTTCCTCATATGGACTCCAACTTGAATGATTCCAGTGGCTCAAAATCCATGACACACATAGCTATAATTCTTATGTTAACCATTTATTTTAATTCCATACAGATAATTTCCAGAAACTAAAATACCGAAGCTATCCTAACATAATCTTCCCTGATGAACCATTTTCTGACCTTTGACTACTAATCAGCTCATATCTTCCTCATATGGACTCCAAATTGTATGATTCTAGTGGCTTAAAATCCATGACACACATAGATATAATTCTTATGTTAACCATTTATTTTACTTCCATACAGATAATTTCCAGAAATTAAAATACCAAAGCTATCCTAACATATTCTTCCCTGATGACCCATTTTTTGACCTTTGACTACTAATCGGACCATATCTACCTCATATGGACACCAAATGGAATGATTCCAGTGGGTATAAATCCGTGACACACATATCTTTAATTCTTATGTTACCCATTTATTTTAATTCCTTATAGATGGTTCCTAGAAATTAAAATACCGAAGCTTAAAATTCTTCCAACCATAGCCATAACCATGCAGAACTATCTATACCAACCTAAGTATTCAAACATACATCACATGCAAGATCAATATGTAACATGATATAGCAACTTCCATGACCAATCATCAAAGTTCTAAGATCAAAATCTCATATAAATATTATGAGTTTCAAAAGTTTTCTTCAAAAAGAAATATTGTTAAACTTACCTGGAGCATTTAGTCCCCTAGACTTCTCCTTCTTCTTCCTTCCTTTCTTCTCCTCTCTTTCTCTCCTTTCCTCACTCTACCTTGCTTCTATTTCTCTCTCTTCCTCACTTGGACAAAATTATAATGTTGTAAGGGTGGGTTTTCTTATATAGACCACAAAATAATGCACCTTTCATGATCATGGGTCTACCTTATCACAATTAAGATACACTTTGTTGAATTTTTTGAAAACAAACGACTTATGTTCTTGTCTTACTCTTCCTTAGTCAAGATATGCATTGGAAAAGGAGATTTGTATTTTGAAAATTATGATATGATAAGTTCTTAAGATAAGGGACAAGGTCCCTTTGATTTAGGGATTCATTTCCATTTTCTTTTGTCTTAAACAAGTATGATAGGTTTGCCTTTTTATGTGGTAAATTTCTAGCCCTTGAATCTCCATTATTTCGTTGATATTATTTGTGTGGGATAGGAAAGTTTTGTCCTAATGCCATGTATTATCATACCACTTGCTAAAATTATGAGTGTAGGATATAGATGTTTTTGTCCTAAAGCCTTGTATTATTATGCCACTTGCCAAAATGATGAATGTAGAATCACACCATTTGCTAAATTTTTGTCTTAATGCCATGTCACCTAATCTTGATTACACCATTATTTCATCACTTTAATTTCATTTTTATTTTTATTTTTATTTTTCCTCTTGGGTTTGGGCTCATTCTTGCCCATTTTCTTTACTTTGGTTAAAATTCTACCTTTCATAATGGGCTTGATCACATTTTCATGATTTTTGGGCTACCGGTCCAATTTCTATATTCTAGTCCAAGTCTATGTTTTATTTCTTCTTTGGGCTATCCTATTGGCTTGCTAAAAATTCATGTAAAGTAGAAAAACTCTATATGAAGAGTCCATAGGTTAGAGCCCAATTACGGGTGGAGATACTAAACTTAGTAACTTTTGCTCTTAAATTAAGAAAAATTACCCTAATCCGATCTTCTTGAAATTTTAAGACATTTACTTACTTCACAAAAATTTATCTTTCTTTACCTAAGAATTTCACCTTTCTTTAGCTTGTTTGTTTCTAATATTTCCTCTTAGGTGTTCTTTCTTTACCTATTCCATTAATATTAGAACATTTCTATGCATATATGTAAGGCGATGAATTTCTAAGGAAAATATCTAAAAATTACGGGATGTTACATAATTCACCTTTCATGATCATGGGTCTACCTTATCACAATTAGGTTACACTTGGTTGAATTTTTGGAAAACAATATGTTCTTGTCTTCCTCTTCCTTAGTCAAGATATGCATAGGAAAAGGAGATTTGTATTTTGAAAATTATGATACTATGTTCTTAAGATATGGGACAAGGTCCCTTTGATTTAGGTGTTAATTTTCTTTTTCTTTTGTCTTAATCAATTATGATAGGTTTGCCTTTTTAAGTGGCAAATTTCTAGCCCTTCAATCTCCATTATTTGGTTGAAATTATTTGTGTGGGATATAAATGTTTTGTCCTAATGCTATGTATTATCATACCAGTTGCTAAAATTATGAGTGTAGGATATAGATGTTTTGTCCTAAAGCATTGTATTATCATACCACTTGCTAAATTTTTGTCTTAATGTCATGTCACCTAATCTTGATTACCCCATGATTTCATCACTTTAATTTTATTTTTTATTTTTCCTCTTGGATTTGGGTTCATTCTTGCCCATTTTCTTTAATTTTGTTAAAATTCTACCTTTCATAATGGGCTTGGTCACATTTTTATGATTTTTGGGCTACCAGTCCAATTTCTATATCCTAATCCAAGTCTATGTTATATTTCTTCATTGGGCTATCCTATTGGCTTGCTAAAAATTTATGTGAAGTAGAAAAACTCTATATGAAGTGTCCGTAGGTGAAAGCCCAATTTATGGGTGGAGATACTAAACTTAGTAACTTTTGCTCATAAATTAAGAAAAATTACCCTAATCCGATCTTCTTTAAATTTTAAGACCTTTACTTACTTCACAAAAATTTATCTTCCTTACCTAAGAATTTCACCTTTCTTTAGCATGTTTATTTCTAATATTTCCTCTTAGGTTTTCTTTCTTTACCTATTCCATTAATATTAGAACATTTCTATACAAACACGTAAGGTGAAGAATTTCTAAGGATTATATTTCCTTAGATATCTAAAAATTGTCTAATCAATTTTATTTCCTTAATTAAGTATTTATGTACCTTTATCAATAAAAGAAATGAAATTATGGATGTTACTTTGAATACTTTTGTACTTTTATTAATACATAAAACGAAATTAGTGATGTTACAATGAATAATTTATTTGTCGGCAAAAGCAAGCTAGCAAAACTTTTCCTTGAAATGCGGGCTACCTTCCATCTGTCCCTTGATAACTTTATCAATAATTTGCTTTATTATTTTTTGATTATAGGATAAAATATCTTTTGCTTTTATATTCAGGATGATATATTGTTCTGACAACTGTTAGATCCATGCTTGATTAACTTTTAGATATTTTTGTAGTATTTTGGCATAATACAAGGCTTGATTGGATCTCTTTTATATTATCCAATCTAAATTAATCTCCAGACATGGACTGCTTATCTCGTGATCTATCTTGATTTTTAGCTCAACTACTATAGTTCCCAACCAAACTAAGATTATATTCTTCTGTTCAGCTTTCTCTGGTGGTGTTATAACAAGTTTAATATCAAATAATGTAGCGGGCTTATAGTGTTGAACAAAAGTCTGCATCGCCTTGATAATTTCTTCAGGCAATAATTTTATCATCTCTAGATTGTTGAGTTCCATATAGAGGAGATCCAAATCTCCAAGGATAAATAATATTTTGACAAATTCAAGTTCAAGCCCTTTAGGGAAGACTATTACTTTTGCATATTTTCTAGCATAATCAAAGCATTATTTTTGTTGTAGCATACTTTTCGAAGGAAAGTTTCCTTTAGGGATAAACTATACTAATTTCAAATATTCGTCTTCAAAGGGTGTAGTATTTTTGTAGGTCATAATATTTTTAGCATATGTGATAGTATTTTGTTGCAGAGTTATACTTTGTATATTTTTCTTGATAGAGTCTATTGTCAAGGCCTGGTCTACCATCATATCTATAGCTGTCATATCTTCAGTTTGACAACCTTGGTCCTCAACCTTATATTGTTTTTGTACCTAAAGATTAGGCACTTTTGATAATAATGTCTTGAGCTCTTGGTGCTTTTGTTTAAATATTATCATTTTCCTATTTATAATATCCATGCATCATCTTATAGTATTTTTTATTATACTGCTTTTTGAGAGAACTTCCTTTTTACTATATGGATCCATATTGTTCTCTGCTTAGATAATCTGCAAGAGTATTGTTAGTTCCGAGAATAATTTGTATTTCAAAATCATAACTAGATAATAATGCTTGCCGTCTTACTCTTCTTCTATGTAGCATTGTACTGGAAGGTTTATTTCCTATAAAAGGCTTTACTTGCCTATTATTAGTTCTTAATATAAACTTCTTTTTTATCAACCAAATTTCAAATATCCTTATAGCTCTTATTACTGCTAGTAATTCTTTCTCATTTATATCATATTTTACTTCTATTTCCTTAAAGCTATCTAGCCATATCGAGCTACTAATTCTTTATCATCCTTTTAAACTTTTAAAATTGCTCCCCAATAGAGATTAGATACATCAGTTTCTAGTATTAAATCATCATTATCTCTGGGTAATGGTAATGGTTTAAATTTTTTACAAACTTATTTTATTCTTTTTACTTCTTTAGTATCCTCTCTTTCCCAAATAAACTATTTTTTTCCTCTCAATTTCCTCTGTAGATTTTCTTTTAGCATTGTTGCTTCCGGTATAAAATTACCAGCATAATTTAAATGTCCTAAGAAACTTTCTAATTCTTTTTTAGTTTTAAAATCATCGTCTAATATCTTTTTAGATATATTTGGTTTCAATTTTATTTGTTCCTTTTCTATTATCATTCCTAGATATTCTATTATTGATTTTGCTATTTTAACTTTTTCCTTTGATAAAACTAATCCTTCTCTAAAAGCTTCTAAAGCAAAAAGTATCAGGTGTTTATTATGATCTCTAATATCATTAGAATATATTAATATATCATCAATATAAACTATTATAAAATGTGACAATTTTTTAATTATTTTAACTAATCATTCTTGAAATATACTCGATGCAATTTTTAATCCTATAGGCAGCACATTCCATTCATAATGTCCTTATGGGGCAATAAAGGCTATATATTCTTTACTATCTTCCATTATTGTTATTTGATAAAAACCTGATTTACAATCAAATTTAGAATATATCTTACTTTCTTTTATATTTTTCAAATATCAATTCTTTTCTTGGTAGGGGGTAATCATACTCTTTTACTATATTTATTTAGTGGTTTATAATTTATTACCATTCTAGGTTCTCCTCTATTTTTTTCTAAATGATTTCTGACTAAAAAACTAGCACAATTGTCATGCCCCTAATTTTAGAGCACGTAAAACACATACTTTACGAACATATATTTTTCATAACATGTATAATGCACTCTTTTATAGATAGGTACACAATATATAAACTAAATCTATAAACATCTGAGTAACAGCAGAAGTAGAGATCCTGCCTGTGGCGTTCAGAGCATACTCTAAAGTAAAACTACAATATAAATCAAAATCTATGAGCTCTAGAAACAAAATAGGCTCACCAGAGAAAATGTCGCCTAGCCAATCACCTATCTAGTGTGGAAGGACAAAACTCTGTATTCTTATCTGAACAATATGAAAATATTGTGTAGTGAGTTTGACAACTCAGTGAGCAGATAATACCTCCTATGACCTCTTAGGTCAACATATGGATGTACTCATATTTTAAATTTATCACATTGAAAATTACAGTTCAGAAGTGCATCCATATGGGACCCGTATTTCAAATATTCTCGGTTCAAATCACATTCAGATATCTTTAACCATATATGATACAATATGATCGTTGATCAAACATTGATATGCATCAAAAACATTTCATATAAAAATATTAGGAGAATCCCATATTAGAACTACCATATCAAAGTTTAATCCCTTCTGTACTTTGTTCGTGTAGGATTTGCCTATACTTAGCATCTCAGCCAAAGTTTGCCCTACCACCATTCAAGATGACATGCGATGGGACTCTAATATGAGCAATTTTTCAAGCATAAAGCAAGGGAAGGCAAATCACATCTCATATAATTGGCATCTCACCCAAATAGGAAGCATCCCACTCTCCATCACATAACATATCCCGTGTGTTGGCCCTCACACGAGGCTAGCACCACCCCTCCTAACTTAGGTATCAAGGTGCACCGGGGCTAACATCACCTACTGTTAGCAGACAATGTTTCTAATAGGATTCCTCAACAAAATTATCATATGCAAATATTCCATATCATTCAAAACGGAGCTTTCAGTATAATACAAAATTTTAGTCTCAATACAGCTCATCTGTCATAAATTTCTCAATTAGGGTTTATCACATATACATGCCCTTTCTCGAGGCAATCATATAGCTTTATAAATCAATGCCACGTGCATAAATATTCATTTTACCATTTAATGAAAAATACATATAGTATCAAATATACCATGAGTTCATAAATCTATTTTCAAAACTATACTCTTCTTGAACTATATTTCAGATTGTAAACAATTCAGATAATTTAACCCATTTCAGAAACATATAAAAGTATAAATAACTTATAAACATAATCAATTACACATTTAAAGATCAAGAAGAGTATAGGACAAGTCATAGAAAGAATCATTTACTCACAGGGTAAGGCTTCAAATTAGACAGTCCTAAAATGCATTTTTTCAATCTACATGTGACTAAATAGACCTCAAAAATGAGTTTGGAGAGTCCAAAAACCTAGGAAATGACTCCAAAATCGTGCAATTTGGTCCCCAAGAGCTTGGACAAAACTGGTCAACTGTTAAGTACTATTAACAGTCGAAAAATCACTATTTACAATGCACAAAAAGGTGTCAGATGCCCGAAAAATTTTATATCCTGAGGTTTATCTAGCTCCTGAATCCATCTATGGTGTCAGATTTTCAATTTGAGGTCTCTAAATAAACATTTCAGAACTTACCTTTTCCTAAAATTTTCTACTTCCGATCTGCAACGATTTTGTGGTTGATTTCAAAAATTGTTCGATCAAAATCGTAGTATACTCCATCCTAAATCTAGTGGTACCCTTAGTTTGGAGATCGGATGCCAATAGGCACTCGAAATCTAAAGAGAAAAATGAAGGTTACTATTCATACTATTATCCATTATGCATTTTGCAAATGCTTATTCTTCCCTCTTTCTTTTTTTTTATAAATATTATTTAACTAATAATTAAATATTTAAAATTTATTATTTTTATTATATACATATAAATACTATTTTTCATCCTAAAATATCCCAACAATTTCTAAAAAATTTACATTCTTATAAAACTTTAGTTGAACTCTTAAATCATGACTTTTCTTGTTAAAATTTTAATAAAACAACTTACAAAATGAATATCTTTATACATAATAAAAGAAATAATATTTCTAAAAATAAAACACAAATTTATTAGAGGCCAATATAATTATTTTAAGCAAAACAAAAATTATTTTAATTAAAAATACATTTTCTTTTAGCAAAACATAATAATTTAAAATAAAAATTTATTTTTTTTATCGTAAAAAATTATTATTAAAAAATTATGGGATAGTACATTCTTTCTCCCTTAAGAAATTCGGTCCCCGAATTTCAAACCATCCTATCATATGTACGGAATGAAATCTAGGCATAATTCAGAGTTACCAACTTTATTACTCAAATAATTTGGGATATCTCATCTACATGTCAACTTCTACTTCCCAGGTGGCTTCCTCACTTTAGTGGTTTTGCCATATAATCTTAACCATTGGGATTTCTTCAACCATGAGTTTTTCACTTGTCAATCAACAATAGACATCGATTTTTACTCATAATTAAGACAAATTCTTGTCTAACTAAATTTCTTTGAATTAGATAGCATAAGAAGAATCTAATAGGTACTTCCTTAACATTGATGTAAGAAAGATTATACCAACATCACTTAATCCTAATGGTAAAGCTAGGCGATATATACTATACATACTTTGTCCAAGATTTCAAAAGAGCCTATAGAGTAGAGCTTAACTTTTTCTTTCTTTCCAAACTTCATTACCTCTTTCATAGGTGAGTCCTATAAGAAAATTTGATCACAAAGTAATAATTTTTAGTGCTCAACATTCATGGTCCTTAAAGACTTTTGGCCTATATTGAATTGCTTGTATTCTTTTTCTAATCAATTTCACTTTATCAACGACATCTTACCATAAGTCTGACTCCACTAAGTCATCTAACAGAAATTTTGTAACACCTCTTACATAAGACTTTAAGTCATCCAATAACACTTTATTATAGGAAAATTCTACTAAAGGATCTCCCTTCAAACTCGAAGACACGTGCTTGAAGCATGCTCTCTAAATTAACATCATCAATTTAGGTTAGACATATTCCATCTATTGCATGATATTCCAAATTAGATTCCAAAAGCTTAACCTTATTAAACTCATCCACCTATTAGGAGTCTTACGATGTTTAATGTAAAACCTTAAATGGTGCCATTTGTATGTTGGCCTAATAATTATCGATAGGGGCAAGTTCAACTAAGGATAAATGATTTTCTCCAAAATTTCACCAAAATTATATAAAGATACCTAAAAAATAACTTTTAAATGTATAAACACATCATTTAATTTTACTATCAGCTATACTATAATTTAGCTAAGATCCTAAGCTTCTTTATTAGCTCTTTTGAAACAAAATATTCAATTTTTACTGGCTGACACACCGAACAACAAACGAAATATCACTTGTATATTCTTTTTACCATTATACTAGTAAAATTCTTTCATATGTTAGTATCATTATTTCCTTGAAGTTATCAATATTCAAAATCAATGACTTCTCTAAAATCTCCTTTCTCAACAATTGTTCACACGTGAATTTCCAATCTCAACATAATTCACATCCTCGATACACCCTAGATACTAGACTCAACCTAGCATGGTATAAACCTTTCACACAAATACCTTGATCGCTTTACATTATTTTTGAATATGGTTCTCAAATTATTCTCCTTTCCCTTCTCAACCACATTAGGTAAACTTAGGTGTTCTTCATACTTTAATACTCAATCAGTATGTACTGTAAATTCATTATTCTTTCTAATTTGCACATAATCTTCCAACTTACACAGTTATACATACTTGATATAAAGATATTTTTTTTAAATACGTTCTTTGTTAGATATATTCTTTCAAAATCTCCATACTTTAACCTACTAACCACTTGGACACTATAATAGTTGAGTTTCAAAGAAAAGAAATTAACTTTTCTTGTAATGAGGGAAAAGAACTTTGCATTTAATGCCAAATATTAATAAGGGAGAATGCAGTAGAATAGACGAAAAACATAATAAAGAACGATGCCAAAATAGAAAGCCAAAATTTTGGATGAAGCATTAAAAGAAAATTAAAATCGACAGCCATAATTCTTGAAAATCTATAAACAAAATCTAGCTATTATTTTGGCAAAAATCGGTGGCTACAAGTTTTGAATATATGTGTCATAATCTACTTTAAAGCTGTTGATATTCTGTAGAAAAATAGCTCATGGTGAGCTCATAAAAGTTTATGAAGAATAAATAGCACGTAGTTAATTGGCAGGATACAGTTGATTGCTTCAAAATAGATGTAATCAATTAACTATAAAATAAACCAGTCCAAATTAAAAATTCTCAAAATAGTTAATCAACTTAATAATATCAATAGTCGACTGGCAAGAACATTGAAAAAACAAGATAATTTATTTGATTGTCCCTTTTCAACAACTAAATAATTTACACCTTCACTATTTTTTTACAATGACGCCTATCACCTATGACTTCCCTATAAGAATCAAGACATCAACGCTTCATCAAGGGCAACAAGGAAAAGATAAATTTCTGGTGATATCTTAACCTTATTCTCTTTATATGCCTAATATAAGTGACAATCACAACTATTGTACATATAATACATGCTTGCCATCATTTTTAAAATTTCTACCTTCAATTTATTTGATATCCACCAATCACTCACATAGCTGTTCTAATTATACTTGGCCTATTCGCATAGCTATCATAATTATGTCCTTCTCTGAGTTCTATAAATGCACATATTAGTATTTTTACTTTCCTACTCAAAGTTAGGGTGTGTGCAACTATGGAGGGAACCGCATTCCGTCAATTTTGAAATATTTGTGTCTTTTATGGTTTCAGTCCTGGAAAAGATGGAGAGTATGTGAATGCTACACAAAACTTAGCTATGGTGTTGGCCAAAAGAAAAATTCATTTAGTCTATGGTGGAGATAACCATGGATTAATAGGGTGCGTGTCTACAGCTGCACATATAAGAGGATGTCGAGTTTTAGGTATTATTCCTACAACTCTATCTACATCAAACATCATAGGAAAAACAATTGGGGAAGAATTTATGGTAGCTTCCATGCATAAACGCATGGCTAGAATGATGAGCAATGTTGATGCCTTCATTGCCTTACAAGGTGGTTTTGGTACTTTAAAGGAGATTTTTCAAATAGTCTCTTGGGCACAACTGAATATGCATCACAAACCGATAGGTTTGTTAAATGTTAACCATTTCTTTGATGGTCTGTTGTCTTTTCTTGATCAAGCTGTGGAACAAAGGTTTTATTGATGATTGAGTTTTATACTCATAAATTAAATAATGTCATCTTATCTTTTTGCTATAATTAAGCATAAATCTCTCTTACTTGTCTTTAATTTTGTGTATTTCTTACAGATAGAGAGAATAGTAGATAATGGACTTAATTAGAGGAATCAGAGCTAAATTGTGGTTCTTTGGGAATGATATCTATAAATCAAGCAGATAAAACAAATTCATTAAGGATGACTGAGTAAGAAGAATTATCATGTTGATTCTTGAGACACATCCTAATGGATATATGTACAAATTTATTCTTGATTTATGATCACATTTCCAAAAGAACTAAAACATAAAGATTCAAGGCAAAGCACCCAATGTTGAGAATATGTTTGCTGTTTGTAGTCTAGCCCAACCGTGCTGCAGTACTTGAGCCATATCTCAGAAAATACATATCCAATATGTATTAAATTTGGTAGGTGGGTAGCTGACACAATTGGGTACAACTTTCATGTTCAAGTGGTCAAAAAATTTGAACATTAAAAGGGCCAAAAGTAGGCGAGAAAAGAATCTATCTGCTGTTGCAGTCCCGCCCGACTTTGCTCTAGTATTTTGACGATAAGTCACAAATTACATATCCAATTTGTCCAAAAATTTTCTTAACAGAATGATAAGGAAATTTTATACAACTTTCATGTTGATGGAGTCAGCAAATTTGGCAGATTACAAGAAGATATTCATGGTTCAATTTCGGTGCACATGATGGAATCCAAATTGTCAACTTTGTACAACTTCCTACCTAACAATTTTGATAATTACCACACCTAATTATAACTATAAATAGAGGGCTTGAGGAGTGAGTTAGGGAGCTTTTGGAGAGATTTTGGGAAAGCTTTGTTGAAATTCTAAGTACTTGTAATGTTATTCTTTCTTTAGACATTTTGTATTTTTCATTTTCTTTCGTAATATTATCATGTTTCTTCATCTCTCATTTTAATTTCTTGCCTTAATTATGGAGAACTAATCTCCTAATGCTAAGATGAAAGGGTGAAACTGTTGATATGAGAATAATAATTCATTTAACTCTTAATTTTAATGTTGTATTTACCACCTTTTCTTATGTTATGTTTTAATGGCTCGATGAGCCACCTATTTCTCCTTCTTGTTTAATGGTTGGATTTGTTGTTTACTTCTTATTTTTATTATTAATGGTTGGCTTTGCCACCTACTTTATTTTATTTTATTATTGGTTGGCTTGGCCACCTATTTTATTTCATTTTATTTAGTTATGTTAATTCATTTTCGACCTTTCTCATTTTCTGCATAATTTAATCTTGCAAGAAGTGAATTTTGATATATTGTAGACAATCTTTGGCACAATAAATGCTTGAATCAATCTTTATTTATTGTAGACAATATAATGATTGGCACAATTTATGGTTGAATCCATTTACAAGTTATCTTTTGTATCTTTGTATTTTTAATCTTGTAAATTGTGAACCTTGATACATTGTAGACAATTTTTGACACAATAAATACTTGAATCAATCTTGATTTATTGTAGACAAGATGATGATTGGCATAATGTACACTTGAATTCATTTTACAAGAATGTTTTATATATTAGTAATACAATAAAAAGGAGGTAAATATGAATTATGTATAAACAAATGTGAGTTTAAATTAACATATTTTTCGATTGGAACCTTATTCATGTAAGGATTCTAATTGAATAATAAAATAGTAAAATTTATTTTTATTTGATATGCCAATAGTAGATCCCCTAACCTTAGCATGCTTTTTTACTTTGAATACATCTACATTTAATTTCAGTATATTAGTTCTTTGCATACTTTTTTCAATATTCCTCTAACAAAACACAACATTGGGAACTAGGTTATAATTATTTATTTTGGATCTAAATTAGAATTTTCTCTCAATTGACAATCCATGTGGGATCGACCTTGCATACCACTAAATCTATACTCCAATAGATTCATGCACTTGCAAGTTTTAATTAAAACAACAACATTTATCTCACACTCAGCACGACAAATTCTTATTTCAGGTTCAAATGCTGAGTTGATTGATGCTTTACGAGCATATGTTCATGTACCTGATGCAATTACAGCTCAAATAGAATAGACAACAAACAACTGCAGAAAGCGCAAATTGGACTTCGATCTTCATCTGTAACTGTAGTAGGACGTAACCATTGTTGTATTAGTTTTACTTTCTTAGGGTTTATTTGGACACCAATTGCTTATGATCCTCTGAACTCTTGGAATATTCTAGTATATCATCAATATATATAATAAATTGATCCAAGGATGACTTAATTACTATTCATTAAATCTATGAATGCAGCTAGGGCATTTGTCAATCCAAATGTCATCACTAAGAACTTATAGTGCCCATACCAAATCCTAAAAGTAATTTTTTTTGGAATATCATTTTCCCTTATCCTTAATTGATGATATCCAGATCTTACATCAATTCAATTTTTGAACAAAATTGAGCACCATGTAGCTGGTCAAATTGATCATCTATATGAGGTAATAAGTATTTATTCCACACTGTCATCTTATTTAACTATCTATAATCTATGCATAATCACAACGATCTATTTTTTTTTCTTTTCATAGATAGAATTGAAGCACTCCAAGAAAAAGTACTAGGAAATTTAAATCCTTTGTCTAACACGTCTTGTAACTAATTCTTTTTCAGTTCCTTAAGTTCAGTGGGTGCCATTCTATATGGAAATATAGATACTGGTTAGGGTATAGGAAATAAATCAATACCAAATTCTATTTATTGTTTCGGGATAATCCTAGAAATTCCTCAGGGAATACATTAGGAAATTCTCTAATCACTAGAACTTGATCTATATTAATGTATTTCATATCTATATCTTTGACCACTGCCAAATATCCTTGGCACCATTTCATAATAACTTATGGGCTGCTAAAACAAAGATTAGATTATTTGATACTTCACTACAATCACCTCGTATCATGAAAGGAGATTCTCCAAGAATATTAAATTTAATCACCTTAAAGTGACATTCTAAAATGGCATAGTATGATACCAACCAATCTATTCTCAGTATTACATCAAAGTCTACCATATCTAGACAATGGGGTAAAACAGATATAACATTCAGACACCATCATATTTGGTATCTATCTCAATTCTTTAAATTTTTTGGCACGCCTATCCTTTTCATTTTCAAACAGAAATTGACTCATAAATACTTTTTAAGATATCACAATATTCAATAAACCTTATACTAGGAACTTTAGCAAACTTGGAACATAAAGGAAACTGAGACCTTATAGAATCCCTCAGCAGCACCTGAAGTATAAATATGTCCGGCTCATATCCAAAGGTCCTACTAAAGAATCCTTTGCTCTAATAGCCACAAGGAAACCTAATACTATGATACCAACTTGTCACGCCCCTAATTTTAAAGCACGTGAAACACATACTTTACGAATATATATTTTTCATAAGATGTATAATACACTCTTTTACAGATAGGTATTCCCATGTATATATAATATATAAACCAAATTTATAAACATCTGAGTAACAGTAGAAGCAAGGATCCTCCTGTCTGTGGCTTTCAAAACATACTCTAAAGTACAAGTACAATATAAATCAAAATCTATGAGCCCTAGAAACAAAATAGGCTTACCAGAGAAAATGTCGCCTAACCAATCACCAATCTGATATGAAAGGACAAAACTCAATATTCTTATCTAAAAAATACGAAAATATCGTGTAGTGAGTTTAAAAACTCAGTGAGCAGATAATACCTCCTATGACCACTTAGGTCAACATATTGATGTACTCATATTTTAAATTTATCACATTGAAAATTACAGTTCATAAGTTCATCCATATGGAACCCGTATTTCAAATATTCTCAATTCAAATCACATTCAGATATCTTTAACCATATATGATACAATATGATCGTTGATCAAACGTTGATATGCATCAAAAACATTTCTTATAAAAATATTAGGAGGATCCCATATCAGAACCACCATATCAGAGTTCAATCCCTTCTATACTTTGTTGGTGTTGGATTTGCCTATACTTAGCATCTCAGCCAAGGTTTGCCCTATCACCATTCAAGAGGACATGCAAAAGGACTATAATATGGGCAACTTTTCAAGCATAAAGCAAGGAAAGGCAAATCACATCTCATATAACTGGCATCTCACCCAAATAGGAGGCATCACACTCTCTATCACATAACATATCCCGTGTTTTGGCCCTTCCACGAGGCTAGCATCATGCCTACTCACTTAGGTATCAAGGTGCACCAGGGCTAACATCACCTACTGTTAGCAAACAGTGTTTCTAATAGGATTTCTCCATAAAATTATCATATGCAAATATTCCATATCATTCAAAATAGAGCTTTCATTATAATACAAAATTTCAGTCTCAGTACAGCTCATCTGTCATAAATTTCTCAATCAGGGTTTATTACATATATATGCCCTTTCTCGAAGCAATCATATAGCTTTATAAATCAATGCCACATGCATAAATATTCACTTTACCATTTAATGAAAAATACATATAATATCAAATATACCATGAATTCAGAAATCTATTTTCAAAACTATACTCTTCTTGAACTATATTTCAGATTGTAAACAATTCAGATAATTTAATCCATTTCAGAAACATATAAAAGTGTAATTAAATTATAAACATAATCAATTACACAATTAAAGATCAAGAAGAGTATAGGACAAGTCACAGAAAAATCATCTACTCACAAGGTAAGGCTCCAGATTAGACAGCCCTAAAATACATTTTTTTTAATCCACATTTGACTAAACAGTCCTCAAAAACGAATCCAGAGGGTCTAAAAACCTAGGAAATAACTCTAAAATCACGCAATTTGCCCTTCGAGAGTTTAGTCAACACTGATCAACTGTTGGGTACTATTCACGATTGAAAAATATTACTTTTCTAGAAATCACTATTCAAAATACACAAAAAGTTGTCAGATATCTGAAAACTTTTATATCCTAAGGTTTATTTAGCTCCTTAATCCATCTACGGTATCAGATTTTCAATTTGAGGTATTTAAATAGAAATTTCAGAACTTATCTTTTTCTAAGATTTTCTACATCCGATCTTTTACGATTCTGCAGCTGATTTGAAAAACAATTCAGTCAAAATCGAAGTATACTCCGTCTTGAATCCAGTGATATCCTTAGTTTGGAGATCAAACGCCAATAGGCACTCGAGATCTAGAGAGAAAAATGAATGTTACTATTCATACTATTTATCGATTACGCATTTCGCAAACGCTTCTTCTCCCCTCTTTCTTTTCTTTTTTTTAAATATTATTTAATTAATAATTAAATATTTAAAACTTATTATTATTATTTTTATTATATACATATAAATACTATATTTCATCCTAAAATATCCCAACAATTTTTAAAAAATTTACATTCTTATAAAACTTTAGTTAAACTTTTAAATCATGACATTTCTTGATAAAATTTTAATAAAATAAATCACAAAATAAATATCTTTATACATAATAAAAGAAATAATATTTCAAAAAATAAAACAAAAATTTATTAGAGGCCAATATAATTATTTTAAGCAAAAAATAATAATTTTAATTAAAAATATATTTTCTTTTATCAAAACATAATCATTTAAAATAAAAATATATATTTTTATCGTAAAATATTATTATTAAAAAAAATTACGGGATATTAAAACAACTATAAGGGTTTTTACTTTCTCTAAGAAGTTTAAGATTTAAGTGTTTTTCTATTATTATTTTAAAATCTTCATCTCGTTTATCATATAACATTGGTTTTTGTTTTATAGTCTTATTATCAATAAGTTCTATTTTTGCTTCATACTTTTTTCTATGTAAAAAGGCTCTAGGATATTCATCGTAGCATTTTTTTAATACATCTAGAATTTTTGTTTTGACTTTTTTATTTGAATCTTTTTTATCAGTTTTTCTAACTTCTTCAGTTTTCTTTATTTTTGTTATTATATATCCACCACGGTTCCGCAGTAAGTAAGTATGTAGTTTCGAATTTGTAATTGTAGGTAGTTTTATTTTATGATTACAAGGTGTTGTTAGTATTATTTTATAGTTTTCTAATATGATAGGGTAATAGTTTGATAAAAATTTCATTCCTAATAATAAATCACATCCAATATTTTCATAATAATATAATTCTGTAACCAATAATTCTCTATCACCCATACTTATCCACAGTGATTTTATTCCTTTAGCAATATCACTTACTCACAAATATGTATATACGAGTATAGCATATCACAAAACACAACTAGTAACCCATAGGTAATAGTTGTCACTCACAACATTGTTAGGTCAAAACGCGCAGCAATATGCAAAGTCATCAAGCTAGGTGTCACTACATTGAGTTGAAATGACACAACCAAAATAGGTTATTTTGAATGTCATTACCTTGGATCATATACTCCTACATGCAAATAACATTTTTTTGGCAAGCTATTTCGAATTAAAACTCCAAATAATATGGAATCTAGGCCATTCATCAAACACTTCATATATTCACTATTCTTCCTCATAGTTTATATAATTTCGGGTAACAAAATCTCTATGTATACTTATTGTAACATCCTAAGTCTCTAATCAAGTTAGATAAATCTAAGAATAAGTAGAAAATACATATGACAAAGAATTACAATGCTTAGTTATGTAACAATAAGGCATTTATAAAATATGTGACATATAGTAAATCATGAATCATATAAATAAAACTCTTAGGAGTACAATGGATGGGGAGAAGATACAAATACATTTTTAAGACATTACTAATCTAGGATTAGTAGTAAATTAAGGCAATAACTAAGGAGTTGCCAAGTAGCACCACAAAATTGCAGCCACCTTGAACCTACCAAAGTATGCCACATTGCCCACAAAGTTGTAGCCACATAGTATTCAACATTGGCCATAAAATTGCAGCCACTTTACACCTACCAAAGTATGCTACATTGCCCACAAAGTTGCAGCCACATAGCATGCCACATTAGCCACAAAATTGCAGCCACCTTGTACCTACCAAAGCATACCACATCGCCCACAAAGTTGCAGCCACATAGCATGCCAGATTGGCCACAAAATTACAGCCACCTTGCACCTACCAAAGCATGCCACATTGTTATAGCCACATAGTATGCTACATTGCCCACAAAATTGCAGCCACCTTGCACCTACCAAAGCATGTCACATTGTCCACAAAGTTATAGCCACATAGCATGCCACATTGCCCACAAAATTGTAGCCACCTTACACCTACCAAAGCATGTTACATTGCTTACAAAGTTGCAGCCACATAGCATGCCACATAGTTGCAGCCACATAGCATGCCACCTTACACCTACCAAAGCATGCCACAAAGCCACAAAAATTTCAACCAAACCTTTCAGCAAGGAAATCCTGCCACATAGCCATAAATATTTCAACCACATTTCAGCCAAGAAATAGCCACCCACTTTAGCCATGTTTTTGCCCACAATTAGAAAAAATCTTGCAAAATCTGCTGCCCCACACCTTGCTCTGCATTCTCATGCCTTCCCTACAAAAATCACAAGGGAATCACTACAAAAACACAAGGCAATCCTTACAAAACACAGCCCTCCTTTTCCTCTTGAGTGGTGGAAACCAGCGGCCAGCACTAGGCATTATTTTGGGTAGCAAATTCAAACCACCCATTCCTCATGCAATTAGCACCAAGAGGGAGAGAAGGCAGCTAGAAAACTTAGAGCCAAAGGGGGAGAGCAACTAAAAAAATGTAGCTAAGTTGCAAAGGAAACCAAGATGAGAAGCAAGCTAAAATTTAAGAGCCATAAGAGTATTTCTGCACAAGTTGATTTTCCCCTCTTGAGGAAAGTTGGTTTGTAGTGAGTTGAGCTTATTTTGGGTTCTACATGGGTGATTCTTGAGCATGAGATGCAAGAGGTTAAAGTTGAAAGCATGGAACTCTAGTGGTAGGAAACAATCTTTGCCATCTAAGTAACAAACATGATGAAGCACCACACATTCTGCACCTAAAATTTTTAAGCATTGTATTCTTAGACTATTTGATTGGGTAAATGGCCTTTAAATTCTCTAATATTTGGTGAGAAAAGTCTTGAAATATTCATAATCAATTCTGGAAGTTTTAGAGATTTTTGAGAACCTACAAATAGGCCATTTACAATCAAAATAGTGCTGAGAAAAATCTGCTGGACAACTTAGGCTGTTGATGGAAATACTAAACATTGAAGGGGTTAGATATTGAATTTTCATATGAGACGTTTATGACAAGATGTAGGGATCTTAATTAAGGACCACAAAAAATTTAAGAGAATTCTAGGCAGATTAAGGCATATAATAAAATATGGAAATTCAGTGGGACAGGAAGTGAGTCAGAAGAGACTAGAACTGGGGACAGCCATAAAACATGTATTATTTGAGAAGTTAAATGAATTATTTTTTACTTGGAATTTTTGTGGTGATTATATAAAATATCTAGGATGCTCCATATCAAATATCACAAATTTTAAAGAAGTTTTACCCATCCAAAGGAATGGAAAATGGAATAGAAATGAAACCAAAACCAATCTGCACTATTCCGAATTATGGAGGTACCTCTTGGGGTGAATGGAATAGTTAAGAACTGAGAGATCCATGAAATAAAATAGACATGTAAAGGAACCTTCATAAAAAGTTTTAGAATTTTTAGAGAACTTTTGTCATATTTAATAATAACTCTAAATCTGAACATAATCACAATTTTGTTTTGGGGAGCATAAACTTTTAAACTAGAGACTTATGATTTTATATGCTCATATGCATGCATTAACCAAAAGCTCTTATATGTTTTAATTTGAGTAGCTGGTTGTAACGTTGGCAGCCTTGGAAAGGAAATGGTTGTGCAGAAATTAAGGTAGTTAGTTTTTCCTTAAAACACTCTTTATGTTTATGAACTTGAATTTATCAATTTCACTGGTTGCCTAACTTTTATGCTATGATGAATGATGGTCTAAAGATATGTTATGTATGCATTCTCGAGAATTAAGGGGTGCCTAAATTGTGCCAAGTAAGCCCCATTTCCCCCATGTATTGGCCAATAATATAAGATGCATAACCCTTTTATAGGTATAAGACTGCATTAGGTAAGTAGACCAAAATGTTATGGGTCCCTAGTGTGACCAAGATGATGTATGTATGTATGGTCAGTGCTTATATTTTAGTAAAATAAATTGAGTTGTTTTAAAGAATGGAATGTATACTTTTTTTCTGAAAATTTTGCTAGCTATTAAGATTGTCATCTCATCTTTTTATGTCCCTATAATCACATTCTAGGTACTCCAGTAAGAAATGAGCAACAGGGGTCCGAAGGTTGACTCATATGATTATGGATATGGATTGTATATTTTCTTGTTGTGTAATATATGTGGGATGGCTTAGTTGAGTGCCAAATCCCTTTTAGACAGCTCGTAATGTGATGTAAAATAAGTTATGGACTGTACACTTTTTTTATGGCATGAGAGCCTTTTTGTTGTAACTAATGCATATCATGCCTATAAGGAAATGAAATTTGAAAATGCTTGGAATAACTTGAAGCACTTGTATGCTTATCCAAGAAAGATAACTGACAATATAAGTGAATAGATAAATTTATGGGCTAGGTAGACATTGTTATAAATTTATAGATAAGAAAAAAAATATAAATATATAATACTAAAAGGTTTAAGGGAAATATTCTATGATGTGGATGTATGAAATAAGATGCTAGTCAGTAGGTGTTACACTTATTACCAAGATCTCAAATTGTACGAGATGCTTACCCACCCTATTGTGAGCAAAATGACTATTTTTTTATGTTAAATGGCATAACAAATAACATGAAATAAATTTACATAATATTATATGCATGAATAGTAACCAAATGTTGAATATCTACAAATGTTTCAATACCCAAGCCTCAAATAATCTCTAGGAACCTCAATCAACCTTTTTCTTAGTTTATCTATGGGTTAAGTTGGAGCATCTTACCTTATATTGTCTAAAAATCAAGCCTAGGGGATAGGTTTCCTCGCAAAAGGTTGATCCACGAAATGCAGTGTTTAAGACTGTTTTTGGGGAGCTAGGTGGCAGAGGGAGGCTGAGAACAAGGGAGAGCGATGCTAATGGTTGCATAAGGTTATTAGACGATGGGTTTTGAGGGGAAGCGAGCTAAAGAGTCAGAAAGGATAGAGAGAGACTGTGGGTTTGTGTATTTTTCCTAAAAATTACTCTTCCTTCCTTTTCATTTTTCTTATTTCCTCAAAAAATCAATGCTTTTTTCCGTTCTTTATTTTATTTCTATTTCTTATTTCTTACTTCTTTTTAATAAATTATAATAACCACACCATAGAATAATAACCTTTGAAAAATGTATTGTGTAGATAATTTGTGGTCTATATATATATATATATAGACCACAAATTATCCACCTTTTTCAAAGGTTATTATTCTCATGTATTAGCCCTTTCTTCTTAGTAAAATTTTGAGGGCCAAAATTTATCTAGAAAATTTTGCCTCACTTTTACAAACAAATAAAAATTTCTAATACAATGCTGGGTTATTACATTACCTTGATACTGTAATGTCTGGTGTAAATAATGCATGAATGTTATATTTATATGCTTCAAATTCAGTTGTAGTTTATGTAGTTTTATTATTATATATAAAAACATCGTGAATTAGTTTAACCAAATAAAAATAATTAAATTGAATATTGATTATTAATATATATATATATATATAGAGGGCTTGAATTGAAAACCTAAATTTGGTAGATCATAAACCATACCAAAATGGCGCCACAAAATCATATGTTAATTTTTTTGAAAAAGAAATAAAACATAGAATAATTTGTTATTAAAAAATTATATTACAATCTTAAATCATAAAATATATCCTATTTTACTTATAACTTACAAATATTATGTTTGAAAATGATTAGCTATATTTTTTTTATTAAGAACATAGATTAGGAAAAAGTATATCATTAATAATATTTTAGGTAATTATTGAGAATTTAAAAAAATTAAATAATTACCCATTATATTAATATTAGAAAAAAATTATGATAAACGCTTGTAAAAGAAAATTTTAATGTTCTTGCAAAAGAAAAAGCATCAACACTAAAGAAAATAAAAGATAAACTTTTTTTACAAAAAAGAAAAATTATATCCCGCTTTTATATAGTATGTTGCTTCTTACATGCAAAAACTATGTTTGAAAATAAGCAGTTGTATTGCTTAATTAAAAACATAAATGAAGTAAAAATGTATTTTTTTATAATATTTTAGCTAACTTTTAGGACTTCAAAAAATTAAGTAATATATTTTTTGTAACATGAAGATAACACTTAAATTTATATCAAGTGTGTGATTTATGCATATTTGTCTATATTTTCATTTTGTTGTTTATTATTGATGTACTATAGCATGATATATATTTGTATGTGAAATTATTTTGTTGCTTAGACTCTGCATCATGGAAGATATGTTTCAAATAGAAGATGCTAGTGAGAGGTCGATACTAGCCTTCCATTATAGAAGGTGGCAGTTCATCACCTTGCTGATTTTCATGACTTGAGCTTATGCCCACTACAAGAAAAAAAAATTTAACCGTTTTTTTTGTGAGGCTTTAGTGACGGTTTTAACAGTCGCTAAAACCATTAATGACCGTTAATATAACCGTCATGAAACCAGTGGGATTGCAACGATTATAGTCAACTATGGGAAATGTGTCGTAAGGACGAGTCATAACGATGGTTTGTACACCGTCATTAAAACTAAAAGCCAACATTGTTACGATATGCCACAACGACGGTGTGGAAATTGTCGCTATGACACGGAATGACGATGGTTTCAACATCGTTGTAATGTCAACAAAAAGACAGTTTGTTGACCATCATTATCCTGTAGCATAACAATGGTTATAGTAACCGTCGTTAAGACTAAGTTTTAACCACAGTTTCCATAACTGTCGTTAAAAATTTAACTTTTTTTCAAATTTTTTTAATCCAAGCATCAACCCTACCAAAACCTCGGGTCCTATGTTCTCAACCTTTAGGTTCCATGTTTTTATCAAAAAAGGCATGAACATCATATACTTGTCTTAAAATGTCTACGCCAGTTAATTGCAAAGGAGGGTTTCTTCTTTCCTCTCTTCCATCAAATATATTACACACCATTCTAAATTTATGACTTGAGTTTAGAAAATAGCGGTGTCCCATAAAATACCACTTTCAACTATGAGGGAGAGGCATAGGAATTGAGTCAAAATTATAGTGTGGAAAGGCTAATCCGATATGAGGATTTCACCCTAATAAACATCCAAGTCTGGAAAATCACTAATTATTCACAAAAAAGCTACATGCATATTGAACATTTCATTAATGACTGAATCATAAGTCTGAACACTGTCAAACCATAACTCCTTTAACTCTTCAATCAGCGGTTGCAAAAACATATTTATATCATTTTTCAGTGCCTTTCTACCTGGAAGTATTATTTAAAGGATGAAATAACTCTATTTCATACACATCCAAGGAGGGAGGTTGTAAGGCATTAGTACAACTAACCATATACTATAATTTGTACTTAAGTTGCCAAATGGATTGAAACAATCAGTGGCAAGCCCCAAATGGACATTCTGAGGATCTGATGCAAATTAATAATTCAAAAAGTTAAATCTCTTCCATGCTTTAGAGTCCCTCAGATGCTTCATCATTCCGTTACTATTCTTGTCTATGGAATGCCATCTCATATATTCAGTAATCTTAGAAGACATGAAGAGCTTTAGCAACTATGGCTTAATTGGAAAGTATCTAACGATTTTATTAGGCACTTTCTTCTGCTTCTTACAATTTTTTTTTTCAGTTTCCACCTAGGTGCATTGCACTTATTACAAGCGTCTTTATTTTAGTCCTCCCCTCAATATAACTTGCAATCGTTCTAACATGCATGGATTTTTTTTTGTAATTCAACCATAACTTATTAATAATTTTCTTAGCTTCATAAAATGAAGGTGGGATCTTTGCATCTGAAAGATATCAACCTATAACTCCAGTATCATGAACATGGCCTCGTAGCTTATCCCTCACATGTAATATCCCATAATGTTTTTAAATAATAATGTTTTGCTATAAACAAATATATTTTTAAATAAAATGATTTCTATTGTGTCTAAAATAATTATATTTGCCTCTAATAATTTTTTTTTAAGAAATATTATTTCTTTTATTATGGATAAAGATATTTTATTTTGTGATGTTTTATTAAAAATTTTATCAAGAAGGATGGATCATTATGACCATGCATAGATTATAGACAACTAAATATGTTGATAGTATGGAATAAAAATCCATTACCTCGTATAGATGATTTGTTTGACCAGTTACAAGGTGCTCAATATTTTTTACAAAAATTGATTTGAGATATAAGTATCATTAATTGAGGATAAGGGAAGAGGATATTTGAAAATTTTCTTTTAGGACTCATTATGGGCATTATGAGTTCTTAGTGATGTCATTTAGTTTGACAAATGTCCCAACTGCATTCTTGGACTTAATGAATAAAGTATTTAAACTATTCTTGCATAAATTTATTATTATCTTTATTAACGAAATACTAATATGTTTTGAGAGTACAGAGGATCATAAGCAACATTTCAAGATAGTTTTACCAACTTTAAGAGAGATATCCAAGTTGACTCTAAGAAAGTAGAAGCAGTACAATAATGGCATGTCCTACTATAGTTAAAGATGAAGATCTAAGTCCAATTTACGCTTTCTGCGGTGGTCTGTTGTATAATCTATTTGAGCCGTAGTTGGATTGAGTACATGAATAAATGCTTGTAAAGCATCAATCAACTCTTTAGCATTTGAATATGAGATAAGAATTTGTCATACTAAGTGTAGGATAAACTTTTGTTCCACAACTTGATCTAGAAAAGACAACAAACCATTAAAGAAGTGATTAACATTTAACAAACCTATTGATTTGTGATACATATTCAGTTGTGCCCAAGAAACTATTTGGAAAATCTCTTCTAAAGTACCAAAACCTCCAGGTAAGGCAATGAAGGCATCAGCATTGCTTATCATTCTAGCCATGCGCTCATGCATGGAAGCTACTCTAAATTCTTCCCCAATTGTCTTTCCTATGATATTGGATGCAGCTAGAGTTGTAGGAATAATACCTAGAACTTAACATCCTCCTATATGTGCAGCTGTAGACACACACCCCATTAATCCACGGTTACCTCCAACAAACACTAATATTTTAAAACTAACGGAATGTGATTCCTTCCATAGCTACACACACCCTAACTTTGAGTATTAAGGTAAAGATACCAACGTGAGCATTTATAGAACTAAGAGAAGGGCATACTTACAATAGCTATGCAAATAGGCCAGACATAATTAGAATAGCTATGTGAGTGATTGGTGGATATTAGCCAAATTGAAGGTAAAAATTTCCAAACATGACGGCAAGTATGTATATGTACAAAAGTTGTGATCATGGTTCATATTAAGCACATAAAGAGAATAAGGTTAAGATATCACCAAAGATTTGTCTTTGCCCTGTTGTCCTTGATGAAGCATTGATGTCTTGATTCTTGTAGGAAAGTTGTAGGTGATGGATGTAATTGTAAAAAAAAAGTGAAAATGCAAACAAGTTAATTGTTGAAGAGGGACAATCAAATGGTTTATTTTATTTTTCCAATGATCTTGCCAGCCGACTATTGGTATTATTTAGTCGACTAGCTATTTTGAGAATTTTTAATTTAGACTGATTTATTTTATAGTTAATTGATTACATCTATTTTGAAGTAATCAACTGCATCCTACCATTTAATTATGTATTCTTTGTTTTTCACATATTTTTATAAACTAAGAAATGTTTCTTTTCCACCAAATAACAACAGCTTTAAAGTAGATTTTGGCACATATATAAAAAATTTGCGGCCACCAGTTTTCGCCGAAATAACAGCTAGATTTTGTTTATAGATTTTAAAGAATTACGGTCACCAAATTTAATTTTCTTTCAATCCCTTGTCCAAATTTTTTACTTTCTATTTTGACACCGTTCTTTATTATGCTTTTCATCTGTTCTACTGCATTCTTCTTTATTAATGTTTGGCATTAAATACAAAGTTTTTTTCCCTCATTACAAGAAAAGTTAATTTATTTTCTTTGAAACTTAGTTTTTATGGTGTCCAGGTGGTTAACAGATTAAAGTATGGAGATTTTGAAAGAATTTATCTAACAAAGAACGCATTTTAAAAAAATCTTTATATCAAGTATGTATAACTATGTAAGTTGGCAGATTAGGTACAAATTAGAAAGAATAATGAGTTTACAGTATATATTGATTGAGTATTAAAGTATGAAGAACACCTAGGTTTACCTAATGTGGTTGAGAAGGGAAAAGAGAATAATTTGAGAACCATGTTTGAAAATAATGTAAAGTGATCAACGTATTTGTGTCAAGGGTTTATATCATGTTAAGTTGAGTCTAGTATCTAGGATGTATCGAGGATGTGAATTATGTTGAGGTTGGAAATTCACATGTGAATATTTGTTGAGAAAGGAGATTTTAGAAAAGTCATAGATTTTGAATATTGATAACCCCAAGGCAATAAGGATACTAACATATGAAAGAATTGTACTAGTATAATGGTAAAAGGAATATACAATTGATATTTCTTTTGTTGTTCTGTGTGTCAGCAAGTAAAAAAAATTGAATCTTTTGTTTCAAGATAGCTAATCAGGAAGCTAAAGATCTTAGCTAGATTATAGTATGGCTAATAGTAAATCTAAATTATGTGTTTATAAATTAGAAGTTATGCTTTAAGTATCTTTATATAATTTTGGTGAAATTTTGGAGAAAATCATTTATCCTTAGTTGAACTTGCCCCTATTAGTAATTATTAGGCCAACATATAAATGGCACCATTTGAGGTTTTACATGAATATCATAGGTCTCTTAATAGTTGAGTGAATTGAATAAAGTTAAGATTTGAGAATCTAATTTGGAATATAATGCAATAGATAAAATATGACTAACCTAAATTGATTACGTTAGTTTAGAGAGTATGCTTTAAGTTTGGAGAGAGATCCTTTAGCAGAATTTGCCTATAATAAAGTGTTATTGGATGACTTAAAACCTTATGTAAGAGGTGTTACAAACTTTCTGTTAGATAACTCAATGGAGTTAGACTTATGGTAAGATGTTGTTGATAAAGTGAAATTGATTAGAAAAAAGAATACAAGAAACTCGATACAGGCCAAAAGTCTATAAGGACCGTGAATCTTGAGCACTAAAAATTATTAGTTGGTAATCAAATATTCTTGAAGGACTCGCCCATAAAAGAAGTAATGAGGTTTGGAAAGAAGAAAAATGTTAAACTCTAATATATAGGCTCTTTTGAAATTTTGGATAAAGTATGCATAGTATATATCGCCTAACTTTGCCATCAGGATTAAGTGATGTTGGTACAATCTTTTTTGCATTAATGCTAAAGAAGTACCTATAAGAATTTTCTCATGTTATCTAATCCTAAGAAATTCAATTGGACAAGAATTTGGCTTAATCATGAAGAAAAACCGATGTTTATTGGTGCGCACTGTCGCAGGTGCACCCAAATTAATACCTTACCTCAAAACTAACCTGTAGTAGTGGGAGTAAGGGTCGATCCCACAGAGACTGGAATTACCTTATGTGATTAAAAAGGGGGGAATTGATAATCGCAAGTTAAGTAAAGTAAACAATAATGAAAATAAATAAGCGAAAGTGATTAATGATAAAGACGTTGGTTTCGGTTGGTATCCACCGTCAAGGGATTACATTGATCATCGACAACATAATCAATTTGTAAATGAACATCTATCATTGGGGTTTTAACCCTGTTTCTCCTTAAGTCTAGAAAATTAATGATAATCACACTAATAAAACCCTAATCAACAAGCCATCTTTTAGCACATCGGTAAAAAATAACTTGTTAACTGCATGAAGAACTAGAGAAACTGACGGAGCTAAACAAATATAAACACATCGGCTATATCTAATCTAGTCAATCATTCATCATAGGTTCAATGATTTATAATCCAAAACCCTCAAACCTATTTGCCTCACGAATTGCAGAATTAAAAACTTTGTTCAAAACACAATTCAGCTATAGATTAAAACAGACGAAATACTAGTAGGCCTCCTAGCAATCATATGAATAATCATTTAAAATAAGAACAGATCAACAATCAATATTCAAAACAGATTGAAATAATAACATCAGATCCACATCTCAGAATGTATAAAAATCCTTTGAGGTTTCAACTCACTTCAACCAACTATTAGCCACGCAGGGCCATAAGGTACACAAAAGAAGAATTGAAGAATGTAGATGAAGAATTCGGTGAAATATTGAATCCTTCTCTGGTTGCTTTCCTCTCTTTTTATAGACTTTGCCCTCTTAATCGAAGTCAGAACATATTTTAGGTCAAATTCCCGTCCATTCCCTTCAATTTTGAGCGAAAACGACCTAAAATTGCGAAATCAGCACATCCCCTACGACGCACGGGCGCCGCGGCGCTACGGAGTTCTTGCCACGTGGCACCGCGGCGCACTGGGTTGAGTGCCGCAGTGCTCACTCTTGGAAAGCACGGCGCCGTGGCGCGGCGCTTCGGATTGTCTGATCGTGGCGCCGCGGTACTCCCTTGTGAGCGCTACGGCGCCTAGAATCTTCTGGATTTTGCCAAAGTGCCAGACATGAAAGTTGTAGCTCTATGTCTCTTCTTTCCATAGCCACTGAAATCTCCTTAATCGGAGTCCAAATGAGTGAGATATGCATCAATTAGTGACACAAGGTCAGAAATCAGCATTTTTCTATGATTTTCTCTCTATTTTCCTCTTCATTTCTTCTTTATTATTCCTAAAACACAAAACACAACACTCAGTTAATTCATAACTATTTTCTACTAAAATTAAATAAAATCAACTTAAAACATGTCAAAAACATGCTTATTTTATAGCATGTCAAATACCCCCACACATACTCTTTTGCTTGTCCTCAAGCAAACATTGATTCATGTAAACAGAATTCAATATATGAAATGAGTGAATGACTTACCAATATGCTGCCTCATAGTGGAAATTGTATGCTCTTGAAGAAATTTTAGAAAATTTCATGACCATGTGCAACATTTAATTCAAATGCAATTTATAATTTTATTCCCTAAAAGCCATAGTGTGTGTGTGTCTTTGGATAATTTAATTTTCTTTTACCTAAATGAGCTTATATATCTCAGGAATTATAGCATGGCTCTCTATTTAAAATTTCCATAGGCTTATTTTTCATGCTACTCTCCACTAATGTAGGCTAAAACTACTTCTTAGGATCAAAAGGACTTAACTCAGCTTGTAATGTGGCTAGGCTATGGGGTGAGATAAAAGATATAATTTAAAGCTCAATCTCCCAACATCACATGATTAACTCTAATATATTTGAGTTAATTCTCAAGATTGGGGAAGTTTTTCCGCCACACTTATTTCCTTGCTTCTCTGCATTCTATTTTTCTTTGATTCTCTATTTCTTCCTTTTTCAATCACTGGATAGACTTTCAGTAGTCTTTTGAGAATATATATATATATATATATATATATATATATATATATATATATATATATATTTCTTTCTTTCTTTTGTCCTTGCTCCACCCTTCCACCCTTTCATTAATGTAGATCTATAAAACAAATATTCAGAAATTAATCATGGAGTGAGTGGATCAGGTAGAAAAAATAAAGGTATCAATCACGAAATTTGGTCTTGGCTATTTTGTGGGTATAGAATAAAATGTTAATTAAGCTCAAAATGGAGGTTCTAAGGATACTCACTTGTTTGGGTTAAGCTTAAAAGGCTCAATCTCATCAAAAAAAAAATTCCTAAATCATCTCCTAATTATTAGTATTAGCCTAGGATTTCGCCTCAAGTAGCATTTAAATAAGTTCTAGAAATTTAAATGAGATCATAAAATATTTTTGAGTTATATAATCTTTTTCTAAGTAAAAGATAAATTAAATATCCAAAATTACTGTGCAAAAGAATTTCAGGATTTTTAGAAAATAGGTAATCATAAATTGAAAAGAATTTAAAATTACACATAATTATGACTTTCCTACATCTCCCAAGAGCTATAAGCAATTTAAACAGTTATATTATTG
The DNA here is from genome assembly GCA_037074535.1 of Gleditsia sinensis. Taxonomy (NCBI): domain Eukaryota; kingdom Viridiplantae; phylum Streptophyta; class Magnoliopsida; order Fabales; family Fabaceae; genus Gleditsia; species Gleditsia sinensis. Next base: position 31,698,799 of record CM073468.1, read on the forward strand.
GCTATTGGTTCAGCTATCACAAACTCATAAATTGAAATTTTGTTCACATGCTCATCTCATGACAAGATTAAAAGTGCACATATCATAAAATGTATCAAAGTAGGAAAGTGCACACGTGTATGATATATTATGTAGTCATCCAACTGAATCATAAAGTGACCCCCCCACACTTAAAAACATACATTGTCCCCAATGTAAGAAAATAGAAGAGAATATAAAAGGGGCAAATAATAACATAAGGAGGGGTTCAGTGAAACTTCCCTGATTTTGTTTGGGGTGGCATGAGCGTGTTGCATTATTAGACCTTGAATTTCTCCAATTTTTAGCTTTTTTTTTTTAAATGTTGGGTTGCCTCCCAATAAGCGCCTTTGTTTAATGTCGTTGGCTCGACCCAGCTCCCTATCTTTGTTCATGGAGGCTCTTTGATGTTAATTTTAAATTTCTGGGACTAATTCAATCCTTGAAATTCAACTGCATAACCAGAAGCCACATTAGTAATAACAAGTGGTCCTAACCAAGGGAGAGATTTCTTACCTTTAAAGGGTCTAACCCCTTTAATTTCCAGAATTTGATGCAACTCTACAGTCAGGTCTATGCCTTTAAGGTTTGCAATTGTGGTTATAATGGCATTTCTTTTTTTTCTAAAAAATATGCATCAATTCTTCTTCTTTTTTAACACCCAAATTCTTGGCAACTAGAATAGGTGATGCTTCCCCTACTTCCAAGTATTTCAAGTGATTAGGGAGAGGTGACAAATTAGATCCAGGATCCTGCAAAATAGAAGGTGCATTTGAATTAGAATTAGGTACTACAGTAAAAGGGTCCTTACCTGTTTGCTGTACTTTTGGAGTTTCTACATTATTCTCCTGCAAGTGAACACTCAAGGATGATTGCTCAACCTTTGTCTCTGAAGGCTTAACATCCTGTGCTATAGAATCTACCATATTAATAGCATAGGCAGTGAGATCTTTCATGGCATTGCAGTTACTGAATTTCATAATTTTTTCTTCAAATTCCATTGTCAGTGTGCCACTATGAACATCTATTATGGCCTTGGATGTTTTTAAGAATGGTCTCCCTAACAAAATTAGAGTTGTTTGATCACCACTCTCCATGTTAAGTACATAAAAATCAGTAGGAAAAATCAGATCACCAACTTGTACTAAAACATCCTCAACTACACCCTCGGGGAGGGTGTTTGATTTGTCAGCCAATTGTATTATAACACTAGTTTCTTTCAGAGGTCCTAGTGCTAAAGATGCATAGATAGAGTATGGCATGACATTAATAGATGCTCCTAGATCTACCATTGCCTTATCAAATGTATTGTAGCCTATAGAGCAAGGAATAGAAAACATACCTGGGTCCTTGCATTTTGTGGGGAGTTTTCTCTGAATAATTGCAGAAACATGCTCACCTACTTTTACTTTCTCAGCTCCTTTCAACTTCTGATTCCTCTCTTGGGTGTGTAATTCCCTTAAGAAATGGGCATAGTGAGGTTCCTGACTGATTACATCCAAAAGAGGAAGATTTACCTCACGCTTTCTAAAGATATCATATAATTTAGAAGTTCTTTCATTCATCCTATTTTCCTTCAAAGCTTCAGGAAAGGGAGGTTTAGATTTATATTCAAAGAAAGGTTCAGACTTACCTTTTTGATGCTTACCTACCATGGTTGCATCATTCTTATCTTCTTCTTGTTCAGTTGGTGCATGTAACTCTTGCATTGGGGTCTCAACTTCTTCATCACCTTGTAGCATGATTGCACTCACATTTTCCCTTGGGTTTACCACAGTTTGTGAAGGTAACTTACCTGAGTTTTGAGCATCCAAATGACTCACTGTGGTTGCTAACTGACCTACCTGCGTTGTCAGGTTCTAAATGCTAGCTCTTGTCTCTTGCTGAAATTGATGAGAGTTATGTACAAGAGTTTTCACAATGTCTTCCAATGGATTACTTACCTGATGATCCTGGGATGCATTCTGTCTAGGATAATAAGCCTGTTGGTTTTGTTGAAAATTTTGTCCTGCAGGCCTATTTTGTGCATTCCCATACCTGAAATTTGGATGATCCTTCCATCTAGAATTGTATGTATTAGAATAAGGATCATACCTATTTGATTGGCTAGGAAAACCTCCTACAGCATTCGCTTGTTCTGTGGATTCCTCTTGAAGTGTAGGACACATGCCAGTTGGGTGCCCTGTGGCTGAGCATATTCCACATACTTTAACTTGCTGTAGTGTACCTGTAGCCATTTGACGCACAAGAGAAGTAAGTTCAGATATTTGATTCTGAAGAGAAGTAGTACTTACCTCCTGGGTGTAACAACCTCTTTTTTTTTCCTTTATTATTATACAATATTGAGTTCACATACATGTCATTAATCAAAACAGACGTATAACATATCAAACACATAGATATTTACATCTTGTTTATTTTAGTTGACCAATTCCGGAGATACAAGTGCGGGTGGTTGCACCTTCACCGGGATCTGAGCCAACTCGACCACAAACATCTTATTTGATTCTGAAATCTGCCCAACATAAAGTAACTCGATCCAATGTGCACTAAAAGCCAGAGCCTTAGAAACAAAAGCTGCATAAATAATTTTCTGAACATGATATGGAAATATAGTGAGAATTAAATCCCAGTAAGTTCAACAATAAATTATCATCAGTAAAGCTCATCACGTCATGTTCAGCTGTATAAACTACAGAAAAATATTTTTGGTCACATGAATGCATTATATCTATGCACATAAGAATCATACTGTAATGATATGTATGACAGGATTAACTATTTTCAAAATATCATATGATAGCCATCAACTTATTCTCATTTCAAGCTACCCCGGTCAGGGTGAGTATCCTCTACTCTCCGGTACGGGCTTTTCTCGCTCCGTCCGACATGGCCCACTTTCTCTTTCTTTTCTCATTATCATGATCATAACCGTTGGTAGGGCGTCCCCTACTGGTGCACCACACGGATTGCCATGTGACCGTGCTCATTTCTTTTCTTTTCACAATGTTAGCCAAAAATATGCTTTCAATAACAAGTATGTTCATCAAAATATAACTATTACCATAAATCATTGGTAATCATGCCATGAACATAACTATTTCAAATATCACTTTATAAAATATTTCCATGTCAAAATTTCACACTTAAGATGGTAAGAAGTTCATACAATGGCAATGGCTATGGCTATACTAGTCATTTATTAAGATTCATCTTCTTTTTTAAATACTAATTTTATTTCTTTATTTTCTTAATGCAGGTTTTCATCCTATCTAACCTTCTCTTTTTAATCAGAGCATAACTCCCTCAATTTAACTCTGATGTAGGTGATCTTGGTGTCCATTTCAAGATAAAACAATTATCTAAAACTATTATGTTGAACATTGTAATGAAAAAGTAAGAAACGAAGGTGATATTACTTCATCAATGTACAGGATAGTTCCTCTCGGATAGGTTCTGACCTTTACTGACTAATTAGATCATATCTCTCAAATTGGAACTCCAAATTGAGTTATTCCAGTTGGTAAAAATCCATGAGCCATATATCTATAATTGTTATGTTGGCGCGCTATTTTACTTCCCTACAGAATATTCCCAGAAATTTAAAAACTAAAGCATTAATGACATACTCTTCCCTGAATAAACAGTTTCTGACCTCTGCTTACTAATTGGATCATATCTACCTCATATGAACTCCAAATTGCATAATTCCAGTGGGAATATTTCCATGAGACATAGATATATAACTTTAATGTTAACCATTTATTTTAATTCCATACAGATAATTCCCAGAAATTAAAATACAGAAGCTGTCCTAACATAATCTTCCCTGATGAACCATTTTCTGACCTTGGCTTACTAAGCGGACCATATCTACCACATGTGGACTCCAAATTGAATGATTCCAGTGGCTAAAAATCCGTGACACATATATATTTAATTCTTATGTTAACCATTTATTTTAATTCCCTACCAATAATTCCCAGAAATTAAATTACCGAAGCTATCCTAACATATTCTTCCCTGATGATTCATTTTCTGACCTTTGACTACTAATCAGACCGTAGCTACCTCATATGGACTCCAAATGGAATGATTCCAGTGGGTAAAAATCCGTGACACATATATCTTTAATTCTTATGTTAACCATTTATTTTAATTCCCTAACAATAATTCTCAGAAATTAAATTACCGAAGCTTAAAATTCTGTCAACCATAGCCATACCCATGCAGAACTATCTACACCAACCTAAGTATTCAAACATACATCACATGCAAGATCAATATGTAACATGATATAGCAACATCCATGACCAATCATCAAAGTTCTAAGATCAAAATCTCATATAAATATTATGAGTTTCAAAGGTTTTCTTCAAAAAGAAATATTGTTAAACTTACCTGGAGCACTTAGTCCCCTAGACTTCTCCTTCCTCTTTCTTCCTTTCTTCCTCTCCTTTCCTCACACTACCTTGCTTCTATTTTTGATCTCCCTCACTTGGATGAAATTCTAATGTTGTAAGGGTGGGTTTTCTTATATAGACCACCAAATAATTCACCTTTCATGATCATGGGTCTACCTTATCACAATTAGGATACACTTTGTTGAATTTTTGGAAAACAAACAACTTATGTTCTTGTCTTCCTCTTCCTTAGTCAAGATATGCATAGAAAAAGGAGATTTGTATTTTGAAAATTATGATGATATGTTCTCAAGATATGGGGCAAGATCCCTTTGATTTAGGGATTCATTTCCTTTTTCTTTTGTCTTAATCAAGTATGATAGATTTGCCTTTTTAAGTGGCAAATTTCTAGCCCTTGAATTTTCCTTACTTAACTAAAATTATTTGTGTAGGATAATGATGTTTTTTCATAATGCTATGTATTATTACCCACTTGCTAAAGTTATGAATGTAGGATATAGATGTTTTTGTCCTAAAGCCTTGTATTATTATGCCACTTGCCAAAATGATGAATGTAGAATCACACCACTTGCTAAATTTTTGTCTTAATGCCATGTCACTTAATCTTGATTACACCAATATTTCATCACTTTAATTTTAATTTTATTTTTATTTTTCCTCTTGTGTTTGGGCTCATTCTTGCCCATTTTCCTTACTTTGGTTAAAATTCTACCTTTCATAATGGGTTTGGTCACATTTTCATGATTTTTGGGCTACCGGTCCAACTTCTATATCCTAGTCCAAGTCTATGTTTTATTTCTTCCTTGGGCTATCCTATTGGCTTGCTAAAAATTCATGTGAAGTAGAAAAACTCTATATGAAGTGTCTATAGGTTAAAGCCCAATTACGGGTGGAAATACTAAACTTAGTAACTTTTGCTCTTAAATTAAGAAAAATTACCATAATCCGATCTTCTTGAAATTTTTAAGACCTTTACTTACTTCACAAAAATTTATCTTTCTTTACCTAAGAATTTCACCTTTCTTTAACATGTTTATTTCTAATATTTCCTCTTAGGTTTTCTTTCTTTACCTATTCCATTAATATTAGAACATTTCTATGCATATATGTAAGTTGAAGAATTTCTAAGGAAAATATCTAAAAAATTACGGGATGTTACATTCTTCCCCCCTTAAGAAATTCGGTCCCCGAATTTCATTCCCTACATATCCTAGTCCAAGTCTATGTTTTATTTCTTCCTTGGGCTATCCTATTGGCTTGCTAAAAATTCATTTGAAGTAGAAAAACTCTATATGAAGTGTCTATAGGTTAAAGCCCAATTACGGGTGGAGATACTAAACTTAGTAACTTTTGCTCTTAAATTAAGAAAAATTACCATAATCCGATCTTCTTGAAATTTTAAGACCTTTACTTACTTCACAAAAATTTATCTTTCTTTACCTAAGAATTTCACCTTTCTTTAACATGTTTATTTCTAATATTTCCTCTTAGGTTTTCTTTCTTTACCTATTCCATTAATATTAGAACATTTCTATGCATATATATGTAAGTTGAAGAATTTCTAAGGAAAATATCTAAAAAATTACGGGATGTTACATTCTTCCCCCCTTAAGAAATTCGGTCCCCGAATTTCAATCCATCCTACCACATGTAGGGAATGAAATTAAGGCATTATTCAGAGTTACCAAGCTTATTACCTAAATAATTAGAGATATCTTTTCTGTATGACATCTTTACTTTTTAATATGTCTATTCACTTGAGTGATTTTGCCATATAACTTAACCATAAGGATTTCTTTCACTCATAAGTTCTTCAATTGATATCCTCTAGCCCGCATGGATATATGTATGGGTCGATATTAGAAAGCACACATATAAAGGAACATATACACCTTCATATTGTGTAACTATCTTTTCTTATTCCAAACTTCTATCAAGTCAATTTTTTTTTTCATATATCAACATCATCCCCTGAATATCATCATCTTAATCTATCATCTATTTTTATCCTCAAATCCTTTAATCAATATGTTAAACATACGTAGCAATAAATCCTTCAAACCTTTAATAACGTTTATGTTCCATTGACACATGTCTAATAATTCCAACTTACCTCATCACAGTAATTCTATACAAGCTTATTAACACCATTAAACTCATTGTCAAAAATTTTAATTATTTTTTCTATCATATCCAAAAGCACCTCATTCTAGCTTATGCCAATCCCATTTAATTCACCCAATCATTTAAAGAAGATTTGTGTTTTTTTTTCCTAACAATTACTCATACATGAATTCTCAATTCCAACATAATTCACATCCTAGATACTAGACTCAATTTAGCATGATATAATCCTTTAACACAAATATCTTGATAACCTACATTATTTTCGGACATGGTTCTTAGAATATTCTCTATATTTCCAAATTAAGAGTTCAAAGACTAACTTAAATCCTAATTCCTATATTTTATTCCTCGAGAACTTCAAAACCACTAATTCTCTTGATTACATTCGTCAAAACACCATAAGACCATCATCCGTCCATTCTTTTCAAACTTTTCATTACTTTAACCTACTAACAACTTAGACACCATAATAACCGAGTTTCAAAAAAAAGAAATTATCTTTCATTGCAATGAGGGAAAATAACCTTGCATTTAATGCCAACCGTTAATGAGTGAAACAGACGAAAAGCATAATAGAGAATGGTGCCAAAAGCGAAAGTCAAAAATTTCGACAAAGCATTGAAAAATATTAAAATCGGTGGCCGTAATTCTCGAAAATCTGTAAACAAAATCTATCTATGATTTCAGCAAAAATCGGTGGCCGCAAATTTTGAATATATGTGTCAGAATCTACTTTAAGTCTATTGGTATTCGGTGGAAAGATATCACATGGAAAAGAAACATTTCTGAGCTTATAAAAGTCTGTGAAAATCAAAGAATATGTAGTTAACTGGTAGGATGCAGTTGATTGCTTCAAAATAGATGTAATCAATCAACTGTAAAAAAAAACCAGTCCAAATTAAAATTTCTCAAAATAGCTAGTCGACTTAATAATACTGATAGTCGACTGGCAAAAACATTGAGAATAAAAAATAAATCATTTGATTGCATTTTTTTTTTCAATGACGGCTATCACCTACAACTTTTCTATAAGAATCAAAACATCAATGCTTCATCGAAGACAACAAGATAAAGACAGATTTCTAGTGATATCTTATCTTATACTCTTTATGTGCTTAATATGGGTCACAGTCATACTACTGTACATATACATGCTTGCCGTCATTTTTTTTACCTTTAATTTAGCTGATATCCACCAATCACTCACATAGTTGTTCTAATAATACCCGGCCTATTTGCATAGCTATTATAAATATGCCCTTCTCTGAGTTCTATAAATAATTACATTAGTATCTTTGTCTATTCTCAAAGTTAAGGTGATAGAAATTATGGAGGGAACCGCATTCCGTCAGTTCCGAAATATCTGTGTCTTTTGTGGTTCCAGTCTTGGAAAAGATGAGGAGTATGTTAAAGCAGCACAAAATCTGGGTATGGTGCTGGCTAGGAGAAAAATTCATTTAGTGTATGGTGGAGGTAACTGTGGGTTAATGGGGTGTGTGGCTACAGCTGCACATGCAGGGGGATGCCAAGTTTTAGGTATTATTCCTAAAGCTCTAGCTACATCTAGCAACATAGGGAAGACAATTGGGGAAGAATATAGGGTAGTTTCCATGCATGAACGCATGGCTAGAATGATGAGCAATGCTGACGCCTTCATTGCCTTACCAGGTAGTTTTGGTACTCTAGAGGAGATTTTCCAAATAGTCTCTTGAGCACAACTGAATATGCATCAGAAACCGATAGGTTTGTTAAATGTTAATCACTTCTTTGATGGTTTGTTATCTTTTCTAGATCAAGTTTTGGAACAGAGGTTTATCTCACACTCAGCACGACAAATTCTCATCTCAGCTTCAAATGCTGAGGAGTTGATTGATGCTTTACAAGCCTATGTTCATGTACCTGATCTAACTATTACTCCAATAGAATGGATGACAGATAACCGCAGGAAGCGTAAATTGGATTTGGATCTTCATCTTTAAATGTAGTAAAACGTAGCTATTATTGTACTACTTTTACTTTCTTAGACTCTACTTGTATACCATATTTACCAACCATACTCCTTTAGAGTTGGTAAAACTATCTTTGAATGTTGCTTATGATCTTCTGAACTTTTGAAATATTCTAGTATATCATCCATATATATAATAACAAATTATTCCAGGGATGACCTAATTACTATTCATTAAATCTATGAATGCAACTAAAGATTTGTCAATTTAAATGCATCACCAATAACTCATAATGCCCATAATAAGTCCTACATCCTCTTCTCTTACCCCTAATTAATGTTACTCATATCCCAAATCTATTTGTGGAAAAATATTGAACACCTTATAACTGGTCAAACAGGTAATCTATACGAGCTAATGGGTTTCTATTTTACATTGTCACCTTATTCAACTGTCTATAATCTATGCATAGTCATAGTGATCCATCTTTCTTTTTCACAGATAAAACTAGAGCACTCCAAATAGAAGTAATAGGGCATTTAAATCCCTTGTCTAACAAGTCTTGTAACTAAATTTTTTTTTCTTCAATTGATATCATTCTATATAAGGTTATAGATACTAGTTGGGTTCTAAGGAGTAAATCAATATTAAATTCTCAAATTACCGTGGCAAGGTTGTGTAGGGTTTCCTCCACATTGTTTACGGAATTCCTCCTTAGTGGTGCCATTTCCTACTGTGGCAAAAATAAAGTTATGCTGCTATTGAGGTGATCAAGCCCAATAGTTAGTTTTAAAAAAAAAAATTAACAGCAGTCATAACACCACCTCGGCATATAGATAGGAAACACTAGTAATTTTCTACCTATATGAAATCACTGATCCCCTACACAACACTACCACAATATACTCAAGATACTATAAGATCGATTCAGATAACCAACCACCCACTGGCCAACTAGGATCGACCTGCTCTGATACCAATTATGTAACAACCTCTTTTTTTTTCCTTTATTATTATACAATATTGAGTTCACATACATGTCATTAATCAAAACAGACGTATAACATATCAAACACATAGATATTTACATCTTGTTTATTTTAGTTGACCAATTCCGGAGATACAGGTGCGGGTGGTTACACCTTCACCGGGATCTGAGCCAACTCGACCACAAACATCTTATTTGATTCTGAAATCTGCCCAACATAAAGTAACTCGATCCAATGTGCACTAAAAGCCAGAGCCTTAGAAACAAAAGCTGCATAAATAATTTTCTGAACATGATATGGAAATATAGTGAGAATTAAATCCCAGTAAGTTCAACAATAAATTATCATCAGTAAAGCTCATCACGTCATGTTCAGCTGTATAAACTACAGAAAAATATTTTTGGTCACATGAATGCATTATATCTATGCACATAAGAATCATACTGTAATGATATGTATGACAGGATTAACTATTTTCAAAATATCATATGATAGCCATCAACTTATTCTCATTTCAAGCTACCCCGGTCAGGGTGAGTATCCTCTACTCTCCGGTACGGGCTTTTCTCGCTCCGTCCGACATGGCCCACTTTCTCTTTCTTTTCTCATTATCATGATCATAACCGTTGGTAGGGCGTCCCCTACTGGTGCACCACACGGATTGCCATGTGACCGTGCTCATTTCTTTTCTTTTCACAATGTTAGCCAAAAATATGCTTTCAATAACAAGTATGTTCATCAAAATATAACTATTACCATAAATCATTGGTAATCATGCCATGAACATAACCATTTCAAATATCACTTTATAAAATATTTCCATGTCAAAATTTCACACTTAAGATGGTAAGAAGTTCATACAATGGCAATGGCTATGGCTATACTAGTCATTTATTAAGATTCATCTTCTTTTTTAAATACTAATTTTATTTCTTTATTTTCTTAATGCAGGTTTTCATCCTATCTAACCTTCTCTTTTTAATCAGAGCATAATTCCCTCAATTTAACTCTGATGTAGGTGATCTTGGTGTCCATTTCAAGATAAAACAATTATCTACAACTATTATGTTGAACATTGTAATGAAAAATTAAGAAACGAAGGTGATATTACTTCATCAAAGTACATGATAGTTCCTCTCGGATAGGTTCTGACCTTTACTGACTAATTAGACCATATCTCCCAAATTGGAACTCCAAATTGAGTTATTCCAGTTGGTAAAAATCCATGAGCCATATATCTATAATTGTTATGTTGGCGCGCTATTTTACTTCCCTACAGAATATTCCCAGAAATTCAAAAACTAAAGCATTAATGACATACTCTTCCCTGAATAAACATTTTCTGACCTCTGCTTACTAATCGGATCATATCTACCTCATATGAACTCCAAATTGCATAATTCCAGTGGGTATATTTCCATGAGACATAGATATATAACTTTAATGTTAACCATTTATTTTAATTCCATACAGATAATTCCCAAAAAGTAAAATACAGAAGCTGTCCTAACATAATCTTCCCTGATGAACCATTTTCTGACCTTGGCTTACTAATCGGACCATATCTACCACATGTGGACTCCAAATTGAATGATTCTAGTGGCTACAAATCCGTGACACATATATATTTAATTCTTATGTTAACCATGTATTTTAATTCCCTACCAATAATTCCCAGAAATTAAATTACCGAAGCTATCCTAACATATTCTTCCCTGATGATTCATTTTCTGACCTTTGACTACTAATCAGACCATAGCTACCTCATATGGACTCCAAATGGAATGATTCCAGTGGGTGAAAATCCGTTACACATATATCTTTAATTCTTATGTTAACCATTTATTTTAATTCCCTACCAATAATTCCCAGAAATTAAATTACCGAAGCTTAAAATTCTGTCAACCATAGCCATACCCATGCAGAACTATCTACACCAACCTAAGTATTCAAACATACATTACATGGAAATATTATGAGTTCTAAGATCAAAATCTCATATAAATATTATGAGTTTCAAAGGTTTTTTCAAAAAGAAATATTGTTAAACTTACCTGGAGCACTTAGTCCCCTAGACTTCTCCTTCCTCTTTCTTCCTTTCTTCCTCTCCTTTCCTCACACTACCTTGCTTCTATTTTTGCTCTCCCTCACTTGGATGAAATTCTAATGTTGTAAGGGTGGGTTTTCTTATATAGACCACCAAATAATTCACCTTTCATGATCATAGGTCTACCTTATCACAATTAGGATACACTTTGTTGAATTTTTGGAAAACAAACAACTTATGTTCTTGTCTTCCTCTTCCTTAGTCAAGATATGCATAGAAAAAGGAGATTTGTATTTTGAAAATTATGATGATATGTTCTCAAGATATGGGGCAAGATCCCTTTGATTTAGGGATTCATTTCCTTTTTCTTTTGTCTTAATCAAGTATGATAGATTTGCCTTTTTAAGTGGCAAATTTCTAGCCCTTGAATTTTCCTTACTTAACTAAAATTATTTGTGTAGGATAATGATGTTTTTTCATAATGCTATGTATTATTACCCACTTGCTAAAGTTATGAATGTAGGATATAGATGTTTTTGTCCTAAAGCCTTGTATTATTATGCCACTTGCCAAAATGATGAATGTAGAATCACACCACTTGCTAAATTTTTGTCTTAATGCCATGTCACTTAATCTTGATTACACCAATATTTCATCACTTTAATTTTATTTTTATTTTTATTTTTCCTCTTGGGTTTGGGCTCATTCTTGCCCATTTTCCTTACTTTGGTTAAAATTCTACCTTTCATAATGGGTTTGGTCACATTTTCATGATTTTTGGGCTACCGGTCCAACTTCTATATCCTAGTCCAAGTCTATGTTTTATTTCTTCCTTGGGCTATCCTATTGGCTTGCTAAAAATTCATGTGAAGTAGAAAAACTCTATATGAAGTGTCTATAGGTTAAAGCCCAATTACGGGTGGAGATACTAAACTTAGTAACTTTTGCTCTTAAATTAAGAAAAATTACTATAATCCGATCTTCTTGAAATTTTTAAGACCTTTACTTACTTCACAAAAATTTATCTTTCTTTACCTAAGAATTTCACCTTTCTTTAACATGTTTATTTCTAATATTTCTTCTTAGGTTTTCTTTCTTTACCTATTCCATTAATATTAGAACATTTCTATGCATATATGTAAGTTGAAGAATTTCTAAGGAAAATATCTAAAAAATTACGGGATGTTACATTGGGCATGTCTAATAGGATGATCATGCCTAACGCCAAATTGTTGTGAATTGGCAGCCATATTTGATATCAGGATTCTGGCTGCCTCAGGAGTCTTATCTACTAGTGCTCCTCCACTAGCTGCATCTATCATGCTCCTATCTCCCTGCAAAAGACCTTCATAAAAATATTGGATTAGTAGCTGCTCACTAATCTGATGATGTGGGCAGCTTGCACAAAGTTTCTTAAACCTCTCCCAATATTCATAAAGGGTTTCACCATGCAATTGCCTAATGCCGCATATCTCTTTCCTAATAGTAGCGGCTCTAGATGCAGGAAAATAACGTTATAAAAACATTCTCTTCATCTCATTCCAAGTAGTGATAGTACCAGAAGGCAAATAATACAACCAATCTTTGGTTGAATCTTTTAAGGAAAAAGGAAAAGCCCTGAGTTTTATTTGTTCCTCAGTTACTCCAGGGGGCTTCATACTGGTACATACTACATGGAACTCCTTCAGATGTTTATGCGGGTCTTCACCTGCAAGACCATGAAAACTTGGTAAGAGATGAATTAATCCAGATTTCAACTCAAAATTTACATTGTCGTCAAGATTAGGAAAAGTAATGCATAAAGGTTGCTGGTGCAAATCAGGAGCTGCAAGCTCCTTCAGAGTAGGATTTCTGGCCATGATCACTTCCTCCTTATCCTGATCAATGTCTTATTGAATTTCTCTTCTGTGCCTGTGTACAGATTTTCCAATATCTGGATTGAACTGTAAATCTCGAGAATTAGAAGAACGAGTTAGAGGCATAAATAAAAAAAAATCATAAAAAGTAATGACGCAGTCCCCGGCAACGGTGCCAAAATTTGGTGCGCACTGTCGCAGGTGCACCCAAATTAATACCTTACCTCAAAACTAACCTGTAGTAGTGGGAGTAAAGGTCGATCCCACAGAGACTGGAATTACCTTATGTGATTAAAAAGGGGGGAATTGATAATAGCAAGTTAAGTAAAATAAACAATAATGAAAATAAATAAGCGAAAGTGATTAATGATAAAGGCGTTGGTTTCGGTTGGTATCCACCGTCAAGGGATTACATTGATCATCGACAACATAATCAATCTGTAAATGAACATCTATCATTGGGGTTTTAACCCTGTTTCTCCTTAAGCCTAGCAAATTAATGATAATCACACTATAAAACCCTAATCAACAAGCCATCTTTTAGCACATCGGTAAAAAATAACTTGTTAACCGCATGAAGAACTAGAGAAACTGACGGAGCTAAACAAATATAAACACATCGGCTATATCTAATCTAGTCAATCATTCATCATAGGTTCAATGATTTATAATCCAAAACCCTCAAACCTATTTGCCTCACGAATTGCAGAATTAAAAACTTTGTTCAAAACACAATTCGGCTGTAGATTAAAACAGACGAAATACTAGTAGGCCTCCTAGCAATCATATGAATAATCATTAAGAATAAGAATAGATGAACAATCAATATTCAAAACAAATTGAAATAATAATAACAAATTCACATCTCACAATGTATAAAAATCCCTTGAGGTTTCAACTCACCTCAACCAACTAAAATAGAATTAGCCACGCAGGGCCATAAGATAAACAAAAGAAGAATTGAAGAATGTAGATGAAGAATTCGGTGAAAGATTCGATCCTTCTCTGGTTTCTTTCCTCTCTTTTTTTAGACTTTCCCCTCCTAATCGAAGTCAGAACGTATTTTAGGTCAAATTCCCGTCCATTCCCTTCAATTTTGAGCGAAAACGACCTAAAATCGCGAAATCAGCACATCCCCTACGATGCACGGGCGCCGTGGCGCTACGGAATTCTTGCCACGGGATGCCGCAGCGTTCTGGGTTGAGCGCCACGGTGCTCGCTCCTGGAAAGCACGGCGCCGCGGCGCGATGGTTAGCACCGCGGCGCTTCGGACTGTCTTATTGTGGTGCCATGGCGGTCCCTTGTGAGCGCCGCGGAGCCTAGAATCGTCTGTATTTTGCTGAAGTGCCAAACATGAAAGTTGTAACTCTATCTCTCTTCTTTCCATAGCCGCTGAAATCACCTTAATCGGAGTCCAAATGAGTGAGATATGCATCAATTAGTGACACAATGTCAGAAATCAGCATTTTTCTATGATTTTCTCTCTATTTTCCTCTTCATTTCTTCTTTATTATTCCTAAAACACAAAACACAACACTCAGTTAATTCATACCTATTTTCTACTAAAATTAAATAAAATCAACTTAAAACATGTAAAAAACATGCTTATTTTATAGCATGTCATTTATTATAAATCGAAAAGCGAAGAACTTTTGGTTTAAGGATTCATTTACTTTTTCTTTTGTCTTAATCAATTATGATAGGTTTGCCTTTTTAAGTGGCAAATTTCTAGCCTTTCAATCTCCATTATTTGGTTGAAATTATTTGTGTGGGATAGAAATGTTTTGTCCTAATGCTATGTATTATCATACCAGTTGCTAAAATTATGAGAGTAGGATATAGATATTTTGTCCTAAAGCCTTGTATTATCATACCACTTGCTAAATTTTTGTCTTAATGCCAATTCACCTAATCTTGATTACACCATTATCTTATCACTTTATTTTTCCTATTGGATTTGGGCTCACTCTTGTCCATTTTCTTTACTTTGGTTAAAATTCTACCTTTCATAATGGGCTTGGTCACATTTTCATGATTTTTGGGCTACCAGTCCAATTTCTATATCCTAGTCCAAGTTTATGTTTTATTTCTTGCTTAGGTTATCCAATGGGCTTGCTAAAAAAATTATGTGAAGTGGAAAACCTCAATATGAATTGTCCATAAGTGTAAGCCCAATTTATGGGTGGAGATACTAAACTTAGTAACTTTAACTCTTAAATTAGAAAAAATTACCCTAATCCAATGTTCTTGAAATTTTAAGACCTTTACTTACTTCACAAAAATTTATCTTCCTTATCCAAGAATTTCAACTTTCTTTGTCATGTTTATTTCTAATATTTCCTCTTAGGTTTTCTCTCTTTACCTATTCCATTAATGTTAAAACATTTCTATGCATACACATAAGTTGAAGAATTTCTAAGGATTATATTTCCTTAGGTATCTAAAAATTGTCTAATAAATTTTATTTCCTTAAATATTTATGTATGTTTATCCATAAAGGAAATGAAATTATGGATGTTACTTTGAATACTTTTGTACTTTTATTAATACATGAAACAAAATTAGGGATGTTACATTTCCCTCTCCCTAAAAGAAATTTTTTCCTCAAAATTTCAAAAATTACCTAGTAAGAACAATTTCGGATATTTCTTCCTCATGACTTCTTCTAGCTCCCAAGTTGCTTCTTCTGGAGTCAAACCTTCCCATAACACCTTAACTAAGGGAATAGTTTTGTTCTGCAATTGCTTCACGTCAGTGTCCAATGTAGATGCTGGTACTAGCTGGTATGTCATGTTCTCCTTTATTTGGATTGGTTTATCTCGTATCACATGTGAGGAGTCTGGAAGATACTTTTCGAGTTGTGATACATGGAAAACATTATGCAAGTTGGACAAATTAGGTGGGAGTGCAACTTGATATGCTGACGTCCCTACTTTCTTCAAAATTTGGTAGGGTCCTAAAAAACGTGGATTTAGCTTTTTGGTCTTGTGAGACCTACTAACTCCGGTGGTCGGAGAAAGTTTTAGAAATACATGGTCCCCTTCCTCAAACTCCAGAGGTCTATGTCTCTTATCATAGTAACTCTTGCCGACTTTGAGCTGTGAGTATTTTATCCCGTATCATCTTGATTTGTTCAGTGATTTATTGAACTAGATTAGGACCCAACAAGTTCTTTTCTCCTACCTCAAACCAACATAGTGGAGATCGGCACTTTCTACTGTATAAAGCTTCGTAGGGGGCCATCTTAATACTGGAGTGATAACTATTATTATAAGAAAACTCTACTAAAGGTAGGTACTTATCCCATCCTTTACCTTGCTCTATCACACAGGGCCTTAACATGTCTTCTAGAGTTTGAATGGTCCGTTCTGTCTTTACGTCAGTCTGAGGATGGTAGGCAGTACTGAACCACAACTGAGTACCGAACGCTTCCTGCAACGCCTTCCGAAACCTCGACGTGAACCTCGGATCTTTATCAGAAACATTATTTAAGGAAATCCCATGCAATCTAACTATTTCCTAGACGTACAATTAGGCCAATTTATCAAGTGAAAAGTTAATTTTTATGGGCAGAAAGTTAGCAGATTTGGTTAATCTATCAACTATTATCTAGATAGAGTCATGTCCCACTGAAGTCTTAGGTAAACCCACAACAAAGTCCATCGAGATACTATCCCATTTCAATTTAGGGATCTCAAGAGGTTGTAGAAATCTCACTGGCTTTTGATGCTCCACCTTTACCTTTTGACAAATTAGACATTTCGCCACGAACTTCGCAATATCCTTTTTCATCCCTGGCCACCAATACATCCTCTTTAAGTCCTGGTACATTTTAGTGCATTCAGGATGGACAGTATATTTACTCTGATGTGCTTCCTGTAGGATCTTAGTCCTCAACTCTCGTTCTTAAGGGACACACATCCTTCCTTCATACATGATTGCTCCATCTTCCAGGACAGAAAAATTTCCTTGATCTTTATGATCTTGTAAGTATTGGTTGTGAACTTAAGCCTCTTTGATCTGGGCTCTATGTAACATCCCGTAAGAAAATAAAATTTATTAGACAATTTTTAGATATCTAAGGAAATATAATCCTTATAAATTCATTACCTTACGTATATGCATAGAAATATTCTAACACTAATTGAATAGGCAAAAAGAGAAAACTTAAGAGGAAATATTAAAAATAAATATACTAAAGAAATGTGAAATTCTTGGGTAAGAAAGATAAATTTTTGTGAAGTCAGTACAGATATTAAAATTTCAAGAATATTGGATTAGGGTAATTTTTCCTAATTTAAGAGTTAAAGTTACTAACTTTAGTATCTCCACCCATAAATTGGGCTTTTACCTATGGACACTTCATATAGAGTTTTTCTACTTCACAAAATTTTTTAGCAAGCTAATAGGATAGCCCAATGAAGAAATAAAACATAGACTTAGACTAGGATATAGAAATTGGACTGGTACCCACAAATAATGAAAATGTGACAAGCCCATTATGAAAGGTAGAATTTTAACCAAAGTAAAGAAAATGGGCAAGAATGAGCCCAAACCCAAGAGGAAAAATAAAAGTAAAGTGATGGAATAATGGTGTAATCAAGATTAGGTGACATGGCATTAAGACAAAAATTTAGCAAGTGGTGTGATATCCTACATTCATAATTTTAGCAAGTGGTATGATAATACATGGCATTAGGACAAAACATCTATATCCTACACTCATAATTTTATCAAGTGGGTAATAATACATAGCATTATGACAAAACATCTTTATCCTACACAAATAATTTTAGCTAAGCAAGGAAGATTCAAAGGTTGGAAATTTGCCACCTAAAAAGGAAAATCTATCATACTTGATTAAGACAAAAGAAAAAGGAAATGAATCCCTAAATCAAAGGGACCTTGTCCCTTATCTTAAGAACATATCATCATAATTTTCAAAATACAAATCTCCTTTTCCTATGTATATCTTGACTAAGGAAGAGGAAGACAAGAACATAAGTTGTTTGTTTTCCAAAAATTCAACCAAGTGCATCCAAATTGTGATAAGGTAGACTCATGATTATGAAAGGTAAATTATTTAATAGTCTATATAAGCAAAACCCACCCTTATAACATTGGAATTTCTTCCAAGTGAGGGAGAGGAAAAATAGAAACAAGGTAGAGTGAGGAAAGGTGAGGAAGAAAGGAAGAAAGGGGAAGGAGAAATCTAGAGGACTAAGTGCTCAAGGTAAGTTTAACAATATTTTTTTTTGAAGAAAACTTTTGAAACTTATAATATTTATATGAGATTTTGATCTTAGAACTTTGATGATTGGTCATGGATGTTGCTATATCATGTTACATATTATGTATGTTTGAATACTTAGGCTGGTATAGATAGTTTTGCATAGGTATGGCTATGGATGGCAAAACTTTTAGCTTTTGGTTTTGAATTTCTGGGAAGCATCAGTAAGGAATTTAAAGAAATGGTTAACATAAAAAATGTAGATCTATGTCTCACAGATTTTTCGCCACTGGAATCACTCAATTTGGAGTCCATATGAGGTAGATATAGTCTGATTAGTAAGCAGTGTTCAGAAAATGGTTAATCCGGGAAGAACTTGTTAGGATAGCTTCTGTGTTTTAAATTCTCAGAACATTATGAAGGGAATTCAAATAAATGGTTAAAATAAGAAATATGGATTGATGTCTCACGGAGTTTTAGCCACTGGAATAACTCAATTTGGAGTCCATATGAGGGAGATATGGTCTGATTAGTAAGCAGTGGTCAGAAAATGGTTAATCAGGGAAGAATATGTTAGGATAGCTTCTTTGTTTTAATTTCTGGGAACATTATGTAGGGAATGCAAATAAATGGTTAACATAATAATTATAGATCTATGTCTCACGAATTTTAAGCCACTGGAATCACTCAATTTGAAGTATATATGAGGTAGATATGGTCTGATTAGTAAGCACTGGTCAGAAAATGGTTAATCAGGGAATTATATGTTAGGATAGCTTCTGTTTTTTAATTTATAGGAACATTGTCTAGGGAATTAAAATACATAGTTAACATATCAATTATAGATATATATGTCACTGATTTGTAGCCACTAGAATCACTTAATTTAGAATTTTTATAAGGGAGATATGGACCGATTAGTAGGCAGAGGTCAGAACCAATCCGAGAGAAAATAATCTGTACATTGAGGGAGTAATATCACCTTGATTTATTAATATTTTTCTAAACTGTTCAACATAATAGTTTTAGATAATTGTTCTATCTTGAAATTGACACTAAGATCAGCGACATCGGAGTTAAATTGATATGAGAATAAATTGATAGTCACCATATGATATTCTGAAAATAATTAATCCTGTCATACATGTCATTACTATACAATTATCATGTGCATAGATATAGTGCATTCATGTGACCAAAGATATTTACTGTAGTTTATACAGCTGAACATGACGTGATGAGCTATATTGATGATGATTTATTGTTGAACTTACTGGGATTTAATTCTCACTATATTTCCATGTCATGTTCAGAAAATTAGTTATGCAGATTTTTCTATGGCTCTGGCTTTTAATGTACGTTGGATCGAGTTACTTTATGTTGAGCAGATCCCATAATTAAAGAATATGTTTGTGGTCGAGTTGGTTCAGATCCCGGTGAAGGTGCAACCACCCGCACCTATATCTCCGGAATTGGTCAATCAGAATAAATAAGATGTAGTTATATATGTGTTTGATTTTATTGTATGTACGTTTTGATTAATGACGTGCATATGAACTCTATATTGTATAATAAATAATAATAAAAAAGAGGTTGTTACATTATTGGTATCAGAACAGGTCGATCCTAGATGGCCAGTGGGTGGTTGGTTATCTGAATCGATCTTATAGTATCTTGAGTATGTTGTGGTAGTGCTGTGTAGGGGATCGGTGATTTCATATAGGTAAGAAATTACTAGTATTTCCTATCTATATGCCGAGGTAGTGTTGTGACTGCTGTTAAATATTTTTTTTGAAACTAACTATTGGGCTTGATCATCTTAATAGCAGCATAACTTTATTTTTGCCACAGTAGGAAATGGCACCACCAAGGAGGAATCTGGCAAACAATGCGGAGGAAACCCTGCATAACCTTGCCACATTAATTCGAGAATTTGATATTGATTTACTCCTTAGAACCCAACTAGTCTCTATATCCCTATATAGAATGATATCGATTGAATTTTAAAAAAAAATTAGTTACAAGACTTGTTAGACAAGGGATTTAAATGACCTAGTACTTTTATTTGGAGTGCTCCAATTCTATCTGTGAAAAAGAAAGATGGATCACTATGGCATAGATTATAGATATTTGAATAAGGTGACAGTGTAGAATAAAAACCCATTACCTCGTATAGATTACCTGTTTGACCAGTTATAAGGTGTTCAATATTTTTCCAAAAATTGATTTGGGATATGAGTAACATTAATTAAGGATAAGAGAAGAGGATGTATGAAAATTTTATTTTAGGACTTATTATGGGCATTATGAGTTCTTGGTAATGTCATTTAAATTGACAAATATCTTAGCTGCATTCATAGATTTAATGAATAGTAATTAGGTCATCCCTAGATCAATTTGTTATTATATATATTGATGATATACTAGAATATTTCAAAAGTTCAAAGGATCATAAGCAACATTTAAAGATAGTTTTACCAACTCTAAGGGAGTCTGGTTGGTAAAGATGGTATCCAAGTAGACTCTAAGAAAGTAAAAGTGGTACATCAATGGCTACATTTTACTACATCTAAAGATGAAGATCTAAATCCAATTTACGCTTCCTGCATTTGTCTGCCGTCCATTCTATTTGAGTCAAAGTTGGATAAGGTACATGAACATATGCTTGTAAAGCATCAATCAACTCCTCAGCATTTGAAGCTGAGATAAGAATTCGTCCTGCTGAGTGTGAAATGAACATTTGTTCCACAACATGATCAAGAAAAGACAACAGACCATCAAAGAAGTTATTAACATTTAACAAACCTATAGGTTTGTGATGCATATTCAGTTGTGCCCAAGAAATTATTTGAAAAATCTCTTCTAAAGTACAAAAACCACCTGGTAAGGCAATGAAGGCATCAGTATTGCTCATCATTCTAGCCATGCGTTCATGCATGGAAGCTACCTTAAAATCTTCCCCAATTGTCTTTCCTACGATGTTAGATGCAGCTAGAGCTGTAGGAATAATACCTAGAACTTGGTATCCTCCTACATGGGCAGCTGTAGACACACACCCCATTAACCCACGGTTACCTCCACTATAGACTAAATGAATTTTTCTTCTGGCCAGTACCATACCCAGGTTTTATGCATCTTTCACATACTCTCCATTTTTTTCCCAGGACTAGAACCACAAAAGACACAAATATTTCAAAATTGACAAAATGGGATTCCCTCCTTAGTTGCACACACCTTGACTTGGAGTATGAAAGTAAAGATATTAACATGTGCATTTATAGAACTCGAAGAATGGCATACTTATGATAGCTATGCGAATAGGCCGGGAAGAACAATTATGTGAGTGATTGGTGGATATAAGCTAAATTAAAGGTAAAATTTTTTAAAATGACGGCAAGCATGTATATGTATAGTAGTTGTGATAGTCACTCATATTAAGCATATAAAGAGAATAAGGTTAAGATATCATTAGAAATTTGTCTTTGTTGTCTTTGATGAAACCTTGATATCTTGATTCTTGTAGAGAAGTTGTAGGTGATAGGCGTAATTGAAAAACAAAAGAAAGTGAAAATGTAAACAAATTAGTTGTTGAAGAAGGACAATCAAATGATTTATATTGCTTTTCCAATATTTTTTACAGTCGACTATTGGTATTATTAAGTCGACTAGCTATTTTGAGAAATTTTAATTTGGACTAGTTATTTTACAGTTGATTGATTACATCTATTTTGAAGCAATCAACTGCATCCTACCAGTTAACTACGTATTCTTTGATTTTCATAGACTTTTATAAGCTCATTTATCTTTCCACCGAATACCAACAGATTTAAAGTAGATTTTGGCACATATATTCAAACCTTACGGGCACCAATTTTTTCCGATATAATAGCTACATTTTTGTTTTCAGATTTTCAAGAATTACGACTACCGATTTTAACTCTCTCTAATGTTTTGTCCAAACTTTTGACTTTCTATTTTAGCATTTTTCTTTATTATGTTTTTTGTCTATTCTACTGCATTGTCCTACATTAATATTTGGCATTAAATGCAAGATTATTTTCCCATATTACAAGAAAAGTTAATTTATTTATTATTATTATATTTGAAACTCAACTATTATGGTGTTTTGACGAATGTAATCAAGAGAATTAATGGTGTTGAAGTTCTTGAGGAATAAAATATAGGAAGTCTAATTTAAATTAATCTTTGAACTCTTAATTTGGAAAAATGGAGAATATTCTGAGAGCCATGTCCGAAAATAATGTAAGTGATCAAGATATTTGTGTTAAAGGTTTATATCATGCTAAATTGAGTCTAGTATCTAGGATGTGAATTATGTTGGAATTGAGAATTCATGTATGTGTAATTGTTAGGAAAAATCTTTTTGAAATGATTGGGTGAATTAAATGGGATTGACATAAGCTAGAATGAGGTGCTTTTGGATATGATAGAAGAAATAATTGAAATTTTTGACAATGAATTTAATGGTGTTAATAAGCTGGTATAGAATTACTGTGATGAGGTAAGTTAGAATTATTAGACATGTGTCAATGGTACATAATCGTTATAAAAGGTTTGGTGGATTTATTGCTACGTATGTTTAACATAATGATTAATGGATTTTAGGATAAAAATATATGATAGATTAAGATGATGATATTCATGGGATGATGTTGATATATGAAAACCAAAAATGACTTGAAAGAAGTTTGGAATAAGGAAAGATAGTTACCCAATATGAAGGTGAATATGTTCCTTTATGTGTGTGTTTTCTAATATCGACCCATAGATATATCCATGCGAGCTAGAGGATATGAAGTGAAGAACTTGTGGATGAAAGAAATCCTTATGGTTAAGTTATATGGCAAAATCACTTAAGTGAATAGACATATTAAAAAGTAAAGATGATATACATAAAAGATATCCTTAATTATTTGGGTAATAATGTTGGTAACTCTGAATTGTGCCTTAATTTCATTCCCTACATGTGGTAGGATGGGTTGAAATTCGGGGACCGAATTTCTTAAGGGGGGAAGAATGTAACATCCCAGTAAGAAAATAAAATTTATTAGACAGTTTTTAGATATCTAAAGAAATATAATCCTTATAAATTCATTACCTTACGTATATGCATAGAAATATTCTAACATTAATTGAATAAGCAAAGAGAGAAAACTTAAGAGGAAATATTAAAAATAAATATACTAAAGAAATGTGAAATTCTTGGGTAAGAAAGATAAACTTTTGTGAAGTCAGTAAAGATATTAAAATTTCAAGAAGATTGGATTAGGGTAATTTTTCCTAATTTAAGAGTTAAAGTTACTAACTTTAATATCTCCAACCATAAATTGGGTTTTTACCTATGGACACTTCATATAGAGTTTTTCTACTTCACATGAATTTTTAGCAAGCTAATAGGATAGCACAAGGAAGAAATAAAACATAGACTTGGACTAGGATATAGAAATTGGACCGGTAGCCCAAAAATCATGAATATGTGACAAGCCCATTATGAAAGGTAGAATTTTAACCAAAGTAAAGAAAATGGGCAAGAATGAGCCCAAACCCAAGAGGAAAAATAAAAATAAAGTGATGGAATAATGGTGTAATCAAGATTAGGTGACATGGCATTAAGACAAAAATTTAGCAAGTAGTGTGATATCCTACATTCATAATTTTAGCAAGTGGTATGATAATACATGGCATTAGGACAAAACATCTATATCCTACACTCTTAATTTTATCAAGTGGGTAATAATACATAGCATTATGACAAAACATCTTTATCCTACACAAATAATTTTAGCTAAGCAAGGAAGATTCAAGGGTTGGAAATTTGCCACCTAAAAAGGCAAACCTATCATACTTGATTAAGACAAAAGAAAAAGGAAATGAATCCCTAAATCAAAGGGACCTTGTCCCTTATCTTAAGAACATATCATCATAATTTTCAAAATACAAATCCCCTTTTCCTATGTATATCTTGACTAAGGAAGAGGAAGACAAGAACATAAGTTGTTTGTTTTCCAAAAATTCAACCAAGTGCATCCAAATTGTGATAAGGTAGACTCATGATTATGAAAGGTAAATTATTTGATAGTCTATATAAGCAAAACCCACCCTTATAACATTGGAATTTAGTCCAAGTGAAGGAGAGGAAAAATAAAAACAAGGTAGAGTGAGGAAAGAAGAGGAAGAAAGGAAGAAAGGGGAAGAAGAAATCTAGAGGACTAAGTGCTCAAGTTAAGTTTAACAATATTTCTTTTTGAAGAAAACTTTTGAAACTTATAATATTTATATGAGATTTTGATCTTAGAACTTTGATGATTGGTCATGGATGTTGCTATATCATGTTACATATTATGTATGTTTGAATACTTAGGTTGGTGTAGATAGTTTTGCATAGGTATGGCTATGGATGGAAAAACTTTTAGCTTCTGGTTTTGAATTTTTGGGAAGAATCAATAAGGAATTTAAAGAAATGGTTAACATGAAAAATGTGGACCTATGTCTCATGGATTTTACGCCACTAGAATCACTCAATTTAGAGTCGATATGAGGTATATATGGTCTGATTAGTAAGCAGTGTTCAGAAAATGGTTAATCAGGGAAGAACTTGTTAGGATAGCTTCTGTGTTTTAAATTCTGGGAACATTATGTAGGGAATTTAAATAAATGGTTAAAATAAGAAATATAGATCGATGTATCATGGATTTTTAGCCATTGAAATAACTCAATTTGGAGTCCATATGAGGAGATATGGTCTGATTAGTAAGTAGTGGTCAAAAATTGGTTAATCAGGGAAGAATATGTTAGGATAGCTTCTTTGTTTTAATTTCTGGGAGCATTATGTAGGGAATTCAAATAAATGGTTAACATAAGAATTATAGATCTATGTCTCACGGATTTTTAGCTACTAGAATCACTCAATTTGGAGTCCATATGAGGTAGATATGGTCTGATTAGTAAGCAGTGGTCAGAAAATAGTTAATCAAGGAAGAATATATTAGGATATCTTCTGTGTTTTAATTTCTAGGAACATTCTATAGGGAATTAAAATACATAGTTAACATATGAATTATAGATATATATGTCACGGATTTATAGCCACTGGAATCACTTAAATGACTAGTATATTCCATAGCCATTTCTAATGTATGAACTTCTTACCATCTTAATTGTGAAATTTTGACAGGAAAATATTTTATAAAGTGATATTTGAAATGGTTATGTTCATGGCATGATTACCAATGATTTTTGGTAATAGTTATATTTTGATGAACATACTTTCTATTGAAAGAATATTTTTGGCTGTCATTGTGAATAGAAAAGAAATGAGCACGGTCACATGGCAATCCGTGTGGTGCACCAGGGGGGATGCCCTACCAACGGTTATGATCATGTTAATGAGAAAAGAAAGAGAAAGTGTGCCATGTCGAACGCAGCGAGAAAAGCCCATACCGTAGAGTAGAAAATACTCACCCTGACTGGGGTAGCTTGATATGAGAATAAATTGATAGTCACCATATGATATTCTGAAATTAATTAATCATGTCATACATATCATTACTATACGATTCTCATGTGCATAGATATAGTGCATTCATGTGACCAAAGATATTTACTGTAGTTTTTACAGCTGAACATGACGTGATAAGCTATATTGATGATGATTTATTGTTGAACTTACTGGGATTTAATTCTCACTATATTTCCATGTCATGTTCAGAAAATTAGTTATGCAGATTTTTCTATGGCTCTGGCTTTTAGTGTACGTTGGATCGTGTTACTTTATGTTGAGCAGATCCCAGAATTAAATAATATGTTTGTGGTCGAGTTGGTTCAGATCCCGGTGAAGGTGCAACCACCCGCACCTATATCTCCGGAATTGGTCAACCAAAATAAATAAGATGTAGTTATATGTGTTTGATTTTATTATACGTACGTTTTGATTAATGACGTGTATGTGAACTCTATATTGTATAATAAATAATAATTAAAAAATAGGTGGTTAGACTCTAAGGTCACACCCTATACTTAAACCATTAATGATTAGCTTCTTTGAGGAAAAAGTAGTGTCCAGCTTCAAATTCTGAAACTCTTCTAGCATTTGCATCTCATACACAATCATCCGGCCCATGTGTAGAGATTTTCAACTTAAGACATTAGCTACAACATTCGCCTTTCCTGGATGATACTTTTTCTCAAACTTGTAGTTATTGAGAAATTCCACCCATCTTCGTTGCCTCATATTTAACTCCTTTTGATCAAAGAGATATTTAAGATTCTTGTGATCGCAATATACTTCAAAGGTTGTTCCGTATAAGTAATTTCGCCAAATCTTTAAAGCAAACACCACCGCTACCAATTCAAGATCATGGGTTGGATAGTTTCCTTCGTGGGGTCTTAGTTGTCTAGAGGCGTAAGCAACTACTCTATTGTCTTGCATTAGCACGCATCCTAGCCCTTTCTTTGAATTGTCACTATACACTTCAAAATGTCCTGTGGGGTCTGGAATAATTAAAACCGGAGGAGTGGTCAGTCTTGTCTTAAGCTCCTGAAAACTAGCTTCACATTGATCAGTCCATTTGAAAGGACTTCCCTTCCTGGTCAATTTAGCTTAACATGATATAGTAACATTCATAACCAATCATCAAAGTTCTAAGATCAAAATCCTATATAAATATTACAAGTTTCAAAACTTTTCTTCAAAAAGAAATATTGTTAAACTTACCTGGAGCACTTAGTCCCCTAGACTTCTCCTTCCTTTTTCTTCCTTTCTTCCTTTCCTTTCCTCACTCTACCTTGCTTCTATTCTTCCTCTCCCTCACTTGGATGAAATTCTAATGTTGTAAGGGTGGGTTTTCTTATATAGACCACCAAATAATTCACCTTTCATAATCATGGGTCTACCTTATCACAATTAGGTTACACTTGGTTGAATTTTTGGAAAACAAACAACTTATGTTCTTGTCTTCCTCTTCCTTAGTCAAGATATGCATAGGAAAAGGAGATTTGTATTTTGAAAATTATGATAATATGTTCTTAAGATATGGGACAAGGTCCCTTTGATTTAGGGATTCAGTTACTTTTTCTTTTGTCTTAATCAATTATGATAGGTTTGCCTTTTTAAATGGCAAATTTCTAGCCCTTCAATCTCCATTATTTGGTTGAAATTATTTGAGTGTGATAGAAATGTTTCGTCCTAATACTATGTATTATCATACCACTTGCTAAAATTATGACTGTAGGATATAGATGTTTTGTCCTAAAGCTTTGTATTATCATACCATTTGCTATATTTTTGTCTTAATTCCATTTCACCTAATCTTGATTACACCATTATCTTATCACTTTATTTTTTTTTCCTATTGGATTTGGGCTCACTATTGTCCATTTTCTTTACTTTGGTTAAAATTCTACATTTCATAATGGGCTTGGTCACATTTTCATGATGTTTGGGCTACCGGTCCAATTTCTATATCCTAGTCCAAGTCTATGTTTTATTTCTTGCTTAGATTATCCAATGGGCTTGCTAAAAAAAATTATGTTAAGTGGAAAACCTCAATATGAATTGTCCACAAGTGAAAGCCCAATTTATGGGTGGAGATACTAAACTTAGTAACTTTAACTCTTAAATTAGGAAAAATTACCCTAATCCAATCTTGAAATTTTAAGACCTTTTCTTACTTCACAAAAAAATTTGTTCCTTATCCAAGAATTTCAACTTTCTTTGGCATGTTTTTCTAATATTTCCTCTTAGGTTTTCTCTCTTTACCTATTCCTCCTCTTAGGTTTTCTCTCTTTACCTATTCCATTAATGTTAGAACATTTCTATGCATACACGAAAGTTGAAGAATTTCTAAGGATTATATTTCCTTAGGTATCTAAAAATTGTCTAATAAATTTTATTTCCTTAAATATTTATGTATGTTTATCCATAAAGGAAACGAAATTAGGGATGTTACTTTGAATAATTTTGTACTTTTATTAATACATGAAACGAAATTAGGGATGTTACACATGACATGGAAATATAGTGAAAATTAAATCCCAGTAAGTTCAATAGTAAATCATCATCAATATAGCTTATCAAGTCATGTTCATCTGTATAAACTACAACAAATATCTTTGGTCACATGAATGCACTTTATCTATGCACATGAAAATCGTACAGTAATGACATTTATGATAGGATTAACTATCATATGATGACTATCAATTTATTTTCATATCAAGCTACCCCGGTCAGGGTGAGTATTTTCTACTCTCCGGTATGGGCTTTTCTTGCTCCGTCCGACATGGCCCACTTTCTCTTTCTTTTCTCATTAACATGATCATAACCGTTGGTAGGGCATCCCCTACTGGTGCACCACACGAATTGTCATGTAACCGTACTCATTTCTTTTCTCTTCACAATAATAGCCAAAAATATGCTTTCAATAACAAGTATGTTCATCAAAATATAATTATCACCAAAATTATTGGTAATCATGCCATGAACATAACCATTTCAAATATCACTTTATAAAATATTTTCATGTCAAAATTTCACACTTAAGATAGTAAGAAGTTCATACAATGGCAATGACTATGCCATATACTAGTCATTTATTATTTTCATTTATAAGATTCTTCTTCTTTTTTAAATATTAATTTTATTTCTTTATTTTCTTGATGTAGGTTTTCATCCTATCTAACCTTCTCTTACTAATCAGAGCATAACTCCCTCAATTTAACTCTGCTGTAGGTGATATTGGTGTCAATTCAAAGATAAAACAATTCTATAAAACTATTCTGTTGTACAAATGAGAAAAATATTAAGAAATCAAGGTGATATTACTCTCTCAATGTACAGGTTATTTCTTCTCAGGTAGGTACTAACCTCTACCTACTAATCTGTCCATATCTCCCTCATAAGAATTACAAATTAGGTGATTCCAGTGGTTAAAAATCCGTGACACATATAAAAATAATTTTTATGTTAATCATTTATTTTAATTCCCTATAGAATGTTCTCAAAAATTAAAACACAAAAGCTATCCTAAAATATTCTTCCCTGATTAACCAATTTCTAACCACTGCCTACTAATCGGACCATATCTGCCTCATACGGACTCCAAATTGAGTGATTCCAATGGCTTAAAATCCGTAACACATATATCTTAAATTCTTATGTTAACCATTTATTTTAATTCCCTATAAAATGTTTCCAGAAATTAAAACACAGAAGTTATCCTAACATATTGTTCCCTAATTAACTATTTTCATACCACTGCTTACAAATCAGACATAGCTGTACATTTTTCATGTAAACCATTTGTTCTTCTTCATTACCGATTCTTCCCAGAATTTTGAAAGCAGAAGCTCAAAATTTTGCCACCCATTGCCATACCTATGTAGAACTATCTACACCAGCCTAAGTATTCAAACATAAATATTATGTAACATGATATAGCAACATCCATGACCAATCATCAAAGTTATAAAATCAAAATCTCATATAAATATTACAAGTTTCAAATCTTTTTTTCAAAAAGAAATATTGTTAAACTTACCTTGAGCACTTAGTCCTCTAAACTTCTCCTTCCTCTTTCTTCCTTTCTTCCTCTCCTTTCCTCACTCTACCTTGCTTCTATTTTTTCTCTCCCTCACTTGGACGAAATTCTAATTTTATAAGGGTGGGTTTTGCTTATATAGACTATCAAATAATTCACCTTTCATAATCATGGGTCTACCTTATCACAATTAGGATGCACTTGGTTGAATTTTTGGAAAACAAACAACTCATGTTCTTCTCTTCCTCTTCCTTAGTCAAGATATGCATAGGAAAAGGAGATTTGTATTTTGAAAATCATGATAATATGTTCTTAAGATAAGGGAAAAGGTCCCTTTGATTTAGGGATTCATTTCTTTTTTCTTTTGTCTTAATCAATTATGATAGGTTTGCCTTCTTAGGTGACAAATTTTCAACCATTGAATCTTCCTTGCTTAGCTGAAATTATTTGTGTAGGATAAGAATGTTTTGTCATAATGTTATATATTATTACCTACTTGCTAAAATTATGAGTGTAGGATATATATGTTTTGTCCTAATGCCATGTATTATCATACTACTTGCTAAAATTATGAATGTAGGATATCACACCACTTGTTAAATTTTTGTCTTAATGCCATGTCACCTAATCTTGATTACACCATTATTTCATCACTTTATTTTTATTTTTATTTTTCTTCTTGAGTTTAGGCTCATTCTTGCCCATTTTCTTTACTTTGGTTAAAATTCTACCTTTCATAATGGGCTTGGTCACATTTTCATGATTTTTGGACTACCGGTCTAATTTCTATATCCTAGTCCAAGTCTATGTTGTATTTCTTCATTGGGCTAGTCTATTGGCTTGCAAAAAATTCATGTGATGTAGAAAAACTCTATATGAAGTGTCCATAGGTGAAAGTCCTATTTATGGGTGGAGATACTAAAATTAATAACTTTAACTATTAAATTAGGAAAAATTACCCTAATCCAATCTTCTTGAAATTTTAACACCTTTACTTACTTCACAAAAATTTATCTTCCTTACCTAAGAATTTCACATTTCTTTAGCATGTTTATTTCTAATATTTCCTCTTTGATTTTCTTTCTTTACCTATTCCATTAATATTAGAACATTTCTATGAATACACATAAGGTGAAGAATTTCTAAGGATTTTCTTTCCTTAGATATCTAAAAATTGTCTAATAAATTTTATTTCCTTAATTAAATATTTATGTACCTTTATCAATAAAAGAAATGAAATTAGATATGTTACTTTGAATACTTTTGAACTTTTATTAATACATGAAATGAAATTTGGGATGTTACATTTCTCTCCCCTTAAAAGAAATTTTATCCTCAAAATTTCAGAAATTACCTAATAAGAACAATTTCGGATATTTCTTCCTCATGACTTCTTCTAGCTCCCAAGTTGCTTCTTCCAGAGTCAAACCTTCCCATAACACCTTAACTAAGGGAATAGTTTTGTTTCGTAATTGCTTCGCGTCAGTGTCTAATATAGATGTTGGTACTAGCTGGTATGTCATGTTCTCCTTTATTTGGATTGGTTCATCTCGTATCACATATGAAGAGTCTGGAAGATACTTCTAAAGCTGTGATACATGGAAAACATTATGCAAGTTGTAAAAATTACGTGGGAGAGCAACTTGATATCCTGACGTCCTCACTTTCTTCAAAATCTGATAGGGTCCCAAAAATCGCAGACTTAACTTTCTTGTTTTAAGAGACCTACCAACTCCAGTAGTCGAAGAAAGTTTTAGAAATACATGGTCTCCTTCCTCAAACTCTAGAGGTCTATGTCTCTTATCGTAGTAACTCTTTTGCCGACTCTAAATTGTAAGTATTTTGTCTCGTATCATCCTGATTTGTTCAGTGGTTTGTTGAACTAGATCAGGACCCAAAAAGTTCTTTTCTCCTACCTCAAACCAACATAGTGAAGATCGGCATTTTCTACCGTTTAAAACTTCATAGGGGCCCATCTTAATACTAGAGTGATAGCTATTATTATAAGCAAACTCTACTAAAGGTAGGTACTTATACCATCCTTTACCTTGCTCTATCACACAGGCCCTCAACATATCTTCTAGGGTTTGAATGGTCCATTTTGTCTGCCCATCAGTCTGAGGATGGTATACAGTACTGAACCGCAACTGAGTACCAAAAGCATCCTGCAACGCCTTCCAAATCCTCAATGTGAACCTCAAATCTCTATCAGAAATAATATATAAGGGAATTCTATGCAGTCTAACTATTTCCTAGACGTACAATTAGGCTAATTTATCCAGTGAATAGTTAACTTTTATGGGTAAAAAGTGAGCAAATTTGGTTAATCTGTCAACTACTTCCATTTAGGGATCTCAAGAGGTTGTAAAAATCCTACTGGCTTTTGATGCTCTACCTTAACCTTCTTACAAATGAGACATTTCGTCACAAACTCGGCAATGTCCTTTTTCATCCCTGGCCACCAATACATCCTCTTTAAATCCTAATACATTTTAGTGCATCCAGGATGGACTGTGTATTTACTCTGATGCACTTCCTGCAGGATCTTAGTCCTCAACTCTCGTTCTTGAGGGACACAAATCCTTCCCTGATATATGATTGCTTCATCATCCATGACAGAAAAATTACCTTGGTCTTTATGATCCTATAAGTATTGGTTGTGAGCTTAAGCCTCTTTGATCTGGGCTTTAAGGTCACACCCTATACTTAAACCATTAATGACTAGCTTTTTTGGAGTAAGATTAGTGGCTAGTTTTAAATTTCAAAACTCCTTTAGCATCTGCATCTCATACACCATCATTTGACTCATGTGCAGAGATTTTTGACTCAAGGCATCTGCTACAACATTTTCCTTTCCTGGATGATCCTTTATCTAAAACTTGTAGTCATTGAGGAATTCTACCCATCTTCGTTTCCTCATATTTAACTTTTTCTGATCAAAGAGGTATTTAAGACTCTTATGATCACAATATACTTCAAATGTTGCCTCGTACAAATAGTGTCGCCAAATCTTTAAGGCAAACACCACTGCCGCCAATTCAGGATCATAGGTTGGATAGTTTTCTTTGTGGGGTCTCAGTTGCCTAGAGGCGTAAGCAACTACTCTCTTATCTTGCATAAGCACAAACCTTAGTCCTTTCTTTGAGCGTCACTATACACTTCAAAATGTCCTATAGGGTCTAGAAAAATTAAAACAGGAGGAGTGGTCAATCTTGTCTTTAGCTCCTAGAAACTAGCTTCACATTGATCAGCCCATTTGAAAGGACTTCCCTTCCTGGCCAATTTAGTCAATGACAAGGCTATACGAGAAAATTTTTGTATAAATCTCCTGTAGTATCCTACCAAACCCAGGAAACTTCTGACTTCTATAACTGTCTTTGGTCTCTCCCATTGAATCACTGCTTCTGTCTTACTAGGATCTATGGCTACCCCTCTATTAGAGATGACATGTCCGAAAAACTTTACCTCTAACAGTCAAAATTCACACTTCTCCAATTTGGCATAAAACTTTTTCTCTTTCAGCACTTGCAGCAAGATTCGGAGATGTTGTTTATGTTCTTTCTCACTCATAGAATATATCAAGATGTCATCAATGAATACTACCACAAATTCATCTTGGTAGGGGGAAAAATACGATTCATATAATCCATAAAAATTGCAGGTGCATTTATCAACCCAAAAGGCATTACGAGAAACTCATAGTGCCTATACCTAGTCCTGAAGGCAACTTTTGGTACATTCTCCTCCTTGATCCTAATATGATGATATCCCAACCTCAAGTCAATCTTAGAAAAGATAGAGGCTCCCTTCAGTTGATCCAATAAGTCATCTATCCTAGGGAGATGATACTTATTTTTGATAGTCACCTTATTTAGCTGTCTATAGTCTATACATAGTTTAAGGCTTCCGTCTTGCTTTTTAACAAACAATACAGGGTCTCCCCAAGGTGATACACTTGGTCTAACGAATTGCTTGTCTAACAGTTCCTCCAACCGTTTCTTAAGTCCTTGTAATTCTTTTTAGGCCATTCTATAAGGTGCAATAGAGATAGGCCGTGTCCCAAGTAAGAGATCAATAGAGAATTCTATCTCTCTCTTGGGAGGTAAGCCTGGAATATCTGATAGAAATACTTCAGGAAACTCGTTGGCTATTGGGATTTCATCGAGCTTGGATTCGACTTTTAGGTTTGATAAATACAAGAAAATGTATCCAAGTACTCCATTCTTCAACTCTCTATTAACTTGATTGGCATTAAGCATCAATAACTGCACATCCTCTTTTGGAGTAAGAGGTAGAAATTCAATGGTCTTATTACAACAATTCAGCAAGACCCTATTTCTATACATCCAGTTAAACCCTAGAATGACCTCAATACCTCTTAAAGGTAAACAGACGAGGTCTACAGAAAACGTTTTCTCCTGGATGGTGACTTGACAATCCTTACATACAGAGGAAGTTAATACCCTTTCCCCGTGGGAGTTACTATAGATAGATTATAGGGAGTTTTAGAAATAGGAAACTGAAACTTCCTAATACATTCTTCTGATATAAATGAATGACTAGCACCAGAGTCAAACAACACCATAAGAGCAAATTCATAGATATAGCATGTACCTTGAATCATTTCAGAAGATTGAGCTGCCTCTTGGCCGCTCAGGGTGAAAACCCTTCCTTTCACCTGAGGCCTCTGTTCTGGCTGGTTCCCCACATTTTGTGGGTAGCTCCTTGCAAAATGACCCTTCTACCCACATTTAAAATAAACATCTAGTCCCATGTAGCATGGCCGGCTACCATGCATGCGTCCGCACTTAGTGCACTTGATTGGGGTGAGGTCTTGTTGAAAGGGTCGAGGACTCACAGTGTAACATCCTTAATTTCGTTTCTTTTATTGATAAAGGTACATAAAAAATTTAATTAAGGAAATAAAATTTATTAGACAATATTTTAGATATCTAAGGAAATATAATCCTTAGAAATTCTTCACCTTATGTATATGCATAGAAAATGTTTCTAACATTAAGAGAACAAATAAAGAAGGAAAATCTAATAGGAAAGAAATTAGAAATAACATACTAAAGAGATGCAAAATTCTAGGATAAGGAAGATAAATTTTTAGAAACAAGTAAAGGTCTTAAAATTTCAAAGAACATTGAATTAGGGTAATTTTTCCTAATTCAAGAACTATAGTTACTAAGTTTAAAATCTTTACCCATACATTGGGCTTTTACCTATGGACACTTCATATATAGTTTTTCCACTTCACATAAGTTTCTAGCAAGCCCATTGGATAACCTAAACAAGAAATTAAACATAGACTTGGACTAGGATATAGTAATTTCACCAATAGCCCAAAAATTATGAAAATGTGACCAAGCCCACCAAGAAAGGAAGAATTTTATCCAAAGCAAAGAAAATGGGTAGGACAAGCCCATAATGGGTAGGAATAAGCCCAAATCCAAGAGGAAAAATAAAATAAAATAAATTAGATGATGATATAATAATAAGAATTAAAGATATATGTGTCATGGATATTTTGGAACTGGAATCATTCAATTTGGAGTCCATATAAGGGAGATATGAGCCGATTAGTAGACAAAGGTCAGAAAATGGGTCATCAGGGAAAAATATGTTAGGATAGCTTCGGTATTTTAATTTCTGGGAACAATCTATAAGGAATTAAAATAAATGGTTAACATAAGAATTAAAGATATATGTGTCATGGATATTTTGGAACTGGAATCAATCAATTTGGAGTCCATATAAGGGAGATATGAGCCGATTAGTAGACAAAGGTCAGAAAATGGGTCATCAGGGAAAAATATGTTAGGATAGCTTCGGTATTTTAATTTCTGGGAACAATCTATAAGGAATTAAAATAAATGGTTAACATAAGAATTAAAGATATATGTGTCATAGATATTTTGGAACTGGAATCAATCAATTTGGAGTCCATATAAGGGAGATATGAGCAGATTAGTAGACAAATGTCAGAAAATGGGTCATCAGGGAAAAATATGTTAGGATAGCTTCGGTATTTTAATTTCTGGGAACAATCTATAAGGAATTAATATATGTGTCAGGGATATTTTGGCACTGGAATTACTCAATTTAGAGTTCATAAGAGGTAGATATGATCCGATTAGTAAGCAGAGGTCAGAAAATGTTTATTGAGGGAAGAGTATGTTATTAAAGCTTTAGTTTTTGAATTTCTGGGAATATTCTGTAGGAAATTAAAATAGCGCGCCAAAATAAAAATTATAGATATATGGCTCATGGAATTTTACCAACTGGAATAACTCAATTTGGAGTTCAAATTTGAGAGATATGGTCTAATTAGTCAGTAAAGGTCAGAACCTACACGAGAAGAAATAATACTAAATTTAAAGGAGTAATAACACCATGATATCATACTATTTTGTTGATATGATTAACATAATAGTTTTAGATAATTGTCTTAGCTTTTCATAGACACTAAGATCATCTTAATCGGAGTTAAAATGAGAGAGTTATACTCTGATTTGTAAGCAAAGACTGTGTTAAAAGTTAGTAAAACCTATTTTCAATATTTTTCTACCCGAGATAAATTTTTAAGGTAATAGTAGAAATCAATTTGAGGAAAAATGCTCTATAAAATTTGTAAGAACATGTGTTGGAAATGATATAAGTAGAAATAAAATGACTAAATGCCTAGACATAAAGAAAATGAAAAGAATTATTCTAATTACTGGAAAAAAAATTGTGATTTGTGAAAAGTGCATGTCTAAGGAAAGCTCTGGCAAGGAAAGACTTGGTACTTAAGCGTGTCCATTAGTGACCCACCTCTCTTTTCAGGGAACTTTCCTGGTGCGCTGTTTACAGACTACAATTACTATCCAGTTATCGAGGTATTAGTGTGAAATTTTGACATGGAAATATTTTATCAAGTGAAAATTAGAAAATGATTATATTCATGGCATAATTTCAGTTTACCAATGAATTTTGAGAATGATTATGTTTTGATACATTATGGCATGAGAATATAATGAACATACTCGTTATTGGAATCATATTTTCGGCTATTAATATGAAAAGAAAAGAAATGAGCACGGTCACATGGCAATCCGTGTGGTGTACCAGTAGGGGACGCCCTACCAACGGTTATGATTATATTCATGAGAAAAGAAAGAGAAAGTGTGTCATGTCGGACGGAGCGCCGTACCGAAAAGTAGAGAATACTTACCCGACCGGGGTATCTTGAAGTAAGAATAAGTTGATAGCCATCATATGAAATTCGAAAAAATAGTTATTCATGCCATACATGTCATAACTGTATAATTTTCATGTGCATGATAAAGTGCATTCATGTGACCTAAAGATATTTTCTGTAGTTTATACAGCTGAACATGACATGATGAACTATAATGGTAAATTATGATTTATTGTTGAACTTACTGGGATTTAATTCTCACTATATTTCCATATCATGTTCAGAAGAATAAATATGCAGATATTCTCTATGACACTTATTATCTCTGTATGTTGGATCGAGGTGCCCTACCTTGGGAAACTTCCAGTTATTTCAGATATAACTGTCGTAGATGTAACTAATATGTATCTTTGTACAAATGTTTGTAAAATAATGGTGTGTAGTTTGTAAAATAATAGTGTGTATGAAACTCAGTATTGTATAAATTAAATAAATGTTATATTGAGTTAAGTTGTAACGAGGTAATAACTTCATGGTATTTAAAAAAAAAATTACATAAATGGAGTTGTTACATAATTGGTATCAGAGCAGGTCGATCCTAGATGGCCAGTGGTTGGATGGTTATCTGAATCGATCTTATAGTGTCTTGAGTATGTTGTGGTTGTGCTGTGTAGGGGATCAGTGATTCATATAGGTAAGAAATTACTAGTGTTTCCTATCTATATGCCGAGGTGGTGTTATGACTGCTATTAAATATTTTTGAACTAACTATTGGGCTTGATCACCTCAATAGCAGCATAACTTTGTTTTGTACCAAAGTAGGAAATGGCACCACCAAGGAGGAATCCAGCAACCAATGCAGAGGAAACCCTGCACAACCTGGCCACGACAATTCGAGACCAAGTTATGACCACCAACCAAATTTTACAACATCTCCAGAATGCTCATAACACAAATGTTGAGATTGGTCCTAACAACCGGACGGCTGGAAAAGATAATGGTATATCCGAGTTCCTGAGGACTAGACCACCTTGTTTCCAAGGTGGTTATGACCCAACGGTAGCCGAAAGGTGGATTAGGGAATTAGAGAAAATCTTTGAAGTGATGGGCTGTACTGAAGAGCAGCAAATCATTTTTGCTGCATATATGTTAAAGGATGAAGTAGAATACTGGTGGCGTGGAGCTAGAGAACTTTTAGCTCATCAGGGAAGACAGATCACCTGGCAAGTGTTCAAGGACATTTTTTTTGAAAAGTACTTTCCAAGTACTGTACGGGCAGAGAAAGAGATCGAATTTCTCCAACTCAGGCAAGGAAGCATGACTGTGGACCAGTATATCGCAAGGTTCGAGGAGTTGTCTAAGTTCTCCTCTTATCTGCGATATAACCCAGATGAAGCATGGAAGGCGGTTAAGTTTGAAGCGGGACTAAACCCGGAGTTAAAGAATGCTGTTATAGCTATGGAGATCAGGGAGTTTGTACCTCTGATAAATAAATGCATACTCCTGGAAAAGAGTTTAAGGGCAGTGGAGGACGAGAAGCAAAGGCGAAACCTATGGAAAAGGAAGAAAAATTTTCCCAACCCTAGAAAGAACGTGAGAAGAAGTGGATATGGAGCTGGTAAGAGGCCATTGATTGCGGGTCCTAGGCCTTTTCAACAAGACCTCGCCTCAGTCAAGTGCGCTAAGTGCGGACGCATGCATGGTAACCGGCCATGCTACATGGGACAAGATGTCTGCTTCAATTGCGGATAGAAGGGACATTTTGCAAAAAAATGCCCACAGAATGTGGGGAAGCAGCCAGAACAAAGGCCTCAGGTGAAAGGAAGGGTTTTCACATTGAGCGGCCAAGAGGCAGCCCAATCTTCTGAAATGATTCAAGGTACATGCTATATCTATGGATTTGCTCTTATGGTGTTATTTGACTCTGGTGCTAGTCATTCATTTATATCGGAAGAATGTATTAGGAAGTTTCAGTTTCCTATTTCTGAAACTCCCTATGAGCTATCCGTAGTAACCCCTACAGGGGAACGGATATTAACTTCCTCTGTATGTAAAGACTGTCAAGTCACCATCCAGGAGAAAACTTTTTCTGTAGGCCTCGTCTGTTTACCTTTAAGAGGTATTGAGGTCATTCTAGGGTTAGACTGGATGTCTAGAAATCGAGTCTTGTTGAATTGTTGTAACAAGACCGTTGAATTTCTACCTTCTACTCCGAAAGAGGAGGTCCAGTTATTGATGCTAAATGCCAATCAAGTTAATAGGGAGTTGAAGAATGGAGTACTTGGATACATTCTCTTGTATTTATCAAACCTAGAAGTCGAACCGAAGCTTGATGAAATTCTAATAGCCAACGATTTTCCTGAAGTGTTTCCATCAGATATTCCAGGCTTACCTCCCAAGAGAGAGATAGAGTTCTCTATTGATCTCCTACCTGGGACAGGGCCTATCTCTATTGCACCATATCGAATGGCCTCGAAGGAACTACAGGAACTTAAGAAACAGTTGGAGGAACTGTTAGACAAGCAATTCATTAGACCAAGTGTATCACCTTGGGGAGCTCCTGTATTGTTTGTTAAGAAGAAAGATGGAAACTTAATGTTGGGATACGTTTGTGTGTTATTCATACAAAGATGAATACAATATCGGTACGCAAGTGCACGTATCGTGACCAAGTAATAAAGTGATGAGTGAGTATCGTCCCACGAGGAGTGAACTGAAACTGTCTAGATACCTTTGCTGTATGAATGCTGTAGCAATGTCAAGTTGTTTCACAAAATTGGAATACGCTTGGTTTATCCGATTTTTACTGTGACTAAAGTGAAGAGTATTAGGGAATAGAAAAGGAAATATGTAAGGGGATCTGGGGTGCTAAGGGTTGCCATGGACTTCAGCATTCAGAGATGCTGTAGACTTTGCTGCAGCAAAGTCCCTGGTGCTAAACTTAGTCCTGAATGGAGTCTTCCCAGACTGCCATTCCTTACAACTCCAAGGTTCAAACACGCATTCCTGCCTTAGTCCTCACCTCTTAGTTGTGCATGCATTTCGTTATGGACTAATGGGGTACCCGTATATCCCTACATGAGGTAACCCCCTACAATCAGCCTCTTTTTCCAGCCTCCATTACCCTCCCAGGTGAATGGTGGCCTTGGATTTCTTCCTTCAAACTTCCGTTATTAAGGAAAGAAAAGTTACTGGAACAACAGCTGAATGTAAACAAAACTGCAGCAAATGTACTAACGTTAAAAATGTGCCTCAGTCCATTACAACCCCTTGTGCAACCCCAGCTGGAAACTAGCCGAGCCTCATGGGTGCACTAGTTACAAAAAGTTTAGAAACTCTAGTATGCATTCTAAAAGATAAAAACTTGTTTGCAAAACGCGGTTCTTTCTTTTCCTTTGATAAAAACGAAACCTCCGCAGAAAACTAAGTTCCTTTCTACACTACTCCTCTCCTCCCTTATGCTGCACCTTCCGGTGTTATCAGCACTCTCTCTTGTGGAATGATTTTTCTACCTAATTCTCGTTTTTTCCTTTCTCCCACGCCCCCTTTCATTCTCTATTTTTCGGTCTTTTATCAGCAGCCTCTGTGGTCCCAGAAAAGCTCCCTGGATGCTGCCATTCCTTCTGCTCTGCAGCAGGCGCCCTTGCAGCTTTTATACTCTCCACTTTTAGTAGTGGAGGCAGTCCTGTACCAACGGCTTGTAGTGACCCTGCTGCTTTCTGCCTGCACTGCTGCTGTCTGCTACTGTCTGCTGCTGCACCAAATCAAACGGAATCAGGGTATTTCGGGAGGAAGGGGCAGCTCACCCTCTATCACTTGTGGTTCTGCTATCATTGCCACAGATGCTTAGTGAAATGCTGCAGCAATGGGTAGCTGATGTCATATCTAGACGAGTCATCCTTTTTTATTAAATCAGAGGGCAAAAATGCTTAAAACACCAGAAAATTCAGTAAATAATTATGGGAAATTCATGGAAACTATAATGAAATGCAGTTAACACAATGCAGTTATCAAATCCCCCCAAACTTAAAGGATTGCTTGTCCCCAAGCATCCTACATTGCCCACTACAAACTAAACACCTGGCAGTTTTAGGCTTTGGTTCTGCTGAAAGCTCTCAACTCTCAGGATTGCCTTCATACAAAGGATACCACAACTCTTTCTCCCAATCACAGTAATACCTTCTTTGAATTTGAGTGTGTGTGGTATGGATAATTTGTCTAGGAGTTACTTGGGTCACAAACAGCCAGAGTTCTTAAGACTTTTATGCTAATATTTTGAGCTTCCTTTCCTAGGTCAAGCTAGCATTCATCATAATAAGGGCAGCAGATATGGGGAAAAAAGGGGCAGCTTACTGACTTTTCTCCTTTACTGTTGTTTTTGATATGGATCTTATTACAGCAGAGGTCATTACGGCCTTTTGACGCGAGTGCCAACATGTTCAATGCCGGCACCCGGTTACTCAACCTTATCACCTTTCAACTACTCCCCACTCATACTCTACATCCCTGTTTTACGCAAAGGCACACATGGGGCTCATGCATACCCCTGGTTACTAAGGGATTACAGAGCATTGGAGTGTCCACTCTTCATCCCCGTTTTACGCAAAGGCACACATAGGACTCATGCATGCCCCTGGTTACTAAGGAATTACAGAGCATTTGAGCGTTCATATTTTTCTTTATTTCCTACTCCCCTCCCCCAAACTTAAGCTGTTATGCCCCTATGATTCTGCCTTTTTTTTTTTAATTTCACTGGAAGCTCTCAATACTAGCTCTAAGACTAAGGGCCTCTTTCTGAAAGTTCACCAAATTCTCTTATGGGCAAGCTGCCCATGATCCAGTGCTTATAAGAGGAAGGTGCTGTGTGATGGGGTGAGACTGAAGGTTCCCTATTCTGATTTTTAACAGAATACCTAATCCTCCT
Organism: Gleditsia sinensis; assembly: GCA_037074535.1. Taxonomy (NCBI): domain Eukaryota; kingdom Viridiplantae; phylum Streptophyta; class Magnoliopsida; order Fabales; family Fabaceae; genus Gleditsia; species Gleditsia sinensis. The sequence continues at coordinate 31,741,107 of CM073468.1, forward strand.
CATGGAGTATCCCAAAACTTTCAGCAGGATAAGCATCTGTTCCCCCCTCTTTTCTCTTTTTTTTTTTAAACATTAAACAAACTTAGTGATTACTGGGAAAGATTCATTCAACACGGGTGGATGAAGACACAGGCAGACAGTACTATAAACAAACACCTAGCAGAACTAATTATGCAGAATGCTTCAGCAATGAATCAAAATAAAATAAAATATGCTCCAGCAATGAATCAAAAGACACAAGCGATGCTACAACAATGAATCCATACACAAAAGTGATATGCTCTAGCAACTTCATTCCCAACAGACAATTATATCACACACCCCCCCAAACTTAAGGTGAGCAGTGTCCTCACTGCGGATGCAATAGTCAGAAAATAAAATATGCTCACAAACAGAAACAGAAACGAAGGAATTCCAAATACTGCAGAGAAGGACAAAGGGTTGAGGGAACTTTCCTGAGGGTGCTGGCAGGTATGCTGCAGCACCCTAGGGTCATTGACCCCCAGAAGATTTCGAGGAGCTTCTGAGTCCACTCCTCCTCTGCGTTGATTGATGTGGGGCCTTTCCTTTGCGCAGTACTGCTGCCCTTTTTGCAATGGGCTCATCATCATCAGAGGACACACGTTCCTCCGATGTCTGGTGGGGCTCAGGGCAGGGCTCCTTGCTGGAGGAGGATCCTTCAGAGGCCTTAGGGTGCTCTGCTTGAGTTTCTGGTACTGCAGCTGACTCCTCGAAGGTGGTGTGGAGCAGGGCAGTTGGGAACTCTAGGAATGGGAAAAATTGCTTGAAATTTTGTTCCAGAGTGGTGTGGAGAGCAAAGTCTCTTTTCTGCTCATATTGCCAGAATGTTTGCTGGTGCTGCAGCATCTGTGCTTGCTGTTTAAGGAGTGTGGATTGTTGCTGCAGCAGGTGCTGAATGACCTTGTCAGCTGGTGGAGCGGTAGAGGAGGACGCAGATGGTCCAGTAGTTGGTGGGGGATTACGAGAGGCATTTGGTGGATGCTGGGCGGCTTTCTCAAGAACAATGCGAGAAATGGTGGTACGGGTGATGGGGGGAGTGTCCTTTAAGACCTCTTCGTCGATAGAGACTGGCACTCCATGATTGTTGCACAGGGTGGTGATGAGGGAAGGAAAGAGGAGGCTTCCCTTCTTTCGGCTGGCACAGGCTCGGATTTGATCACTTATAATGCGGCCAACGTTGAGTGGCCGGCCGAGTATGAGCGCATCCACCATTGCTACTCTTTCTTTACTCACAGTCTGCCCGTGGGTGGAAGGCAGGAGACGGGTCTTGAGAAAATGGTACCAGACCTTTGCTGCCGGCACCAAGGAGATGCGATTTACAGTGGTGGAGCCTTGGGGAGATTTGTCCCAGGTGGTGCCAGGAAGGCACATCCTGGTGAGTATTGCTTCCCAATCTTCATCCCGCAGACTCTGCAGATAGCCTTCGTAGTTGTCCTCCTCGTTGGGCAAGTTGTAGGCCTTGTTGATAGCAGCTTGGTCAAAATGGACTTTTGTTTCCCGAACTTTCACCCATTTGTCCGTTTCTAGGGCGAAGTTTGCATAGAACTCCCTAACCAATGGGATGAGGGCCGTTGGTGGATGGCTTGCAAAATTTTCCCAATTCCTCTGTTTTACCACCGTTCCAACGTACATCGGCACTCCCAAATCGCCAGTGGGAGTGAATGTGAACCCCTTCTCGGCACAGAAGTTCCTGTGCATGATTTCGTCGTCATGCCTCTTTCTGTTTTCTTCGGAAATGAATTTCCTCATCTTGCTGGCCTTCCTCGCCACAGTCTTGATTCTCGGCATGCTTGCTTCGAAGAGTTGAAGGTTGGGGTTTTCTGGGACGAAGGTGATGAGAGGGTTGCAGTGTTTAGAACTCGGGAGAGGTGAGGTGAGGGGGGGTTGAAGAGGTGACAGTGTGGGTGCGTTAACTCTCGAAAGAAATGGGTTGGAAGCTGCAGAGGTTTAAAGACCGTAGGTGTCTTATGGCCTTCTGCCAGTTTCCCGCCCACCATTTTCTTCTCTTTTTTTTTTTCACAATGCTGCAGCATGGCAGAGGGGAACCCTTAGCTTGAAGCTGACTGTGTTGCTATAGCAATACTGGAGCAATGCTTCAGCAAGCTAGGAGCCCAAAAATTTCCTACTGCAGCATAGAGTGCTTGCTACCAGTTCTGCTATAGCAACCAGGGACTGCCTTTAGTGCTATGCTGCTACAGCAAAACAAAGGCTGGTTCAGCAACTCCTTGCTTCCTAACCTGCGTATTAACCACAAAAGCTATTAGGTTCTTGATCTAAGCTTGTCTTAAAACTATTATCCTAAATAATAACAAATTTAAATATGGGTTGCCTCCCATGAGCGCTTGGTTTAGAGTCTTCAGCCTGACTTCCCTTCTGTTCAATCCTCTTGCAGCTGAATGGAAGTGTGCTGTCTCTCCACGTCACCCCCCAGATAATGCTTGACTCTTTGCCCATTAACCTTGAATGTCCTTCCTTCCTTCTCTTCTTCCAATTCAATTGTCCCAAATGGAAAGACCTGGCTTATACGAAAGGGCCCAGACCATCGTGATTTCAACTTTCCAGGAAACAAGGTTAGCCTGGAGTTGTACAGTAGTACTTTCTGTCCTACTTCGAAGTTTCTGGGCTGTATCTTCCTGTCATGCCATTGCTTGGCTTTCTCCTTGTATAGCTTGGCATTCTCATAGGCCTGCCCCCGAAATTCGTCCAACTCAGTTAGCTGCAGCATCCTTCTCTCCCCTGCAGCATCCAGGCTCCAGTTCAATTTCTTCACTGCCCAATATGCTCGATGTTCCAGCTCTACTGGGAGATGACAAGCCTTCCCGAATACCAACCTGTAAGGTGACATGCCCAGAGGTGTCTTATAGGCTGTTCTATATGCCCAAAGTGCATCATCCAACCTTGAGGACCAATCCTTCCTTGTCGGACTTACTATTTTTCCAAAATTCTCTTGATCTCTCTGTTAGAGACCTCAGCCTGCCCACTTGTTTGTGGATGATAGGGGGTTGCTACCTTGTGTCTTACTCTGTATTTGGCCAGTAGTGCCTTGAACTGCCTATTGGAGAAATGGGTTCCTCCATCGCCGATGATAGCTCTGGGGGTTCCAAACCTTGTAAAGATATTCCTCTTCAAGAATCTGGTCACAACCCTGGCTTCATTAGTCTGAGATGCACTGGCTTCCACCCACTTTGAGACATAATCTACAGCTACAAGGATGTATTGGTTGCCAAAGCTTGAGGGGAATGGTCCCATGAAATCTATGCCCCAGACATTAAATAATTCCACCTCCAGGATGTTGTTCAGTGGCATTTCATGCCTGCGAGATATATTTCCTATTCTCTGGAACCGGTCACATTTCCTTGCATACACGTGGGAGTCCTTGAATAATGAGGGCCAATAGAAACCCGCCTGCAACACTTTGTTTGCTGTCCTAATTCCTCCAAAATGACCTCCATAAGGAGAAGCGTGGCATTGTTGCAAGATTTGCTCCGTTTCTTCACTGGGTATACACCTCCTTATCATCTGGTCAGCACATTGTTTGTAAAGATAGGGTTCATCCCAGTAGTAGGAGTTGACTTCATGCAGGAATTTTTTCTTCTGCTGCCATGTCAGGTCTGGTGGGAGCATTCCACTCACGAGGTAATTCACATAGTCCGCATACCATGGCACATCCATTTGAGACATGAGATAGAGTTGCTCATCCGGGAATCTTTCATTGATAGCCTCTGCTCCAGAGCTGTGCTCCTCTAACCAGGAAAGATGGTCTGCCACTTGGTTCTCAGTCCCCTTTCTATCTCTGATCTCTAGATCAAACTCTTGAAGCAAAAGCACCCACCGAATGAGCCTCGGTTTGGAATCCTTCTTTCTGACCAAGTGTTTGATGGCAGAGTGGTCTGTGTGCACTATCACCTTTGCACCTACCAGATATGCTCTGAATTTCTCAAAGGCAAACACTACAGCAAGCAATTCCTTCTCTGTCACAGTGTAGTTCAGCTGGGCACCTTGCAGCATTTTGCTAGCATAGTAAATAGAGTGAAACAGCTTATTTTTGCGCTGTCCCAGGATAGCTCCTAATGCTGTTTCGCTAGCATCACACATTAGCTCAAATGGGGAGGTCCAGTCTGGTGCTACGATGATCGGGGCTGTGCTCAATTTCTGCTTGAGATCGCAGAATGCTGTCATGCAGCCTTTATCAAAACAAAAGGTTCTATCCTTCTCCAGCAAACTACATAGTGGTTTGGCCACCTTAGAAAAGTCCTTGATGAACCTTCTATAAAATCCTGCATGTCCCAAAAAACTCCGAATGCCCTTTACCGAGGTGGGAGGAGGCAATTTCTCAATAACTTCTACTTTGGCCTTGTCCACCTCTAGTCCTCTCTGCGATACCTTATGCCCCAGCACAATTCCCTCCTTTACCATAAACTGGCACTTTTCCCAGTTTAGCACCAAGTTTGTCTCCTCACACCTCTGCAATACTTTAGCAAGGTTTCCCAAGCATTGGTCGAAGGAGTCTCCAAAAACTGAGAAATCATCCATAAAGATTTCCACAAACTGTTCAGTCATTTCTGTGAATATTGCCATCATGCATCGCTGGAACGTTGCTGGAGCATTGCACAGCCCGAATGGCATCCTTCGAAATGCAAAGGTACCATAAGGACATGTGAATGTGGTCTTATGCTAATCTTCTGGTGCTATGGCGATCTGGTTATACCCTGAGTACCCATCCAGGAAGCAATAATATTCCCTCCCAGCAAGTCTATCTAGCATTTGATCAATGAATGGCAGAGGGAAGTGATCCTTCCTAGTGCTTTTGTTCAGCTTTCAGTAGTCCATGCAAATCCTCCAACCGATTACCACCTTAGTGGGAATGAGCTCGTTGCTATCAGTTTCCACCACAGTCATGCCTCCTTTCTTGGGCACACACTGGACTGGACTCACCCAAGAGCTATTTGATATAGGGTAAATGATTCCAGCATCCAGCCATTTGATGATCTCCTTCTTCACTACTTCCTTCATTATTGGGTTAAGCCTACGCTGAGGTTCAATGGACCCTTTTTCATTGGTTTCCAGAAGGATCTTATGCATGCAAAATGAGGGACTAATTCCCTTAATGTCAGCAAGTGTCCAGCCAATTGCCTTCCTGAATATCTTCAGTGTCAGGACTAATTTCTCCTCTTGCTCTTCTATTAGAAATGCTGAGATAACGACAGGAAGAGTGGTTGTTTCTCCTAGATATGCATACTTAAGGTGAGCTGGCAGAGGCTTCATCTCTAGAGCTGGTGGTTCTTCCATTGGTGCTTTTAGCAGTCTTGAATCTGTCGTGGTTTCGAATAATGGCTCCTTCTTACTGAAGCCTTGTCTGAAATCAATCCAAGCCTATTCCTTCTCATCTTCTCCTTCGGACTCTGAGTGATCTGTCCACTCTGCTGGTGATGGCTCCTTGCAGCATCTTTCCAGTTGTTCTGATGCTAATGTATCTATCATTGACACTACAGCACATTCCTCTTCTTCACTGGCAAACCTCATGGTCTGGAGCACATTGAATGTAACCTGCTCATCCTGTACTCTCATAGTTAATTCACCCTTCTGAACATCAATGAGTGTCCGGCCAGTTGCTAGGAATGGTCTGCCTAATATAATAGGTACTTCTGCGTCAGTTTCATAATCCAGAATTATGAAATCTACTGGGAAGATGAACTTGTCCACCTTAACTAAGACATCCTCTATTTTTCCCTCTGGGTGTGCAATGGATCTATCTGCTAATTGCAGTGTAACTGTGGTAGGCCGAGCTTCTCCAATTCTTAGCTTTTTAAAGATGGCCATTGGCATAAGGTTGATACTTGCTCCCAAATCACAAAGTGCCTTGCCGAAATACTGGTTTCCAATCGAACAAGGTATGGTGAAACTGCCTGGATCTTTAAGTTTGGGTGGCAACTTATTTTGCAGTACAGCACTGCATTCTCTTGTGAGGGCAACGGTTTCAAACTCGCCAAACCTCCTTTTCTTTGTCAGAATGTCCTTCATGAACTTCACATAATTGGGCATCTGCTCCAGTGCTTCCACTAGCGGAATGTTGATGTGTAGCTGTTTCAGGACATCCAAGAACCTTCTAAATTGCTGGTCATTCTGCTGCTTCTGAAATCTTTGAGGGAAAGGGGGAGGTAGCTTGGATTGCTGCATATCCTGCTGCAGCAAAGTTGACGACTTTTGCTGCGGCATAGCTGCAGCATTCTCTCCAGAGATGTTTTCGTCCTTGCTTATCTCCTCCTTTTGCTTTTTCTTGGCGTTTTCGTTCTCCAGGGGTGCAGTGGAGTCTGTCTGGTCTTGCTCTCTTGCTTTTGGTGTTTCCATCATCTTTCCACTCCTCAGTGCTATGGCTTTACAGTGTTCTTTCCCCTCTCTCCTAGGGACTTCAGTATTGCTAGGAAGTGTCCCTGGGGGTCTGCTTTTCAGTTCATTGGCAAGCTGTCCCACTTGAGTCTCCAGAATCCTCAGTGAGGCTGCTTGACTCTGGATTAAAGCGTCATTCCTTGCCATATACTCCTTCAACAGGGATTCCAGTGAAGTGTGGGCTTCCTGAGGCTGTTGTCTCTGTTGCTGAAAGCCTGGTGGACCCTGTGGTCTTTGTGGGGCAGAGTTGCTCCCTTGTCCTGCACCATAATTGCTCCAGGAGAAATTGGGGTGTTGCCTCCATCCTGGGTTATATGTGTTGGAGTAAGGGTTGTTATTGCGATTCATATTGCCCACAAAACACACTGATTCAGGGTTTGAGGGACAAGCTTCAAATAAATGAGATCCATTGCATAGTACGCAAGATGGTCCAGTTTCCTGGACTGCATTGGTTCCTTGAGGGCGGTGAGACTGCTGGCTTTTCAAAACGTTGACTAGCGAGGCTAGCTGGGCTGTGAGAGAAGTCACTTCACTTACTTCATGCATGCCTGCTGCTTTCTTTCCATTTGAAACCTTGTCCATTGGCCATTGGTAGTTGTTACTGGCCATTCTTTCGAGCAACTCATATGCTTCATTGTATGTTTTGGACAAGAGTGCCCCATTGGCCGCTGCATCTACTATGGTCTGGGTTTGGGCATTGAGACCATTATAAAAGGTCTCCATCTGAATGCAGTAAGGGATTCCATGATGTGGGCATCTCCGTAATAGCTTTTTATACCTCTCCCACGTCTCATACAAAGATTCACCTTCTAATTGCTGGAAAGAGGTGATGTCGTTTCTCAATCTGGCATTTTTGGTAGGCGGGAAGTATTTCAGCAGAAATTTTTCTGCCAAATCACTCCAGTTAGTGATAGAGTCAGGTGGCAGAGAGTTCAACCAGGCTCTTGCTCGGTCTCTTAATGAATAAGGAAACAGCTTAAGCCTGAGCACTTCTTCTGTTACACCATTCATTTTAAAAGCATCCGTGACTTCCATGAATACTCTTAAATGAAGGTGGGGGTCCTCAGTAGGCATGCCACTGAATTGCCCAGCAGTTTGCAGCATCTGGAACATTACTGGTTTAAGTTCAAAATGTAGAGCCTCAATCTCTGGTCTCACAATGCTTGGGTTCAATCCATTCAGATTTGGTTGAACGTAAGCATTCAAGACCCTATCTCTATCGTCCATGTTGTCTGTTCCATTTTGATTTGCCATCTCCGCCTGCTGCTGGTGTGTTAGCTGTCCTCTTCTTCTTCTCAGAAGTGTTCTTTCTATTTCTGGGTCAAGGGGCAGAAGTTATCTGTCAGCCCTGCTCATACACCGTGTTACCTGCTCAATCAGGACACTAGAATAAAAGCACAACAATCCTTCACACAGTAGGGTATCTAAAAACAATTTTCAAAGTTTGACACTTCCGGGCAACGGCGCCAAAAACTTGTTGGGATACGTTTGTGTGTTATTCATACAAAGATGAATACAATATCGGTACGCAAGTGCACGTATCGTGACCAAGTAATAAAGTGATGAGTGAGTATCGTCCCACGAGGAGTGAACTGAAACTGTCTAGATACCTTTGCTGTATGAATGCTGTAGCAATGTCAAGTTGTTTCACAAAATTGGAATATGCTTGGTTTATCCGATTTTTACTGTGACTAAAGTGAAGAGTATTAAGGAATAGAAAAGGAAATATGTAAGGGGATCTGGGGTGCTCGGGGTTGCCATGGACTTCAGCATTCAGAGATGCTGTAGACTTTGCTGCAGCAAAGTCCCTGGTGCTAAACTTAGTCCTGAATGGAGTCTTCCCAGACTGCCATTCCTTACAACTCCAAGGTTCAGACACGCATTCCTGCCTTAGTCCTCACCTCTTAGTTGTGCATGCATTTCGTTATGGACTAATGGGGTACCCGTATATCCCTACATGAGGTAACCCCCTACAATCAGCCTCTTTTTCCAGCCTCCATTACCCTCCCAGGTGAATGGTGGCCTTGGATTTCTTCCTTCAAACTTCCGTTATTAAGGAAAGAAAAGTTACTGGAACAACAGCTGAATGTAAACAAAACTGCAGCAAATGTACTAACGTTAAAAATGTGCCTCAGTCCATTACAACCCCTTTGTGCAACCCCAGCTGGAAACTAGCCGAGCCTCATGGGTGCACTAGTTACAAAAAGATTAGAAACTCTAGTATGCATTCTAAAAGATAAAAACTTGTTTGCAAAATGCGGTTCTTTCTTTTCCTTTGATAAAAACGAAACCTCCGCAGAAAACTAAGTTCCTTTCTACACTACTCCTCTCCTCCCTTATGCTGCACCTTCCGGTGTTATCAGCACTCTCTCTTGTGGAATGATTTTTCTACCTAATTCTCATTTTTTTCCTTTCTCCCACGCCCCCTTTCATTCTCTATTTTTCGGTCTTTTATCAGCAGCCTCTGTGGTCCCAGAAAAGCGCCCTGGATGCTGCCATTCCTTCTGCTCTGCAGCAGGCGCCCTTGCAGCTTTTATACTCTCCACTTTCAGTAGTGGAGGCAGTCCTGTACCAACGGCTTGTAGTGATCCTGCTGCTTTCTGCCTGCACTGCTGCTGTCTGCTGCTGTCTGCTGCTACACCAAATCAAACGGAATCAGGGTATTTCGGGAGGAAGGGGCAGCTCACCCTCTATCACTTGTGGTTCTGCTATCATTGCCACAGATGCTCAGTGAAATGCTGCAGCAATGGGTAGCTGATGTCATATCTAGACGAGTCATCCTTTTTTTATTAAATCAGAGGGCAAAAATGCTTAAAACACCAGAAAATTCAGTAAATAATTATGGGAAATGCATGGAAACTATAATGAAATGTAGTTAACACAATGCAGTTATCACTTAAGACTATGCATAGATTACAGACAGCTGAATAAGGTGACTATTAAAAACAAGTACCCTCTCCCTAGGATAGATGACTTATTGGATCAACTGAAGGGAGCCTCTATTTTTTCTAAAATTGACTTGAGGTCAGGATATCATCAGATTAGGATCAAGGATGAGGATGTATCAAAAACTGCCTTCAGGACTAGGTATGGGCACTATGAGTTTCTCGTAATGTCCTTCGGGTTGACTAATGCACCTGCAATTTTCATGGATTACATGAATCGCATTTGTCGACCCTACCTAGATCAATTTGTTGTAGTGTTCATTGATGACATCTTGATATATTCTAAGAGTGAGAAAGAACATGAACAACATCTCCAAATCGTGCTGCAAGTGCTGAAAGAGAAAAAGTTATATGCTAAATTGGAGAAGTGTGAATTTTGGCTGTCAGAGGTGAAGTTTCTCGGACATGTCATCTCTAATAGAGGGGTAGCCATAGATCCTAGCAAGACGGAAGCAGTGATTAAGTGGGAGACACCAAAGACGGTTACGGAAATCAGAAGTTTCCTTGGTTTGACAGGATACTACAAGAGATTTATACAAAACTTCTCTCGTATAGCCTTGCCATTGACTAAATTGACCAGGAAGGGAAGTCCTTTCAAATGGACTGATCAATGTGATGCTAGTTTTCAGGAGCTGAAGACAAGACTGACCACTCCTCCTGTTTTAATTATTCCAGACCCCACAGGATATTTTGAAGTGTATAGTGACGCTTCAAAGAAAGGACTAGGATGTGTGCTGATGCAAGATAAGAGAGTAGTTGCTTACGCCTCTAGGCAACCGAGACCTCACGAAGGAAACTATCCAACCCATGATCTTGAATTAGCGGCAGTAGTGTTTGCCTTAAAGAGTTGGCGACACTATTTGTACGGGGCAACCTTTGAAGTATATTGTGATCATAAGAGTCTTAAATACCTCTTTGATCAGAAGGAGTTAAATATGAGGCAACGAAGATGGGTAGAATTCCTCAATGACTACAAGTTTGAGATAAAGTATCATCCCGGAAAGGCGAATGTTGTAGCAGATGCCTTGATTCGAAAATCTCTGCACATGGGTCAGATGATGGTGTATGAGATGAAGATGCTAGAGGAGTTTCGAAATTTAAAGCTAGCCACTACTCTTACTCTAAAGAATCTAGTCATTAATGGTTTAAGTATAGGGTCTGACCTTAGAGCCCAAATCAAAGAGCTTAAGCTCACGATCAATACTTACAGGATCATAAAGACCAAGGTAATTTTTCTGTCATGGAAGATGGAGCAATCATGTATCAGGGAAGGATTTGTGTCCCTCAAGAACAAGAGTTGAGGACTAAGATACTGCAGGAAGCGCATCAAAATAAATACACAATCCATCCTGGATGCACTAAAATGTACCAGGATTTAAAAAGGATGTATTGGTGGCCAGGGATGAAAAATGACATCGCTGAGTTTGTGGCGAAATGTCTCATTTGTCAAAAGGTGAAGGTGGAGCATCAAAAGCCAGCGGGATTTCTACAACCTCTTGAGATCCCTAAATGGAAATGGGATAGTATCTCGATGGACTTTGTTGTAGGTTTACCTAAGACTTCAGTGGGACATGACTCTATCTGGGTAATAGTTGACAGATTAACCAAATCTGCTCACTTTTTGCCTATAAAAATTAACTTTTCACTAGATAAATTGGCCCAATTGTACGTTCAGGAAATAGTTAGACTTCATGGGATTCCCTTAAATATTGTTTCTGATAGAGATCCGAGGTTCACGTCGAGGTTTTGGAAGGCGTTGCAAGAAGCTTTTGGTACTCAGTTGCGGTTCAGTACTGCCTACCATCCTCAGACTGACGGGCAGACAGAACGAACCATTCAAACCCTAGAAGATATGTTAAGGGCCTGTGTGATAGAGCAAGGTAAAGGATGGGATAAGTACCTACCTTTAGTAGAGTTTGCTTATAATAATAGCTATCACTCTAGTATTAAGATGGCCCCCTATGAAGCTTTATACGGTAGAAAGTGCCGATCTCCACTATGTTGGTTCGAGGTAGGAGAAAAGAACTTGTTGGGTCCTGATCTAGTTCAACAAACCACTGAACAAATCAGGATGATACGAAACAAAATACTTACAGCGCAGAGTCGGCAAAAGAGTTACTACGATAAGAGACATAGACCTCTAGAGTTTGAGGAAGGAGACCATGTATTTTTGAAACTTTCCCCGACTACTGGAATTGGTAAGTCTCTTAAAACAAGAAAGCTAAGTCCGCGATTTTTAGGACCCTACCAAATTCTAAAGAAAGTTGGGACATCAGCATATCAAGTTGCTCTCCCACCTAATTTGTCCAACCTGCATAATGTTTTCCACGTATCACAGCTGCGGAAGTATCTTTCAGATTCATCACATATAATACTGGATGAACCAATCTAAATAAAGGAGAACATGACATACCAGCTAGTACCTGCATCCATATTGGACACTGACGTGAAGCAACTGAGAAATAAAACCATTCCCCTAGTTAAGGTGTTATGGGAAGGTTTGACTCCGGAAGAAGCAACTTGGGAGCTGGAAGAAGTCATGAGGAAGAAATATCCGCAATTGTTCTTATAAGGTAATTTCTGAAATTTTGAGGACAAAATTTCTTTTAGGGGGAGAGAAATGTAACATCCTTAATTTCGTTTCTTTTATTGATAAAGGTACATAAAAAATTTAATTAAGGAAATAAAATTTATTAGACAATATTTTAGATATCTAAGGAAATATAATCCTTAGAAATTCTTCACCTTATGTATATGCATAGAAAATGTTTCTAACATTAAGAGAACAAATAAAGAAGGAAAATCTAATAGGAAAGAAATTAGAAATAACATACTAAAGAGATGCAAAATTCTTGGATAAGAAAGATAAATTTTTAGAAACAAGTAAAGGTCTTAAAATTTCAAAGAACATTGAATTAGGGTAATTTTTCCGAATTCAAGAACTATAGTTACTAAGTTTAAATTCTTTACCCATACATTGGGCTTTTACCTATGGACACTTCATATAGAGTTTTTCCACTTCACATAAGTTTCAAGCAAGCCCATTGGATAACCTAAACAAGAAATTAAACATAGACTTGGACTAGGATATAGTAATTTCACCAATAGCCCAAAAATTATGAAAATGTGACCAAGCCCACCAAGAAAGGAAGAATTTTATCCAAAGCAAAGAAAATGGGTAGGACAAGCCCATAATGGGTAGGAATAAGCCCAAATCCAAGAGGAAAAATAAAATAAAATAACTTAGATGATGATATAATAATAAGAATTAAAGATATATGTGTCATGGATATGTTGGAACTGGAATCATTCAATTTGGAGTCCATATAAGGGAGATATGAGCCGATTAGTAGACAAATGTCAGAAAATGGGTCATCAGGGAAAAATATGTTAGGATAGCTTCGGTATTTTAATTTCTGGGAACAATCTATAAGGAATTAAAATAAATGGTTAACATAAGAATTAAAGATATATGTGTCATGGATATTTTGGAACTAGAATCAATCAATTTGGAGTCCATATAAGGGAGATATGAGCCGATTAGTAGACAAAGGTCAGAAAATGGGTCATCAGGGAAAAATATGTTAGGATAGCTTCGGTATTTTAATTTCTGGGAACACTCTATAAGGAATTAAAATAAATGGTAAACATAAGAATTAAAGATATATGTGTCACGGATATTTTGGCACTGGAATTACTCAATTTAGAGTTCATAAGAGGTAGATATGATCCGATTAGTAAGCAGAGGTCAGAAAATGTTTATTGAGGGAAGAGTATGTTATTAAAGCTTTAGTTTTTGAATTTCTGGGAATATTCTGTAGGAAATTAAAATAGTGCGCCAACATAAAAATTATAGTTATATGGTCATGGAATTTTACCAACTGGAATAACGCAATTTGGAGTTCAAATTTGAGAGATATGGTCTAATTAGTCAGTAAAGGTCAGAACCTACACGAGAAGAAATAATACTAAATTTAAAGGAGTAATAACACCATGATATCATACTATTTTGTTGATATGATTAACATAATAGTTTTAGATAATTGTCTTAGCTTTTCATAGACACTAAGATCATCTTAATCGGAGTTAAAATGAGAGAGTTATACTCTGATTTGTAAGCAAAGACTGTGTTAAAAGTTAGTAAAACCTATTTTCAATATTTTTCTACCCGAGATGAATTTTTAAGGTAATAGTAGAAATCAATTTGAGGAAAAATGCTCTATAAAATTTGTAAGAACATGTGTTGAAAATGATATAAGTAGAAATAAAATGACTAAATGCCTAGACATAAAGAAAATGAAAAGAATTATTCTAGTTACTGGAAAAAAAATTGTGATTTGTGAAAAGTGCATGTCTAAGGAAAGCTCTGGCAAGGAAAGACTTAGTACTTAAGCGTGTCCATTAGTGACCCACCTCTCTTTTCTGGGAACTTTCCTGGTGCGCTGTTTACAGACTATAATTACTATCCAGTTATCGAGGTATTTGTGTGAAATTTTGACATGGAAATATTTTATCAAGTGAAAATTAGAAAATGATTATATTCATGGCATAATTTCAGTTTACCAATGAATTTTGAGAATGATTATGTTTTGATACATTATGGCATGAGAATATAATGAACATACTCGTTATTGGAATCATATTTTCGGCTATTTTCGGCTATTAATATGAAAAGAAAAGAAATGAGCACGGTCACATGGCAATCCGTGTGGTGCACCAGTAGGGGACGCCCTACCAACGGTTATGATTATATTCATGAGAAAAGAAAGAGAAAGTGTGCCATGTCGGACGGAGCGCCGTACCGAAAAGTAGAGAATACTTACCCGACCGGGGTATCTTGAAGTAAGAATAAGTTGATAGCCATCATATGAAATTCAAAAAAATAGTTATTCATGCCATACATGTCATAACTGTATAATTTTCATGTGCATGATAAAGTGCATTCATGTGACCTAAAGATATTTTCTGTAATTTATACAGCTGAACATGACATGATGAACTATAATGGTAAATTATGATTTATTGTTGAACTTACTGGGATTTAATTCTCACTATATTTCCATATCATGTTCAGAAGAATAAATATACAGATATTCTCTATGACACTTATTATCTCTGTACGTTGGATCGAGGTGCCCTACCTTGGGCAACTTCCAGTTATTTCAGATATAACTGTCGTAGATGTAACTGAGATTCCGGTGGACGTGCCACCCGAACCAGTGTCCCCGGAAAATAGTCGATATAGATGATTAGAACTAATATGTATCTTTGTACAAATGTTTGTAAAATAATGGTGTGTAGTTTGTAAAATAATAGTGTGTATGAAACTCAGTATTGTATAAATTAAATAAATGTTATATTGAGTTAAGTTGTAACGAGGTAATAACTTCATGGTATTTAAAAAAAAATTACATAAATGGAGTTGTTACACACAGTCATTGGCCTCTTGCCAGTACGCTCTCCTTTTTCTCTGACATTTCTGCTAGAATTTTGTGGCCCATTCTTCCTTTTCCAAAACTTCTGTCTTTGTTTCTCATCTTCCACTGCCCTCAAACTCTTCTCTAGGAGTCTGCATTTGTTTATTATAGGTACAAACTCCCTGATCTCCATAGCTATAACAACATTCTTTATCTTTGGGTTCAGTCCCCCTTCGAACTTAACAGCCTTCTAATATTTCCTCTTAGATTTTCTTTCTTTACCTATTCCATTAATATTAGAACATTTCTATGCATACATGTAAGGTGAAGAATTTCTAAAGATTATATTTCCTTATATATCTAAAAATTGTCTAATAAATTTTATTTCCTTAATTAAATATTTATGTACCTTTATCAATAAAAGAAATGAAATTAGAGATGTTACTTTGAATACTTTCGTACTTTTATTAATACATGAAACGAAATTAGGGATGTTACAAAGATTATATCATAGCAAAATTATTTTCCAATAAAGGAGTTGGAAGAAGTTGCTATTCTTCTTCCAATTATAAGAAACATTAGATTGGTCATGCATTTAATTTTAACCCTTTTCAAATGTCACATTGGGTAAGCATTGTAGTTGTTCAAGCACTTCATCGCTAGTTAAATATGTAGATGCAATATTATTTTTCACTTTACCATCAAATGCTCTCCTATTTTGACACCATGGATGATCAGTTGGCAAGAAGCAACGATAGCTCTTGTAACATAATTTGTTTCTTAAAGAAATGGTAAATAGGCATGCATATCATCTCTCAGAGACTTAGGGCTGGTAATAAAAAGTGTCATCATGAAATATAGTTGTTTCATGCATTTCCAAGAAGGCAAGTTATATGGTATAAGAACAAATAGCTAAATAATATGGTTATCACTCATGTTCCTATATGGTAGGATGTCGTCACTTACTAAACTCATCCTAACATTTCTAGGATCAACCAAGAAATTAGGATAATGCTTATCAAAGGACTTCTAAGTAATAAAGTTGCCTAGGTGCCTTAACACACCATCATTAACACGTTCATCCTTGTGCCACCTTAGGTCTTTAGCATTGTGTCTTGTCATGTATAGTCTTTACAACCTTGATTTAATTAGAAAATAATGCAATACTTTAGGTGCTTCTTTCTTGCCTTTTTGCTCATTTGATTTCCATCTAGACAATTTGCACTTAAAGCATGATTGTGCATTGTCATGTTCTTGCTAATATAAAATGCAATCATTCTTATACGCATATATTTTTGTGTAGTCTAACCCCAAGTCTTGAGCAACCTTATTGGCTTCATAGTAAGACTTAGCTACCAAGGTCCCCTTCGACAATACTTCAGTAAATAAGTCCAACAACATATCCATAACTTATCACTTCAATGATTTAGGCACTTCAAATTAAGTAACATAACTATGAATGACAACTTTAACACATTGTCACAATTTGGATATAGATTTTTTTTAACATTTCCTAGTAATTAGTAAAACTTTTTTGTATGCAAATTTGGCTTTTTGTTGTTTACTACATGGCTATTCATCTTCTCTATGTTTGCAACTCCATGTGCATCTTGTATCAACCCAGCTATGTCATCCTCCACAACATTGTCTTCTAAATGATCATGGACTTCATTAAGGGAATATGAAGGAATTCTTAAGACTTCTCCATGAAGATCCCAAACCTCATAAGATTGTCAAAAACCACTCTTCAACAAATCAAACCTTACTTCATGTCTGAACTTGAACACTACATTGCTACATTTTTTGCATACGAACAAAAGTAGCCTACACTTGATAGATTATATGCCCACTTGAAAAAATATCCACCCTTTTTATGTACCTTGGATCAGCTCTATTCAACCTTCAACCAACTTTCATCCATAATATTTCCTACAATTTTTTGTTAGAGTGAAAGTGAAAAAATGGAAAAGATATTCACATGTGTCCTTATAATGAAAATTACCTACAATAAATAATAAAACCAAATAAACAATGTCAATAAATAAATATGATGTTTATGTGAGTCATGTAATGATTGTAAACTAATATTAATTTACAATAACCATGTTCTAAATAGTAGAATCATCATATGAAGAATCATCATTAAGAAACTCTTCTTCGCTATCTTTTTTGATACTTTCTTCTATATCATTGTCATCAATAAACTGTACTTTTGTGTTACTCCTTATGCAATACTCGCCTTTGTGAGTTAAAACAATTTGAGGTTGGACATCATCCCTATTTTACACCATTGTATGGATTACTTCATTACTAATTGTCACATTATTATCAACTTTTAACTATTTATCAGCATCCTTGTTGACCCCAATAATATGACTTAAAAGGCTTTGATAATAAAAAAAACATGTAAAAAGAGATTTTTCAAAAAAAAAAGAATGAGTTTTCAAGAAAAGCATCAAGCACTCATGGAAATTTTCAAGGAATACATTAATCTCTCATGGACGCAAGTCAAAGGAACCTCAAGGATTGAAGAAAGTTGTTATTTCTTATGTATCCTAGACTCAGTTTCCTTATAAAAGAAAATTTGGAGAACCATGAACTTATAAAATGTTTATCAAAATCTTTAAGATTGGTTTTCTTATGTATGTTGGTTAAAAGTTTGTGAAATTTCTCATAACTTAACATTTTCAAAGTGCAACAAAAGCTTGTTAAGTTTAATAGGTGCCTGTTTGTACGAAATAGATCAATTTTACAAACTAGTGACCAACAGGCACTTGTTAGCTTTTTGATTTGAATTCCAACGGTTACTAAACTAATAGGTGACTGTTTAAGGTAACAGACACCTGTTTAGTTCTAAATTTTTGAAATGGGTCTATTTTACATGATAATAGGTGCTTATAATCTTCAATAGAAGCATGTTCAAGTTCTGAATGCCTAGATTCAAAGTATTTTACATAATAACAAGAACTTACAGCTTTCAATAGTTGTTTGTTGCCAGAACATGAAAGAAATTAAAGCCTTTCCAATAGGATTATTTCATTTAATTCAATTCTTGATAGTCACCAATGGCTATATTCTTCATTTCTCTATAAATACTAGGCTCTATTGAACTTTGGAGAATAAAAAAAATTTCTAGGCTTTGTGTTTATCTTTTAAGCTCTTGAGTATTTTGGTTTTCTAATATAGGGTGCTTTATTGTATTAATACCTACATCTATCTTCTCCGTGAGTTGTAATTCAAGAGGAGGTCCCTTGAAGTTTTGGTGTGGGAAAGATTGATTGTAAGTTATTGTAAAGGGAAAGAACCCAATTCCCATCTTGGATTGAGTTTTTTTTTCAATGGCTCACCAGTGCCTATTTGTAAATTTATGGTTATAATGGAAATCTCAAGTTGAGGCTTGGGGACTAGATCTAAGCTTAGTAGTTAAACTAAACCAAGATAAATCTATGTGTCTTCCCTATCCCTTTTTATTTTGTAAGTGATTGGTTTTATTCTTGTTTCATCTTTTCTCAAAATATTTAGTTTGGTTTTGGCTTTTCTATTCTTTTTTGGATTTTGGCATTTTGAACTTTATGTTGTTGCTTTAAACATTTTATTTGTGAAAATTTTTTTTGTAACAACTCCATTTAAGTATCAATTTTTTTTAATACCATGAAGTTATTACCACATTACAACTTAACTCAAAATAACATTTATTTAATTTATACAATACAGAGTTTACATACATGTCATTAATCAAAACATACGTACAACATATCAAACACATAAAAAACTACATCTTATTTATTCTGGTTGACCAATTTCGGAGATATAGGTGCGGGTGGTTGCACCTTCACCGGGATCTAAGCCAACTCGACCACAAACATTTTATTTGCTTCTGGGATCTGCCCAACAAAAAGTACTCGATCTAACGGGCACTAAAAGCCAGAGCCATAGAAAAAAATCTGCATAACTAATTTTCTGAACATGATATGGAAATATAGTGAGAATTAAATCTCAGTAAGTTCAACAATAAATCATCATCAATATTGCTCATCACGTCATGTTTAGTTGTATAAACTATAGCAAATATCTTTGGTCACATGAATGCACTATATCTATGCACATAAGAATCGTACAATAATGACATGTATGACAGGATTAACTATTTTCAGAATATCATATGATGACTATCAATTTATTCTTATATCAAGCTACCCTGGTCAGGGTGAGTATTTTCTACTCTCCGGTACGGGCTTTTCTCGCTCCGTCAGACATGGCCCACTTTCTCTTTCTTTTCTCATTAACATGATCATAACTGTTGGTAGGGCGTCCCCTACTGGTGCACCACACGGATTGCCATGTGACCATGCTCATTTCTTTTCTTTTCAGAATGATAGCCAAAAATATGCTTTCAATAACAAGTATGTTCAACAAGATATAACTATTACCAAAAATCATTGGTAATCATGCCATGAACAGAACAATTTCAAACATCACTTTATAAAATATTTCCTTGTCAAAATTTCACACTTAAGACGGTAAGAAGTTCATACAATGGCAATGGCTATGGCATATACTAGTCATTTATTATTTTCATTTATAAGATTCTTGGTGTGCACAGTCGCAGGTACACCCAAATTAATACCTTATCTCAAAACTAACCTGTAGTAGTGGGAGTAAGGGTTGATCCCACAGAGACTGGAATTACCTTATGTGATTAAGAAAGGGGGGTTTGATAATTGTGAATAAAGTAAATTAAACAATAATGAAAATAGTGAAAAGAGTAATTAATGAGAAAAGCGTTGGTTTCGGTCGATATTCACCATCAAGAGATTGCATCGATCATTGACAAAATCATCAATCTTAAACCAAATATCTATCATTGGGACTCTATCCCAATTCCTCCTTAAGCCTAGTGAATTGATAACAATCGTACCAATTAAACTCTAATTGATAAAAATTCCTTTAACACATCGGCAAAGTCTAACTTATCAACTGCATTAAGAACGAGAGAAACTGATAGAGCTAAATGAATATAAGCAAATCGATTATATTTAATTTAGTTGATCATTCATCATAAGGTTAATGATTTATAATTCAAAATCTTTAATCCTATTTGCTTCATGAATCAAGTAATGAAAACTTTGTTCAAAACCTAATTCAGTAGTAGACTTAGACATACAATATACTAGTAGGCCTCCTAGCAATCACATGAAAAATCATTTAGAAAAGAAAAGCAAATGAATAAACAATACCTAGTTAAGATTGAACTATTGAAAACAATTCCAAATCTCACAATGCATAAGGGTCCCTTGAGGTTTCAATCTACCTCAACCAACTAAAAAGAACTAGCCACGCAGGGCCATAAGAAAATTTAAAGAAGAATTGCAGAACTTGGATGAAGAATTGGATCCATTCTCTGCTTGTTTTGCTCCCTTTTTATAGATTAACTCCTCCTAATCGAAGTATGATTATATTTAGGTCAAATCTCAGTCCATCAGGCTTCAATTGGAGTGAAAAAGACCTAAAAGCGCAAAAATCATCATTCTGGTGCGACGGCGGGCGCCGCGGCGCTCCGGAGACAAGGCCACGGGGCGCCGCGGCGCTCACTTGCTGCGAAGCTTTCCAGGTTGTTCAGCACCGCGGTGCCTAGAAAACGCCAGTATGTTCGAAAGTGACGAACACAAAACTTGTAGCTCTATGTCTTTGCTTTCCTTAGCCGCTGTAATCACCTTAATCCAATCTAAATTGAAGGAGATATGCTAAAATTAGTGACCAAAGGTCAGAATTCATCTTACTACACTGTGATGCTGATTTGCAAGCTCTGTAATGCCATGAAATATCCCGAATCTGACCAAGTGTTCAACATCAAAGTTGTAGATGATTGTGTTATATTTTGATAGCCACTTGAATCACTTTAATTGGAGTTCATAAGAGGGCGATATGCTCAAAACAGTGCTGAAAGGTCTGAAATCGCTACAATGTAGCATTTTTCCATGAACTTCTTATCTTTTTCTTCTCTTTTCTTCTTCCTTTGTTCCTACAACACAAAACACAAAACTAAGCTAATTTCCTAATTATATTTCACTTAAATCAAACAAAAAGTAAGTTTAAAGGTATTAATATCATGCTTAATTAAGATCACATCAATTCTTCTTTTTTAAATATTAATTTTATTTCTTTATTTTCTTGATGCAGGTTTTCATCCTAATTAACCTTCTCTTACTAATCAGAGCATAACGCCCTCAATTTAACTCCGATATAGGTGATCTTGGTGTCAATTTCAAGATAAAACAATTATCTAAAACTATTATGTTGAACATTTTAGTGAAATACTAAGAAATAAAGACGATATTACTCCCTCCAATTATAGGTTATTTCTTCTTGGATAAGTTTTGACCTCTACCTACTAATCTGTCCATATCTCCCTCATACGAATTCCAAATTAAGTTATTCCAGTGGCTAAAAATCCAAGACACACATAGAAATAATTTTTATTTTAATCATTTATTTTAATTCCCTACATAATATTCCTAGAAATTAATATACAGAAGCAATCCTAAAATATTCTTCCCTGATTAAAAAATTTCTGCCCATTGCTTACAAATTGGACCATATCTACCTCATACGGACTCTAAATTGAGTGATTTTAGTGGCTAAAAATCCATGACACATATATCTATAATACTTATGTTAACCATTTATTTTAATTCCCAACATAAAATTCCCAGCAATTAAAATACAGAAGCTATTATAACATATTCTTCTCTGATTAACCATTTTATGATCACTGCTTACTAATCGGATCATATCTACCTCATATGGACTCCAAATTGAGTGATTCCAATGGCTAAAAATCATAGATCTACATTGTTCATGTTAACCATTTGTTTTAATTCCTAACCGATTCTTCCCAGAATTTTAAAAATAGAAGCTTAAAAGTTTTCCATCCATAGCCATACCTATGCAGAACTATCTACACTAGCCTAAGTATTTAAAAATACATAATATGTAATATGATATAGCAACATCCATGACCAATCATGAAAGTTCTAAGATCAAAATCTCATATAAATATTATAAGTTTCAAAATTTTTCTTCAAAAAGAAATATTGTTAAACTTACCTGGAGCACTTAGTCCTCTAGACTTCTCCTTCCTCTTTCTTCCTTTATTCCTCTCCTTTCCTCACTCTTCCTTGCTTCTATTTTTCCTCTCTCTCACTTGGATGAAAATTCTAATGTTGTAAGGGTGGTTTTTGCTTAAATAGACCATCAAATAATTCAGCTTTCATGATGATGGGTCTACCTTATCACAATTAGGATACACTTGGTTGAATTTTTGGAAAACAATCAACTTATGTTCTTATCTTCCTCTTTCTTAGTCAAGATATGCATAGCAAAAGGAGATTTGTATTTTGAAAATTATGATAATATGTTTCTAAGATAAAGGACAAGATCCCTTTGATTTAGGGATTCATTTCCTTTTTCTTTTGTCTTAATCAATTATGATAGGTTTGCCTTTTTAGGTGGCAAATTTCTAGCCCTTGAATCTCCATTATTTGGTAGAAATTATTTGTGTGGGATATGAATGTTTTGTCCTAATGCCATGTATTATAATACCACTTGCTAAAATTATGAGTGTAGGATATAGATGTTTTGTCCTAAAGCCTTGTATTACCATACCACTTGCTAAAATTATGAATGTAGGATATCACACCACTTGCTAAATTTTTGTCTTAATGCCATGTCACCTAATCTTGATTACACCATTATTTCATCAGTTTACTTTTATTCTTATTTTGATTTTTCCTCTTGGGTTTGGGCTCATTCTTGCCCATTTTCTTTACTTTAGTTAAAATTCTACCTTTCACCATGGGCTTGGTCACATTTTCATGATTTTTGGGCTACCGGTCCAATTTCTATATCCTAGTCCAAGTCTATGTTTTATTTCTTCATTGGGCTATCCTATTGGCTTGCTAAAAATTTATGTGAAGTAGAAAAATTCTATATGAAGTGTCCATAGGTGAAAGCCCAATTTATGGGTGGAGATACTAAACTTAGTAACTTTTGCTCTTAAATTAAGAAAAATTACCCTAATCCGATCTTCTTGAAATTTTAAGACCTTTACTTACTTCACAAAAATTTCTCTTCCTTCCCTAAGAATTTCACCTTTCTTTAGCATGTTTATTTCTAATATTTCCTCTTCGGTTTTCTTTCTTTACCTATTCCATTAATATTAGAACATTTCTATACATACACGTAAGGTGAAGAATTTCTAAGGATTATATGTCCTTAGATATCTAAAAATTGTTTAATAAATTTTATTTCCTTAATTAGATATTTATGTAACTTTATCAATAAAAGAAATGAAATTATGGATGTTACTTTGAATACTTTTGTACTTTCATTAATACATGAAAC
This sequence comes from Gleditsia sinensis, assembly GCA_037074535.1. Lineage (NCBI taxonomy): Eukaryota > Viridiplantae > Streptophyta > Magnoliopsida > Fabales > Fabaceae > Gleditsia > Gleditsia sinensis. The sequence goes on from CM073468.1 coordinate 31,764,280, forward strand.
GAAATTAGGGATGTTACATTTCACTCCCCCTAAAAGAAATTTTGTCCTCAAAATTTTAGAAATTACCTAATAACAACAATTTCAGATATTTCTTCCTCATGACTTCTTCTAGCTCCCAAGTTGCTTCTTCCGGAGTCAAACCTTCCCATAACACCTTAACTAGGGGAATAGTTTTGTTCTGCAATTGCTTCACGATAGTGTCCAATATAGATGCTTGTACTAGCTGGTATATCATGTTCTCCTTTATTTGGATTGGTTCATCTCGTATCACATGTGAGGAGTCTGGAATATAATTCTGGAGCTGTGATACGTGGAAAACATTATGCAAGTTGGACAAATTAGGTGGGAGAGCAACTTGATATGCTGACGTCCCTACTTTCTTCAAAATCTGATAGGGTCCCAAAAATCACGGACTTATCTTTCTTGTTTTAAGAGACCTACCAACTCCAATAGTCGGGGAAAGTTTTAGAAATACATGGTCTCCTTCCTTAAACTCCAAAGTTCTATGTCTCTTATCGTAGTAACTCTTTTTCTGACTCTGAGTTGTAAGTATTTTGTCTCATATCATCCTGATTTGTTCAGTGGATTGTTGAACTAGATCAGGACCCAAAAAGTTCTTTTCTCCTACCTCAAACCAACATAGTGGAGATCGGCACTTTCTACCGTTTAAAGGTTCATAGGGGGCCATCTTATTACTAGAGTGATAGCTATTATTATAAGCAAACTCTACTAAAGGTAGGTATTTTTCCCATCCTTTACCTTGCTCTATCACACAGGCCCTCAACATATCTTCTAGGGTTTGAATGGTTCGTTCTATCTACCCGTCTGTCTAAGGATGGTAGGCAGTACTGAACTACAACTAAGTACCAAAAGCTTCCTACAATGCCTTCCAAAACCTCGATGTGAACCTCGGATCGCTATCAGAAACGATATTTAAGGGAATTCCATGCAATCTACCTATTTTCTGGACGTACAATTGAGTTAATTTATCTAGTGAATAGGTCATTTTTATGGGCAAAAAGTGAGCAGATTTGGTTAATCTATCAACTATTACCCAGATAGAGTCATGTCCCACTGAAGTCTTAGGTAATCCCACAACAAAAGTCCATTGAGATGTTGTCCCATTTCCATTTAGGGATCTCAAGAGGTTGTAGAAATCCCGCTGGCTTTTGATGCTCCACCTTCACCTTTTAACAAATGAGATATTTGGCCACAAACTCGGCATTGTCCTTTTTCATCCATGGCCACCAATACATCCTCTTTAAATCATGGTACATTTTAGTCCATCCAGGATGGATTGTGTATTTACTCTTATGCACTTCCTGCAGGATCTTAGTCCTCAAATCTCATTCTTAAAGGACACAAATCCTTCCTTAATACATAATTGCTCCATCTTCCTTGACAGAAAAATTACCTTGGTCTTTATGATCCTGTAAGTATTGGTCGTCAGCTTGAGCCTCTTTGATCTGGGCTCTAAGTTCATACCCTATACTTAAACCATTAATGACTAGCTTCTTTGGAGTAAGAGTAGTGGCTAGCTTCAAATTTTGAAACTCCTCTAGCATCTCCATCTCATACACCATCATCTGCCCCATATGCAGAGATTTTCGACTCAAGGCATCTGCTACAACATTCACCTTCCCAGAATGATACTTTATCTCAAACTTGTAGTCATTGAGGAATTCTACCCATCTTCATTGCCTCATATTTAACTCCTTCTGATCAAAGAGGTATTTAAGACTCTTATGATCACAATATACTTCAAAGGTTGCCCCGTACAAATAATGTTGCCTAATATTTAAGGCAAACACCACTGCTGCCAATTCAAGATCATGGGTTGGATAGTTTCCTTCGTGGCGTCTCAGGTGCCTAGAGGCGTAAGCAACTACTCTCTTATCTTGCATCAGCACACATCCTAACTCTTTCTTTGAAGCGTCACTATACACTTCAAAATGTGCTGTGCAGTCTGGAATAATTAAAACAGGAGGAGTGGTCAGTCTTGTCTTAAGTTCCTGGAAACTAGCTTCACATTCATCAGTCCATTTGAAAGGACTTCCCATCTTGGTCAATTTAGTCAATGGCAAGGCTATACGAGAGAAGTTTTGTACAAACCTCCTGTAGTATCCTGCCAAACCCAGGAAACTTCTGACTTCCGTAACCATCTTTGGTCTCTCCCACTGAATCACTACTTCCGTCTTGCTAGGATCTACGGCTAGCACTCTATTAGAGATGACATGTCCGAGAAACTTCACCTCTGACAGCCAAAATTCACACTTCTCCAATTTGGCATATAACTTTTTCTCTTTCAGCACTTGCAGCACGATTCAGAGATGTTGTTCATGTTCTTTCTCACTCTTAGAATATATCAAGATGTCATCAATGAACACTACAACAAATTGATCTAGGTAGGGTCGAAAAATGCGATTCATGTAATCCATGAAAATTGTAGGTGCATTCGTTAACCCGAAGGGCATTACGAGAAACTCATAGTGCCCATACCTAGTCCTAAAGTCAGTTTTTGGTACGTCCTCCTCCTTGATCCTAATCTGATGATATCCTGACCTCAAGTCAATTTTAGAAAAGATGGAGGCTCCCTTCAGTTGATCCAATAAGTCATCTATCTTAGGGAGAGGGTACTTGTTTTTTATAGTCAACTTATTCAGCTGTCTGTAACCAATGCATAGTCTCAAGCACCCATCTTTCTTCTTAACAAACAATACAGGAGCTCCCCAAGGTGATACACTCGGTCTAATGAATTGCTTGTCTTATAGTTCTTCCAACTGTTTCTTGAGTTCCTGTAGTTCCTTCGAGGCCATTCTATATGGTGCAATAGAGATAGGCCCTGTCCCAGTTAGGAGATCAATAGAGAACTCTATCTCTCTCTTGGGAGGTAAGCCCTGAATATCTGATGGAAATACTTCAAGAAACTCGTTGGCTATTGGGATTTCATCAAGCGTCGATTCGACTTCTAGGTTCGATAAATACAAGAGAATGTATCCAAGTACTCCATTCTTCAACTCCCTATTAACTTGATTGGCATTAAGCATCAATAACTGGACCTCCTCTTTCGGAGTAAGAGGTAGAAATTCAATGGTCTTGTTACAAAAATTCAGCAAGACTCGATTTCTAGACATCCAGTCTAACTCTAGAATGACCTCAATACCTCTTAAAGGTACACAAATGAGGTTTATAGAAAAAGTTTTCTCCTGGATGGTGACTTGACAGTCCTTACATACAGAGGAAGTTAATACCCTTTTCCCTGTAGGGGTTACTACAGATAGCTCGTAGGGAGTTTCAGAAATAGGAAACTGAAACTTCCTAATACATTCTTCCGATATAAATGAATGACTAGCACCAGAGTCAAATAACACCATAAGAGCAAATCCATAGATATAGCATATACCTTGAATCATTTCAGAAGATTGAGCTGCCTCTTGGTCGCTCAAGTTAAAAACCCTTCCTTTCACTTGAGGCCTCTGTTCTAGCTGCTTCCCCACATTCTGTGAGCAGTTTCTCACAAAATGACCCTTCTTGTCCCATGTAGCATGGCTGATTACCATGCATGCGTCCGCACTTAGCACACTTGACTAAGGGGAGGTCTTGTTGGAAAGGTCTGGGACCCGCAATCAATGGCCTCTTACCAGCTCCATATCCACTTCTTCTCACGTTCTTGCTAGGGTTGGAAAAATTTTTCTTCCTTTTCCATAGGTTTCGCCTTTACTTTTCGTCCTCCACTGCCTTTAATCTTTTCTCCAAGAGTCTGCATTTATTGATCAGAGGCACAAACTCCCTAATCTCCATAGCTACAACAGCATTCTTTATGTCCGGGTTCATTCCCTCTTCGAACTTAACAGCCTTCCATGCTTCATCAGGGTTAAATCGCAGATAAGAGGAGAACTTAGACAATTTCACGAATCTCGCGATGTATTGGTCTATAGTCATGCTACCCTGCCGGAGCTAGAGAAATTCGATCTCTTTCTCTGCCCTCACAATACTTGGAAAGTACTTTTCCAAAAAGGTGTCTTTCAACACCTGCCAAGTGATCTGCCTTCCCTGGTGAGCTAAAAGTTCTCTAGCTCTACACCACCAGTATTCTGCTTCATCTTTTAGCATATATGCAGCAAAGATTACTTGCTGCTCCTCAGTACAGCCCATCACTTCAAAGATTTTCTCTAACTCCCTTAGCCATCTTTCAGCTACAATCGGGTCAAAGCCGCCTTGAAAATAAGGTGGCCTAGTCCTCAGGAACTCAGATATGCCGTTATCATTTCCAGCCATCCAATTGTTAACATCATTCACACCATTCGAGTTATTAACATTCAAGAGGTATTATAGAATTTGATTAGTGGTCATGGTTGTGCAGGGTTTCCTCCGCATTATCTGTCGGATTTCTCCTTGGTGGTACCATTTCCTATTGTGGCAAAAACAAAGTTATGCTGCTATTGTGTTGATTAAGCGCAATACTTATTTCAAAAATATATAACAGCAGTCATAACACCACCTCAGCATGTAGGTAGGAAACACTAGTAATTTCTTACCTATATGAATTCACTGATCCCTACACAGCACAACCACAAACATACTCAAGACAATATAAGATCGATTCAGATAACCATCCACCCACTGGCCATCTAGGATCGACTTGCTCTGATACCAATTACGTAACAACTCCATTTAAGTATCAATTTTTTTTTAATACCATGAAGTTATTATCTCGTTACAACTTAACTCAAAATAACATTTATTTAATTTATACAATACAGAGTTTACATACATGTCATTAATCAAAACATACGTACAACATATCAAACACATAAAAAACTACATCTTATTTATTCTGGTTGACCAATTTCGGAGATAAAGGTACGGGTGGTTGTACCTTCACTGGGATCTAAGTCAACTCGACCACAAACATTTTATTTGCTTCTAAGATCTGCCCAACAAAAAGTACTCGATCCAACATGCACTAAAAGTCAGAGCCATTGAAAAAAATCTGCATAACTAATTTTCTAAACATGATATGGAAATATAGTGAGAATTAAATCCCAGTAATTTCAACAATAAATCATCATCAATATAGCTCATCATGTCATGTTCAACTGTATAAACTACAGCAAATATCTTTGGTAACATGAATGCACTATATCTATGCACATGAGAATCGTACAATAATGACATATATGACAGGATTAACTATTTTGATAATATCATATGATGACTATCAATTTATTCTCATATCAAGCTACCCCAGTCAGGGTGAGTATTTTCTACTCTCCGATATGGGCTTTTCTCGCTCCGTCTGACATGGCCCACTTTCTCTTTCTTTTCTCATTAACATGATCATAACCGTTGGTATGGCGTCCCCTACTTTTGCACCACACAGATTCCCATGTGACCGTGCTCATTTCTTTTCTTTTCACGATGATAGCCCAAAATATGCTTTCAATAACAAATATGTTCATCAAAATATAACTATTACCAAAAATCATTGGTAATCATGTCATGAACATAACTATTTCAAATATCACTTTATAAAAAATTTCCTTGTCAAAATTTCACACTTAAGATGCTAAGAAGTTCGTACAATGGCAATGGCTATGGCATATACTAGTCATTTATTATTTTTATTTATAAGATTCTTCTTCTTTTTTAAATATTAATTTTATTTCTTTATTTTCTTGTACAGGTTTTCATCCTATCTAATATTCACTTACTAATTGAGCATGACTCTCTCAATTTAACTCCGATGTAAGTGATCTTGGTGTCAATTTCAAGATAAAACAATTATCTAAAACTATTATGTTGAACAAGTTAATGTAATATTAAGAAATCAAGATGATATTACTCCCTCAAATTACACGTTATTTCTTTTTGGATAGGTTCTGACCTCTACCTACTAATCTGTCCATATCTCCCTCATAAGAATTCCAAATTAAGTTATTCCAGTGGCTACAAATCCATCACACATATAGTAATAATGTTTATGTTAATCATGTATTTTAATTCCCTACAAAATATTCCCAGAAATTAATACACAAAAGAAATCCTAAAATATTCTTCCCTGATTAACCAATTTCTGGCCACTGCTTATTAATCAGACCATATCTACCTCATATGGACTCTAAATTGAGTGATTCCAGTGGCTAAAAATCCATGACACATATATCTATAATTCGTATGTTAACCATTTATTTTAATTCCCTACATAAAATTCTCAAAAATTAAAACACTGAAGCTATTTTAACATATTCTTCTCAGATTAACCATTTTCAGACCACTACTTACTAATCGGATAGTATCTACCTCATATGGACTCTAAATTGAGTGATTCCATTGGTTGAAAATCCGTGAGACATAGATCTACATTTTTCTTGTTAACCATTTGTTTTAATTCCTAACGGATTTTTCCTAGAAGTTTAAAAATAGAAACCTAAAAGTTTTCCATCCATAGCCATACCTATCCAGAACTATCTACACCAGCCTAAGTATTCAAAAATACATAATATGTAACATGATATAGAAAAATTCATGACCAATCACGAAATTTCTAAGATCCAAAATCTCATATAAATATTATAAGTTTCAAAAGTTTTCTTCAAAAAGAAATATTGTTAAACTTACCTGGAGCACTTAGTCCTCTAGACTTCTCCTTCCTCTTTCTTCCTCTCCTTTCCTCACTCTACCTTGCTTCTATTTTTCCTCTCTCTCACTTGGATGAAAATTCTAATGTTGTAAGGGTGGTTTTGCTTAAATATACCATCAAATAATTCAACTTTCATGATCATGGTTCTACCTTATCACAATTAGGATACACTAGGTTGAATTTTTGAAAAACAAACAAGTTATGTTCTTGTCTTCCTCTTTCTTAGTCAAGATATGCATAACAAAAGGAGATTTGTATTTTGAAAATTATGATAATATGTTTCTGAGATAAGGGACAAGGTCCCTTTGATTTAGGGATTCTTTTTCTTTTTCTTTTGTCTTAATCAATTATGATAGGTTTGCCTTTTTAGGTAGCAAATTTCTATCCCTTGAATCTCCATTATTTGGTAGAAATTATTTATGTGGGATATAAATGTTTTGTCCTAATGCCATGTATTATCATACCACTTGCTAAAATTAAGAGTGTAGGATATAGATGTTTTGTCCTAAAGCCTCGTATTATCATATCACTTGCTAAAATTATGAATCTAGGATATCACACCACTTGCTAAATTTTTCTCTTAATGCCATGTCACCTAATCTTGATTACACCATTATTTCATCACTTTACTTTTATTTTTATTTTTCCTCTTGGGTTTGGGCTCATTCTTGCCCATTTTCTTTACTTTGGTTGAAATTCTACCTTTCATAATGGGCTTGGTCACATTTTCATGATTTTTGGGCTACCGGTCCAATTTCTATATCCTAGTCCAAATCTATGTTTTATTTCTTCATTGGGCTATACTATATTGGCTTGCTAAAAATTTATGTGAAGTAGAAAAACTATATATGAAGTGTCCATAGGTGAAAGCCCAATTTATGGGTGGAGATACTAAACTTAGTAACTTTTGCTCTTAAATTAAGAAAAATTATCCTAATCCGATCTTCTTGAAATTTTAAGACCTTTACTTACTTCACAAAAATTTCTCTTCGTTGCCTAAGAATTTCACCTTTCCTTAGCATGTTTATTTCTAATATTTCCTCTTAGGTTTTCTTTCTTTACCTATTCCATTAATATTAGAACATTTCTATACATACACCAAAGGTGAAGAATTTCTAAGGATTATATTTCCTTAGATATCTAAATATTGTTTAATAAATTTTATTTCCTTAATTAAATATTTATATACCTTTATCAATAAAAGAAATGAAATTATGGATGTTACTTTGAATGCTTTTGTACTTTCATTAATACATGAAACAAAATTAGGGATGTTACATTTTTCAAAGTTTTATGTCTATCTTCCACTTTAGGCTTAAAAGTTTAAAAACACCCAATTCAACCCCATCTTGGGTGTACCATTCCTAACAAGCGGAATCAGTGCTTAAGCTGTTGGCTAAAGATTTAACTACCTCAAGAGTATTATGACTAGAAAGGATGATATTGTTTTATGTAACAACCTTTTTTTTCTTTTATTTATTATTATACAATATAAAGTTCACATACACATGATTAATCAAAACGTACGTACAACATTTCAAACACATAAATATCTACATCTTATTTATTATGGTTGACCAATTCTGGAGATTGAGGTGCGGGTGGTTGCACCTTCACAGGTATTTGTACTAACTCACCCATAAACATTTTATTTAGGATCCGCCCATTATAGAATAACTCGATCCAACATGTACTAAAAGCCAGACCTATAGAAAAATTTGCATAACTAATTTTCTGAACATGACATGGAAATATAGTGAGAATTAAATTCTAGTAAGTTCAACAATAAATCATTATCAATATAGCTCATCACGTCATGTTCAGCTGTATAAACTACAGTAAATAACTTTGGTCACATGAATGCACTATATCTATGCACATGAGAATCGTATAGTAATGACATGTATGTTAGGATTAATTATTTTCATAATATCATATGATGGCTATCAACTTATTCTCATTTCAAGCTACCTCGGTCAGCGTGAGTATCCTCTACTCTCCGGTACGGGATTTTCTCGCTTCATCCGACATGGCACACTTTCTCTTTCTTTTCTCATAATCATAATCATAATCGTTGGTAGGGCGTCCCCTACTGGTGCACCACAAGGATTGCCATGTGACCGTGCTCATTTCTTTTCTTTTCACAATGATAGCCAAAAATATGTTTTCAATAACAAGTATGTTCATCAAAATATAACTATTACCAAAAATCATTGGTAATTATGCCATGAACATAACCATTTCAAATATCACTTTATAAAATATTTCCAATAAGATGGTAAGAAGTTCATACAATGGCAATGGCTATGGCATATACTAGTCATTTATTATTTTTATTTATAAGATTTGTCTTCTTTTTTAAATATTAATTTTATTTCTTTATTTTCTTGATGCAGGTTTTCATCATATCTAACCTTCTCTTACTAATCAGAGCATAACTCCCTCAATTGAACTCTGATATAGGTGATCTTGGTGTCAATTTCAAAATACAACCATTATCTAAAACTATTATGTTGAATAGTTTAGCGAAATATTAAAAAATCAAGGTGATATTACTCTCTCAAAGTATAGGTAATTTCCTCTCGGATAGATTCTGACCTCTACCTACTAATCTGTTTGTATCTCCCTCATAAGAATTTCAAATTAAGTGATTCCAGTGGCTAAATATTCGTGACCCCTATATCTATAATTCATATGTTAACCATTTATTTTAATTCCTTATATAATGGTCTCAGAAATTAAAACACCGAAGCTATCCTAACATATTCTTCCCTAATAAACCATTTTCTGACCTTTGTTTACTAATCGAACCATATCTACCTCATATGAATTCTAAATTGAATGATTCCAGTGGCTAAAAATCCGTGAGACACCAATCTACATTTGATATGTTAATCATTTGTTTAGATTCCCTAAAGAATGTTCCCAAAAATTAAAACACAGAAGCTAAAATTCTGCCACCCACAGCCATACCCATGCAGAACTATCTACACCAACCTAAGTATTCAAACATACATAATATGTAACATGATATAGCAAAATCCATGACCAATTATCAAATTTCAAAGATCGAAATCCCATATAAATATTACAAGTTTCAAAAATTTTCTTCAAAATGAAATATTGTTAAAATTACCTGGAGGATTTAGTCCCCTAGACTTCTCCTTCTTCTTTCTTCCTTTCTTCCTCTCCTTTTCTCACTCTACCTTGCTTCTATTTTTCCTCTCCCTCACTTAGACGAAATTATAATGTTGTAAGGGTGGGTTTTCTTATATAGACCACCAAATAATTCACCTTTCATGATCATGGGTCTACCTTATCCCAATTAGATTACACTTGGTTGAATTTTTTGAAAACAAACAACTTATGTTCTTGTCTTCCTCTTTCTTAGTCAAGATATGCATAGGAAAAGGAGATTTGTATTTTGAAAATTATGATAATATGTTCTTAAGATATGGGACAAGGTCCCTTTGATTTTGGGATTTATTTACTTTTTCTTTTGTCCTAATCAATTATGATAGGTTTTCCTTTTTAAGTGGAAAATTTCTAGCCCTTCAATCTCCATTATTTGGTTGAAATTATTTGTGTGGGACAGAAATGTTTTGTCCTAATGCTATGTATTATCATACCACTTGCTAAAATTATGAGTGTATGATATAGATGTTTTGTCCCAAAGCCTTGTATTATAATACCACTTGCTAAATTTTTGTCTTAATGTCATGTCGCCTAATCTTGATTACACCATTATTTCATCACTTTAATTTTACTTTTACTCTTGGGTTTGGGCTCATTCTTGCCCATTTTCTTTACTTTGGTTAAAATTCTACCTTTCACCATGGGCTTGGTCACATTTTCATGATTTTTGGGCCACCAGTCCAATTTCTATATCCTAGTCCAAGTCTATGTTTTATTTCTTCATTGGGCTATCCTATTGGCTTGATAAAAATTTATGCGAAGTAGAAAAACTCTATATGAAGTGTCCATAGGTGAAAGCCAAATTTATGGGTGGAGATATTAAACTTAGAAACTTTTGCTCTTAAATTAAGAAAAATTACCCTAATCCGATCTTCTTGAACTTTTAAGACCTTTACTTACTTCAAAAAAAATTATCTTCCTTACCTAAGAATTTCAACTTTCTTTAGCATGTTTATTTCTAATATTTCCTCTTAGGGTTTCTCTCTTTACCTATTCCATTAATGTTAGAACATTTCTATGCGTACACGTAAGTTGAAGAATTTTTAAAGATTATATTTCCTTAGGTATCTAAAAATTGTCTAATAAATTTTATTTCCTTAAATATTTATGTTTGTTTAGGGATGTTACTTTGAATACTTTTGTACTTTTATTTATACATGAAACGAAATTAGGGATGTTACATTTCCCTCCCCTTAAAAGAAATTTTGTCCTCAAAATTTCAAAAATTACCTAGTAAGAACAATTTCGGATATTTCTTCCTCTTGACTTGTTCTAACTCCTAAGTTGCTTCTTCTGGAGTCAAACCTTCCCACAGCACCTTAACTAAGGGAATAGTTTTGTTCCACAATTGCTTCACGTCAATGTCCAATATAGATGCTAGTACTAGCTGGTATGTCACGTTCTCCTTTATTTGGATTGGTTTATCTCGTATCCCATGTGAGGAGTCTGGAAGATACTTCTAGAGCTGTGATACATGGAAAACATTATGCAAGTTGGACAAATTCGGTGGGAGAGCAACTTGATATTCTGATGTCCCTACTTTCTTTAGAATTTAGTAAGGTCCCAAAAATTGTGGACTTAGCTTTCTTGTTTTGAGAGACCTACCAACTCCAGTAGTCGGGGAAAGTTTCCGAAATACATGGTCTCTTTCCTCAAACTCTAGAGGTCTATGTCTCTTATAGTAGTAACTCTTTTGCCGACTCTGAGCTGTAATTATTTTGTCTTGTATAATCTTGATTTGTTGAGTGGTTTGTTGAACTAGATCAGGACCCAACAAGTTCTTTTCTCCTACCTCAAACCAACATAGTGGAGATCGGTACTTTCTACCGTATAAAGCTTCATAGGGGGCCATCTTAATACTAGAGTGATAGCTATTATTATAAGCAAACTCTACTAAAGGTAGGTACTTGTCCCATCCTTTACCTTGCTTTATCACACAGTGTAACATCCCTGATTTTTTTTTTCTTATGTTACTAATTGAAATTTATTTCTTTTAGAAAGGAGAACGGATTTTGGATCTCATGAAAGGATTAAATTATTTTACTTAAGTCAAAATAAGATAGTAAGAATGGTTAAAATGACATTTAATTTATAGAAAATAAGCGGATGGCATTAGTGTAATTATGGATGGTGGAAAGGGTATTTTAGAGATAAGGAGGTGGTAGGTAGGGGGTAAGAAGGGAAAAAAATAAGGGGATGGCATTAGTGTAATTATGGATGATGGGAAGGGCATTTGGGAGAAAAGGAGGTGGTAGGTAGGGGGTAAGAAGGGAAAAAATAAAATGGAATTAAATAATAGAAGATAAGAAAGGAGAAGGGGGAAGTGACGGAGGGGAAAAGAGAAGAAAGGAAAAGGAGAAAAATAAAAGAGAAGAAAAAGAAAAGGAGAAAAAGAAAGGGGAAGAAGAAGAAAGGAAAGAAGAAAGAAGAAGAAGAGAAAGAAGAAAGAAGAAGAAGAGAAAGAAGAAAGAAGAAGAAGAGAAAGAGGAAGAACAAGGAGAAGGAAGAGGAAAGAGGAATCAAGCACCGGTTTAAAGGAATTTGAGGTAGGCTTAACATCCACTCATAAATTAAGTATAAAATTATTGATTTACTCTTAGATGTTATTATGGATAACATGTGGTCTGAATATTTATATGGATTTCTATTTTGGATGTTTGTACATGCATATGGGTGCATGGGATTATATAAAAGAAAATCAAGGGAAAAGTTAAATTAAGCTGAATTTCGAAATATTTGGAAAGCCTCTATTTTTGGAATTCTGGAAAGTTTCGGCAAGGATTTTAAAGAAATGGTCAACATATGAATTGTAGATATATGTCTCACGGATCTATAGGCTTTCGAATTACTTGATTTAGAGTCCATATGAGCGAGATATGGCTGATTTATTGAGTAGAGGTCGGAATTCAGGATAGTAAAACTAAGTGTTTTATTTTTAATTTTCTGGGAATAAAAATTAAAGAATTTGAAGAAACTATAAACATGAAAATTGTCTATAATTGTCTTATCATTTTATAGGCTTTGAAATTACCTTAATCGGAGTTTGTATGGGGGAGATATGGCTGATTTATTGAGCAGAGGTCGGAATTCAGGATAGTAAAAACTAAGTGTTTTATTTTTAATTTTCTAGGAATAAACCATAAATAATTTGAAGAAATGATAAACATGAAAAGTGTAGATAATTGTCTTAGTTTTTTATAGGCTTTGAAATCATGTTAATCGGAGTTCGTATGAGGGAGATATGGTTAAATAAGTGAGGCAAGGTCACAGAACACGTCCAGGCCGTGTTCTGGGATATGTCAGCACGAGTAGGCTGTGTTAGGTGCTGGATTATCATATTGTTCACTGTTTTTCTACCTAAAAATAGTTTTATTTGTTGATATATTTTCGGAAAACAAATGTCCAAGAAAATTGCTTTTTTTTTTATTTGATTCAAAATTTATTATATTGGACATTTGATATGTGATAAATAATTATTAATTATTGGATATGAAAATGATGCATGTTATTTTATATATTGCATTTGATGATTATGCATTTATATATATATATATATATATATACATATATATATATATATATATGTATATATATATATATATGTATACATATATATATATATATATGTATATATATATATATATGTATATATATATATATATGTATATATATATATATATGTATATGTATATATATATGTATATGTATATATATATATATATATATATATATATATATATATGTATATGTATATATATATATATATATATATGTATATATATATATATATATATATGTATGTATTTATATGTATGGATGAATATTATATTGGACATTTGATATGTGATAAATAATTATTAATTATTGGATATGAAAATGATGCATGTTATTTTATATATTGCATTTGATGATTATGCATTTATATATATATATATATATATATATATATATATATATATATATATATATATATATATATATATATATATGTATGTATTTATATGTATGGATGAATATCGACGAGTTGTATGGCTAAAGATGGTACCGAGTAGGGGACGCCGTATTAGCCTGAGTGAGCCGGGGGAGGGCCACTCCAACCAGGTGATAGTGGTCATATGAGGAGGCAGTTGGGTGATGTACTTACATTCCCTGATCACTTATTGTGACTGTAGTCGATCAATCACTATGCGTATAGCAAATTGCATTGACCAGATCGCCGAGTGAGGCAGATCATTTTCAAATCAAATTGCATTGACCAGATCGCCGAGTGAGGCAGGTCATTTTAAAAATGATGATTTTATCTCCAGATCTTAATATTTTCTGTAGCTCATACAGTTGAACATAACCCCTATTTTTCTCATCATTTTTTTATTTATGTTAAATCTATTGGGAACCTTTGTTCTCACTATTATTGTGGTGTTATGTTCAGATAAAAAGAAATGAGATGCGACACAAAATGACGTTACTGATGGAGATTTAGATGGCAGCACCACCTCCTAACCCTTTGTATTTCAAGGGTGAAGTGCTGTATAAAGACTCTTAATTATGTATTGAAATGTTGTATTGTATAAATATAATATGTGTGAGGTTTGTAATATATATGTAAACATGTATATTGTGTTTTGAAATGTTGTATTGTATCAGTATAACATGTATGAGGTTTGTAATAAATATGTATATATATATTGTGTTTATACATATAGTGTATTTAACATGCGTAATGAAAAATAAAAACCCGGACGTTACAAAGTTGGTATTAGAGCGGTCGATCTTGGGCGACCATTGGGTGGGTGGTTACCTAGATTGACTTAAAGGAGTTTTGAATAGTTATGTGGAAACGTTGTGTAAGGTAGCGGATAAATACAGTAGGAAAGTACTAGTATTTCCTATTTATAATCTTGTGTAGTGTGATAACTACTGTAAAATTTTGAACTGCTATTGAGTTTGATCACCTCAATAATGACTAATATTTTGCTTTACAGTGAGTTATGGCACCACCAAGAAGGGATCCGCCAGGCAGCGCAGATGCTACCTGAAATAACATAGCTGCAGTTATTCAAGCTCAGGCAGCTGCTACGAATCAGATTCTGCAGCATCTTCAAAATATTAATAATGATGATGAGGTTAGGGGAAATGAAAGAAACTGAAATGGAAACAGAACTAGAAATGGTAATGGATGGTCTGAATTTATGGGAACGCGACCTCCGTCTTTTGTGGGTGCATATGACCCAATAGTTGTTGAGAGATGGCTGACGGAACTCGAGAAGATTTTTGAATTTTTAAATTGTTCTGATGAGCAGAAGGTCAATTTTGGGACATATATGCTGAAGGAAGAAGCTGAATACTGGTGGAGAGGAGCCAAAGAGTTACTGGTACATCAAGAAAGGGAAACTACATGGCACTTGTTCCGAGAGACTTTTCTGAACAAATATTTTCCCAGTAATGTGAGAGCTGAGAAAGAGATTGAGTTTCTTCAACTTAGACAGGGAAATGGGATCATTGAGCACTATATTACCAAGTTTGAAGAACTGTCTAAGTTCTCAAGTACTTTGAAGAATAATCCAGATGAAGCTTGGAAGGCAGTGAAGTTTGAATCAGGACTGAACCCGGAGCTTAGAAATGTTGTGGTGGCATTAGAGATTCGGGAATATGCCTCGTTGGTAAATAAATGTCAGATGCTGGCGACAAGTCTAAAAGCAGTCGAGGATAAAAAGGAGAGGTGAACTCAGTGGAAGCGGAAGAGAGAGTTTCCAGTTAAGGATAGAAATACAAGAGGAAAGAATGTCATGAGAGGTAAACAACCAGTAACTGTGGAACCCAGACCTTTTCTGAAAAGTCTAGCAACGGGTCAGTGTAGGAAATGTGGAAAATTTCATGGAGATCAACCCTGTCATTTTGGCCCAATTACTTGCTTCCGATGTCGACAGAAGGGACACCTGGCACGATATTGTCCACTAGGAAATGAGAGAGGTACTGCATGAACTTCACAAACAATAGGAAGAGTTTTCACTTTGAGCAGTGCTGAAGCAAAATCAGCTCTTGATTTGATGCAAGGTACGTGCTATATCAACAATTTGTCTCTGATTGTACTATTTGATTCTGGCGCGAGTCATTCTTTCATAGAAATAGAATGTGTGAGAAAATTACAACATCCTATTGTTGAGTTACCATACGAGTTAGCGGTGGTGACACCTACAGGAGGAAAAATAATTACCTCCTCAGTGTGTTTGAATTGTCCCATTGTATTGAATGACATATCCTTTGTAGTGGATCTGATCTGTCTACCTCTGGACGGTATAGATGTCATCTTGGGTATGGATTGGTTAAGTCAGAACCGAGTCCTACTAGATTGCTGCAATAAGACTTTTGAGTTTCTCTCGGACCCACCGGAGGACCAAAAGTATAGCATTATAAGTGCTCACCGACTCTATAAGGAGATCAAGGATGCAGATTTGAAATGTGTTTTCTTGTATACCATCAACCCAAGTATGAAACGGGAACTGCTTGAGATTCCAGTAGTCCGTGAATTTCCAGAGGTTTTTCCCTCTGAAATTTTTGAACCTCCACCGAAGAGAGAAGTTGAATTTTTCATCGATCTAGCACCAGAGGCGAGGCCTATTTCTATCACTCCCTATAGAATGTCTCCTGTGGAACAACAAGAGCTGAAGAAGCAAATCGAAGAGCTATTAGAAAAGAATTTTGTCAGACCTAGCGTATCACCTTGGGGAGCGCCTGTATTATTGGTAAAGAAGAAATATGGCAGTTTGAGATTGTGTATTGATTACAGGCAATTGAATAAGGCGACTATTAAGAATAAATATCTGTTTCCTAGAATAGACGATCTATTAGACCAAGTAAAGGGAGTTACTATTTTCTCTAAGATTGACTTGAGGTCAGGATATCATTAGATCGGAGTTAAAGAAGAAGACATTCCAAAAACAGCTTTCAGAACTCAGTATGGACACTACGAATTTTTAGTCATGCCTTTTGGGGTCACAAATGCACCTGCAGTCTTTATGGACTATATGAATCGCATTTTTAGACCCTACTTGGATCAATTCGTAGTAGTGTTCATAGATGATATTTTAATCTACTCTAAGAGTGAGGAAGAACACAACCAGCATCTCCGATTAGTACTTCAGGTCTTGAAGGAAAAGAAACTTTTTGTTAAGTTGGAAAAATGTGAATTTTGGCTGCAAGAAGTGAAGTTTTTGCGTCACCTAATTTTTAAAGATGGTGTGTCGGTGGATCCCAGTAAAACTGAAGCAGTGCTGAAATGGGAGAGACCTAAAACTGTAACTGAAATTAGAAGTTTCTTGGGTTTAGCAGGATATTACAGAAGGTTTATACAGGGATTCTCCCAAATAGCTTTGCCTTTGACTCGATTGACCAGAAAAGGAAGTCTCTTTAATTGGACTGAAGAATGTGAGAATAGTTTCCAAGAGCTTAAAGTCAAATTGACTTCTCCACCTGTTTTAGTTGTTCCTAACCCTTCTGGATGCTTTGTAGTTTATACAGATGCTTCTAAGAAAGGTTTAGGTTGTGTTTTGATGCAAGAAAGTAGGGTAGTTGCTTATGCGTCTCGACAATTGAGACTGCATGAGGAGAACTATCCTACTCATGATTTAGAGTTGGCTGCTATAGTTTTTGCCCTGAAGATGTGGAGACACTACTTGTATGGAGCTGTATTTGAAATATACAGTGATCACAAGAGTTTGAAGTATCTCTTTGACCAAAAAGAATTGAATATGAGGCAAAGAAGGTGGATGGAATTCATTAATGATTACAATTTTGAATTAAAGTATCATCTAGGGAAGGCAAATGTAGTAGCTGATGCGTTGAGCCGAAAGTCGTTGCATTTAAGTCAAATACTGATAAAAGAAATGGAGCTAATTGAGGAATTCAAAATTTTGAAATTATCAGTTATGACTGTCCCTGGTAGTTTGATTGTTAGTGAATTAAGAATTGAAAGTGACTTGAAGACTCAGATTAAAGAATCGCAGAAACATGATCAAGTTTTACAAGATCGAAGAGATCAGCTTGACTTTGCAATGTCAGAGGATAGAATTCATATGTACCAGGGCAAAACATGTATACCACAAGGAGAGAATTTGAAGGCTAAGATTCTGGAAGAAGCTCATCAAAGTAAGTATACAATCCATCCAGGATCTACAAAAATGTATCAAGATTTGAAAAGATTATACTGGTGGCCAGGAATGAAGAGAGACATTGCTAAATACATGTCTAAGTGTTTGGTTTGTCAAAAGGTGAAGATAGAACACCAAAAACCTTCTGGGATGTTACAACCTTTAGAAATCCCTAAGTGAAAGTGGGATAGTATATCTATGGATTTTGTTGTTGGATTACCTAAGACTCAGACAGGTCATGATGCGATATGGGTAATAGTTGATAGACTGACGAAATCTACATACTTTTTACCCATTAAGAAAAACTACTCGTTGAATAAATTGGCCAAGTTGTATATGAAGGAAATTGTACGGTTGCATAGAATTCCTAATAGTATCATTTCAGATCGAGATCCTCGATTTACTTCCAGATTTTGGAGAGCACTACAAGAAGCTTTTGGTACTTGTTTGTGTTTTAGTACTGCATATCATCCTTAAATAGACGGTCAAACGAAGAGAACTATACAGACTCTAGAGGATATGCTAAGAGCGTGCGTGGTAGAGCAAGGAAAAGGATGGGATGGATATCTGTCACTGGCTGAGTTTGCGTATAATAACAGTTATCATTCTAGTATCAGAATGGCACCATATGAAGCTTTGTATGGTAGGAGATGTAAATCGCCATTATGTTGGAATGAAGTGGGGGAGAAAAGGTTATTGGGGCCTGAGTTAGTGCAACATACTTATGAGAAAATACAGATAATTCGAGATAAAATGCAAACAGTTCAAAGTCGACAAAAGAGCTATTTCGATAGGAGAAGAAGACCGATACAATTCCAAGAAGGTGAGCATGTGTTCTTGAAAATTTCTCCTACTACCGGAATTGGCCGAGCAATGAAAATTAAGAAATTGAGTATGAGATATTTAGGACCTTATCAAATTCTAAAAAGGATAGGGTCATCGGTGTTTCAGATTGCACTTCCTCCGCATTTGTCAAATCTGCATGATGTGTTCCATGTTTCTCAACTTCGAAAGTATCTACCAGATCCGTTGCACATAATTCAAGAAGAAATAATAATTGTGGACGAGAATCTAACCTACCGACCGAGGCCAATAGTAATTCTGGATAAAGACGTGAAACAGTTGAGAAATAAAACCATTCCATAGGTGAAGGTAGGTTGGGAGAGTTTAACAATGGAAGAAGCCACATAGGAAAGGGAAGATGACATGACACAGAAGTATCCACAACTGTTTGAAGACAGGTAAACCTTGAATTTTGAGGACAAAATTCTTTTTAGGGGGGAGAATTGTAACATCCCTGATTTTTTTTTCTTATGTTACTAATTGAAATTTATTTTTTTCAGAGAGGAGAACGGATTTTGGATCTCATGGGAGGATTAAATTATTTTACTTAAGTCAAAATAAGATAGTAAGAATGGTTAAAATGGCATTTAATTTATAGAAAATAAAGGGATGGCATTCGTGTAATTATGGATGGTGGCAAGGGTATTTTGGAGATAAGGAGGTGGTAGGTAGGGGGTAAGAAAGGAAAAAAATAAGGGGATGGCATTAGTGGCATTAGTGTAATTATGGATGATGGGAAGGGCATTTGGGAGAAAAGGAGGTGGTAGGTAGGGGGTAAGAAGGGAAAAAAATAAAATGGAATTAAATAATAGAAGATAAGAAAGGAGAAGGGGGAAGTGACGGAGGGGAAAAGATAAGAAAGGAAAAGGAGAAAAAGAAAAGAGATGAAAAAGAAAAGGAGAAAAAGAAAAGGGAAGAAGAGAAAAGGGGAAGAAGAAAAAGGGAAAGAAGAAAGAAGAAGAAGAGAAAGAGGAAGAAAAAGGAGAAGGAAGAGGAAAGAGGAATCAAGCACCGGTTTAAAGAATTTGAGGTAGGCTTAACATCCACTCATAAATTTTGTATAAAATTATTGATTTACTCTTATATGTTATTATGGATAACATGTGGTCTGAATATTTATATGGATTTCTATTTTGGATGTTTGGACATGCATATGGGTGCATGGGATTATATAAAAGAAAATCAAGGGAAAAGTTAAATTAAGATGAATTTCGAAATATTTGGAAAGCCTCTATTTTTGGAATTCTGGAAAATTTTGGCAAGGATTTTAAAGAAATGGTCAACATATGAATTGTAGATATATGTCTCACGGATCTATAGGCTTTGGAATTACTTGAGTTAGAGTCCATATAAGGGAGATATGGCTGATTTATTGAGCAGAGGTCGGAATTCAGGATAGTAAAACTAAGTGTTTTATGTCTACCTAAAAATAGTTTTATTTGTTGATATATTTTTGGAAAACAAATGTCCAAGAAAATTACTTTTTTTTTATTTGATTCAAAATTTATTATATTGGACATTTGATATGTGATAAATAATTATTAATTATTAGATATGAAAATGATGCATGTTATTTTATATATTGCATTTGATGATTATGCATTTATATATATATATATATATATATATATATTTATTTATATGGATGGATGAATATCGACGGGTTGTATGGCTTGAGATGGTACCGAGTAGGGGACGCCCTATTAGCATGAGTGAGCCGGGGGAGGGCCGCTCCAATCGGGTGACAGTGGTAATATGAGGAGGCAGTTGGGTGATGTACTCACATTCCCTGATCAGTTATTGTGACTGTAGTCGATCGGTCACTATGCGTATAGCAAATTGCATTGAACATATCGCCGACTGAGGTAGGTCATTTTCAAATTGCATTGACCAAATCGCCGACTAAGGCAGGTCATTTTCAAATTGCATTGACCAGATCACCAAGTGAGGCAGGTCATTTTAAAAATGATGATTTTATCTCCAGATCTTAATATTTTTTGTAGCTTATATAGCTGAACATAACCCCTTTTTTTCTCATCATATTTTATTTATGTTAAATCTACTGGTAACATTTGTTCTCACTATTATTGTGGTGTTATATTCAGATAAAAAGAAATGAGATGCGACACAAAATGACGTTACTGATGCAGATCTAGATGGCAGCACCACCTCCTCACCCCTTGTATTTCAAGGGTGAAGTGCTGTATAAAGACTCTTAATTAAGTACTGAAATGTTGTATTGTATAAATATAATATGTGTGAGGTTTGTAATATATATGTAAACATGTATATTGTGTTTTGAATTGTTGTATTGTATTAGTATAACATGTATGAGGTTTGTAATAAATATGTATATATATATTGTGTTTATTCATATGGCGTATTTAACATGTGTAATGAAAGAAAAAAAAACTCGTACGTTACACACAGGCCCTCAACATATCTTCTAGGGTTTGAATGGTTCGTTCTGTCTGCTCGTCAATCTGTGGATGGTAGGCAGTACTGAATCGCAACTGAGTACCAAAAGCTTCCTGCAATGCCTTCTAAAACCTCGATGTGAACCTCAGATCTCTATCAGAAACGATATTTAAGAGAATTTCATGCAGTCTAACTATTTCCTGGACGTATAATTGGTCTAATTTATCCAGTGAATAGTTATTTTTTATGGGCAAAAAGTGAGCAAATTTGGTTAATCTGTCAACTATTACCCAGATAGAGTCATGTCCCACTGAAGTCTTAGGTAATCCCACAACAAAGTTCATTGAGATACTGTCCCATTTCCATTTAGGGATCTAAAGAGGTTGTAGAAATCCCGCTAGCTTTTGATGCTCCTCCTTCAACTTTTGACAAATGAGACATTTCGCCACAAACACGGCAATGTCCTTTTTCATCCCTGGCCACCAATACATCCTCTTTAAATCATGGTACATTTTAGTGCATCCAGGATGGACTGTGTATTTACTCTGATGCGCTTCCTGCAAGATCTTAGTTCTCACCTCTCGTTCTTGAGGGACACAAATCCTTCCCTAATACATGATTGCTCCATCTTCCATGACAGAAAAATTACCTTAGTCTTTATGATCCTGAAAGTATTGGTCGTGAGCTTGAGCCTCTTTGATTTGGGCTCTAAGGTCACACCCTATACTTAAACCATTAATGACTAGCTTTTTTAGAGTAAAAGTAGTGGCTAGCTTCAAATTTCGAAACTCCTCTAGCATTTCCATCTCATACACCATCATCTGACCCATGTGCGCAGATTTTGGACTAAAGGCATCTGCTACAACATTTGCCTTTTCGGGATGATATTTTATCTCAAACTTGTAGACATTGAGGAATTCTACCTATCTTCGTTGCCTCATATTTAACTCCTTCTAATCAAAGAGGTATTTAAGACTCTTATGATCACAATATACTTCAAAGGTTGCCCCGTACAAATAGTGTCGCCAAATCTTTAAGGCAAAACCACTACTGTCAATTCAAGATCATGGGTTAGATAGTTTCCTTCGTGGGGTCTCAGTTGCCTAGAGGCGTAAGCAACTACTCTCTTATCTTGCATCAGCACACATCCTAGCCCTTTCTTTGTAGTGTCACTATACACTTCAAAATATCCTGTGGGGTCTAGAATAATTAAAACAAGAGGGGTGGCCAGTCTTGTATTAAGCTCTTTGAAACTAGCTTCACATTGATCAGTCCATGTGAAAGGACTTCCCTTCCTGGTCAATTTAGTCAATGGCAAGGCTATACGAGAGAAGTTTTGTATAAACCTCATGTAGTATCCTACCAAACCTAGGAAACTTCTGACTTCCGTAACCGTCTTTGGTCTCTCCCACTGAATCACTACTTTCGTCTTGCTAGGATCTACGGCTACCCCACTATTAGAGATGACATCTCCGAGAAACTTCAAATCTGATAGCCAAAATTCACACTTCTCCAATTTAGCATATAACTTTTTCTCTTTCAGCACATGCAGCACAATCCGGAGATGTTCTTCATGTTCTTTCTCACTCTTAGAATATATCAAAATGTTATCAATGAACACTACAACAAATTGATCTAGGTAGGGTCGAAAAATACGATTCATGTAATCCATAAAAATTGCAGGTGCATTTGTCAACCCGAAGGGCATTACGAGAAACTCATAGTGCCCATACCTAGTCCTGAAGGTAGTTTTTGGTACGTCCTCCTCCTTGATCCTAATCTGATAATATCCTGACCTCAAGTCAATTTTAGAAAAGATGGAGGCTCCCTTCAGTTGATCCAATAAGTCATCTATCCTAAGGAGAGGGTACTTGTTTTTTATAGTCACCTTATTCAGCTGTCTATAATCTATGCATAGTCTCAAGATCCCATCTTTCTTCTTAACAAACAATACAGGGGCTCCCCAAGGTGATACACTCGGTCTAATTAATTGCTTGTCTAATAGTTCCTCCAACTGCTTCTTGAGTTCTTGTAGTTCCTTCGCGGCCATTCGATATGGTGCAATAGAGATAGGCCCTGTCCCAGGTAGGAGATCAATAGAGAACTCTATCACTCTCTTAGGAGGTAAGCCTAGAATATCTGATGGAAATACTTCAGGAAACTCGTTGGCTATTAGGATTTCATCAAGCTTCGATTCGACTTCTAGGTTTGATAAATACAAGAGAATGTATCCAAGTACTCCATTCTTCAACTCCCTATTAACTTGATTGGCATTAAGCATCAATAACTGGACCTCCTCTTTCAGAGTAGGAGGTAGAAATTCAACGGTCTTGTTACAATAATTCAACAAGACTCGATTTCTAGACATCCGGTCTAACCCTAAAATGACCTCAATACCTCTTAAAGGTAAACAGACGAGGTCTACAGAAAAAGTTTTCTCCTGGATGGTGACTTGACAGTCCTTACATACAGAGAAAGTTAATACCCATTCCCCTGTAGGGGTTACTACGGATAGCTCATAGGGAGTTTCAGAAATAGGAAACTGAAACTTCCTAATACATTCTTCCGATATAAATGAATGACTAGCACCAGAGTCAAATAACACCATAAGAGCAAATCCATAGATATAGCATGTACCTTGTTTCATTTCAGAAGATTGAGCTGCCTCTTGGCCGCTCAGGGTGAAAACTGTTCCTTTCACTTGAGGCCTCTGTTCTGGCTGCTTTCCCACATTCTGTGGGTAGTTTCTCGCAAAATAACCCTTCTGTCCGCAATTGAAGCAGACATCTTGTCCCATATAGCATGGCCGATTACCATGCATGCGTCCGCACTTAGCGCACTTGACTAGGGCGAGGTCTTGTTGGAAAGGTCTGGGACCTGCAGTCAATGGCCTCTTACCAGCTCCATATCCACTTCTTCTCACGTTCTTGCTAAGGTTGGAAAAATTTTTCTTCCTTTTCCATAGGTTTCGCCTTTGTTTTTTTCCTCTCCCTCACTTGGATGAAATTTTAATGTTGTAAGGGTGGGTTTTCTTATATAGACCACCAAATAATTCATCTTTCATGATCATGGGTATACCTTATCCCAATTAGATTACACTTGGTTGAATTTTTTGAAAACAAACAACTTATGTTCTTGTCTTCCTCTTCCTTAGTCAAGATATGCATAGGAAAAGGAGATTTGTATTTTGAAAATTATGATGATATGTTCTTAAGATATGGGACAAGGTCCCTTTGATTTAGGGATTCATTTACTTTTTCTTTTGTCTTAATCAATTATGATAGGTTTACCTTTTTAAATGGCAAATTTCTAGCCCTTCAATCTCCATTATTTGGTTGAAATTATTTGTGTGGGATAGAAATGTTTTGTCCTAATTCTATGTATTATCATACCCCTTACTAAAATTATGAGTGTAGGATGTAGATGTTTTGTCCTAAAGCCTTGTATTATCATACCACTTGCTAAATTTTTGTCTTAATGCCATGTCACGTAATCTTGATTACACCATTATTTCATCACTTTATTTTTATTTTTATTTTCATTTGTCCTCTTAGGTTTGGTCTCATTCTTGCCCATTTTCTTTACTTTGGTTAAAATTCTACCTTTCATCATGGGCTTGGTCACATTTTCATGACTTTTGGGCTACCGGTCCAATTTTTATATCCTAGTCCAAGTCTATGTTTTATTTCTTCATTGGGCTATCCTATTGGCATGCTAAAAATTTATGTGAAGTATAAAAACTCTGTATGAAGTGTCCATAGGTGAAAGCCCAATTTATGGGTGGAGATACTAAACTTAGTAACTTTTACTCTTAAATTAAGAAAAATTACCCTAATCCGATCTTCTTGAAATTTTAAGACATTTACATACTTCACAAAAAATTATCTTCCTTACCTAAGAATTTCAACTTTCTTTGGCATGTTTATTTCTAATATTTCCTCTTAGGTTTTCTCTCTTTACCTATTCCATTAATGTTAGAACATTTCTATGCATACACATAAGTTGAAGAATTTATAAGGATTATATTTCCTTAGGTATCTAAAACTTTTCTAATAAATTTTATTTCCTTAAATATTTATGTATGTTTAAGGATGTTACTTTGAATACTTTTGTACTTTTATTTATACATGAAACGAAATTTGGGATGTTACATTTTACCTAAAGGGTATTCCATTAACAAGCTTCCATATTTTAATAGTCAAAGGTATACCTATTTAAAGCTAAGGATGAGAAGTCAGTGATATTGATTTGTGGGAAGTCATTAACAATTGTCCCTTTATTTCTACCATTGTTAAAAAAGACTAAACCGAAAACTTCTTATTTTGATTTTAACAAATGAACTGTTCAACTAAATGCCAAAGACAAAAATATGTTTTCAAATGCTTTAAGCCAAAGTGAATACTTTAATGTGTGCAATTGTAGTAGTGCGAAAGAAATGTAAGATGCTCTAAAATTTTCCCATGTGGAGAAAAAGGAACCAATAGCTCTCAAGGCCGAATTTTCTTACCAAAAAGAGGAGGAGGAGAGCATGAAAGGTAATAAGCATTTTATTAATAGTTCTAAACTAACCTAAGAATATCTTACTCCTTTTGAGAGACCACCTTTAAGGAGAAACCAAGAAGATGAAGAAGGCAACCTCTTTCTAATGGTAAATAAAGAGCATGAGATATACTTCAAGGTAAGAAGTGAGAAATGATGCTTGGTTAATAGATGTTTAAAACACATAATTGTAGATAAATCCAAATTCCTCTTTCTCCAATCGAGAAACAAAGGAAGTGTTTTTTAGAGATAACAACAAAGGTAGCATCATAGGAGAAGGAAAAGTGGGTAATAATCATTCTTACTTTATTGGTGATGTTTTATTGGTTAATGGTTTGAACATAAGTTTCTTAGTATTATTCAATTGTGTGATAAAAAACAATAGTCATGTTTTTTCAAATCATTGCATAGTTGAAAATAAGAATGACAATGAGGTTAAGCTAGTAGGTCATTGGACGAATAATGTCTATATTACTAATCTTGATGTAGAAGTCCCTAGAGATCCAAAATGTTTGATAAGTATCAATGGTGATAGGTGGCTAAGACATAGAAGGATTGCTCATGCTAGCACATGCTTATTAGACAAGCTTGCTAAAAAGGATTTATTCATAGGTTTGCTTAAGATTGCTTTTGGAAAAGATAGACTATATGTAACGCCCCCAATTTACGTTACGTAAAATAAACCTTTTTTTTTCGCAATAAAATAATCTCCATAAATATGCACAATTCAATTCTTTGTCATTTCTCTCATGTATACACAAAATACAGACCAAGTCTATAAACATTAAAATACAACAGAAACGAAGATCCTACCTGTAGTGTTTAGAGCACTCTAGAATACCAACATAGTATAATTCAAAGACTATGAGTCTTGGAAGCAACGTAGACTCACTCAGAGAATATATCACCTATCTGCCGAATCAGACTCTGATATTCTTATATGAAAAATGTGGAAATATCGTGTAGTGAGTTTGACAACTCAGTGAGCAAATAATTCCTCCTATGACCTCTTAGGTCAGCATATGGATGTACTTATATTTTAAAATTTTTTACATAGAAAATACAGTTCAGAAGTACATTCATATGAGACCCGTATTTCAAATATTCTCAAATCAAATGATATTAAAATATCCAAAACCATATGCACCATGGTATGATCATTAAACAAATATTTTTATGCTCAGTTGTATAAGCTATAGTAAAATATTATGATTTGGGGATAAAATCATCACTTTTAATGCACCTGTCTCACTCGGTAATCTGGTCAATGCAATGAAAATATTTAATGCACTTGCCTCTCTCGGCAATCTGATCAATGCAATGAAAATATAACTCATTTGCTATATGCATAGTGACCCCCTAGTCACAATAAGTGATCAGGGAATGTGAGTACATCACCCAACTGCCTCCTCACATTACCACTGTCACCCGGATGAAAATATGCTATACGCATAGTGACCTCGACCCTAGTCACAATAAGTAATCAGGGAATGTGAGTACATCACCCAACTGCCTCCTCAGATTACCACTGTCACCCGGTTGGAGCGACCCTTCCCCGGCTTACTCAGGCTAATAGGGTGTCCCCTATTCGGTACCGTCACAAGCCATACAACCAGCCAATATACATGTAAAATATCAAGCAACTCGCCATGAGCTTTACACTTGCCATTCAATCTCATTTATAATATGACATGCATAATTTTCACAAGTATATCGCTTTACAAATCAATGCATCGTGCACATAATATTCACTTTATCAAATAATGATAAATACATTTAGAACCACATATTCAATGAGTTCCAAAATACATTTCTAAAACAATACTCTTCTTGAACTATGTGCCAGTTCATAAGTATAACAGATATTTTAACACATTTCAGAAACTTATAATAGTAAATAATTTATAATCAGAAACAATAATAAATTTATAATTCAAGAAGAGCATGGGGCAAGTCATAGGAAAAAATATCTACTCACCTAGTAAGGGCTCCAGATTGGACAGCCCTAAAGTATACTTTTCCAAGCTGAATTTGACCAATTAGACCTCAAAAACGTGTCCGGAGGGTCCAAAGACTTAGAAAATGACTCTGGGAGCTTGGGCACTATTCACCACCGAAAAACACTATTCATGACGAACAAAAAGGCAGTTAGATGGCCAAAAATATAACTATCCTAAGGTTTATCTAACTTTTGAATCCATCTACGGTGTCAGAATTTCAATTGGATGTCTCTAAGTAAGATTTTTCAGAACTTACCTTTTACTGAGATTTTTTACTTCAAATCTACGACGATTCAACGGCTGATTTGAAAAACTGATCGGTCAAAACTGTAGTACTCTTCATCCTAAATCCAATAGCACCTTCGGTTTTGAGATCGGAAGCCAATAGACACTCCAAATCTAGAGTAAAAGTTGAAAGTTACTATTCACTCACTATTTATCAATTCTTTTTTTTTCTTCCCGGATGCCGCCGACTCCCCTTCCTTCTCCCCTTTTATTTTTTTTATTTTTATTATATTTAATTATTATTATTATTTAATAATTGAATAATAAGATTTTCTTTATATAAATACATATAAATTTCGTTTTTCATCCTAAAATATCCCAAAAATTTCTAAAAATTTCCATTCTCATAAATCTTTAGTTAAACTCTTAAATCATGATTTTTCTTGATAAAAATCGTAATAAAACAAATCTCAAAATAAATATCTTTATACATATTAAAAGAAAGAATATTTCTAAAAATACAACAAAAATTCATTTGAGGCCAATTTAATTATTTTAACCAAAATATAAATCATTTCAATTAAAAATATACTTCCTTTTAGTAAAACATTATCATTTTTAAACAAATAAAAATATATTTTCTTATAACAAAACATTATTATTTAAAAATAAAAATTATGAGATGTTACACTATATATATATATGATGATTGTAAAAAGGGGAAAAAAGTGAAAAAAATATCTCTAAAAACATTGTTTCCACCTCTATACCATTGGAACTTTTACACAAAGATTTATTTGATCTATCTAAGACAATAAACTTTGGAGAAAATTTCTATGTGCTTGCGGTTGTAGATGAATTTTCAAGATTCACTTGGACACTCTATCTCTCAAAGATCTAGCCTTTGAAGCTTTTATAAAACTTTTAAACTTAATTTAAAATGAAAAGGTGTCATGCCCCTAATTTAAGGGTACGTGAAATACATATTTCACAAACAGAAATTTACCATAACATGCATAATGCAATCATTTATCATATAAACATATACATATAGGTTCTCCTATGTATATATAATATATAGACTAAGTTTATAAATATCAAAGTAACAACAAAAGGAGAGATCCTGCTTGTGGTGTTCATAACATACTCTAGACTATAAATACAATAAATCCAAACACTGTGAGCTTTGGAAGTAATGTAAGCTCACCCAAAGAATATGTCACCTAACTGACCACATATTGTAACATCCCTAATTTCATTTCATTTATTAAGAAAGGTATATAAATATTTAATGTAACATCCCTAATTTCATTTTTTTATTAATAAAGGTACATAAATAATTTATTAAGGAAATAAATTTATTAGACAAATTTTCGATATCTAAGGAAATATAATCCTTAGAAATTCTTCACCTTATGTGTATGCATAGAAAATGTTTCTAACATTAAGGGAATAGGTAAAGAGAGAAAACCTAATAGGAAAAATTAGAAATAACATACTAAAGAAGGGTGAAATTCTTGGGTAAGGAAGATAATTTTTTTTAAAGTAAGTAAAGGTGTTAAAATTTCAAGAAGATTGGATTCGAGTAATTTTTCTTAATTCAAGAGTTAGAGTTACTAAGTTTAACATCTCCACCCATAAATTGGGCTTTCACCTATGGATCCAATAGGATAGCCCAACCAAGAAATAAAACATAGACTTGAACTAGGATATAGAAGTTGGACTGATAGCCCAAAAATCATAAAAATGTGACCAAGCCCTTCATGAAAGGTAGAATTTCAACCAAAGCATAAGAAATGGGTAAGAATGAGCCCAAATCCAAGAAGGAAAAATAAGAATCATGTGAGAAAATAGTAGTGTAATAATAATCAAGATTAGGTTACATGGCATTAAGACAAAAAATCTATATCCTACATTCATAATTTCAATAAGTAGGTAATAATACATGTCATTATGACAAAAAATTCATATCCTATATTTATAATTTCAACAATTGGGTAATAATACATAGCATTATGACTAAACATCATTCTCCTACATAAATAATTTCATCCAAGCAAGGGAGACTCAAGGGCTGAAAATTTTCCACCTAGAAAGGCAAACCTATTGTAACAACTCCATTTATGTAAATTTTTTTTTTTTTTTTAAAATACCATGAAGTTATTACCTCGTTACAACTTAACTCAATATAACATTTATTTCATTTATACAATACTGAGTTTCCATACACACTATTATTTTACAAACTACACACCATTATTTTACAAACATTTGTACAAAGATACATATTAGTTCTAATCATCTATATCGACTACTTCTGGGGACACTGGTTCGGGTGGCACGTCCACCGGAATCTCAGTTACATCTACGACAGTTACATCAGAAATAACTGGAAGTTGCCCAAGGTAGGGCACCTCGATCCAACGTACAGAGATAATAAGTGTCATAGAGAATATCTGCATATTTATTATTCTGAACATGATATGGAAATATAGTGAGAATTAAATCGCAGTAAGTTCAACAATAAATCATAATTTACCATCAATATAGTTCATCATGTCATGTTCAGCTGTATAAACTACAGAAAATATCTTTAAGTCACATGAATGCACTTTATCATGCACATGAAAATTATACAGTTATGACATGTATGGTATGAATAACTATTTTTCGAGTTTTATATGATGGCTATCCACTTATTCTTACTTCAAGCTACCCCGGTCAGGGTGAGTATTCTCTACTTTTCGGTACGGGCTTATCTCGCTCCGTCCGACATGGCACACTTTCTCTTTCTTTTCTTATTAACATGATCATAACCGTTGGTAGGGCGTCCCCTACTGGTGCACCACACGGATTGCCATGTGACCGTGCTCATTTCTTTTCTTTTCACAATGATAGCCAAAAATATGCTTTCAATAACAAGTATGTTCATCAAAATATAACTATTACCATAAATCATTGGTAATCATGCCATGAACATAACCATTTAAAATATCACTTTATAAAACATTTCCATGTCAAAATTCCATACTAATACCTTGGTAACTGGATAGTAATTGTAGTCTGTAAACAGCGCACCAGAAAAGTTCCCAGGAAAGAGAGGTGGGTCACTAATGGACACGCTTAAGTACCATGTCTTTCCTTGCCAGAACTTTCCTTAGACATGCACTTTTCACAAATCACAATTTTGTTTTCCAGTAACTAGAATAATTCTTTTCTGATGTGAAAATACTGCAACCACGGAGCATACTAAGATTTTTCAAATAAAACCGGCACTTTCAAAACTTCTTGTAAATTTATATGAGTACTAGGGTAAATTCCATGTTAAAAATTACACACTTAAAATGGTAGTAAGTTCATGCAATGGCATTGGCTATGGCTATACTAGTCATTTGTTAAGATTCATCTTCTTTTTAAAATACTAATTTTATTTCTTTATTTTCTTGATGCAGGTTTTCATCCTATCTAACCTTCTCTTACTAATCAGAGCATAACTCCCTCAATTTAACTCTGATGTAGGTGATCTTAGTGTCAATTTCAAGATAAAACAATTATCTAAAACTATTATGTTGACCATTGTAGCGAAATATTAAGAAATCAAGGTGATATTACTCCCTAAATGTACAGATTATTTCTTCTCGTGTAAGTTCTGACCTTTACTGACTAATTAGACCATATCTCCCAAATTTGAACTCCAAATTGAGTTATTCCAGTTGGTAAAAATCCATGAGCCCTATATCTATAATTGTTATCTTGGCGTACGATTTTAACTTCCTACAGAATATTTTCCAGAAATTCAAAAACTAAAGCTTTAATAACATATTCCGAACAAACATTTTCTGACCTCTGCTTACTAATCAGCTTATATCTACCTCAAATGGACTTCAAATTGAATGATTCCAGTGGCTAAAAATCCATGACATACATATCTTTAATTCTTATGTTAACCATTTATTTTAATTCCCTACCAATAATTCCCAGAAATTAAATTACCGAAGCTATCCTAACATATTCTTCCCTGATGATTCATTTTCTGACCTTTGACTACTAATCAGACCATAGCTACCTCATATGGACTCTAAATGGAATGATTCCAGTGGCTAAAAATCCATGACACATTTATCTTTAATTCTTATGTTAACCATTTATTTTAATTCCCTACCAATAATTCCCAGAAATTAAATTACCGAAGCTATCCTAACATATTCTTCCCTAATGATTCATTTTCTGACCTTTGACTACTAATCAGACCATAGCTACCTCATATGGACTCCAAATAGAATGATTCCAGTGGCTAAAAATCCATGACACATTTATCTTTAATTCTTATGTTAACCATTTATTTTAATTCCTTATAGATTGTTCCCAGAAATTAAAATACCGAAGCTTAAAATTCTGCCACCCATAGCCATAACCATGCAGAACTATCTACACCAACCTAAGTATTCAAACATACATCACATGCAAGATCAATATGTAACATGATATAGCAACATCATAACCAATCATAAAAGTTCTAAGATCAAAATCTCATACAAATATTATAAGTTTCAAAAGTTTTCTTCAAAAAGAAATATTGTTAAACTTACCTTTAGCTTTCTAAACTTCTCCTTCTTCTTCCTTCCTTTCTTCTTCTCTCTTCTCTCCTTTCCTCACTCTACCTTGCTTCTATTTCTCTCTCTTTCTCACTTGGACGAAATTAAAGTGTTGTAAGGGTGGGTTCTCTTATATAGACCACCAAATAATTCACCTTTCATGATCATGGATCTACCTTATCACAATTAAGATACACTTTGTTGAATTTTTGGAAAACAAACAACTTATGTTCTTGTCTTCCTTTTCCTTAGTC
This sequence comes from Gleditsia sinensis, assembly GCA_037074535.1. Classification (NCBI taxonomy): domain Eukaryota; kingdom Viridiplantae; phylum Streptophyta; class Magnoliopsida; order Fabales; family Fabaceae; genus Gleditsia; species Gleditsia sinensis. The sequence goes on from CM073468.1 coordinate 31,797,139, forward strand.
AAGATATGCATAGGAAAAGGAGATTTGTATTTTGAAAATTATGATGATATGTTCTTAAGATAAGGGACAAGGTCCCTTTGATTTAGGGATTCATTTAATTTTTCTTTTGTCTTAATCAATTATGATAGGTTGCCTTTTTAAGTGGCAAATTTCTAGCCCTTCAATCTCCATTATTTGGTTGATATTATTTGTGTGGGCTATGAATGTTTTGTCCTAATACCATGTATTATCATACCACTTGCTAAAATTATGAGTGAAGGATATAGATGTTTTTGTCCTAAAGCCTTGTATTATCATGCCACTTGCCTAAATGATGAATGTAGAATCACACCACTTGCTAAATTTTTGTCTTAATGCCATGTAACCTAATCTTTATTCTTATTATTATATCATCATCTAATTTATTTTATTTTATTTTTCCTCTTGGATTTGGGCTTATTCTTACCCATTATGGGCTTGTTCTACCCATTTTCTTTGCTTTGGATAAAATTCTTCCTTTCTTGGTGGGCTTGGTCACATTTTCATAATTTTTGGGCTATTGGTGAAATTACTATATCCTAGTCCAAGTCTATGTTTAATTTCTTGTTTAGGTTATCCAATGGGCTTGCTAGAAAATTATGTGAAGTGGAAAAACTCTATATGAAGTGTCCATAGGTAAAAGCCCAATGTATGGGTAAAGATTTTAAACTTAGTAACTATAGTTCTTGAATTAGGAAAAATTACCCTAATTCAATGTTCTTTGAAATTTTAAGACCTTTACTTGTTTCTAAAAATTTATCTTCCTTATCCAAGAATTTTGCATCTCTTTAGTATGTTATTTCTAATTTCTTTCCTATTAGATTTTCCTTCTTTATTTGTTCTCTTAATGTTAGAAACATTTTCTATGCATATACCTAAGGTGAAGAATTTCTAAGGATTATATTTCCTTAGATATCTAAAATATTGTCTAATAAATTTTATTTCCTTAATTAAATTTTTTATGTACCTTTATCAATAAAAGAAACGAAATTAAGGATGTTACATTTCTCTCCCCCTAAAAGAAATTTTGTCCTCAAAATTTCAGAAATTACCTTATAAGAATAATTGCGGATATTTCTTCCTCATGACTTCTTCCAGCTCCCAAGTTGCTTCTTCCGGAGTCAAACCTTCCCATAACACCTTAACTAGGGGAATGGTTTTATTTCTCAGTTGCTTCACGTCAGTGTCCAATATGGATGCAGGTACTAGCTGGTATGTCATGTTCTCCTTTATTTGGATTGGTTCATCCAGTATTATATGTGATGAATCTGAAAGATACTTCCGCAGCTGTGATACGTGGAAAACATTATGCAGGTTGGACAAATTAGGTGGGAGAGCAACTTGATATGCTGATGTCCCAACTTTCTTTAGAATTTGGTAGGGTCCTAAAAATCGCGGACTTAGCTTTCTTGTTTTGAGAGACCTACCAACTCCAGTAGTCGGGGAAAGTTTCAGAAATACATGGTCTCCTTCCTCAAACTCTAGAGGTCTATGTCTCTTATCGTAGTAACTCTTTTGCCGACTCTGAGCTGTAAGTATTTTGTTTCGTATCATCCTGATTTGTTCAGTGGTTTGTTGAACTAGATCAGGACCTAACAAGTTCTTTTCTCCTACCTCGAACCAACATAGTGGAGATCGGCACTTTCTACCGTATAAAGCTTCATAGGGGGCCATCTTAATGCTAGAGTGATAGCTATTATTATAAGCAAACTCTACTAAAGGTAGGTACTTATCCCATCCTTTACCTTGCTCTATCACACAGGCCCTCAACATATCTTCTAGGGTTTGAATTGTTCGTTCAGTCTGCCCATCAGTTTGAGGATGATAGGCAGTACTGAACCGCAACTGGGTTCCAAAAGCTTCTTGCAACGCCTTCCAAAACCTCGATGTGAACCTCGGATCTCTATCAGAAACAATATTTAAGGGAATCCCATGAAGTCTAACTATTTCCTGAACATACAATTGGGCCAATTTATCTAGTGAAAAGTTAATTTTTATGGGCAAAAAGTGAGCAGATTTGGTTAATCTGTCAACTATTACCCAGATAGAGTCATGTCCCACTGAAGTCTTAGGTAAACCTACAACAAAGTCCATCGAAATACTATCCCATTTCCATTCAGGAATCTCCAGAGGTTGAAGAAATCCTGCTGGCTTTTGATGTTCCACTTTCACCTTCTGACAAGTTAAACATTTTGCCACGAACTCAGCAATGTCATTTTTCATCCCTGGCCACCAATACATCCTTTTTAAATCCTGGTACATTTTAGTGCATCCAGGATGGATTGTGTATTTACTTTGATGCGCTTCCTTCAGTATCTTAGTCCTCAACTCTTGTTCTTGAGGGACACAAATCCTTCCCTGATACATGATTGCTCCATCTTCCATTACAGAAAAATTACCTTGGTCTTTATGATCTTGTAAGTATTGATCGTGAGCTTGAGCTTCTTTGATCTGGGCTCTAAGGTCAGACCTTATACTTAAACCATTAATGACTAGATTCTTTGGAGTAAGAGTAGTGGCTAGCTTCAAATTTCGAAACTCCTCTAGCATCTGCATCTCATACACCATCATCTGACCCATATGCAGAGATTTTCGACTCAAGGCATCTGCTACAACATTCGCCTTTCCGGGATGATACTTTATCTCAAACTTGTAGTCATTGAGGAATTCTACCCATCTTCGTTGCCTCATATTTAACTCCTTCTGATCAAAGAGGTATTTAAGACTCTTATGATCACAATATACTTCAAAGGTTGCCCCGTACAAATAGTGTCGCCAAATCTTTAAGGCAAACACTACTGCCGCTAATTCAAGATCATGGGTTGGATAGTTTTCTTCGTGGGGTCTTAGTTGTCTAGAGGCGTAAGCAACTACTCTCTTGTCTTGCATTAACACACACCCTAGCCCTTTCTTTGAAGCATCACTATACACTTCAAAATGTCCTGTGGGGTCTGGAATAATTAAAACAGGAGGAGTGGTCAGTCTTGTCTTCAGCTCCTGAAAACTAGCATCACATTGATCAGTCCATTTGAAAGGACTTCCCTTCCTGGTCAATTTAGTCAATGGCAAGGCTATACGAGAAAAGTTTTGTATAAATCTCCTGTAGTATCCTGCCAAACCAAGGAAACTTCTGATTTCCGTAACCGTCTTTGGTGTCTCCCACTTAATCACTGCTTCCGTCTTGCTAGGATCTACGGCTACCCCTCTATTAGAGATGACATGTCCGAGAAACTTCACCTCTGACAGCCAAAATTCACACTTCTCCAATTTAGCATATAACTTTTTCTCTTTCAGCACTTGCAGCACGATTCGGAGATGTTGTTCATGTTCTTTCTTACTCTTAGAATATATCAAGATGTCATCAATGAACACTACAACAAATTGATCTAGGTAGGGTCGAAAAATGCGATTCATGTAATCCATGAAAATTGCAGGTGCATTCGTTAACCCGAAGGGCATTACGAGAAACTCATAGTGCCCATACCTAGTCCTGAAGGCAGTTTTTGGTACGTCCTCCTCCTTAATCCTAATCTGATGATATCCTGACCGCAAATCAATTTTAGAAAAAATGGAGGCACCCTTTAATTGATCCAATAAGTCATCTATCCTAGGGAGAGGGTACTTATTTTTTATAGTCACCTTATTCAGCTGTCTGTAATCTATGCATAGTCTCAAACTCCCGTCTTTCTTCTTAACAAACAATACAGGAGCTCCCCAAGGTGATACACTCGGTCTAATGAATTGCTTGTCTAATAGTTCCTCCAATTGCTTCTTTAGTTCTTGTAGTTCCTTCGAGGCCATTCGATATGGTGCAATAGAGATAGGCCCTGTCCCAGGTAGGAGATCAATAGAGAACTCTATCTCTCTCTTGGGAGGTAAGCCTGGAATATCTGATGGAAACACCTCAGGAAACTCGTTGGCTATTGGAAATTCATCAAGCTTCGATTCGACTTCTAGGTTTGATAAATACAAGAGAATGTATCCAAGTACTCCATTCTTCAACTCCCTATTAACTTGATTGGCATTTAACATCAATAACTGGACCTCCTCTTTCGGAGTAGAAGGTAGAAATTCAACGGTCTTGTTACAACAATTCAACAAGACTCGATTCCTAGACATCCAGTCTAACCCTAGAATGACCTCAATACCTCTTAAAGGTAAAATGACGAGGTCTACAGAAAAAGTTTTCTCCTGGATGGTGACTTGACAGTCCTTACATACAGAGGAAGTTAATACCCGTTCCCCTGTAGGGGTTACTACAGATAGCTCATAGGGAGTTTCAGAAATAGGGAACTGAAACTTCCTAATACATTCCTCTGATATAAATGAATGACTAGCACCAGAGTCAAATAACACCATAAGAGCAAATCCATAAATATAGCATGTACCTTGTATCATTTCAGAAGATTGAGCTGCCTCTTGGCCGCTCAGGGTGAAAACCCTTCCTTTCACCTGAGGCCTCTGTTCTGGCTGCTTTCCTACATTCTGTGGGCAGTTTTTCGCAAAATGTCCCTTCTGTCCGCAATTGAAGCAGACATCTTGTCCCATGTAGCATGGCCGGTTACCATGCATGCGTCCGCATTTAGCGCACTTGACTGAGGCGAGGTCTTGTTGAAAAGGCCTAGGACCCGCAATCAATGGCCTCTTACCAGCTCCATATCCACTTCTTCTCACGTTCTTTCTAGGGTTGGGAAAATTTTTCTTCCTTTTCCATAGGTTTCGCCTTTGCTTCTCGTCCTCCACTGCCCTTAAACTCTTTTCCAGGAGTCTGCATTTATTTATCAGAGGTACAAACTCCCTGATCTCCATAGCTATAACAGCATTCTTTAACTCCGGGTTTAGTCCCGCTTCAAACTTAACCGCCTTCCATGCTTCATCTGGGTTATATCGCAGATAAGAGGAGAACTTAGACAGCTCCTCGAACCTTGCGATATACTGGTCCACGGTCATGCTTCCTTGCCTGAGTTGGAGAAATTCGATCTCTTTCTCTGCCCGTACAGTACTTGGAAAGTACTTTTCAAAAAAAATGTCCTTGAACACTTGCCAGGTGATCTGTCTTCCCTGATGAGCTAAAAGTTCTCTAGCTCCACGCCACCAGTATTCTGCTTCATCCTTTAACATATATGCAGCAAAAATGATTTGCTGCTCTTCAGTACAGCCCATCACTTCAAAGATTTTCTCTAATTCCCTAATCCACCTTTCGGCTATCGTTGGGTCATAACCACCTTGGAAACAAGGTGGTCTAGTCCTCAGGAACTCGGATATGCCATTATCTTTTCCAGCCGTCCGGTTGTTAGGACCAATCTCAACATTTGTGTTATTAGCATTCTGGAGATGTTGTAAAATTTGGTTGGTGGTCATAACTTGGTCTCGAATTGCCGTGGCCAGGTTGTGCAGGGTTTCCTCTGCATTGGTTGCTGGATTCCTCCTTGGTGGTGCCATTTCCTACTATGGTACAAAACAAAGTTATGCTGCTATTGAGGTGATCAAGCCCAATAGTTAGTTCAAAAATATTTAATAGCAGTCATAACACCACCTCGGCATATAGATAGGAAACACTAGTAATTTCTTACCTATATGAATCACTGATCCCCTACACAGCACAACCACAACATACTCAAGACACTATAAGATCGATTCAGATAACCATCCAACTACTGGCCATCTAGGATCGACCTCCTCTGATACCAATTATGTAACAACTCCATTTATGTAAATTTTTTTTTTTTTTTTTAAAATACCATGAAGTTATTACCTCGTTACAACTTAACTCAATATAACATTTATTTCATTTATACAATACTGAGTTTCCATACACACTATTATTTTACAAACTACACACCATTATTTTACAAACATTTGTACAAAGATACATATTAGTTCTAATCATCTATATCGACTACTTCTGGGGACACTGGTTCGGGTGGCACGTCCACCGGAATCTCAGTTACATCTACGACAGTTACATCAGAAATAACTGGAAGTTGCCCAAGGTAGGGCACCTCGATCCAACGTACAGAGATAATAAGTGTCATAGAGAATATCTGCATATTTATTATTCTGAACATGATATGGAAATATAGTGAGAATTAAATCGCAGTAAGTTCAACAATAAATCATAATTTACCATCAATATAGTTCATCATGTCATGTTCAGCTGTATAAACTACAGAAAATATCTTTAAGTCACATGAATGCACTTTATCATGCACATGAAAATTATACAGTTATGACATGTATGGTATGAATAACTATTTTTCGAGTTTTATATGATGGCTATCCACTTATTCTTACTTCAAGCTACCCCGGTCAGGGTGAGTATTCTCTACTTTTCGGTACGGGCTTATCTCGCTCCGTCCGACATGGCACACTTTCTCTTTCTTTTCTTATTAACATGATCATAACCGTTGGTAGGGCGTCCCCTACTGGTGCACCACACGGATTGCCATGTGACCGTGCTCATTTCTTTTCTTTTCACAATGATAGCCAAAAATATGCTTTCAATAACAAGTATGTTCATCAAAATATAACTATTACCATAAATCATTGGTAATCATGCCATGAACATAACCATTTAAAATATCACTTTATAAAACATTTCCATGTCAAAATTCCATACTAATACCTTGGTAACTGGATAGTAATTGTAGTCTGTAAACAGCGCACCAGAAAAGTTCCCAGGAAAGAGAGGTGGGTCACTAATGGACACGCTTAAGTACCATGTCTTTCCTTGCCAGAACTTTCCTTAGACATGCACTTTTCACAAATCACAATTTTGTTTTCCAGTAACTAGAATAATTCTTTTCTGATGTGAAAATACTGCAACCACGGAGCATACTAAGATTTTTCAAATAAAACCGGCACTTTCAAAACTTCTTGTAAATTTATATGAGTACTAGGGTAAATTCCATGTTAAAAATTACACACTTAAAATGGTAGTAAGTTCATGCAATGGCAATGGCTATGGCTATACTAGTCATTTGTTAAGATTCATCTTCTTTTTAAAATACTAATTTTATTTCTTTATTTTCTTGATGCAGGTTTTCATCCTATCTAACCTTCTCTTACTAATCAGAGCATAACTCCCTCAATTTAACTCTGATGTAGGTGATCTTAGTGTCAATTTCAAGATAAAACAATTATCTAAAACTATTATGTTGACCATTGTAGCGAAATATTAAGAAATCAAGGTGATATTACTCCCTAAATGTACAGATTATTTCTTCTCGTGTAAGTTCTGACCTTTACTGACTAATTAGACCATATCTCCCAAATTTGAACTCCAAATTGAGTTATTCCAGTTGGTAAAAATCCATGAGCCCTATATCTATAATTGTTATCTTGGCGTACGATTTTAACTTCCTACAGAATATTTTCCAGAAATTCAAAAACTAAAGCTTTAATAACATATTCCGAACAAACATTTTCTGACCTCTGCTTACTAATCAGCTTATATCTACCTCAAATGGACTTCAAATTGAATGATTCCAGTGGCTAAAAATCCATGACATACATATCTTTAATTCTTATGTTAACCATTTATTTTAATTCCCTACCAATAATTCCCAGAAATTAAATTACCGAAGCTATCCTAACATATTCTTCCCTGATGATTCATTTTCTGACCTTTGACTACTAATCAGACCATAGCTACCTCATATGGACTCTAAATGGAATGATTCCAGTGGCTAAAAATCCATGACACATTTATCTTTAATTCTTATGTTAACCATTTATTTTAATTCCCTACCAATAATTCCCAGAAATTAAATTACCGAAGCTATCCTAACATATTCTTCCCTAATGATTCATTTTCTGACCTTTGACTACTAATCAGACCATAGCTACCTCATATGGACTCCAAATAGAATGATTCCAGTGGCTAAAAATCCATGACACATTTATCTTTAATTCTTATGTTAACCATTTATTTTAATTCCTTATAGATTGTTCCCAGAAATTAAAATACCGAAGCTTAAAATTCTGCCACCCATAGCCATAACCATGCAGAACTATCTACACCAACCTAAGTATTCAAACATACATCACATGCAAGATCAATATGTAACATGATATAGCAACATCATAACCAATCATAAAAGTTCTAAGATCAAAATCTCATACAAATATTATAAGTTTCAAAAGTTTTCTTCAAAAAGAAATATTGTTAAACTTACCTTTAGCTTTCTAAACTTCTCCTTCTTCTTCCTTCCTTTCTTCTTCTCTCTTCTCTCCTTTCCTCACTCTACCTTGCTTCTATTTCTCTCTCTTTCTCACTTGGACGAAATTAAAGTGTTGTAAGGGTGGGTTCTCTTATATAGACCACCAAATAATTCACCTTTCATGATCATGGATCTACCTTATCACAATTAAGATACACTTTGTTGAATTTTTGGAAAACAAACAACTTATGTTCTTGTCTTCCTTTTCCTTAGTCAAGATATGCATAGGAAAAGGAGATTTGTATTTTGAAAATTATGATGATATGTTCTTAAGATAAGGGACAAGGTCCCTTTGATTTAGGGATTCATTTAATTTTTCTTTTGTCTTAATCAATTATGATAGGTTGCCTTTTTAAGTGGCAAATTTCTAGCCCTTCAATCTCCATTATTTGGTTGATATTATTTGTGTGGGCTATGAATGTTTTGTCCTAATACCATGTATTATCATACCACTTGCTAAAATTATGAGTGAAGGATATAGATGTTTTTGTCCTAAAGCCTTGTATTATCATGCCACTTGCCTAAATGATGAATGTAGAATCACACCACTTGCTAAATTTTTGTCTTAATGCCATGTAACCTAATCTTTATTCTTATTATTATATCATCATCTAATTTATTTTATTTTATTTTTCCTCTTGGATTTGGGCTTATTCTTACCCATTATGGGCTTGTTCTACCCATTTTCTTTGCTTTGGATAAAATTCTTCCTTTCTTGGTGGGCTTGGTCACATTTTCATAATTTTTGGGCTATTGGTGAAATTACTATATCCTAGTCCAAGTCTATGTTTAATTTCTTGTTTAGGTTATCCAATGGGCTTGCTAGAAAATTATGTGAAGTGGAAAAACTCTATATGAAGTGTCCATAGGTAAAAGCCCAATGTATGGGTAAAGATTTTAAACTTAGTAACTATAGTTCTTGAATTAGGAAAAATTACCCTAATTCAATGTTCTTTGAAATTTTAAGACCTTTACTTGTTTCTAAAAATTTATCTTCCTTATCCAAGAATTTTGCATCTCTTTAGTATGTTATTTCTAATTTCTTTCCTATTAGATTTTCCTTCTTTATTTGTTCTCTTAATGTTAGAAACATTTTCTATGCATATACCTAAGGTGAAGAATTTCTAAGGATTATATTTCCTTAGATATCTAAAATATTGTCTAATAAATTTTATTTCCTTAATTAAATTTTTTATGTACCTTTATCAATAAAAGAAACGAAATTAAGGATGTTACACCTATCATACTTGAGTGAGACAAAAGAAAAAAGAAATGAATCTCTAAATCAAAGGGACCTTGTCCCTTGTCTTAAGAACATTTTATCATGATTTTCAAAATACAAATCTCCTTTTTCTATGCATATCTTGACTAAGGGAGAGGAAGACAAGAACATGAGTTGTATTTCCCCAAAAAACAATCGAGTTCATCCTAATTGTGATAAGGTAAACTCATGATCATGAAAGGTGAACCACTTGATAGTTTATTTAAGCAAAACCCACCCTTATAACATTATAATTTCGTCCAAGTGAGGTAGAGGAAAAATAGAAGCAAGGTAGAGTGAGGAAAGAAGAGAAAGAGAGGAGAAGAAAGGAAGGAAGAAGAAGGAGAAGTCTAGAGCACTAAGTACTCAAGGTAAGTTAGCTTAATCTCCACTTGAATCCATCTTTTCTCTTCATCCTTGGTGTTCAAAAACTCACCCTCCTTCTCTTATTTAAGCTGCTAGAAAAGCTAAGGGAAGGGAGGAATCTTACTACTTCCTTCAAGAGAAAACAAGAAAAAAAATTCACTAAACTAGAAAAACCATGTCAAACGGAGCAAGAAAAGCCTATACCGGAGAGTAGAAAGTACTCACCCTGATCGAGGTAACTTGATATGAAAATAAGTTGATAACCATCATATGATATTCTGAAAATAATGATTCATGCCATACATGTCATAACTGTACGATTTTCATGTGTATAGATAAAGTGCATTCATGTGATCTAAAGATATTTGCTGTAGTTTATACAGATGAACATGACATAATGAGCTATATTGATGATAAAATGATTTATTGTTGAACCTACTAGGATTTAATTTTCACTATATTTCCATATCATGTTCAGAAAACTAAGTTATGTAGATATTCTCTATGACTGGCTTTTAGCGTACGTTGGGTTAAGTTAGCTAAGATTCTAGTGAAGGTGCAACCACCCATACCCATATGTTCAGAACTTATCAATATAGAGGAATAAAATGTAGACTTATATGTGTTTAATTTTTGTATAGATGTTTTGATTAATAATGTGTATGTAGTATGAGTGTTAATGTTATTTCATAAACCTTAATTATGTTTGGTTAATTTAATTGAATGTTATTATGAGTTAAATAGTTAGAAGTAAAGAGGTAATGATTCATGTATATATATATATATCTGTGTGTGTGTGTGTGTGTGTGTGTGTGTGTGTGTGTGTGTGTGTGTGTGTGCGTGCGTGCGTGTGTGTGTGTGTAAAAAAAATATGGAGTTGTTACACCTGTACATGTGTGTGTGTATGTTAAAAAAATATGGAGTTGTTGCACCTATGTACATGACCAGACTCTGTATTTTTACCTGAAAGATAGTTAGAGGCTCAAAACCAAGTACAATACTAGATGGTTATAAAATAAATATTGTTATGCATCAAAATTTTTCACATTTAAAAATTAGGAGGAACAAAACCATTAAATAATCCCAAGCACACAACAAGGGAAGGAAATCATATATCAAAAAAGTCGACATTTTGCCCAGATAGGAAGCATCCCACTCTCCTGCATATAACAAATCTCATGTGTTGGCCATCACACGAGGTTAGCAACACTCCTTCTAGCTGAGGTTTCAAAGTACACCAAGGCTAACATATTCTATTATTAGCAAACAGTGTTTCCAATAGGATTTCTCCACAGAAAAATAATTGTATAAATGCAATATTGTTCAAAATAGAAGTTACAGTCTGATACGAAAATTTTAGTCTGTGTTCAGTCCTCTATCAAAAACTTTCCAATCAGAGTTTAACACATATCTATACCATTTTTCCAAAGGCAAGCTTATAGTTATACAGATCAATCCCATGTGCACAAAAATATTCTCTTTTCAAAATGATGAGAAATGTATTTAGAAACACATGTTTAATGGATTTTGAAATCAATATGCAAAACAATACTCTTCTTAAACAATAAACTGACTAGTAAGAAAATATAGGAATTTAACTCATTTCAAAGACTTATAATAGTATAAATAAACTGTAGACATAACTAATTATACATTTAAAGTTCAAGAAGAGTATATGGTAAATTATAGTAGGGATTATCTACTCATAAGTGTAACATCCCTAATTTCGTTTCTTTTATTGATAAAAGTACATAAATATTTAATTAAGGAAATAAAATTTATTAGACAATATTTTAGGTATCTAAGGAAATATAATCCTTAGAAATTCTTCACCTTATGTATATGCATAGAAAATGTTTCTAACATTAAGAGAACAAATAAAGAGGGAAAACCTAATAGGAAAAACAATTAGAATAACATACTAAAGAGATGCAAAATTCTTGGATAAGGAAGATAAATTTTTAGAAACAAGTAAAGGTCATAAAATTTCAAAAACATTGGATTAGGGTAATTTTTCCTAATTCAAGAACTAGAGTTACTAAGTTTAAAATCTTTACCCATACATTCGGCTTTTACCTATGGACACTTCATATAGAGTTTTTCCACTTCACATAAGTTTCTAGCAACCCCATTGGATAACCTAAGCAAGAAATAAAACATAGACTTGGACTAGGATATAGTAATTGGACCAATAGCCCAAAAATTATGAAAATGTGACCAAGCCCTCCAAGAAAGGTAGAATTTTATCCAAAGCAAAGAAAATGAGTATGAATAAGCCCATAATGGGTAGGAATAAGCCCAAATCCAAGAGGAAAAATAAAATAAAATAAATTAGGTGATGATATAATAATGTAATAATAATAAAGATTAGGTTACATGGCATTAAGACAAAAATTTAGCAAGTGGTGTGATTCTACATTCATAATTTAGGCAAGTGGCATGATAATACAAGGCTTTAGGACAAAAACATCTATATCCGACACTCATAATTTTAGCAAGTGGTATGATAATACATGGCATTAGGACAAAACATTCCTATTCCACACAAATAATATCAACCAAAAAATGGAGATTCAAGGGCTAGAAATTTGCCAGCTAAAAAGGAAAACCTATCAAACTTGTTTAAGATCAAAGAAAATGGAAATGAATCCCTAAATCAAAGGGACCTTGTCCCATATCTTAAGAACATATTATCATATTTTTCAAAATACAAATCTCCTTTTCCTATGCATATCTTGACTAAGAAAGAGGAAGACAAGAACATAAGTTGTTTGTTTTCCAAAAATTCAACCAAGTCTAATCTAATTGTGATAAGGTAGACCCATGATCATGAAAGGTGAATTATTTGGTGGTCTATATAAGAAAACCCACCCTTACAATATTATAATTTCGTGCAAGAGAGGGAGACGAAAAATAGAAGCAAGGTAGAGTGAGGAAAGGAGAGGAAGAAAGGAAGAAAGAGCAAGGAGAAGTCTAGGGGACTAAGTGCTCTAGGTAAGTTTAACAATATTTCTTTTTGAAGAAAACTTTTGAAACTTATAATATTTATATGAGATTTTGATCTTAGAACTTTGATGATTGGTCATGATGTTGCTATATCATGTTACATATTGATCTTGCATGTGATGTATGTTTGAATACTTAGACTGGTATAGAAAGTTCTACATAGGTATGGCTATGGGTGGCAAAGTTTTTAGTTTCTGCGTTTTAATTTTTGGGAATTATCTATAGAGAATTAAAATAAATGGTTAACAAAAGAATTAAAGATGTATGTGTCACGGATTTTTACCCACTAGAATCATTCAATTTAGAGTCCATATGAGGTAGATATGGTCTGATTAGTAAGCAAAGGTCAGAAAATGGTTCATCAGGGAAGAATATGTTAGGATAGCTTCTGTGTTTTAATTGCTGAAAATTATCTGTAGGTAATTAAAATAAATGGTTAACATAAGAAATAAATATATATGTGTCACGGATTTTTAGCCACTGGAATCATTCAAGTTGGAGTCCATATTAGGTAGATATAGTCCGATTAGTAAGCAAAGGTTAGAAAATGGTTCATCAGGGAAGAATATGTTAGGATAGCTTCAGTGTTTTAATTTCTGAAAATTATCTGTAGGTAATTAAAATAAATGGTTAACATAAGAATTAAATATATATGTGTCACGAATTTTTAGACACTAGAATCATTCAATTTGGAGTCCATATGAGGTAGATATAGTCTGATTAGTAAGCAAAGGTCAGAAAATAGTTGATCAGGGAAGAATATGTTAGGATAGCTTCTGTGTTTTAATTTCTGGGAATTATCTGTAGGAAATTAAAATAAATAGTTAACAAAAGAATTAAAAATAAATGTGTCACGGATTTTTAGCCACTGGAATCATTCAATTTAGAGTCCATATGAGGTAGATATGTTCCGATTAGTACTCGAAGGTCAGAAAAGGGTTCATCAGGGAAGAATATGTTAGGATAGCTTCTGTATTTTAATTTCTGGGAATTATCTGTATGGAATTAAAATAAATGGTTACCATAAGAATTATACCTATATGTTTCACGGATTGTTATCCACTAGAAGCATTCAATTTGGAGTCAATATGAGGAAGATATGAACTGATTAGTAGTCAAAGGTCAGAAAATGGTTCATCAGGGAAGAATATGTTAGGATAGCATGTGTATTTTACTTTTTATGAATTATTTGTATAGAATTAAAATAAATGGTTAACATAAGAATTATAGATATGTGTATCGCGGATTTTTAGCCACTGGAATCACTTAAGTTGGAGTTCATATGAGGTAGATATGGTCTGATTAGTAGGTAGAGGTCAGAACCTATCCGAGAAGAAATAACCTGTACATTTAGGGAGTAATATCACTTTGATTTCTTAATATTTTGCTACAATGTTCAACATAATAGTTTTAGATAATTGTTTTATCTTGAAATTGACACCAATATCACTTAAATCGGAGTTCAATTGAGGTAGTTATGCTCTTATTAGTAAGAGAATGTTAGATATGATGAAAACCTGCATCAAGAAAAAAAAAGAAAAAAAATTAATATTTAAAAAAAGAAGACGAATCTTATAAATGACTAGTATATGCCATAGCCATTGCCATTGTATAAACTTCTTACCATCTTAAGTGTAAAATTCTGATATGGAAATATTTTATAAATTGATATTTGAAATGGTTATGTTCAGGGCATGATTACCAATGATTTATGGTAATAGTTATATTTTGATGAACATACTTGTTATTGAAAGCATATTTTTGGCTATCATTGTGAAAAGAAAAGAAATGAGCACGGTCACATGGCAATCCGTATGGTGCACCAGTAGGGGACGCCCTACCAACGGTTATGATTATTATTATGAGAAAAAAATGAGAAAGTGTACCATGTCGAACGGAGCGAGAGAAGCCCGTACCGGAGAGTAGAGGATACTCACCCTGACAGGAGTAGCTTGAAATGAGAATAAGTTGATGGCCATCATATGATATTCTAAAAATAGTTAATCCTGTCATACATATCATTACTGTATGATTCTTATGTGCATAGATATAATGCATTCATGTGACCAAAGATATTTTCTGTAGTTTATACAGCTGAACATGATGTGATGAGATATATTGATGATGATTTATTGTTGAACTTACTGGGATTTAATTCTCACTACATTTCCATATCATGTTCAGAAAATTAGTTATGCAGATTTTTCTATAGCTCTGGCTTTTAGTGCACGTTGGATCGAGTACTTTATGTTGGGCAGATCCCAAAAGCAAATAAAATGTTTGTGGTCGAGTTGGCTTAGATCTCGGTGAAGGTGCAACCACCTGCACCTGTATCTCCGGAATTGG
The DNA here is from genome assembly GCA_037074535.1 of Gleditsia sinensis. Taxonomy (NCBI): domain Eukaryota; kingdom Viridiplantae; phylum Streptophyta; class Magnoliopsida; order Fabales; family Fabaceae; genus Gleditsia; species Gleditsia sinensis. The sequence goes on from CM073468.1 coordinate 31,812,358, forward strand.
TCAACCAGAATAAATAAGATAAAAATTTTTATGTGTTTGATATGTTGTACGTATGTTTTGATTAATGACATGTATTTGAACTCTGTATTGTATAAATTAAATAAATGTTATATTGAGTTAAGTTGTAACGAGGAAATAACTTCATGGTATTTTAAAAAAAAAATTGATACTTAAATGGAGTTGTTACATAATTGGTATCAGAGCAGGTCGATCCTAGAAGGTCAGTGGGTGGATGGTTATCTAAATCGATCTTATAGTGTCTTGAGTATGTTATGGTTGTGCTGTGTAGGGGATCAGTGATTCATATAGGTAAGAAATTACTAGTGTTTCCTATCTTTATGCCGAGGTGGTGTTATGACTGCTATTAAATATTTTTGAACTAACTATTGGGCTTGATCACCTCAATAGCAGCATAACTTTGTATTGCCACAGTAGGAAATGGCACCACCAAGGAGGAATCCAGCAACCAATGCAAAGGAAACCCTGCACAACCTGGCCACGGCAATTCAAGACCAAGTCATGACCACCAACCAAATTTTACAATATCTCCAGAATGCTAATAACCCAAATGGTGAGAATGGTACTAACAACCGAATGGCTGGAAAAGATAATGGCATATCCGAGTTCTTGAGGACTAGACCACCTTGTTTCCAAGGTGGCTATGACCCAACGGTAGCCGAAAGGTGGATAAGGGAATTAGAGAAAATCTTTGAAGTGATGGGCTGTACTGAAGAGCAGCAAGTTATTTTTGCTGCATATATGTTAAAGGATGAAGCAGAATACTGGTGGTGTAGAGCTAGAGAACTTTTAGCTCATCAGGGAAGACAGATCACTTGGCAAGTGTTCAAGGACATTTTTTTTTAAAGTACTTTCCAAGTACTGTACAAGCAAAGAAAGAGATCGAATTCCTCCAACTCAGGCAAGGCAGCATAACCGTGGACTAGTATATCGCAAGGTTCGAGGAGCTGTCTAAGTTCTCCCCTTATCTGCGATATAACCCAGATGAAGCATGGAAGGCAGTTAAGTTTGAAGTGGGACTAAACCCAGAGATAAAGAATGATGTTATAGCTTTGGAGATCAGGGAGTTTGTACCTCTGATAAATAAATGCAGACTCCTGGAAAAGAGTTTAAGGGCAGTAGAGGACGAGAAGTAAAGGCAAAACCTATGGAAAAGGAAGAAAAAATTTCCCAACCCTGGAAAGAACATGAGAAGAAGTCGATATGGAGCTAGAAAGAGGCCATTGACTGCGGGTCCTAGACCTTTTCAATAAGACCTCGCCCCAGTCAAGTGCGCTAAGTGCGGACGCATGCATGGCAACCGGCCATGCTACATGGGACAAGATGTCTGCTTCAATTGCGGATAGAAGGGACATTTTGCGAGAAACTGCCCCCAGAATGTGGGGAAGCAGTCAGAATAGAGGCCTCAAATGAAAGGAAGGGTTTTCACTCTGAGCGGCCAAGAGGCTGCTCAATCTTCTGAAATGATTCAAGGTACATGCTATATCTATGGATTTTCTCTTATGGTGTTATTTGACTCTGGTGCTAGTCATTCATTTATATCAGAAGAATGTATTAGGAAGTTTCAGTTTCCTATTTCTAAAACTCCCTATGAGCTATCCGTAGTAACCCCTACAGGGGAAAGGTTATTAACTTCCTCTGTATGTAAAGATTGTCAAGTCACCATCCAGGAGAAAACTTTTTCTGTAGACCTCTTCTATTTATCTTTAAGAGGTATTGAGGTCATTCTAGGGTTAGACTGGATGTCTAGAAATTGAGTCTTGTTGAATTGTTGTAACAAAACCGTTGAATTTCTACCTCTTACTCCGAAAGAGGAGATCCAGTTATTGATGCTAAATGCCAATCAAGTTAATAGGGAGTTGAAGAATGGAGTACTTGGATACATTCTCTTGTATTTATCAAACCTAGAAGTCGAATCGAAGCTTGATGAAATCCCAATAGCCAACAAGTTTCCTGAAGTATTTCCATCAGATATTCCAGGCTTACCTCCCAAGAGAGAGATAGAGTTCTCTATTGATCTCCTACCTGAGACAAGGCCTATCTCTATTACACCATATCGAATGGCCTCGAAGGAACTACAGGAACTCAAGAAGCAGTTGGAGGAACTATTAGACAAACAATTCATTAGACCGAGTGTATCACCTTGGGCAGTTCCTGTAATGTTTGTTAAGAAGAAAGATGGGAGCTCGAGACTATGAATAGATTACAGACAACTGAATAAGGTGACTATAAAAAACAAGTACCCTCTCCCTAGGATAGATGACTTATTGGATCAATTAAAGGGAGCCTCCATCTTTTCTAAAATTGACTTAAGGTGAGGATATCATCATATTAGGATCAAGGAGGAGGACGTACCAAAACTGCCATCAGGACTAGGTATGGGCACTATGAGTTTCTCGTAATGCCCTTCAGGTTGACGAATGCACCTGCAATTTTCATGGATTACATGAATCGCATTTTTCGACCCTACCTAGATCAATTTGTTGTAGTGTTCATTGACGACATCTTGATATACTCTAAGAATGAGAAAGAACATGAACAACATCTCTGAATCGTGCTGCAAGTGCTGAAAGAGAAAAAGCTATATGCCAAATTGGAGAAGTGTGAATTTTGGCTGTCAAAGGTGAAGTTTCTTGGACATGTCATCTCTAATAGAGGGGTAGCCGTAGATCCTAGCAAGATGGAAGTAGTGATTCAGTGGGAGAGACCAAAGACGGTTACGAAAGTAAGAAGTTTCCTGAGTTTGGCAGGATACTACAGGAGGTTTATACAAAACTTCTCTCGTATAGCCTTGCCATTGACTAAATTGACTAGGAAGGGAAGTCCTTTCAAATGGACTGATCAATGTGAAGCTAGTTTTTAGAAGCTTAAGACAAGACTGACCACTCCTCCAGTTTTAATTATTCCAGATCCCACAGGACATCTTGAAGTGTATAGTGATGCTTCAAAGAAAGGACTAGGGTGTCTGCTAATGCAAGACAAGAGAGTAGTTGCTTACGCCTCTAGACAACTAAGACCCCACGAAGGAAACTATCCAACCCATGATCTTGAATTGGCGACGGTGGTGTTCGCTTTAAAGATTTGGTGACATTACTTATACGGAGCAACCTTTGAAGTATATTGCGATCACAAGAGTCTTAAATATCTCTTTGATCAAAAGGAGTTAAATATGAGGCAAAGAAGATGGGTGGAATTTCTTAATGACTACAAGTTTGAGATAAAGTATCATCCAGGAAAGGCGAATGTTGTAGCTGATGCCTTAAGTCGAAAATCTCTACACATGGGCCAGATGATGTTGTATGAGATGCAAATGCTAGACGAGTATTGGGATTTGAAGCTGGACACTACTTTTTCCTCAAAGAAGCTAACCATTAATGGTTTAAGTATAGGGTGTGACCTTAGAGCCCAGATCAAAGAGGCTCAAGTTCACAACCAATACTTACAGGATCATAAAGATCAAGGAAATTTTTCTGTCATGGAAGATGGAGCAATCATGTATCAAGAAAGGATTTGTGTTCCTCAATAACGAGAGTTGAGGACTAAAATCCTACATAAATCACATCAAAGTAAATATACTGTCCATCCTGGATGCACTAAAATGTACCAGGACTTGAAAATGATGTATTGGTGGCCAGGGATGAAAAAGGATATTGCGGAGTTCGTGGCGAAATGTCTAATTTGTCAAAAGGTGAAGGTGGAGCATCAAAAGCCAGTGGGATTTCTACAACCTCTTGAGATCCCTAAATGGAAATGAGACAGTATCTCAGTGGACTTTGTTGTGGGATTACCTAAGACTTTAATGGGACATGACTCTATCTGGGTAATAATTGACAGATTAACCAAATCTGCTCACTTTTTGCCCATAAAAATTAACTATTCACTGGATAAATTAGCCCAATTGTACGTCCAGGAAATAGTTAAACTGCATGGAATTCCTTTAAATATCGTTTTTGATGGGCAGATAGAACGAACAATTCAAACCCTAAAAGATATGTTGAGGGCCTGTGTGATAGACCAAGGTAAAAGATGGGATAAGTACCTACCTTTAGTAGAGTTTGCTTATAATAATAGCTATCACTAGTATTAAGATGGCCCCCTATGAAGCTTTATACGGTAGAAAATGCTGATCTCCACTATGTTGGTTTGAGGTAGGAGAAAAGAACTTGTTGGGTCCTGATCTAGTTCAACAAACCACTGAACAAATCAGGATGATACGAGACAAAATACTTACAGCTCAGAGTTGGCAAAAGAGTTACTACGATAAGAGACATATACCTTTAGAGTTTGAGGAAGGAGACCATGTATTTCTTAAACTTTCCCTGACTACTGGAGTTGGTAGGCCTCTCAAAACAAGACAGCTAAGTCTGCAATTTTTGGGACCTTACCAAATTCTGAAGAAAGTAGGGACATCAGCATATCAAGTTGCTCTCCCACCTAATTTGTATAACCTGCATAATGTTTTCCACGTATCACAGCTGCGGAAGTATCTTCCAGATTCATCACATGTAATACAGGATGAACCAATCCAAATAAAGGAGAACATGACATACCAGCTAGTACCTGCATCCATATAGGACACTGACGTGAAACAACTGAGAAATAAAACCATTCCACTTGTTAAGTTGTTATGGGAAGGTTTGAATCTGGAAGAAGCAACTTGGGAGCTGGAAGAAGTAACAAGGAAGAAATATCAGCAATTGTTCTTATTAGGTAATTTCTGAAATTTTGAGGACAAAATTTCTTTTAGGGGGAGAGAAATGTAACATCCCTAATTTCGTTTCTTTTATTGATAAAAGTACATAAATATTTAATTAAGGAAATAAAATTTATTAGACAATATTTTAGATATCTAAGGAAATATAATCCTTAGAAATTCTTCACCTTATGTATATGCATAGAAAATGTTTCTAACATTAAGAGAACAAATAAAGAGGGAAAACCTAATAGGAAAAACAATTAGAAATAACATACTAAAAAGATGCAAAATTCTTGGATAAGGAAGATAAATTTTTAGAAACAAGTAAATGTCATAAAATTTCAAGAACATTGGATTAGGGTAATTTTTCCTAATTCAAGAACTAGAGTTACTAAGTTTAAAATCTTTACCCATACATTCGGCTTTTACCTATGGACACTTCATATAGAGTTTTTCCACTTCACATAAGTTTCTAGCAACCCCATTGGATAACCTAAGCAAGAAATAATGTAATAATAATAAACATTAGGTTACATGGCATTAAGACAAAAATTTAGCAAGTGGTGTGATTCTACATTCATAATTTTGGCAAGTGGCATGATAATACAAGGCTTTAGGACAAAAACATCTATATCCAACCCTCATAATTTTAGCAAGTGGTATGATAATATATGGCATTAGGACAAAACATTCCTATCCCACACAAATAATATCAACCAAATAATAGAGATTCAAGGGCTAGAAATTTGCCACCTAAAAAGGCAAAGCTATCAAACTTGTTTAAGACAAAAGAAAATGGAAATGAATCCCTAAATCAAAGGGACCTTGTCCCATATCTTAAGAACATATTATCATAATTTTCAAAATACAAATCTCCTTTTCCTATGCATATCTTGACTAAGGAAGAGGAAGACAAGAACATAAGTTGTTTGTTTTCCAAAAATTCAACCAAGTCTAATCTAATTGTGATAAGGTAGACCCATGATCATGAAAGGTGAATTATTTGGTGGTCTATATAAGAAAACCCAACCTTACAACATTATAATTTCGTGCAAGTGAGGGAGACGAAAAATAGAAGCAAGGTAGAGTGAGGAAAGGAGAGGAAGAAAGGAATAAAGAGGAAGGAAAAGTCTAGGGGACTAAGTGCTCTAGGTAAGTTTAACAATATTTCTTTTTGAAGAAAACTTTTGAAACTTATAATATTTATATGAGATTTTGATCTTAGAACTTTGATGATTGGTCATGATACTGCTATATCATGTTACATATTGATCTTGCATGTGATGTATGTTTGAATACTTAGACTGGTATAGAAAGTTCTGCATAGGTATGGCTATGGGTGGTAAAATTTTTAGTTTCTGTGTTTTAATTTTTGGGAATTATCTATAGGGAATTAAAATAAATGGTTAACAAAAGAATTAAAGATATATGTGTCACAGATTTTTACCCACTGGAATCATTCAATTTGGAGTCCATATGAGGTAGATATGGTCCGATTAGTAAGCAAAGGTCAGAAAATGGTTCATCAGGGAAGAATATGTTAGGATAGCTTCTGTGTTTTAATTTCTGGGAATTATCTGTAGGGAATTAAAATAAATGGTTAACATAAGAATTAAATATATATGTGTCACGGATTTTTAGCCACAAGAATCATTCAATTTGGAGTCCATATTAGGTAGATATAGTCTGATTAGTAAGAAAAGGTCCTAAAATGGTTCATCAGGGAAGAATATGTTAGGATAACTTTTGTGTTGTAATTTTCAGGAATTATCTGTAGGGAATTAAAATAAATGGTTAACAGCAGAATTAAATATATATGTGTCACAGATTTTTACCCACTGGAATCATTCAATTTGGAGTCCATATAAGGTAGATATAGTCTAATTAGTAAGCAAAGGTCATAAAATGGTTCATCAGAGAAGAATATGTTAGGATAGCTTCTGTGTTTTAATTTCTTGGAATTATCTATAGGGAATTAAAATAAATGGTTAACAAAATAATTAAAGATATATGTGTCACAGAGTTTTAGCCACTGGAATCATTCAATTTGGAGTCCATATGAGGTAGATATGTTCCTATTAGTACTTAAAGGTCAGAAAATGGTTCATCAGGGAAGAATATGTTAGGATAGCTTATGTATTTTAATTTCTGAGAATTATCTGAATGGAAGTAAAATAAATGGTTAACATAAGAATTATACCTATATGTGTTTCGGATTAGGCACTAGAATCATTCAATTTGGAGTCAATATGAGGAAGAAATGAGCTGATTAGTAGTCAAAGGTCAGAAAATGGTTCATCAGGGAAGAATATGTTAAGATAGCTTCTGTATTTTAATTTTTTGTGAATTATCTGTATAGAATTAAAATAAATGGTTAACATAATAATTATAGATATGTGTATTGTGGATTTTTAGCTACTAGAATCACTCAAGTTGGAGTCCATATGAGGTAGATATGGTCTGATTAGTAGGTAGAGATCAGAACCTATCCCAGAAGAAATAACTTGTACATTTAGGAAGTAATATCACCTCTATTTCTTAATATTTCGCTACAATGTTCAACATAATAGTTTTAGATAATTGTTTTATCTTGAAATTGACACCAAGATCACCTACATCGGAGTTCAATTGAGGTACTTATGCTCTGATTAGTAAGAGAAGGTTAGATATGATGAAAACCTGCATCAGGAAAAAAAAGAAATAAAATTAATATTTAAAAAAAGAAGACGAATCTTATAAATGACTAGTATATGCCATAGCCATTGCCATTGTATGAACTTCTTACCATCTTAAGTGTCAAATTCTGACATGGAAATATTTTATAAAGTGATATTTGAAATGGTTATGTTCATGGCATGATTACCAATGATTTATGGTAATAGTTATATTTTGATGAACATACTTGTTATTGAAAGCATATTTTTGGCTATCATTGTGAAAAGAAAAGAAATGAGCACGGTCACATGGCAATCCGTGTGGTGCACCAGTAGGGGACGCCCTACCAACGGTTATGATTATTATTATGAGAAAAAAATGAGAAAGTGTACCATGTCGAACGGAGCAAGAGAAGCCCGTACCGGAGAGTAGAGGATACTCACCCTGACCGGGGTAGCTTGAAATGAGAATAAGTTGATGGCCATCATATGATATTCTAAAAATAGTTAATCCTGTCATACATATCATTACTGTATGATTCTTATGTGCATAGATATAATGCATTTATGTGACCAAAGATATTTTCTGTAGTTTATACAGTTAAACATGACGTGATGAGCTATATTGATGATGATTTATTGTTGAACTTACTGGGATTTAATTCTCACTATATTTCCATATCATGTTCAGAAAATTAGTTATGCAGATTTTTCTATAGCTCTGGCTTTTAGTGCACGTTGGATTGAGTACTTTATGTTGGGCAGATCTTAGAAGCAAATAAAATGTTTGTGGTCGAGTTGGCTTAGATCCCGGTGAAGGTGCAACCACCCACATCTGTATCTCCGAAATTGGTCAACCAGATAAATAAGATGAAGATTTTTATGTGGTTGATATGTTGTACGTATGTTTTGATTAATGACATGTATGTGAACTCTGTATTGTATAAATTAAATAAATGTTATATTGAGTTAAGTTGTAACGAGGTAATAACTTCGTGGTATTTTTTTTTTTAAAAAAATTGATACTTAAATGGAGTTGTTACAATAAGGCTAATATTTCAAGTTTGACAGCCCCTAAATGCACTTTTTCAAGCTAAATTTGACTAAATATACCTTAAAATGAGTCTGAATGGTCCTAAAAACTAAGAAAATGACTCTAAAATTACAAAATTTGGCCTCTAAGAGCTCATACAGCACTATTCAATGCAACAGGGTGCAGTTACACGTGCTGCCTGTTGGGGCTACGCGTGGGATTCACACACTGAAGAAGAATCCACATGTAGGGGTGTTTGAAACACTATCTCGGCTTAAAATTTGAGATGCTAAGGTTTCGCCAACTACCAAATCCATATATGGTGTTAATTTCTGGTTTTGAGAACCATAGCTAGGAGTTTCAGAGCTTACCTTTTTAGGTGTTTTCTCCTTCCATTTTTCAGGCAATCTCTGGCCCATTTTTTAGAAACCAATCAAATAGACTTGTAGATCTCGTCGTTTTGAGTTCGTTGGTGGTGCTGGTGTCAAAATCCAAGGCCTGAAGTTGCAAGAATTCTAGAAAGAGAAAATAAGGTTTCTAGAGAGAGAAAATAAGGAGAGAGAAAGAAATGGTTCAGAATTTTCTATGCCATTTTTGTTGCAAATTTGCCTAAAACCTATTAGCAAAAATTCAATTATTGTGGGATACCTTTGCAAATTTTTATTATTTACATTTTGACCCCTAAACATTTAAGAAATTGCACTTTGGCCCTAAAATTTGAATCCTCACATTTTCCTCATAAATTTCCATAAATAGGTGATAGATAAATAAAATCCTCCTATCCAATTGCATTCTTTCTTAATTCGTTTCTTGAGTTAAAAGTTTTCTTTAATTTAGGGCTATTACAAAAGGCATGACCATTATGAAAATTAGAAGTGACCATGGAAGATAATTTGAAAAGTAAAGAGTTCAAATCTTTTTGTCATGAAAATGACATTGACCTTTATTTTTTTCTTCTAGAACACCATAACAAAATAGTGTGATGGAAAGGAAAAACAAAACTCTAGAAGAAATGGCTAGAACCATGCTCAATAAAAGTAACCTTCCTAAATATTTTTGGGAGATGCTCTATTGTAATATGGCTATGATAAGCCTTATTTAATATAAAACCCCTTATGAATTGAATAAAGGAAGGAAACCTAATATTTCTCATCTTCAGGTGTTTGGATGCAAATGTTTTGTGCAGAATAATGGAAACAATAACTTAGGCAAATTTGATGCTAAAGTAAATGAAGAAATCTTCCTACGCTATGCTAATACAAGTAAAGCCTTTAGGGTCTACAATAAGAGAACCTTAGTGATAGAAGAATCTATACATATAGTCTTTGTTGAATCCAACTTCAATGAACCTAGGAGGCTTTGTAGTGATGACAATATAGAAATGTTAGAAAACTCAACTTTTAGCAAAGAGCATAAGGAAGTTGATACTGATAAAAAAGCAAATTTTGAAGAAAGTCATCTTCAAGAGGATGAACCTAAGAATGAGAAAAACCTCCCAAGAAAGGGGAAGTTTGTAAAGGATCATCTTGTTGCTCAAATCATAGGTGGTATTGTTCAAAGAGTAAAAAGTAGAAATTCTCTTAGAAACATTTGCAATCATCTTACATTCCTTTCTCAAATTGAACCCAAAAATGTAGAAGAAGCCTTAAATGATGAACATTGGATTTTAGCTCTACAAGAAGAATTAAATCAATTTGAGATAAATTAAATTTGGAAACTTTTTCCTAGACCTAATGATCATCCAATCATTGGCACATGGATTTTTAGAAATAAACTTGATGAATCTAATGTGACTAGAAATAAAGCTTGATTGGTTACTAAAGGTTATAATGAAAAAGAAGGAATAGACTATGAGGACACCTTTGCCCTTATTGCTAGAATCCATTAGGTTGATGTTAGTATATGCATGCATTAGAGATTTTAAACTTTACTAAATGGATGTGAAAAGTGCCTTTTTAAATGGTTATATGATGGAGGAAATTTATGTTGAACAACCTCTTGGTTTTGAAAACTCCTCTTCACCAAACCTTGTTTTTAAATTGAAAAAAGCTCTATATGGTCTAAAACAACCACCAAGAAGTTGGTATGAAAGACAAAACTCCTTTTTAGTTGAAAAATATTTTTCAAAAGTAAAGGTTGATACAACTTTATTTTTAAAAAAGGAAAACCAAGACATGATAATTGTGCAGATATACATAGATGATATCATATTTAGTTATACTAATGATTCTTGTTACAAAGAATTTGATAAGATTAGCAAGGAAAATTTGAAATGTCTATGATGGGTGAACTTAAATTCTTTCTTGCTCTACAAATAAAACAAAAAAGACTAGTATCTTTGTTAGTTAAACAAAGTATGCAAAAGAATTGCTCAAAAAGTTCAAAATGGAAAATGCAAAGCCTATTGGAACTCTTATAAGAACTTCAGTAAAAATGGACCAAGATGAAAAAGGAAAACCTTTTGACATATCTAAATACAAAAGTATGATTAGTTTTCTTTTATACTAAATTGCTAGTAGTACTGGTATAATGTTCAATGTATGCATGTATGCAAGATTTCAAGCATGTCCCAAAGAATCACACTATACAACAATTAAAAGAATCTTTAAATATATTGTTGGTACTCTAGACTTAGGATTATGGTATCCTAAAGGACGGTCAAGTACCTTAGTAAGCTTTTAAAATGTTGAATTTGCTAGAAGCAAAACAAATAGGAAAAGCACTAGCAGGACTTACCAATTCTTTGGAAGCTTTCTTGTTTCTTGGTTTAGCAAGAAAAAAAATAGTGTAACTTTAATAAAAAATGAAGCTAAATATATAGCCACTAGGAGCTTATGTGCACAAATTCTATGGATGAAACAATAATTTCAAGATCTTGCTATATATCTTGAAGAAGTGCCAATAAAATGTGACCTCACTAGCGCAATTAATCTTACTAAAAATCTAATCACATATTTAAGAACTAAGCATATTGAGATTAGACATCATTTTATAAGGGATCGTGTTGAAAAGAAAGATATTGCCATCAAATTTATTCATACTAAATTTCAGTAGGCTAATATTTTCACCAAGCCTTTTCTTGAAGAAATTTTGTATTTTATAAGAAGAGAACTAGGCATAATAAATCCAAATGAGCTCTAAAATCTTCAAACCTTTAGTGTTTCCTCTATTGTTGTGCCTATTCAAAATCTTACTTTATGCTTGACTTGTTTTTGCAACTTTTACTAACTTAAGAATTGAAGTGGTTTCTAGATTTGTTTTGCAGGTCTTTCCTATTCTCTAATATGCTCATCATATGTTTTCTTAAGTTAAAGCTTGAAAAAGAATTATATTGAAAAGGTTCAAAAGAAAGAGAGGTATATATACGCCTATTGAGTCTTCTAGGTGGCTAATCAGTATAATTCTTAGAAAAGCATAATTAAACATCTACCTAAAGAAGGAAATGGTTGCCTGTTTACTCGGAAAAGTGACACTAGAAGAAAAATAAAAACAAATAGATGCCTAAAGCATAAAAGCACTTGTTTATTGGAGATCTTGATCTTTGGAGGAAAAAGAAAAGCAAGTAAACACCTAAATGTCTCGATAGGTGCTTGTTTCATTGAAGGAGAGCTTTACCTCAACTAACCAAAAAAACTTATAGCTATGTTTACCTTTTTACTAGTTTCCCATCATAAAAAAATGGAAGATTGTTGACCTCATTGATGTGCCTTAAAAGGGTTTCATGACAACAAACTTGTGAAAAAAGATTTTTTTCAAGAAAAGCATCAAGCACTCGTGGAACGTTTCAAGGAATGCGTCAAGCTCTCATGGACATAAGTCAAAGAAACCTCAAGGGCTGAAGAAATGTTTTATCTCTTAAGTATCCTAGACTTTGTTTCCATCTAAAAGAAAATTTAGAGAACCCATGAGCTCAAAAAATATTTTTGAAAATCTTTACGATTGGTTTTCTTATGCATGTTGGTTAAAAGTTTGTGAATTTTCTCATAACTTAAGTTTTTCAAAGTGCAACAGAAACTGGTTAAGTTTAACTGGCACTTATTTGTTAGACGTAGGGCAAGTGGCTACAAACACTTGTTAGCTTCTGGATTTTGAATTCCAATAGTTACTAGTACTAACAGACACCTGTTTAGCTCTAAATTTTAAGGTGGAGCATTTTTACATGACAATAGGTAGCTATTCAAGTTCTAGAAGCCTAGATTCAAAGTATTTTACACGACAACAAATGCCTAGGGATTTTTGTAGTTGCTTGTTGCCTAAATAGGAAAGCATGGGATTATTTTATTTAATCGATTTCTTAATTGTCACCAAAGCTATATTCTTCATTTCCGTATAAATACTAGGCTTCACTGAACCTTGGAGAATTAGAAAATGTGTCGAAGCTTAGTGTTTATCTTTTGAGTTCTTAAATTTTTTTGGTTTTTTGGTTTAGGATGCTTTATTGTATAAATGCACTCTTTGAGAGAGTTTTCGTACCTTCATCTATCTTCTTTGTGAGTTATGATTGAGGGGAGGTCCCTTGAAGTTTTTGTGTGGGAATGATTGATTGTAAGTGATTGTAAAGGGAGAAAACCAAGCTACCAACTCTGATTGAGTTATGTTTTTGTAGTGGCTAACAAGTGCCCATTTGTAAACTTGTGGTTATAGTGGAAATCCTAAATTAAGGCTTGGGGACTAGATCTAAGCTTAGAAATTGAGATAAACTAGGATAAATCTTTGTTTCTTCCCTATCTCTTTTATTTTCTATGTGATTGGTTTTATTCTTGCATTCAACTTTTCCCAAAATATTCAATTTAGTTTTGGCTTTTCTATTCTTTTCTGGACTTTGGCATTCTAGAATTTCTATTTTTACTTTCAGCATTTTATTTTTGAAAAGGTTTTTCAAAGTTTTATATCCATCTTCCACTTTAGGCTTAACATTTTAAAAGCACCCAATTCAACTCCCTTCTTGAGTGTATATCGTTCCTAACAATCCTTTAATTCATTGACTTAGAATTCATTATCATCATCAACTTTATCACTATCCTCTTAGGGCATATTAAAGATATTACAAGGATTAGTTTGAACTACTACAAGCCATAAAACACTTGTTTTGCTTAAGATGTTATTACAAATGGCTCATTCATATTCAAAAACACACAAATTTCATTGTTCATTCCTAGTTAACTAAATGAGTGACACTCCTAAGTTTAAATGATTAAGTTTTTCCTTATTATATGGTTTATTAAGAAAATTAATAGAGTAGAAGACCAATTAAGATTTCTGTAAAGAATAAATGTAAGTTATAAGTTACATAGAGACGATAGTCTGAGTTTTCTTAGAACAACCAATGTCACGAAGCTAACTTCTCACCACCACAACTCTAATTTTATAGAAGCTTAAGTCTAAGATCCAAAAAGGCCATTGTTGTGACACCATCATTCCATGGTCATGATGCCAAATATAGGAAATTCTGATTCCGAGTCCAAAGAGCTGAGTGTTGTGATGCCAAGTCTCTAGGGTCTTGACACTAGAAGCATAACACGTAAAATTATACTTATAGAAAGCTTAGCATTGCGATGGTAGACTTTCAGCATAGCGAAGCCAAGAAAAATGATGAAATTGCTCCTTTGTATTTTTAACCTCTACTTGTGAGATTTTTCCTAATGACTTGACATTATTCCTTATCCTTTGTCTCTATTTTCTCTATTTTCTTTCTCTAAGAGTTTGAGTGATTCCAAACCTTTGTTCAAGATAAAAAGACAATGTTGGAATCAATATGAAGTATACTACAACTTTAGCTAAATGGTTTCCCTAAAACCGATCACGAAACTATTGGAAAAGTAAAGGTAAATTTCAAATAACTCTGCTTAGAAAGTTTTAATAGAAAAACTAACACTGTAAGTAGGTCCAAGAACTATTAAAACCCTAAGAATTGAAGTTTTATGACCAGAAGACAACTTTTTATTAACATGAATAGTAACTTTGGCTGTTGCAAATAGTTTCACTACCACCACAAATAGTAACTAACTTCCCAATGGTGTTTTTAGGTTTTTAGAGTAGTCAAAACACAATTTTGAAGTTAATTTAGTTAGAGTTAGCTTCAAGAAGTTGGCTTAATGATTCAACCAACTCTAAATCTGAAGTTGGCTTAATGAGTCAACCAACTCTAAATCTGTTGCGTTACGAGCAAATAACATATGCTATAGCATGTTTTTCATAACTTTTCAATTTATAAATCATATTTTACATGTTTTGTGGTATATATTATAGATTGGAAACTTCATATGCTTAGTATCTATTTTTAAGTATTTTTTTTAATACTAAGGAATTAAAGTTTTATTAAAAGTCTTCATGATTTAAATGTCTTTTTTATAGAGCCATTAGAACATGGGAAACACATCCTCTTTGAATTACACTAAACTATAATTGAGTTTTGGAACTTTTAAAGTAATATTGAATTTGAATTATGTTATGAGAATCAATTATTGGAACTTTTGAAATTATATTATATTTGAGATTTTTGGAATCTTCTATGAAATGATATGTTCCACTAGTTAACTGAAACGTATTTTTGTATATGTTATAGTTTATAATTTTTGTGATATGAATTAAGTATTTGAAATTTTATTTCTAAAAGTGAAAGCTTTACTGAATAGTAATTTGACTAAACTGATATGTATTATTTATCTAAGTTTAGAAAAGACCAAATATTTTGATGTGTTTTGAGATATGTATTTTGTAAATGATGGCTATATTGTGAATTAAGAAATAGTACTAAAATTGAGTTCTAATTAAATAATAAATTATGTTTCGGTTAGTAATATATTATTGTTTCTAAATTAAGAAATAGTACTATAGATGGCATGGCCAATATATTATTGTTTCTAAAACTGTGTTATCAAATTAGAGATGATTTTGACTGATAAAAACAAAATAAATTGTAATTATTTTTTATTTTATTTAATTACTAAATTATTTTGCATTTATAGATTTAGTTCAAGGTAAATTATGGTTTAGATTTCTATTTTCTTGGGAGGAGTCTTTCAAAAACACTGTTATCTAGCAATAGTAAATGCTAACCTTGGTGTACCTTTGAACCTCAACTAGCAGGAATTTTATAAGCCTCGTGTACCAGGCAACACATAGGATCTATTTTGATTACTATAAAGGAGTGGCGTAATGCCTTCTATTATTATTCTTAGACAGATTACCTTCTGACTATTCTAATTGGCCTAGGAGTGGTGGAATATCTCATATTATTATTATCAAGCAGAATTTCTTCTAATTGTACTAAATAGTGATTACTCTCCCTTACTCTGTAATTGAGAATAATCAATCGTTCTAATATGGAATCCTCCCAAACAATTTTAATTGGAAATAATTTGATTTATTATAATTTCAAAGCTATAAAACTTCTTATACATATGGAGTTTCCTATATATTTATAGTTTCACTCTCTTTCTGTTAAGAACTTAGATATTTGGGTTTATTACCTTTGTTAAGTTGTATTTGTTAGCAATTATAACTTATGATTAGGATTTCTATCATAAGTTATATTTTTTGTAATATGAAAGTTATTGATTTCTATTGGATTATGTTTTGTATTAAACAAGAGTATTTTGATATGTGGTAGTTATGATATGGTAAACATGAATTAAGCATTAAAATGCACTGCTGGAAATGAGAAAATTTTTAAACAAGAATAACGATATGTTTTTCAAATGATTCATTCTATGAGATTGTATGAATTTAACGTGTTTTGATATAAGGCTGTCATGGTACATTGTTATGAATTAAATACTTGTATTTCATTTTTGACAAAGAAAAGCTCTTTGGAGTATAAAGTTTAAGTAAACTATACTTATCAATGTATGTTTCCTGAAATAGTTGTTTCTCTAAAATTATGAGCTTTTGTGATGGCATTTTCTTGAGAAATTGTTACATTTTCTAAAATGACTATTTATTTATTTTTAATAAAGATGTAAATCTATAATTTCTTTTTAAAGTGTTATTGAAAGATTATATATTGTTGAATATTAGCTTTTATCTGGATTATAATGTTATTGTGAAAAACCCATGCTTTTCCCTTATCCCATTCTGTTATAGCATATGTTACTTGTTCACTGAGTTGAAAACTCATGCCTTTGTTATCATGTTTTTTAGATAAAGTATAGAATTGAATCTTTTCTATATAACCAAACAGCAAATAGATTGTTCCTTGGGTGAGCCCAATTTGTTCAAAAGGCTTATTGCATGTTTTGGTCTGTAATATGTATTATACTTTAGAGTGCTCCATTCACCACAACGAAGATCATTGCTTCTGTTGTGTATACATATATAGAATCTAATATTTGGATCTGTTCTATTTAAAGCGTGAAGCTCTCTATGGTATATGTTTATCTACATATAGATTCTAATAAGAAGAATTGTTTATATAAAGAAAGAAGCTCTTCAATGTATATTTATGTATATTTTATATTCAAATAGACTCTTTGTAACATCTCTAATTTTGTTTCATGTATTAATAAAAGTACAAGAGTATTCAAAGTAACATCCCTAATTTCATTTCTTTTATTGATAAAGGTACATAAATATTTAATTAAGGAAATAAAATTTATTAGATAATTTTTAGATATCTAAGGAAATATAATCCTTAGAAATTCTTCACCTTACGTGTATGTATAGAAATGTTCTAATATTAATGGAATAGGTAAAGAAAGAAAACCTAACAGGAAATATTAGAAATAAGCAAAAGAAAGGTGAAATTATTAGGCAAGGAAGATAAATTTTTGTGAAGTAAGTAAAGGTCTTAAAATTTCAAAAAGATTGGATTAGGGTAATTTTTCTTAATTTAAGAGCAAAAGTTACTAAGTTTAGTATCTCTACCCATAAATTGGGCTTTCACCTATGGACACTTCAAATAGAGTTTTAATACATCACATGAATTTTTAGCAAGCCAATAGGATAGCCCAATGAAGAAATGAAACATAAACTTGGACTAGGATATAGGAATTGGACCGGAAGCCCAAAAATCATGAAAATGTAACCAAGCCCATTATGAAAGGTAGAATTTTAACCAACGTAAAGAAAATGGGTAAGAATGAACCCAAACCCAAGAGGAAAAATAAAAATAAAAATAAAAGTAAAGTGATGAAATAATGGTGTAATCAAAATTAGGTGACATGGCATTAAGACAAAAATTTAGCAAGTGGTGTGATAATACAAGGCTTTAGGACAAAACATCTATACCCTACACTCATAATTTTAGCAAGTGGTATGATAATACATGGCATTAGGACAAAACATTCCTATCCCACACAAATAATTTCAACCAAATAATGGAGCTTCAAGGGCTAGAAATTTGCCACCTAAAAAGGCAAACCTATCATACTTGATTAAGACAAAAGAAAAAGGAAATGAATCCCTAAATCAAAAGGACCTTGTCCCTTATCTTAGAAACATATTATCATAATTTTCAAAATACAAATCTCTTTTTCCTATACATATCTTGACTAAGGAAGAGGAAGACAAAAACATAAGTTGTTTGTTTTCCAAAAATTCAACCAAGTGTATCCTAATTGTTATAAGGTAGACCCATGATCATGAAAGCTGAATTATTTGATGGTCTATTTAAGCAAAACCCACCCTTACAACATGAGAATTTTCATCCAAGTGAGGGAGAGGAAAAATATAAGCAAGGTAGAGTGAGGAAAAGAGAGGAAGAAAGGAAGAAAAAGGAAGGAGAAGTCTAGAGGACTAAGTGCTCTAGAAAATTAATTATGCAGATTTTTCTATGGCTCTGGCTTTTAGTGCACGTTGGATCGAGTAATTTTTTTTGGGTAGATCCCAGAAGCAAATAAAATGTTTGTGGTCGAGTTGGCTTAGATCCCGGTGAAGGTGCAACCACCTCACCTGTATCTCCAGAATTGGTCAACCAGAATAAATAAGATGTAGATTTTTATGTGTTTGATATGTTGTACATATGTTTTGATTAATGACATGTATGTAAACTCTATATTGTATAATAATAATAATAAAAAGTTGTTACTGTCTTATATATGTTTTCCTTTTTATTGTTTAAAATAATCAAACATCTATCCATTAATCTCTATTAGCGTTAAGTTTAAGGCTTATAGGAATGAGTTCATCCTTAGTAGCTATGTTGGTTGCGTACTTCGTAATTGAGGATCATGACAAAATGCACCATTCATGAAAGGAATCTACTCCCCTTATGTACCTTGAATCAGCCTTATTCCCAATTTCTCTTCAACTCTAATCCATAAATATTTCCTACAATCAATGAAAATATTATACTGTGAACTCCTGTGAGAAAATTCTAACTCCTTTACCCTAAATTTCTTTGTGCAAGCCCTTCAAACTTCTACTATACTAGTAAAATCTATTATGAACTAATTTTCTATTACACAAATTGAAAACATGACTAGCATAGGGGCAAAATGGAACCTTGACCATATAGGCCTCAAACATGCATGCACATGATACTAACAGTCAAGCTATAAACAAAACCAAAACATTTAACAAACAAATCAAATGAAATTTAACAAAAATTTGGTAGAGTTTTCCCTTTAATTAGGTCTCTATTGTTATGTACAAAAAAAAAACAAAATGACATTCAAAACCATAAGGAGCTTTGTTCCAACATATACTAGATACAAATATACCAATCAAATATTTAAATAAGAGCTTAGGTCTTCAAAATATAATTAGAAGCTTAAATATAAACTTAGAAGTAGTCAATCACCCAACAACATTACAATGGTGTCACTCAAGCATGCCTAATACACAAAAACAAAAGCATAGCATTGCAATGATTCAGTTAAGCTAAGCTAACTAAATTTGAGAGAGAAATTAACTAATTATATGGACAAATAAGCTAAGCTTTGGACGATGTGTAGGTTAAGAGAAACTGAGAGATACCCTTTTTCAAATTTGATTATTTCAGTAGCAGATTATACAAGTTAATTTGCTTAAAGATTTAGAACCTGTCCAAAATACAAATATACTTAGTATTTCGTTCACTGAAACACATATTTGAGAGAGAAATTAAATAGCCTCCTTAATTAAACAAAACTAATTTAAAAGAACATAACCTAAATCATCATGTTGTATACTTAATCTTATACCTAACCTCCTCCCTTATTTGCTTGTTTAGTTGAGGAATTTCCTTCATACTGCTCTCTTTTGTATGAAACTCATACTGGGGAGGAGAGATGGCGAGTCTAGTTTAGTAGCAATATAATATTGACCAATATTAATAATTATGCACCAATAACTATAAACACCAAAAGGTTTTACATCTATACATGACTATGATTTAAGAATATGCATTCTAGTATAGTGATTTTATGTTGATTCATTTCAATCGTTCTCTATTTAGCTGACCGTTTAATTAAAAGATGTAGTTTATGAAAGTTTGAACTTGTGAATTTAGACAAGAGATGAGACTGGGATAATTCCAAAAGTAATATTGATATACCAATAATTCCTATCTAGTCACCACCTCAAGTTCTCATCATAATTGGGCTTATAGCACATATGCCTAATGTTGGGCATTGCATCAAAGATTATAGATAAGTTGACTTTATGTTCAAGACCACACAAAAAAACAACACCAAAAAAACAAAGGAAGAAAAAGAAAAACTGAAAATGAAATTACTTACCCTAGTAGGAAAAATGGATTGTTCTAGAACTATTAATTATTTAATCGAAAGACAATAGCTTAATGCATAACGATATGAGAAGGCATCAAGGCAATAAGAGTAAAGAAGTTAAATGAAAGAGATAGATATATATGCTAAAAACTATACTTCAATCTTAATAATAGGAACTAAACAATCAAAGAACCTTGAGTGCATACCATAGCTAGCAACTTTTACAATAGTGTTGCTAATAAATTAAAATACACTTTTGTGCCTAACTTGTGTAGGGAAAAAGTAAAAGTGGATGATGGAATTTACTCTCACTTTTTTCCCTCTTTAGTCTTTTAAAGAATAAATATTACTTAATACATGTGACAAGTTTTTGCCTACTGTTAATATTTGTTATGGTTAAGTTTAACAAACAGAAGGAAAGAATACAAATAATTTCCAAGCAATGCAATGGATTACCAAATTCCAATATGATAAAATATTGTACTTACAAGTAAAAGCATGCTCATCCTTTGTAACTAAACAATTATCAAATTCCAATAGGATAAAACATTGTACTAACCATGCTTCTTAACTCTCTTTATTTGGTCTAACGAGTAAGAAAAGGCTCTGAAGTTAAGCCCTTTGACCTATTGCCATCTATATTAGGGGACTGGTGGAATGAAACTATATTAAAAAGGGAACTTGTTCCAATACTGTTATTACTTCGATTGTGAGAAATAAACCAGGTGAAGAAGATGACTCAACTTGTGTATGAAAAAACCTCATCTAGTAGGGAAGATAGACCTTAGATGGCTCAGCTTCAACCTATTTAGTGAAGTAATTGGTAGCTACCAAAACAAAGGTATTCTCTTGGTAGAAGGAGATTATAGTAAGAGAAAGGGGGAAATGTAATCTAATAGGGAAGACAAACCTTAGATGGTGGAAATGTAAGAGAAAGGGAGAAAGTTTTGAGTGTGTTTTATTTTTACATTTCGTGGCAACAATACAAAGTTGTCACCAAATCTCAACTTTCATGTAATATCCCTAAATTAAAGAAAACCCTAAATTAAAGGAAAACCATAACTTAAAAGGAGAATTAGGGAAGAATACTATTGGATTAAAGGATTTTAATTATATATCATCTAGTTATGAAAATTTATGACGAAAGTATGAGTATTCAAATTTTGGGGCCAAAGTGAAATTTCTTAAAATTTTAAGGGTTAAAATGTAAATAACAAAAATTGCAAGGTAATCCCCTAATAATTGAAATTTTACCAAATGGTCCCTCAAATATTTTTATCCTATTTGTTGTAAAGGAGGCATGAGAGGTTGGAAATCTCCCCCAAACCCCCATTTTCTCTCTCTAAAAAACTTATTTTTTCTCTCTAGAACTTTACCAATTTCATACCTCATATTTTGACACCACTACCACCAACGAATTAAGAATGACGATATCTACAAGTCTAACAAATTGGTTTTTAGAAAATTGGCCAAAAATTAGAGGATAAAACCTCCTAAAAAGGTGAGTTCTGAAACTTCTATTTATAGTTCTTAAAATGCAAAACTAACATCATAGATAGATTCAGGAGGTGGAAAACCCTTAAGTTCTCAAATTTCAAGTTCAAATCGCATCTATCAAAGCCTCACGTGCTTTCTCTCTCCTGCAGCCCCTGCAACAGTGCATGTACCTGAGAGCCTGTTGTGTTGAACGAGCTCCCATATGCCAAATTTTGCCAATTTGGAGTCATTTGCTAAGTTTTTCCTAATTTGGACCCTTCAGACTCAATATTGAGGTCTATTTTACTTTATTCCACTTAGAAACATGTATTTTAGGGCTGTCCAGCTTGGAATCCTTCCTTTTTGAGTAGATAATGTTTGCTATGACTTACCTTATGCTATTCTTAAACTATGCATGTGAACCTAGTCCAACATATAATTTTATTTTATTATTAGACATTAAGAATGGCTTATATGGTCACAATTGATTACTAGCTGGTATAAGTTCAGAATTGTATTGTTTGAATATTTATTTCAGAATTCTTTGAGCATGTGTTTGCATGCACGTCCCTCATCAATTTTGAAAAGATTACACTTTGATATAAGTGACATTGATACATATGTATATAGTTTCTTGAAAATAAACATGCTTTACATTGTGATTAGAAATCTCTAACAAGGAAATTGAAATTGAATAGTATTTCTTATTTTGAATGGCAACATTTTTATGCAATTATTTTCTGTGGAGGAATCATATTCAGAAACACTATTTGCTAGCAGCATGAGATGCCAGTGATGGTGCACCTTGAAACCTCATATAGCAAGGGTGTTGCTAGCCTCGTGTTATGGCCAACACACAAGAATTGTTTTGTGAAAGAGAGTAGGATGCCTCCTATTATTAGGAAAAATGGCAACTATCTAATTTGTGATTTGTAACAACTCCATTTTTTTACATCTATACATATATATTTTTTTTAAATTCCACAAAGTCATTACCTCTTTACTTCTAACTATTGAACTCATAACAACATTCAATTAAATTAACCAAGTATAATTAAGGTTTATGGTATACCATTAACACTGATACAATTCTGGATTCACATATACATCATTAATTACAAACATCCGTAACAAAATCAAACACATATATGTCTGCATCTTATTCATCTATATTGACCAATTTTGGGGATACAGGTGCGAGTGGTTGCACCTTCACCAAAATCTTAGCCAACTCGACCCAACGTACGCTAAAATCCGGTCATAGAGAATATTTGTATATTTAGTCTTCTGAACATGATATGAAAATATAGTGAGAATTAAATCCCAATAGGTTCAACAATAAATCATAATTATCATTAATATAGTACATCATGTCATGTTCATCTGTATAAGTTATAACCAATATCTTTGGTCACATTAATGCATTTTATCTATGCACATGAAAATCGTACAGTAATGACATATATGGCATGAATAACTATTTTCAGAATATCATATGATGACTATTAGCTTATTTTCATATCAAGTTACCCTCATCAGGGTGAGTACTTTCTACTTCCCGGTATGGAATTTTCTCACTCCGTTCGACATGGCACACTTTCTCTTTCTTTTCTCATTAACATAATCATAGCCGTGAGTAGGGCATCCCCTACTGGTGCACCACACGGACAGCCATGTGACCGTACTTATCTCTTTTCTTTTCTTTTCACATTAATAGCCACAAATATGATTTCAATAACAAGTATGTTCATTATACTCACATGCCATATTTTACCATCAAAGTATAATCATTACCAAAAATCATTGGTAAAATGCAATTACCTCATGATCATAACCATTTTCGAATATCTCTTTATAAAATATTTCCATGTCAAAAATACACACTTAAGATGGTAAGGAGTTTATGCAATGGCAATGACTAAGGCATACACTAGTTATTTATTATTTCCATTGATAAGATTCTTCTTCTTTTTAAATATTACTTTCATCTTTTCCATTTCTTCATGCTTGGCCCCTAATTACTTTCCTCCTTCTTATATCATTTCCAACCTCTATTCTCACAAATTTTATAGGGCATTCTTCTCCACTTTGGTTTCTATTATTACCCTATAGTTAATAAGGTTCATTTAGGGTAGAAAAATATTAAAAATAAGTTTTACCATCTCCCAACATAGCCTGACCATGTTCCAAGACACGGCCATGCTTGAAAACTACTTGAAACATACTCAAAATAGCCCTGAACACGGCCTACCAGTGCTGAAGCAACCCAGAACATGGGCTGACCATATTCTATGACCTTTGCTCACTTATTCAACCATTTCTCCCTCATACAAATTCAAATTGAGGTGATTTCAAAGCCTATAAAAAGGTAAGACACTTATCTACAACTTTCATTTTTTTCAAGTCTTCAGATTCCTTACAAATTATTCCCAAAAAATAAAACTTCAAAACACTTACATTTACCACCTTGGATTCTAGACTAATTTTGACCTCTACTAATTAATCAGCCATAACTCCCTCATATAGACTCCGAATTAAGTGATTTCAAAACCTATAGATCTGTTATATATATATATTTATCTTTTTAACAATTTCCTTTAATTCCCTATAAAATATATTCAGAAATTCAAACACGGAAGCATACTTAACAGATTCTTCCCTAATTAGCTACTTTCTGACCACTGTTTACTAATCTAACCATATCTTCCTAATATGGATTCCAAATTGAATGATTTCAGTGGCTAAAAGTTCTTAAGACATATATATATATATATATATATATATATATATATATATATATATATATATACATATATCATTTTAACTATTTATTTTCGTTCCCTATAGAGTTTTGTCAGAAATTCAAACATAGAAACTTACCTAACATATTCTTCCCTGGTTAACCATTTTCTAACCTCTGCTTACTAATCTGATACATATATCTACATATTCTATGTTAACCATTTCTTTTAATTTCTAACCAATTCTTCCTAGAATTTTAAAAAAATAGAAGCTTCTCTGATCACTCCAAAATTCAGTTTTCTTAGCCTAGCATTTCCTAAAGTTCTAGTTCATCCTTTTATTAATGTTTCTTCCATTTTTCTTCCAAATTTCAACTTAACCACAGAATTACTTATCTCAAAATTTAATTATATTTCTTACTTAATTTAACATATTCCATCACCACTTCAAAAGAAAAACATAATCAAATCATGCATCACTAAGGGTGTTTCTCAACATAAATTTATCTTGGTTTTCCCCTAGGTGTTTACAGCCATACTTAATTTACCAACTTAACCATCATCTATCCATTTTTACTATATTCAACTATACATAACAAAAGCATTAAAGCCCTAAATTTTTTTCCCCTATGGCCATATCTATGGAGAACTTTCCATACCAACTGAAGTATTCAAAAAATCCATCACATGCAAGATCAACATGTAACGTGATATAGTAACATCCATGGCTAATCATCAAAGTAGCAAATATTGTAAATTTCATCAAAGTTTTAAGATCAAAATATCATATAAATATTACAAATTTCAAATCTTTTCTTCAAAAAAAATATTGTTAAACCTACCTAAAAATCTCCTTAGCTCACTTAGTGAATTCTTTTTCTTGTTTCCTCTTGAAGGAAGTAGCAAGATTCCTCCCTTCCCTTAGCTTTTCTAGCAGCTTAAATAAGAGAAGAAGGGTGAGTTTTCAACCCAAAGGTTGAAGAGAAAATATGAATTTAAGTAGAGATTAAGTTAACTTACCTTAAGTACATAGTTCTCTAGACTTCTCCTTCCTCTTCCTTCCATCTTCTCCTCTCTTTCTCTCCTTTCCTCACTCTACCTTGCTTATGTTTTTTCTCTCCCTCACTCGGACCAAATTATAATGTTATAAGGGTGGGTTTTGCTTAAATAAAATATCAAGTGGTTCACCTTTCATAATCATGGGTCTACCTTATCACAATTAGGATGCACTTTTATTTTTTGGGGAAAGACAACTCATGTTCTTGTCTTTCTCTCCCATAGTCAAGATATGCATAGTAAAAGGAGATTTGTACTTTGAAAATCATGATAAAATGTTCTTAAGATAAGGGACAAGCTCCTTTTGATTTAAGAATTCATTTCCTTTTTCTTTTGTCTCACTCAAGTATGATAGGTTTGCCTTTCTAAGTGACAAATTTTCAGCCCTTGAATCTCTCTTGCTTGGCTGAAATTATTTATGTAGGATAAGGATGTTTTGTCATAATGCTATGTATTATTATATACTTGTTGAAATTATGAATGTAGGATATAGATGTTTTGTCCTAATGCCATGTATTATTACCTACTTTTTGAAATTATGAATTTTGGATATAGATGTTTTATCTTAATGCCATGTGACCTAATCATGATTATTATTACGCTACTATTTTTTCACATGGTTCTTATTTTTTTTCCGTCTTATATTTGGGCTCATTCTTACCTATTTCCTATATTTTGGCTGAAATTCTACCTTTCATAGAGTGCTTGGTTATATTTTCATAATTTTTGAGCTACCGGTGCAACTTCTATATTCTAGTCCAAATCTATGTTTTATTTCTTGCTCAAGCTATCCCATTGACTCGCTAGAAACTCATGTGAAGTGAAAAAACTCTATATGAAGTGCCCATAGGTGAAAGCCCAATGTATGGGTGGAGATGTTAAATTTAGGAACTCTAGCTCTTGACTTAGGAAAAATTACCATAATCCAATATTGTTGAAATTTTAAGACCTTCACTTACTTCCAGAAAATTTATCTTCATTACCTAAGAATTTCGCCTCTCCTTACTATGTTATTTCTAATTTTTACTATTAGGTTTTCTCTCTTTACTTATTCCCTTAAACTTAGAAACATTTTCTATGCATACACATAAGGTGAAGAATTTCTAAGGTTTATATTTTCTTAGATATCTAAAAATTGTCTAATAAATTTTATTTTCTTAATTAAATATTTATATACCTTTATTAATAAAAGAAATAAAATTAGGGATGTTACATTAAATATTTAAGTACCTTTATTAATAAAAGAAATGAAATTAGGGATGTTACATTTTTCTCCCCCTAAAAGAAATTTTGTCCTCAAAATTTTAGAAATTACCTAATAAGAACAATTGCGGATATTTCTTCCATATGACTTCTTTTAGCTCCCAAGTTGATTCTTCCGAAGTCAAACCTTCTCATAACACCTTAACCAGGGGAATAATTTTATTTCTCAATTACTTCACATCGGTGTCCAATATGGATGATGGTACTAGCTGGTATGTCAGGTTCTCTTTCATTTGGATTGGTTCATCCCGTATTACATATGAAGAATTTGGAAGATACTTTTGAAGCTGTGATACATGGAAAACATCATGTAGGTTGGAAAAACTAGGTGGGAGGGCAACTTGATATGCTGACGTCTCCACTTTCTTCAGAATTCGGTAGGGTCCCAAAAATTGCAGACTTAGCTTTTTGGTCTTAAGAAACCTACCAACTCCAGTAGTCGGGGAAATCTTCAGAAATACAGTCTCCTTTCTCAAACTCCAAGTTCTATGTCTCTTATCATAGTAACTCTTTTTCCGACTCTGAGCTATAAGTATTTTATCTCGTATCATCCTGATTTGCTCAGTAGTTTGTTGAACTAGATCAGGACCCAACAAATTCTTTTCTCCTACCTCAAACCAACAGAGTGTTGATTGGCACTTCCTACCGTATAAAGCTTCATAAGGGGCCATCTTAATACTAGAGTGACAGTTATTATTATAAGCAAACTCCCCTAAAGGTAGATATTTATCCTATCCTTTACCTTGCTTTATCACATAGGCCCTCAACATATCTTCTAGGGTTTGAATGGTCCGTTCTTTTTGCCCGTCAGTCTAAGGATGGTAGGCAGTACTAAACCGCAATTGAGTTCCAAAAGCTTCCTGCAACTCCTTCCTAGACCTCGATGTAAACCTCAGATCTCTATCAAAAATGATATTTAAGGGAATTTTATGTAGTCTAACTATTTCTTGGATGTACAACTGGGCTAATTTTTCTTGTGAATAGTTAATTTTTATAGGTAGAAAGTGAGCAAATTTGGTTAATCTATCAACTATTACCCAGATAGAGTCATGTCCAACTGAAGTCCTAGGTAAGCCCACCATAAAGTCTATCAAAATACTGTCCCATTTTCATTTAGGGATCTCAAGAGGTTGTAGAAATCCCGCTGGCTTTTGATGCTCTACCTTCACCTTCTGACAAATTAAACATTTCGCCACAAACTCAGCAATGTTCTTTTTCATCCCTGGCCACCAATACATCTTCTTTAAGTCTTGAAACATTTTACTAGATCCAGGATGGACTGTGTACTTACTTTGATGTGTTTTCTGCAAGATCTTAGTCCTTAACTCTTATTCTTAAGGGACATAAATCCTTCCCTAATACATGATTGCTCTATCTTGCAAGACAAAAACATTATCTTAATCTTTGTGATCCTGTAAGTATTGGTCATGAGCTTGAGCCTCTTTAATATGGGCTTTAAGGTCACACTCTATACTCAACCCATTGATGATTAGCTTCTTTGGAGTAAGAGTAGTGGCCAGCTTCAAATTTTAAAACTCCTTTAGCATCAACATCTCATACACCATCATCTGACCTATGTGTAGAGATTTTCGACTCAGGGCATCAACTACAACATTTGCCTTCCCTGGATGATACTTTATCTCAAATTAATAGTCATTAATAAATTCCACCCATCTTTGTTGCCTCATATTTAACTCTTTTTTATCAAAGAGGTATTTAAGACTCTTGTGATCGCAATATACTTCAAAGGTTGCTCCGTATAAGTAATGTCGCTAAATCTTTAAGGCAAACACTACCGCCGCTAATTCAAGATCATGGATTGAGTAATTTCCTTCATACGGCCTCAGTTACCGAGAAGCGTAAGCAACTACTCTCTTATCTTGCATTAGCACACACCCTAACCCTTTCTTTAAAGCATTACTATATACTTCAAAATGTCCTATGGGATATGGAATAATTAAAACAGGAGGAGTGGTCAATCTTGTCTTTAGCTCCTGGAAACTAACTTCACATTCATTAGTCCATTTGAAAGGACTTCCCTTCCTAATCAATTTAGTCAATGGCAAGGTAATACAAGAGAAGTTTTGTATAAACCTTCTGCAGTATCCTACAAAACCCAAGAAACTTTTGACTTCTGTAACCATCTTTTATCTTTCCCACTGAATCACTACTTTCGTCTTGCTAGGGTCTACGACTATCCCTTTATTGAAAATGACATGTCCAAGAAATTTTTCCTCTAACAGCCAAAATCCACACTTCTCCAATTTGTCATACAAATTTTTCTCTTTCAACACTTGCAGTACGATTCGAAGATGTTGTTCATGTTCTTTCTCACTCTTAGAGTATATTAAGATGTCATCAATGAACATTGCCACAAATTGATATAGGTAGGGTCGAAAAATTCAATTCATGTAATCCTTGAAAATTTCAGGTGCATTTGTCAACCCAAAGGGCATTACGAGAAACTCAGTGCCCATACCTAATTCAAAAGGCTATTTTTGGAACATCCTCCTCCTTGATCCTAATCTGATGGTATCCCTATCTCAAGTCAATTGTAGAAAAGATGGAGGCTCCCTTCAATTGATCCAATAAATCATCTATCATAAGGAGAGGGTACTTATTTTTTTCAGTCACCTTATTTAGCTATCTATAATCTATGCATAGTCTCTAGCTCCCGTCTTTCTTCTTAACAAATAATATAGGAGCTCCCCAAGGTGATACACTTGGTCTAATGAATTGTTTGTCTAACAATTCCTTCAACTGTTTCTTAAGTTCCTATAGTTTCTTTGAGGCCATTCTATAAGTTGTAATAGATATAGGCCTTGTCCCAGGTAGGAGATCAATAGAGAACTCTATCTCTCTCTTGAAAGGCAAGCCTAGAATATCTATTGGAAATACTTCTGGAAACTCATTAGCTATTGGGATTTCATTAAGCTTCTGTTTGACTTCTAGGTTTGATAAACATAGGAGAATATAACCAATTCCTTCACTCTTCAACTCCTGATTAACTTGATTGGCATATAGCATCAAGAACTGTGTCTCCTCTTATAGAGTAGGAGGTAGAAATTCAACGGTCTTGGTGCAAAAATTTAGCAAAACCCAATTTCTAAACATCTAGTATAACCTTAGAATGACATAAATACCTCTTAAAGGTAGACAGACGAGGTCTATAGAAAAAAATTTCTCCTAGATGGTGACCTGATAGCCTTTACACACAAAGAAAGTTAAGACCCTTTCCCCCATCGAGGTTACTACAGATAGTTCATAGGGGTTTTTAGAAATAGGATACTAAAGCTCCCTAATACATTCTTCTGATATAAATGAATGACTAGCACTAGATTCAAACAACACCACAAGATAAAATCCATATATGTAGCATGTACCTTAAATCATTTCAGAAGATTGAGCTGCCTCTTGGCCGCTCAGGGTGAAAACCCTTGCTTTCACCTGAGGGCTCTATTCTGGCTGCTTCCCCATATTCTGTGGGCAGTTCTTTGAAAAACGACCCTCCTATCCACATTTGAAGCAAACATCTAGTCCCATATAGCATGGTCGGTTACCATGCATATTTTCACACTTAGTGCACTTAACTATGAAAAAAATTTGTTGGAAAGGTCGGGGACTTAGAGTCATTGGCCTCTTGCCAGTACCCTGTCCTTTTCCTCTGACATTTCTACTAGAGTTTTGTGGGCCGTTCTTCCTTTTCCAGAAGTTCTGTCTTTGTTTCTCGTCCTCCACTTCCTTCAAGCTCTTTTCTAGGACTCTGCATTTATTTATTAGAGGTACAAACTCCTTGATCTCCATAGCTATAACAACATTCCTTATCTCTAGATTCAATCCTGCTTTAAACTTAACAGCCTTCCATGCTTCATCGGGGTTAAATCGCAGGTAAAAGGAGAACTTAGACAACTCCTTGAACCATGCGATGTACTACAGTCATGATGCCCTGCCTAAGTTGGAGAGATTCGATCTCCTTCTCTACCCACACATGACTGGGGAAGTACGTTTTCAAAAAAGTGTCTTTGAACACCTGTTAGGTGATCTGCCTTCCCTGGTGAGCTAAAAGTTCTCTAACTCTACACCACCAACATTCTGCTTCATCTTTTAGCATATATGCAACAAATATAATTTGTTACTCCTCAGTACAACCCATCACTTCAAAGATTTTCTCCAGTTCCCTTATCCAGCTTTCAGCTACAATTGGGTAAAAGCCGCCTTGAAAAGAAGGTGTTCTAGTCCTTAGGAACTCAGATATGCCATTATCATTCCTTGTCATCCAATTATTAGCATTATTCTCACCATTTGGGTTATTAGCATTCTGGAGGTATTGTACAATTTGGTTGGTGGTCATGACTTAGTCTCGAATTGCTGTGGCAAGGTTGTGTAGGGTTTCTTTCGCATTGTTTGTCAGATTCCTCCTTGGTGGTGCCATTTCCTACTGTGGTAAAAACAAAGTTATGCTACTATTAAGGTAATCAAGTCCAATAGTTAGTTTCAAATATATTTAACAGCAATCATAACACCACCTCGGCATATAGATAGGAAACACTAGTAATTTCTTACCTACATGAAATCACTGATCCCCTACATAGCACAACCACAACATACTCAAGACACTATAAGATTGATTCAGATAACCATTCACCCACTAACCATCTAGGATTGACCTGCTTTGATACCAATTATATAACTATATTTTTCTTACATCTATACATATATATATTTTTAAAATTCCATAAAGTCATTACCTCTGTACTTCTAACTATTTAACTCATAACATTCAATTAAATTAACCAAGCATAATTAAGGTTTATGGTATACCATTAACACTTATACAATTTTGGGTTCACATACACATCATTAATTGAAAACATCAGTATAAAAATTAAACACATATATATCTATATCTTATTCATCCATATTGACCAGTTTCGGGGATACGGGTGCGGTTGGTTGCACCTTCACTGGGATCTTAGCAAACTTAACCCAACGTACGCTGAAAGACGGTCATAGAGAATATCTGCATATTTAATCTTTTGAACATGATATGGAAATATAGTGAAAATTAACTCCTAGTAGGTTCAACAATAAATCATAATAATCATCAATATAGCTCATCATGTTATGTTCATCTATATAAGCTACAACAAATATCTTACGTCACATGAATGCACTTTATGATGGCTATCAACTTATTTTGATATTAAGCTACCCCCCGGTCAGGGTGAGTACTTTCTACTCTCTGGTACAGGCTTTTCTCACTCCATTCAAGATGGCACACTTTCTCTTTCTTTTCTTATTAACATAATCATAGCTGTGAGTAGGATGTCCCCTACTGTTGCACAACACGGGCCGCCATGTGACCGTGCTCATTTCTTTTCTTTTCTTTTCTTTTCACATTAATAGCCAAAAATATGATTTTAATAACAAGTACGTTCATTATACTCACATGCCAAAATTTATCATCAAAGTATAATCATTACCAAAAATAATTGGTAAAATGCAATTATGTCATGATCATAACCATTTTTGAATATCTCTTTATAAAATATTTTCATGTCAAAATTACACACTTAAGATGGTAAGGAGTTCATACAATGGCAATGGCTAGGGTATACATTAGTTGTTTATTATTTCCATTCATAACATTCTTCTTTTTTAAAAAAATATTATTTTCATCTTTAACTTTTCTTTATGCTTGGCCTCTAATTACTTTTCTCCTTCTTATATCATTTCCAACACATGTTCTCACAAATTTTATAGGGCATTCTTCTCCAATTTGGTTTCTATTATTACCCTATAGTTAATGAGGTTTAATTAAGGTAGAAAAATATTAAAAATAAGCTTTACCAGCTCCCAACACGGCATGGCCATGTTCCAAGACACAACCTTGCTTGAAAAATACTTCAAACATACTCCAAAGCAGCCTTGAACACTACCTACCCGTGCTGAAGCAACCCAGAACACTGCCTGACCATATTCTGTGAGTTTTCCTTAATTATTCAACTATATCTCCCTTATACGAACTCTAATTGAAGTGATTCCAAAGCCTATAAAAATTTAAGATACTTATCTACAACTTTCATTTTTATTATTTCTTTAAATTCCTTACGAATTATTCCCAAAAAATAAAAAACCAAAACGCTTACATCTACCACCCTGGATTCTAGACTGATTTTGACATTTACTAATTAATCAGCCATATCTCCCTCCTATGGACTCCAAATTAAGTGATTTCAAAGCCTATAGATCTGTGAGACATATATCTATATTTATTATGTTAACAATTTCCTTTAATTCCCTATAGAGTTTTCCTATAAATTCAAACACGGAAGCATACTTAACAGATTCTTCCCTAGTTAGCTAGTTTCTGACTACTGCTTACTAATCTGACCATATTTTCCTAATATGGATTCCAAATTGAATGATTCCAGTGGTTAAAAATTCTTGAGACATATTTTTTTATGTTACTAGTTTATTTTAATTCCCTATAGATTGTTTTCAAAAATTTAAACACAGAAACTTACCTAACAGATTCTTCCCCGGTTAACCATTTTCTGACCTTTGCTTACTAATTTCACCATATCTCCCATATTTCAACTTCAAATTGGTTGATTCCAGTGGCTAAAAATCTGTGAAACATATATCTACATATGTCATGTTAACCATTTCTTTTTATTCCTAGCTAATTCTTCCCAAAAGTTCTAAAAATATAGAAGCTTCTCTGGTTACTCCAAAATCCAATTTTCTTAGTGTAGCCTTTCCTAAAGTTATAGTTCATCCTTTAATTAATTCATCTTCCATTTTTCTTCCAAATTTCAACCTAACCATAGAATTACTCATCTCAACATTTAATTATATTTCTTACTTAAATTAACATATTCCATCATCCACTTAAAAAAACAAAATAAAAACATGCATTACTAAGGGTATTTCTCAACAGAATTTTCTCCTGGTTTTTTCACTAGGTGTTTAAGGCCATACTTAATTTACCAACCTAAATATCTTCCATCCATTTTTACCATATTCAACTATACATAACAATGGCATTAAAGCCCTAAATTTTTGCCACCAATAGCCATATCTATGGATAACTTTCCATACCAACTGAAGTATTCAAAACATACATGACATGTAAGATCAACATGTAACATGATATAGTAACATCCATGGCCAATCATCAAAGTAGCAAATATTATAAATTTCATCAAAGTTCTAAGATAAAAATTCCATATAAATATTACAAATTTCAAAGTTTTTCTTCAAAAAAAATATATTGTTAAACCTACCTAAAGATCTCCCTAGCTCACTTATTGAATTCTTTTTCTTGTTTTCTCTTGAAGGAAGTAGCAAGATTCCTCCCTTCCCTTAGCTTTTCTAGCAGCTTAAACAAGAAAAGGAGAGTGAGTTTTGAACCCCAAGGATGAAGAGAAAAGATAAATTCAAGTAGAGATTAAGCTAACTCACCTTGAATACTTAGTCCTCTAGACTTCTCCTTCCTCTTCCTTCCTTTCTTCTCCTCTCTTTCTCTCCTTTCCTCACTATACCTTGCTTATGTTTTTCCTCTCCCTCACTTGGACAAAATTATAATGTTATAACGGTGGATTTTGCTTAAACAAACTATAAAGTGGTTCACCTTTCATAATCATGGGTCTACCTTATCTCAATTAGGATTCACTTGGTTGTTTTTTGGGGAAAGACAACTCATGTTCTTGTCTTCCTCTCCCTTAGTCAAGATATCCATAGAAAAAGCATATTTGTATTTTGAAAATCACAGTAAAATATTCTTAAGATAAGGGATAAGCTCCCTTTGATTTAGGGATTCATTTCTTTTTTCTTTTGTCTCACTCAAGTATGATAGGTTTTCCTTTCTAGTTGTCAAATTTTTAACCCTTGAGTCTCCCTTGCTTGGCTGAAATTGTTTATGTAGGATAAGGATATTTTTTCATAATACTATGTATTATTACCTTCTTGTTGAAATTATGAATGTAGGATATAGATATTTTGTCCTAATGCCATGTATTACTACCTACTTGTTGAAATTATGAATTTTGGATATAGATATTTTGTCCTAATGTCATGCGACCTAATCTTGATTATTATTACACTATTATTTCCTCACATGGTTTTTATTTTTTTCCTCTTGGATTTGTGCTCATTCTTACCCATTTCCTTTGCTTTGGCTGAAATTCTACCTTTCATGGAGGGCTTGGTCACATTTTCATAATTTTTGGGCTGTCAGTCTATCTTTTATATCCTACTCTAAGTTTATGTTTTATTTCTTACCTGGGCTATCCAATTGGCTTGTTAGAAACTCATGTGAAGTGGAAAAACTCTATATGAAGTGTCTATAGTTGAAAGCCCAATGTATGGTTAGAGATGTTAAATTTAGGAACTCAAGCTCTTGAATTAAGAAAAATTACCCTAATCCAATCTTGTTGAAATTTTAAGACCTTCACTTACTTCTAGAAAATTTATCTTCCTCACCTAAGAATTTTGCCTCCCTTTAGTATGTTATTTCTAATTTTTCCTATTAGGTTTTATCTCTTTACTTATTCCCTTAGTGTTAAAAACATTTTTTATACATACACATAAGGTGAAGAATTTCTAAGGATTATATTTCCTTAGATATCTAAAAATTGTCTAATAAATTTTATTTCCTTAATTAAATATTTATATACCTTTATTAATAAAAGTAATGAAATTAGGGATGTTATATTAAATATTTATGTATCTTTATTAATAAAAGAAACGAAATTAAGGATGTTACATGATTGCCCTCTCTTGCTCTATGCTTAGGAATAAATAATGGTTCTGATTGGGAGTCTTCTTAAGCTTTAAAGTTTGAACATTGAAGAATATGTGAAACATTTTATTGTGAAACCTTTTATGAGCATGATGCACTGTATTTATCTTTAAGTTTCATATTACCTTTGCATTGAGAATATTGAAAATATGGGTCATTATGGATGTACTTTTGATCTATTTTTTACTTTAACTAGAAGCGACCTTTTTAACATACAAGTGCATCCATATGCTAAACTAGAAGCTCATAGTAGGTCTTATTTTCTCATTGAGTTGTCAAACTCACTACACAATATTTCTATGTTTTTCAGATAAAAATACATAGTATAGTCCTTCCCTTGCTGCTAGGTGACACATCTTCTGGGTAAGCCTACTTGTTTGCAGGGCTCATAGTTTTGGATTATACTATGTTATGTACTCTATAGTGTGCTCTAAACGCCACAAGTAGGATCCTTGCTTCTATTGTAATATTAATGTATAGACTTGGCATGTATATTTGATGTTTTTGATTCCGTTAAATCTGCTATGTTATATTTTGGATGATTATTGAATATGTTTTGGTTAAAGTTTATTTTTTAATCACATTCCTTTAAACTAGGGGCGTGACAAGTTGGTATCAAAGCTTTAGGTTTCCCTATGGCTATCAAAGCAAAGGATTCTTTAGTAGAACCTTGAGTATGGATATGAACCAGACATATTTATACTCTAAGTGTTGGTGAGGGATTTTATAGGGTGTCCATTTCCTTTTTATTCCAATGTTGTTAATTTGTTAGTATAAGGTTAGTTACATAATGTGGCATCTTAAAAGGTAGTTTGTTTTATATAGTATATGATGCCGCCAAGAACTAGGGCAATTGCTAGAGGAGCTGTAGATCATGCACCCTTTGTAGAAGCGTCTGCATAATCTGCAATCCCAATATAAAGAGGTCGTGGTACAAGTCAGCCTAGAGGAAGAGGTAGAAGACATGCACAAGGTATGAGAACCCCAAGACAGGATGAACAAGGCTATGTATCTGATAGAGTCCCTGAGGAGAGAGTAGAACCTCCACAAGAGCTATATGATAGAACGGCTGAGATGACTGTTGGTATACATAGAAGTATAGAGACATTGGCTGGATTAATAGTAGAGAAAGGTGGAAAAGATCATCTAGAGCTAGTGAGTGCTCCTGTAGTTCAAGAATAAATAAGACCAATTGAACAGGAAGATAAGTCTACAGGGATTGAGGTAACTCTATCACAATTCCTGAAGTTAAAGCCACCTACTTTTACCAGATTAGATAGTTAGGAGAACCCATAGATACTTATTGATGTAGTGGAGAAAATTCTTAAAGCTTTAGAGTGTTCTACGAGGACATCTGTGGAGTTAGTATCTTTTCAACTACTGGATATAGCATAGGTCTAGTTTAAGACTATGATGTAAGGAAGAGCTGTTACCTTTCCACTAATTAAGTAGAAAGAGTTTAAGGAAGCATTCATGAATCGTTTCTTACCAGAAAGTGAAAGAGACAAAAATGCTAGAGAATTTGAGGAATTGAAACAGACGCCAAATATGACAACTTCTGAATATGATATTCATTTTACTCGATTGTCTCGATATGCACTTTATCTGGTTCTGACTGAAAGAGATAAAATTAAGATATTTGTTTTGGGGTTAATACGTGCATTGTTCAAGTTAGTGGGTCCCCAAATTAATCATTTCCCAACTTATGTAGCGGCTGTAGATTGTGCTAAAATGATGGAAACATGAGAGTTAGCAAAGATAGAAAGTTAGAAAAAGAAAAAAATAGAACGGGATAGTAATATTCAAACTGGTTATAATCCTAATATAAAAGGACTAAGATTTCATAATCCACAACCTATGACTCAAGCAGAATCTGGTAGCTCCAGCCAGGCATCAGTCAATATCAGTAAGCAAATAATGATTTAGAGAGATATGAGACCCATTAGTCAACAGGACTCAAGATCAATTCCACAATGTCTCATTTATGGTAGACCCCATACTAGATAGTGTCATAGAGAATCAAGTGCATGTTTTAAGTATGGACAAGTAGGACATATGGTAAAGAATTGCCTACAATTATGAAGCTTTAGTCAGGCATTAGTACAACCATCTTCACCCCTACATTTGTACCAGCACGACCAGTTAGAGCAGCTTCAAGCCAAGTTAGTAATGGTGGTTCTGGTAGAGAATCAGGAAGTCAAGGCCAAAAACCAAGCCGAGTCTTTGTCCTAACACAACAAGTTACTCATGCCTTAAATGCAGTGATGATAGGTACATTATTAGTATGTTCTCATAAAGCATATATATTATTTGATCCTAGTTCTACTCTTCTTATGTATCTCCATGTTTTACTAAGCAATTGGGTAGAAATCCTACTGGCTTATATTGTTCTTTCGTGTTTGCTACTCCATTGCGAGAATTCTTACTAGTGAATTATGTGTATAAATAGTGTGAGATTTCAAGAGCAGATAAAGAAACTCTTATGGACTTGATAGTTTTAGATATGGTAGACTTTGATGTGATATTGGGAATGTACTGGCCACTTTGGACTGTCACCTTAGGGTGATTAGATTTAATATTCCTGGGGAACCTCTTTTTATGATACAAAGTGATCACAGTGAGCTACACGATAACTTAATTTTTGCTTTAACAGCTCATAAGTTACTATCAAAAGGATGTCAAGGGTATTTGGCAGTGGTCAAGGATGTTAATATAAAGTACACCAATGTAGATCTTGTTCCAATGGTTAGAGAATTTTCATATGTGTTTCCTAGAGAATTATCAAGATTACCTCTAGAACAAGAAATTGAGTTCGATATTGACTTATTTCCTAGAACCTAACCATTATCGATAACCTCATACATAATAGCACCGACCAAACTCAAAGAGCTGAAGAAATAGTTACAAGACTTGTTAGATAAAGGTGTTTATTCATCCTAGTACTTCTCCTTGGGGTGCTCTAGTCTTATTTGTAAAAAAGAAATATGGATCGCTATGCCTGTGTATAGATTATAGATAGTTGCAAAAATTAATTTGAGATTTGGGTTTCATCAATTAAGGATAAAGGATGAGGATATTCCAAAAACTGCTTTTAGAACACGATATGGGCACTATGAGTTCTTAGTGATGTCATTTGGTTTAATAAATATCCCAGCAGCATTCATGGATTTCATGAATAGAGTATTTAAATCCATCTTGGATCACTTTGTTATTGTGTTTATATATGATATTCTAGTATATTCAAAAAGTTTAGAGGAGCATGAGCAACATTTGAGAATGATTTTACAAACTCTAAAGGAACATTAACTATATGCTAAGTTCTCAAAATATGAATTTTGGCTTAATAGTGTTACTTTTCTAGGACATGTGGTTACCAAGTACGGTATCCAAGTTAACCCTAAAAGAGTGGAATATGTGCAACAATGGACACTCCCTACTACAGTTACAAAGATTCGTAGTTTTCTTGGTCTAGCAGGCTATTACCACATATTTGTAAAGGAATTTCCAAAAATTGATGCTCCTTTCATGATATTGACAAGGAAATGAGTAAAGTTTAAGTGGCCAAATGATTGTGAGAGATGTTTCCAAAAACTAAAGGAATGTTTGACTACAACAAAAATCCTATTTATTCTTTCAGGTATCGAAGAATTCATAGTATACTGTGATGCATCAAGCATTGGATTAGGGTGTGTGTTGATACAACACAATCGAGTTATTGTATATTGGTGGATAGTGTCACGGGTACACCAAATATAATACCTTACCTCTAAACTAACCTATAGTAGTAGGAGCAATGGTCGATCCCATAGATATTGGTATTACCTTTTGTGAATCAACTAAAAGGGGTTGAATAATGAAAGTAAAATAATAAAATAAAAGAGAATAATCGAAAACAAAATAAAATAGAGTAATTAATAATAAAAGCATCGGTTTTGGTTGATATCCACTATCAAGGAATCGCATTAATCATTAACAACATAATCAATCTTTAATTGAATATCTATCATTAAGATTATATCCCAATTGTTCCTTAAGTTTAGTAATTGATGACAATCGCTTCAATTGACCCTAATTAACAAGTAATCTTTTAGCACATCAGTAAAGTATAACTTATCAACCATATAAAGAATTAAAAAAACTGATAGAGCTAAATAAACATAGACACGTGGGCTATATTTAATTTAGTCAATTATTCAAAAGATGTTTAATAATTCATAATCTAAAATTATTAATCCTATTTGCCTCTTGAATCATAATAATGAAAACTTTGTTCAAAAAATAATTTAGCAGTAGATTAAGACAAATAATATACTAGTAGGCCTTCCTAGCAATTATATGAATAATCCTGAAGAAGAAGAG
The DNA here is from genome assembly GCA_037074535.1 of Gleditsia sinensis. NCBI lineage: Eukaryota > Viridiplantae > Streptophyta > Magnoliopsida > Fabales > Fabaceae > Gleditsia > Gleditsia sinensis. The sequence continues at coordinate 31,852,111 of CM073468.1, forward strand.
CAAATGAATAATCAATACACAATTAAGATTGAACTAATAAAATAAAATCCAAATCTTACAATGCATAAAAGATCCTTGAGCTTTCAATATTCCTCAACCAACAAAAAGGAAACTACCCATGCAGCGCCATAAAAAAACCTAAGAGAAAAGAAGAAGAAACTTGAGAAATTGGTGATTTGATCCTTGGATTCTTAGATGATTCTTTTATAATTGCTTTCTCTCTTATTAAAAGGTTTGGAGGGTCTTAAATGAAGTAAAATTGCTTCTAGGTCGATTTCTAGGCTTTTGGGCTTCAATTGGAGTAAACAAAATCCTAAAAATTGCATTTTAACTTTTTACAACGGTGACAGGCGCTATGGTGCTCTATGGCAACGCCACAACGGGCCGTTGCCAAAAATATGCAATGCCACCTGGGCGCGCCAGCACCACAATGCTAACATCCGAGAGCCACGACACTAATAATTCTTCAAAATCTGGAAATATAGTCAACAAGGACATTGTAGCCTTGTCTCTTAGCTATCCATAGCCATTGGAATCAATTAATGAAAGCTAATATGAAGGAGATATATCCAAATTAGTCACCAAAGGTCAAGATTCATCCTGTTGCACTACAATTCTGAATTTCAAGCTCTGTAACGCTATGAAATCTCCCAAATTTAATAAAGTAATCAACATAAAAGTTGTATATTAGTGTCTTAAGTTTTTCCAGCCACTTGACTTACTTTAATTGGATTTAATATGTGGGAGATATGGTCTAATTAGTGCCAAAGGTCTAAAATTGCTACAATTCAACATTTTTCCATGAATTCCTTATCTTTTTCTCCTCTTTTCTTCTTCCTTTTCTACTACAATACAAAACAAAAAACTAAGTTAATTTATAATCATATTTTACTTAAATCAAACAAAAAGTAAGTTTAAAGGTATTAAAATCATGCTTAATTATGAACACATTAAATACCCCTACACTCAACCTTTTGCTTTCCTCAAGCAAAATAATCCCTAATGACGAAAACAAAAATCAATGTATGTAGTGAGTGTTAGACTTATCAATCTTTTCTCTCATAACATGAAAATATGCTCAAGAAAAAATTTGAAAGATCATAACCATGCACAAGATTAACTTAAATGCAATCCATTATTTTATTCTATTGGATCCCGAGTGTGTGTGTGTTTTTTTTGGTTAATAAATTTTCTTTTGCCCATATGAGTTTATATATCCCAAAATTTTAGGTGCAGATCTTTAATTATTTTAAGATTTTTATAGGCTTACTTTTCATGCCATTCTCCACTAGTGTAGGCCAAAACTAAATCTATGATCAATAAGGCTTTATTTAGCAAGTAATGTGGCTAGAGTATCAGGTATGATAAATGATACAAATTTAGGCTTCCATCACCCAACAGAACATGATTAAATCTGATCTCTTGAGATTTTTCAAGTTTAGGGGGATTTTCCCCCATACTCATTTTCTTTCTTCAATTAAATTCAATTCGTTCTTTTCCTTGGTTCTCTATTTCTTTTCTTTCACCCACTGCATATGCTTTCATCCTTTCTTTTGAAACTTTTTTTTCTTTGGATTTTTTCTTTTCTTTCCTTACTCCTCTCTTCCACCCTTTTGGTAATAAATCTTTACAAAACAAATATTTAGAAAAATAATCATGGAGTGAGTGAATCGGGTCAAAATTAAGGATATTTATACAAACTTTGGCTTTTGGCTCATTTGTGGATATAGAAAAAAATTTCATTAAGATCAAAATAGAAGAACTAAGGATATTTTATTGCTTGGGTTATGCTAGAAAGGTTTAATTTATCAAATAACGCCTAAATCATCTCCTAATTATTAGTATTAGCCTACGATTTCGCCTCAAGTAGCATTCAAATAAGTTCTATAATCCTATTGAGATCATAAAATATTCTTTTGAGTTATATAAATCTTCTCTACGTACAATACAAATTACATGCCCATAGTCATTGTGCAAAAATGTTTCAAGATTCTAAAGTCAAAAATAAATTGCAAAAGGGTTAAAATTGCACATAACCATGAATTTTCTACATTTCTCAAGAGCTAAAAAAATTTGGATAGTCATATCATTTTCTATTGGTTGTACCTAACAACACAAAACATAAATTGAAATACTCACACAATCATTCAACTTGCTAAATGCAATAAAAGTGCATTGATAGTGAAAATCATAAGATTGATGCTCAATATAGGGTCACAATTATTCAGGAAAATAAACTTCTACCCTCACACTCAAACTTTACATTGTCCTCAATGTAAAATAAAGATAATAATAAAGAGGGAGATGTGAAGAGATTTAAGTTAAGTGAACTTCCCTGAATTTGTTTGGAGCAGGATGATTGTAACATCCTAAGCCTCTAATAAAGTTAGATAAATTTAAGAATATGTAGAAAATACATATGAAAAATAATTAAAATGCTTAGTTATGTGACAATAAGGCAAGTATAAAATAGGTGACATATAGTTAATCTTGAATCATATAAATAAAATTCTTAGGATCATAATGGATGGAGAGAGGACACAAATACATTTTTAAGACATTACTAATCTAGGATTAGTAATAAATTAAGACATACATGAACAAGAATTAAAATGTGTAGTTGTTTGACAATAAAGTCTTTATAAAATATGTGGTACCTTTTCATGGTTAGAAGTAATATAAATAAAAAAATTTGGAGCATAAATGAGAGGAATAGGATACAAATATATTCCTTATGATGCTACTAATTTAGGATTAGTAACATATTAAGGAAAGCAGAAGCATTATATGATGCAATCAGTATGTATATATATATATATATTTCCTCTCACCTCCACTGTGCATATTATAATATATATACATATTGATAACTGCATTTTGATAACTGCATTCTACTATAGTTTCCATGTGTTACCCATGACTATTTACTGAAGTTTCTGGTGTTTTAAGCACTTTTTACCCTCTGATTTAAAAAGGATGACTCTTCTAGATATAACACCAACGGCCCATTGCTCCAGCATTTCACTAAGCATATGTGGCAATGATAGCAGAACTACGGGTGATAAAGGGTGAGCTGCCCCCTTTTTCCCGCAATACTCTGATTCTGTTTGATTTGATGCAGGTGGTAGAGCGGCGCAGCAGCAGCAGGGGGAAGCAGCAGCGACAGCAGCAGGTGCACTGCAAGCTGTTGGTACAGGACTACCTCCACTACTGAAAGTGGAGAGGATAAAGCTGCTCAACAAGAGCGCCTGCTGCAGAGAAATGTCAGACATCCAGGGCGCTTTTCTGGGACCACATAAGCTGCTGATAAAAGGCCGAAAAAGAGGGAATGAAAATAGACTCTGCTGGGGAGAAAGAGGAAAGAACGGAGTGAGAAATAACACCAAGCCTAGAGTGCTGCTTAGACCGGGAGGTGCAGCACGAGGGGTGGGTAGCGTGCTAGTGTAGAAAGGAACCTTGTTTTTCTGTTATCTATTATTGTTTTACAGCTTGTTAAAGAGAGGATTTTCATAGTTCTTTTTGGTAATTTGGTTTTTACCTTGTAAAATGCATGCCAGTGTTTCAGGAATTTTGGTAACTAGTGCACCCATGAGGCTTGGCTAAGTTTCCAGCTGGGGTTGCACAAGGGTTGTAATGGACTGAAGGACATTTTTAACGTTAATACATTTTGCTGCAGTTTTGTTTACATTCAGCTGTAGTTCCTCTAGCTTTTCTTTCCTTAATAACGGAAGTTTGGAGGAAGAAAACCAAGGCCACCATTCACCTGGGAGGGTAATGGAGGCTGGAAAAGGAGGCTGACTGTAAGGGGGCTACCTTATGTAGGGATATACGGGTACCCCATTAGTCCATAATGAAATGCATGCACAACTAAGAGGTGAGGACCAAAGCAGGAATGCGCATCTGAACCTTGGAGTTGTAAGGAATGGTGGTCTGGGAAGACTCCATTCAGTACTGAGTTAACACCAGGGACTTTTGCTACAGCAAAGTCTAGAGCACCTCCGAATGCTGAAGTCCATGGCAACCCCGAGCACCCCAGTCATCCCCACATACTTTTTTTCCTATTCCTCAATACTTTTCACCTTAGTCATAATAAAAATTGATTAAACCGTGCATATTCCAATTTGTGAAAACTCGACATTGCTACAGCATTCATACAGCAAAGGTATCTAGACAGTTTCAGTTCACTCCTCGTGGGACGATACTCACTCATCACTTTATTACTTGGTCACGATACGTGCACTTGCGTACTGACATTGTATTCATCTTTGTATGAATTACACACAAACGTTCACCAAGTTTTTGGCGCCGTTGCCGGGGAGTGACAACTTTGAAAATTGTTTTTAGATACTCCGCTGTGTAAAGGATTGTTTGTTTTTACTCTAGTGTCCTGACTGAGTAGGTAACACAGTGCATGAGCTGGGGTGACAGAGAACTCCTCCCCCTTGATCCAGAAATCGAAAGAACACTTCTAAGAAGAAGAAGAGGACAGCTAACACACCAGCAGCAGGCAGAGATGGCAAATCAAAATGGAGCAGACAACATGGACGATAGGGATAGGGTCTTAAATGCTTATGTTCAACCAAATCTGAATGGGTTGAACCTGAGCATTGTGAGACCAGAGATCGAGGCTCTACATTTTGAACTCAAACCAGTAATGTTCCAGATGCTGCAAACTGCTGGGCAATTCAGTGGCATGCCCACTGAGGACCCCCACCTTCATTTAAGAGTATTCATGGAAGTCACGGATGCTTTCAAAATGAATGGTGTAACAGAAGAAGTGCTCAGGCTTAAGCTGTTTCCTTATTCATTAAGGGACCGAGCAAGAGCCTGGTTGAACTCACTGCCACCTGACTCTATTGCTAACTGGAGTGACTTGGCAGAAAAATTTCTGCTGAAATACTGCCCACCTACCAAAAATGCTAGATTGAGAAATGACATCACCTCTTTCCAGCAATTAGAAGGTGAATCTTTGTATGAGACTTGGGAGAGGTATAAAGAGCTATTACGAAGATGCCCACATCATGGAATTCCTTACTGCATTCAGATGGAGACCTTTTATAATGGCCTCAATGCCCAAACTCGGACCATAGTAGATGCAGCGGCCAATGGGGCACTCTTGTCCAAAACATATAACGAAGCATATGAGTTGCTTGAAAGAATGGCCAGTAACAATTATCAATGGCCAATGGACAGGGCTTTAACTGGAAAGAAAGTAGCAGGCATGCACGAAGTGAGTGAAGTGACTTCTCTCATAGCCCAGCTAGCCTCTCTAGTTAATGTCTTGAAGAGCCAGCAAGTTACCCGTCCTCAAGCAGCCAATGCAGTTCAGGAAACTGGACCATCTTGTGTACTATGCAACGGATCTCATTTATTCGAAGCGTGTCCCTCAAACCCTGAATCAGTGTGTTTTGTGGGCAATATGAATCGCAACAACAACCCTTACTCCAACACATATAACCCAGGATGGAGGCAACACCCCAATTTCTCCTGGAGCAATTATGGTGTAGGACAAGGGAGCAACTCTGCCCCACAAAGACCACAGGGTCCACCAGGCTTCCAGCAGCAAAGACAATAGCCTCAGGAACCCCACACTTCACTGGAATCCCTGTTGAAAGAGTATATGACAAGGAATGATGCTCTAATCCAGAGTCAAGAAGCCTCACTGAGGAATTTGGAGACTCAAGTGGGATAGCTTGCCAATGAACTAAAAAGCAGACCCCCAGGGACACTTCCTAGCAATACTGAAGTCCCTAGGAGAGAGGGTAAAGAACACTGTAAGGCGATAGCTCTGAGGAGTGGAAAGATGGTGGAAACACCAAAAGTAAGAGAGCAAGACTAGACAGACTCCGCTGTACCCCTGGAGAACAAAAACGGCAAGAAAAGGCAAAAGGAGGAGATAAGCAAGGACGAAAACAGCTCTGGAGAGAATGCTACAGCTGTGCCGTAGCAAAAGTCGTCAACTTTGCTACAGTAGGAAATGCGGCAATCCAAGCTACCTCCCCCTTTCCCTCAGAGATTTCAGAAGCAGCAGAATGACCAGCAATTTAGAAGGTTCTTGGATGTCCTGAAACAGCTACACATCAACATTCCTCTAGTGGAAGCACTGGAGCAGATGCCCAATTATGTGAAGTTCATGAAGGACATTTTGACAAAAAAAAGGAGGTTTGGTGAGTTTGAAACCATTGCTCTCACAAGCGAATGCAGTGCTGTGCTACAAAATAAGTTGCCACCCAAACTCAAAGATCCAGGCAGTTTCACCATACCTTGTTCGATTGGAAACCAGTATTTTGGCAAGGCACTTTGTGATTTGGGAGCAAGCATCAACCTTATGCCAATGGCCATCTTTAAAAAGCTAGGAATTGGAGAAGCTCGACTTACCACAGTTACACTGCAATTGGCAGATAGATCCATTACCCACCCAAAGGGAAAAATAGAGGATATCCTGGTTAAGGTGGACAAGTTCATCTTCCCAGTAGATTTCATAATTCTGGATTATGAAGCTGATGCAGAAGTACCTATTATATTAGGCAGACCATTCCTAGCAACTGGCCGGACACTCATTGATGTTCAGAAGGGTGAATTAACTATGAGAGTACAGGATGAGCAGGTTACATTCAATGTGCTCCAGACCATGAGGTTTGCCAGTGAAGAAGAGGAATGTGCTGTGGTGTCAATGATAGACACATTAGCATCAGAACAACTAGAAAGATGCTGCAAGGGACCATCACCAGCAGCGTGGACAGACCACTCAGAGTCCGAAAGAGAAGATGAAGAATGGGCCTGGATTGATGTCAGACAAGGCTTCAAGAAGAAGGAGCCATTATTTGCAACCACGCCAGATTCAAAACTGCTGAAGGCATCGATGGAGGAACCACCAACTCTGGAGATGAAGCCTCTGCCAGCTCACCTCAAGTATGCATATCTAGGAGAAACAGCCACTCTTCCTGTGGTTATCTCAGCACTTCTAACAGAGGAACAAGAGGAGAAATTGGTCCTGACACTAAAGAAATTCAGGAAGGCAATTAGCTGGACACTTGCTGACATTAAGGGGATCAGTCCCTCATTCTGCATGCATAAGATCCTTTTGGAGAGCAATGAAAAAGGGTCCATTGAACCCCAGCGAAGGCTTAACCCAATAATGAAGGAGGTGGTAAAGAAGGAGATCATCAAATGGCTGGATGCTGGAATCATTTACCCCATATCAGATAGCTCTTGGGTGAGTCCGGTCCAATGTGTTCCCAAGAAAGGAGGCATGACTGTGGTGGAAACTGATAGCAATGAGCTCATTCCCACTAAAGTGGTAACCGGTTGGAGGATTTGCATGGACTACCGAAAGCTGAATAAAAGCACTAGGAAGGATCACTTCCCTCTGCCATTCATTGATCAAATGCTAGATAGACTTGCTGGGAGGGAATATTATTGCTTCCTGGATGGGTACTCCGGGTATAACCAGATTTCCATAGCACCAGAAGACCAGCATAAGACCACATTCACATGCCCTTATGGTACCTTTGCATTTCGAAGGATGCCATTCGGGCTGTGCAATGCTCCAGCAACGTTCCAGTGATGCATGATGGTAATATTCACAGAAATGGCTGAACAGTTTGTGGAAATCTTTATGGATGATTTCTCAATTTTTGGAGACTCCTTCGACCTATGTTTGGAAAACCTTGCTAAAGTCTTGCAGAGATGTGAGGAGACAAACTTGGTGCTAAACTGGGAAAAGTGCCAGTTTATGGTAAGGGAGGGAATTGTGCTGGGGCATAAGGTATCGCAGAGAGGACTAGAGGTGGACAAGGCCAAAGTAAAAGTTATTGAGAAATTGCCCCCCACCTCGGTCAAGGGCATTCGGAGCTTCTTAGGACATGCAGGATTTTATAGGAGGTTCATCAAGGACTTTTCTAAGGTTGCCAAACCACTATGCAGCTTGCTAGAGAAGGATAGAACCTTTTGTTTTGATGAAAGCTGCATGACAGCATTCTGCGATCTCAAGCAGAAATTGAGCACAGCCCCGATCATTGTAGCACCAGACTGGACCTCCCCATTTGAGCTGATGTGTGATGCTAGCGAAACAGCACTGGGAGCTGTCCTTGGACAGCGCAAAAATAAGCTGTTTCACTCTATTTACTATGCTAGCAAAATGTTGCAAGGTGCCCAGCTGAACTACACTGTGACAGAGAAGGAATTGCTTGCTGTAGTGTTTGCCTTTGAGAAATTCAGAGCATATCTGGTAGGAACAAAGGTGATAGTGCACACAAACCACTCTGCCATCAAACACCTGGTCATAAAGAAGGATTCCAAACCGAGGCTCATTCGGTGGGTACTTTTACTTTAAGAGTTTGATCTAGAGATCAGAGATAGGAAGGGGAATGAAAACCAAGTGGCGGACCATCTCTCCAGGTTGGAGGAGCACAGCTCTGGAGTAGAGGCTATCAATGAAAGATTCCCAGATGAACAACTCTATCTCATGTCTCAAGTGGATGTGCCATGGTATGCTAACCACGTGAATTACCTCGTGAGTGGGATGCTCCCACCAGACCTGACATGGCAGCAGAAGAAAAAATTTCTGCATGAAGTCAACTACTACTATTGGGATGAACCCTATCTTTACAAGCAATGTGCGGACCAGATGATAAGGAGGTGCATACCTAGTGAAGAAACGGAGCAAATCTTGCAGCAATGCCACGCTTCTCCTTATGGAGGTCATTTTGGAGGAATTAGGACAGCAAACAAAGTGTTGTAGGCGAGTTTCTATTGACCCTCCTTATTCAAGGACTCCCACGCGTATGCAAGGCAATGTGACCGGTGCCAGAGAACAGGAAATATATCTCGCAGGCATGAAATGCCACTGAATGACATCCTAGAGGTGGAATTATTTGATGTCTGGGGCATAGATTTCATGGGACCATTCCCCTCAAGTTTTGGCAACCAATACATCCTTGTTGCTGTAGATTATGTCTCAAAGTGGGTGGAAGCCAGTGCATCTCAGACCAATGAAGCTAGGGTCGTGACCAGATTCCTGAAAAGGAATATCTTTACAAGGTTTGGAACCCACAGAGCCATCATCAGCGATGGAGGAACCCATTTCTGCAATAGGCAGTTCAAGGCACTACTGGCCAAATACGGAGTAAGACACAAGGTTGCAACCCCCTATCATCCACAAACAAGTGGGCAGGCTGAAGTCTCCAACAGAGAGATTAAGAGAATTCTGGAAAAAATAGTGAGTCCTACAAAGAAGGATTGGTCCTCAAGGTTGGATGATGCACTTTGAGCATATAGAACAGCCTATAAGACACCTCTGGGCATGTCACCTTACAGGTTGGTATTCGGGAAGGCATCTCCCAATAGAGCTGGAACATCGAGCATATTGGGCAGTGAAGAAACTAAACTGGAGCCTGGATGCTGCAGGGGAGAAAAGGATGCTGCAGCTAAATGAGTTGGACGAATTTCGGGGGCAGGCCTATGAGAATGCCAAACTATACAAGGAGAAAGCAAAGCAATGGCATGACAGGAAAATACAACCCAGAATTTTCGAAGTGGGACAGAAAGTACTACTGTATAACTCCAGGCTAACCTTGTTTCCTGGGAAGTTGAAATCACGATGGTCTGGACCCTTTCGTATAAGCAAGGTCTTCCCATTTGGGACAATTGAATTAGAAGAAGAAAAGGAAGGAAGGACATTCAAGGTTAATGGGCAAAGAGTCAAGCATTATTTGGGAGGTGACGTAGACAGACAACACACCTCCATTCAGCTGCAAGAGGATTGAACAGAAGGGAAGTCAGGCTGAAGACTCTAAACCAAGCGCTCATGGGAGGCAACCCATATTTAAATTTGTTATTTAAGTTAAATAGTTTTAAAATAAGCTTAGAGTAAGAACTTAATAGCTTTTGTGGTGAATACGCAGGTTAGGGAGCAAGAAGTTGTTGAACCAGTTTTTGTTTTGCTGCAGCAACATAACACTAAAGGCAGTCCCTGTTTGCTATAGCAGAACTGTTTTGCTGCAGCAACACAGTCAGTTTCAAGCCAAGGGTTCCCCCCTGCCATGCTGTGGCATTGTTTAAAAAAAAAAAAAAAAAAAAGAGAGAAGAGATAAGAGAATGGTGGGCGGGAAAACTGGCAGAAGGCCATAAGACACCTACGGGTTTTAAAACCTCTGCAACTTCCAACCCATTCCTTCCGAGAGTTAACACATCCACACTATCACCTCTGCAACTTCCCCCTCACCTTCTCTCTCCCGAGTCCCAAGCCCTGCAACCCTCTCACCCCCTTCGTCCCAGAAAGCCCCAACCTTCAACCCTTCAACCCAAGTATGCCGAGAATCAAGACAGTGGAAAGAAAGGCCAGCAAGATGAAGAAATTCATTTCTGAAGAAAACGAGAAGAGGTATGACAACGAAATCGTGCACAGAAACTTCTGCGCCGAGAAGGGGTTTACATTCACCCCCGCTGGCGATTTGGGAGTGCCAATATACATTGGCACGGTGGTAAAACAGAGGGGTTGGGAAAATTTTGCAAGCCATCCACCAACGGCCCTCATTCCACTGGTTCGGGAGTTCTATGCGAACTTCTCCCCAGAAACGGATAAGTGGGTGAGAGTTCGGGAAACGAAGGTCCACTTTGACCAAGCTGCCATCAACAAAGCCTACCATTTGCTCGACGAGGAAGACAACTATCAGGCTTATCTGCAAGGCCTGCGGGCTGAAGACTGGGAAGCGATGCTCACCCGGATGTGCCTTCCTGGCACTACCTGGGATAAATCTCCCCAAGGCTCCACCACTGTAAATCGCATCTCCCTGGTGCCGACAGCAAAGGTCTGGTACCATTTTCTAAAGACCCGTCTCCTGCCCTCCACCCATGGGCAGACTGTGAGCAGAGAAAGAGTAGCAATGGTGGATGCGCTCATACTCGGCCGGCCACTCAACGTTGGCTGCATTGTAAGTGACCAAATACGAGCCTGTGCCGGCCGAAAGAAGGGAAGCCTCCTCTTTCCTTCCCTCATCACCACCCTGTGCAAGAATCATGGAGTCCCAGTCTCCATGGACGAAGAGGTCCTAAAGGACACCACTCCCATCACCCCTACCACCATTTCTCGCATTGTTCTCGAGAAAGCATCCCCGCATCCACCAACTGCCTCTCGGGATCCCCCACCAACTACTGGTCCATCTGCTTCCTCCTTTGCCACTACGCCAGCTGACAAGGCCATTCAGCAACTGCTGCAGCAACAATCCACACTCCTCAAACAGCAAGCACAATTGCTGCAGCACCAGCAAACATTCTGGCAATACGCACAGAAAAGGGACTTTGCCCTCCACACCACTCTGGAGCAAAATTTCAAGCAATTTTTCCCATTCCCAGAATTCCCAACTGCCCTGCTCCATGCCACCTTTGAGGAATCAACCGCAGCACAAGAAACACAGGCAGAGCACCCTAAGGCCTCTGAAGGATCCTCCTCTAGCAAGGAGCCCTGTCCTGAACCCCACCAGACAACGGAGCAAACTGTGTCCTCTGATGACGATGAGCCCATTGCCAAAAGGGCAGCAGTACTGCGCAAAGGAAAGGCCACCCAACAATCCACACAGATAAGGAGTGGACTCAGAAGCTCATCGAAATCTTTTGGGGGTCAATGACCCTAGGGTGCTGCAACATACCTGCTAGCACCCTCAGGAAAGTTCCTTCAACCCATTGTCCCTCTCTGATATTTTTGGAATTCCCTCGTTTCTGTTTCTGTTTGTGGGCATATTTTATTTTCTGACTACTGCATCAGCAGTGAGGACACTGCTCAATTTAAGTTTGGGGGGGTGTGATATAATTGTCAGGTGGGAATGAAGTTGCTGGAGCATATCACTTTTGTGTATGCATTCGTTGCTGTGGCATCACTTGTGTCTTTTGCATTTTATTTTGATTCATCGCTGGAGCATTCTGCATAATTAGTTCTGCTAGGTGTTTGTTTATAGTACTGTCTGCTTGTGTATTCATCCACCCGTGTTGAATGAGTCTTTCCCAGTAATCACTAAGTTTGTTTGATGTTTAAAAAAAAAAAAAGAGGGTGAGATATAGCTGCATATCCTGCTGAAAGTTTTGGGATACTCCATGAAGAGGATTGGGTATTCTGTTAAAATCAGAATAGGGAACCCACAATCTCACCCCATCACACAGCACCTTCCTCTTATAAGCACTGGATCATGGGTAGCTTGCCTAGAAGAGAATTTAGTGAACTTTCAGAAAGAGGCCCTTAGTCTTAGAGCTAGTATTGAGAGCTTCCTGTAAAATTATAAAAGAGGCAGAATCATAGGGGCATAAAGGCTTAAGTTTGGGGGAGGGGAGTAGAAAATAAAGAAAAATATGGACAATCAAATGCTCTAAAATTCCTTAGTAACCAAGGGCATGCATGAGCCCCATGTGTGCCCTTGCATAAAACAGGGATGTAGAGTGGACACTCCAATGCTCTGAAATTCCTTAGTAACCAGGGGTATGCATGAGCCCCATGTGTGCCTTTGCGTAAAACAGGGATGTAGAGTATGAGTGGGGAGTAGTTGAAAGGTGATAAGGCTGAGTAACTGGGTGCTGGCATTGAACATGTTGGCATTCGCGTCAAAAGGCTGTGATGACCTCTGTTGTAATAAGATCCATACCAAAAACAACAGTAAAGGAAGAAAAAGATCAGTAAGCTGCCCCAGTTTTCCCCGTGCTTGCTGCCCGTACTATGATAAATGCCAGCTTAACCTAGGAAAGGAAGCTCAAAATATTAGCATAAAAGTCTTGACCCAAGTAACTCCTACACAAATTGTCCATATCACTCACACACACAAATTCAAAGAAGATGTTGCTGTGATTGGGAGAAAGACTTGTGGTATCCTTTGTATGGGGGCAATCCTGAGAGTTGAGAGCTTTCAGCAGAGCCAGGGAGTCTAACATGAGAAAAAAGCCTGGAACTGCCAGGTGTTTAGTTTGTAGGGGGCAATGTACGATGCTTGGGGACAAGCAACCCCTTAAGTTTGGGGGGATTTGATAACTGCATTCTACCATAGTTTCCATGTGTTACCCATGACTATTTACTGAAGTTTTTGGTGTTTTAAGCACTTTTTGCCCTCTGATTTAAAAAGGATGACTCTTCTAGATATAACACCAGCGGCCCATTGCTGCAGCATTTCACTGAGCATATGTGGCAATGATAGCAGAACTACGGGTGATAAAGGGTGAGCTGCCCCTTTTTTCCCGCAATACTCTGATTCTGTTTGATTTGATGCAGGTGGTAGAGCAGCGCAGCAGCAGCAGGGGGAAGCAGCAGCGACAGCAGCAGGTGCACTGCATGCTGTTGGTACAGGACTACCTCCACTACTGAAAGTGGAGAGGATAAAGCTGCTCAACAAGAGTGCCTGCTGCAGAGAAATGTCAGACATCCAGGGCGCTTTTCTGGGACCACATAAGCTGCTGATAAAAGGCCAAAAAAAAGGGAATGAAAACAGACTCTGCTGGGGAGAAAGAGGAAAGAATGGAGTGAGAAATAACACCAAGCCTAGAGTGCTGCTTAGACCGGGAGGTGCAGCACGAGGGGTGGGTAGCGTGCTAGTGTAGAAAGGAACCTTGTTTTTCTGTTATCTATTATTGTTTTACTGCTTGTCAAAGAGAGGATTTTCATAGTTCTTTTTGGTAATTTGGTTTTTACCTTGTAAAATGCATGCCAGTGTTTCGGGAATTTTGGTAACTAGTGCACCCATGAGGCTTGGCTAAGTTTCCAGCTGGGGTTGCACAAGGGTTGTAATGGACTGAAGCACATTTTTAACGTTAATACATTTTGCTGCAGTTTTGTTTACATTCAGCTGTAGTTCTTCTAGCTTTTCTTTCCTTAATAATGGAAGTTTGGAGGAAGATAACCAAGGCCACCATTCACCTGGGAGGGTAATGGAGGCTGGAAAAGGAGGCTGACTGTAAGGGGGCTACCTTATGTAGGGATATACGGGTACCCCATTAGTCCATAATGAAATGCATGCACAACTAAGAGGTGAGGACCAAAGCAGGAATGCGCGTCTGAACCTTGGAGTTGTAAGGAATGGTGGTCTGGGAAGACTCCATTCAGGACTGAGTTAACACCAGGGACTTTTGCTACAGCAAAGTCTAGAGCACCTCCGAATGCTGAAGTCCATGGCAACCCCGAGCACCCCAATCATCCCCATATACTTTTTTTCCTATTCCTCAATACTTTTCACCTTAGTCACAATAAAAATCGATTAAACCGTGCATATTCCAATTTGTGAAAACTCGACATTGCTACAGCATTCATACAGCAAAGGTATCTAGATAGTTTCAGTTCACTCCTCGTGGGACGATACTCACTCATCACTTTATTACTTGGTCACAATACGTGCACTTGCGTACTGACATTGTATTCATCTTTGTATGAATTACACACAAACGTTCACCACATATGCATGCACGTGAGACTTGGAATAGTAGAATCACGCCCCATCATTTGCTCCATAAGGCAAGCAGAAGCACTCATGCATGCACTTAAGTTATGGGGCAACATATGTTAAGGAAAGAAGAATTATTTTTCCTTTTACGTGTTTATACATATATTTTCACCCACCTCCACTATGCATATTATAATATATATACATTGCACTTACGTGGAGAAGCAGCAAGAATCCTACCACCCTGCCCTATAGTACCTAGGGAATCCCTGCAAAAATAGTAGCCAGCATCATGATGTCTAGGCATGCATTTTGGTAATGGGGTAATAGGTTCACACCACCCTTGCCTCACGAAAGCAGTACACAAGAGAGAGGGAAGACAGCTAGAAAACTTAAGAGACAAGAGGAAGAAAGAGAGAGAGATCAGCCAAAAAAAAATCTGAGAGAGGAGGAAAAGAGAGAGAGCAACCAGAAAATATTGATAGTTCATTCTTCTTTCTTCCCTCACCATAAGGCAGTGAGAGTGAGAGTGAGTGCTGAAATTTAAAGCTTTGCTCACCCCATATTTTGTGCAAAAAGGGTAGCTGAGTTGCAAGGGAAACCAAGAGGAGAAGCAAGCTGCAAATGGAGAGCCATAGGAGTAGGTTTACATAAGGTAAGTTTGGCTTTTTATAAAAATCTGGTTTAGAGTTTATTATGCTAAATTTAGGCTCTGCATGGACAAATTTCTGGCTAAAATATGAAAACATGTTCAACATAGAAGTTGTAGCCCTATTTCTTATATTTCCATAGCCCTTGAATCTGATTTAATATGAGAGAGTTATACTCCAGGGAATGATTAGAGGTCTGAATTGGGTCTGGAATTCAGAATGGTGAGAATAGCTTCATTTTCAAATTTCTGGGACTAACCTATAAGGAATATGAAGACATGGTTAACATGAAAAGTATATATATATTTCTCTTGTTTAAATAGCCACTGGAATCACCCAATGTGGAGTCCATATAAGTGAGTTATCGTCTAATTAGTGAGTAAAGGTCATAGAGCACAAAAGGGTTAGGTTTGAGAACACATAAACCTTTTTGTACCTGAAAATATTGGCTCGATAAATTGAGTAAATTGCATTTAAATTCTCTAATTTTTGGTGAGAAAAGTCTTAAAATGTTCATAATCAATTCTGGAAATTTTCGTGATTTTTGAGAACCTACAACTAGGCCTTTTGCAATCAAAACAGTGCTGAGAAAAAATCTGCAGGACAGCTTAGGTTGTTGATGAAAATACTAAACATTGAAGGGGTGCGAGGTTGAAGATTTGTATGACAATTTTATGAAAAGTTCCTAATTAATATCCCCACCAAATTTGATTGAATTCTGGGTAGTTTAAGGTATATAATAAAATATATAAATTCTATAGTATAAGAAGTGAGTCAGAACATACCATAATTGGGGACAGCCTTTAAAACTTGGATTATTCGAGGGATCAAATGAATTATTTTTTACTTGAACTTTTTATGGTGATTATATAACATATCTAGGATTCTTCATATAAAATATCACGAATTTTGAAGAATTTTTACCGATCTAAAGGAATGCAAAACAGAATAGAAATGGAACTGAAACCAATCTTCACTATTTTGGGTTATGGAGGTAGTTCTTGGGGTGGAATGGAAGAGTTAAGGGCTGAGAGAACCACCAAATAAAATAAACAAGTAAAGGTACCTCCATACAAAATTTTAGAATTTTTAGAGAACTTCTGTCATATTTAATAATAACCCCAAATCTCAACAGAATCACAGTTTTATTTTGGGGAGCAGAAGCTCTTAAACTAGAGACTTATGATTTTAGGTGTAAATATACATGTATTAACAAAAAGATTTTATATGTTTTAGTTTGAGTTATTGGTAGTAACCTTGGCAACCTTGGAAAGGAAGTGATTGTGCTGGAATTGAGGTAGCTAGCTTTTCCTTAAAACACTCTTTATGTTTATGAATTTGAATTTATCAATTTCAATTTCATTGGTTGCCTGACTTTTATGCTATGATGAATGATGGTCTAAAGATATGTAATGTATGCATTCTCGAGAATTAGGGGTGCACAAAGTGTGCCAAGTAAGCCACATTTCCCCCACGATTGGCCAATATTAGGATATGCCTAACCCTTTGCAAGTATAGTGGTGCGCACTGTCGCAGGTGCACCCAAATTAATACCTTACCTCAAAACTAACCTGTAGTAGTGGGAATAAGGGTCAATCCCACAGAGACTAGAATTACCTTATGTGATTAAAAGAGGGGAATTGATAATCGCAAATTAAGTAAAGTAAACAATAATGAAAATAAATAAGCGAAAGTGATTAATGATAAAGACGTTGGTTTCGGTTGGTATCCACCTTCAAGGGATTACATTGATCATCGACAACATAATCAATCTGCAAATGAATATCTATCATTGGGGTTTTAACCCTGTTTCTCCTTAAGCCTAGAAAATTAATGACAATCGCACTAATTAAACCCTAATCAACAAGTCATCTATTTGCACATCGGTAAAATATAACTTGTTAACCGCATAAAGAACTAGAGAAACTGACAGAGCTAAACAAATATAAACACATCGGCTATATCTAATTTAGTCAATCATTCATCATAGGTTCAATGATTTATAATCCAAAACCCTCAAACCTATTTGCCTCACGAATCGCAGAATTAAAGACTTTGTACAAAACACAATTCAGCGGTAGATTAAAACAGACAAAATACTAGTAGGCCTCCTAGCAAACATATGCATAATCATTAAGAACAAGAACAGATAAACAATCAATATTCAAAACAAATTGAAATAATAACATCAGATCCACATCTCACAATGTATAAAAATCCCTTGAGGTTTCAACTCACCTCAACCAACTAAATAGAATTAGCCACGCAGGGCCATAAGATAATCAAAAGAAAAATTGAAGAATGTAGATGAAGAATTCGGTGAAGGATTGGATCCTCTATCTGGTTGCTTTTCTCCCTTTTTATAGCCTCTCTTCTCCTAATCAAAGTCAGAATGTATTTTAGGTCAAATTCCCCTCCATTCCCTTCAATTTTGAGCGAAAACGACTTAAAATCGCGAAATCAGCACATCGCCTACGACGCACGGGCGCCGCGGTGCTTAAGTAGAGCACCGCAGCACGACAGAGTTCTTGCCATGGGGCGCCGCGGTGTGCTGGGTTGAGCGCCGCGGCACTCGCTCCTGGAAAGCACGGCGCCGCGGCGCGATGGATTGTCTTATCGTGGCGCCACGGCGCTCCTTTGTGAGCACCGCGGAGCCTAGAATCTTCTGGATTTTACCAAAGTGCCGAACATGAAAGTTGTATCTCTATGTCTCTTCTTTCGATAGCCGCTGAAATCACCTTAATCGGAGTCCAAATGAGTGAGATATGCATCAATTAGTGACACAAGGCCAGAAATCAGCATTTTTCTATTATTTTCTCTCTATTTTCCTCTTCATTTCTTCTTTATTATTCCTAAAACACAAAACACAACACTCTGTTAATTCATACCTATTTTCTACTAAAATTAAATAAAAATCAACTTAAAACATGTCAAAAACATGCTTATTTTATAGCATGTCAAATACCCCCACACTTACTCTTTTGCTTGTCCTCAAGCAAACATTGATTCATGTAAACAGAATTCAATATATGAAATGAGTGAATGGCTTACCAATATGCTGCCTCATAGTGAAAATTGTATGCTCTTGAAGAAATTTTAGAAAATTTCATGACCATGTGCAACATTTAATTCAAATGCAATTTATAATTTTATTCCCTAAAATCCATAGTGTGTGTGTCTTTGGATAATTTAATTTTCTTTTACCTAAATGAGCTTATATATCTCAAGAATTATAGCATGGCTCTCTATTTAAAATTTCCATAGGCTTATTTTTCATGCTACTCTCCACTAATGTAGGCTAAAACTACTTCTTAGGATCAAAATGACTTAACTCGGCTTGTAATGTGGCTAGGCTATGGGGTGAGATAAAAGATATAATTTAAAGCTCAATCTCCCAACATCACATGATTAACTCTGATCTATTTGAGCTAATTCTCAAGATTGGGGAAGTTTTTCCCCCACACTTATTTCCTTGCTTCTCTGCATTCTACTTTTCTTTGATTCTATATTTCTTCCTTTTTCAATCACTGGATAGACTTTCATTAGTCTTTTGAGAAAATATATATTTTTCTTTCTTTCTTTCTTTTGTCATTGCTCCACCCTTCCACCCTTTCATTAATGTAGATCTATAAAACAAATATTCAGAAATTAATCATGGAGTGAGTGAATAAAATGTTAATTAAGCTCAAAATAGAGGTTCTAAGGATATTCACTTGTTTGGGTTAAGATTGAAAGGATCAATCTCACAAAAAAAATGCCAAAATCATCTCCTAATTGTTAGTATTAGCCTAGGATTTCGCCTCAAGTAGCATTTAAATAAGTTCTAGAAATTTAAAAGAGATCATAAAATATTTGAGTTATATAATATTTTTCTAAGTAAAAGACAAATTAAATATCCAAAATTACTGTGCAAAAGAATTTCAGGATTTTTAGAAAATAGGTAATCATAAATTGAAAAGAATTTAAAATTACACATAATTATGACTTTCCTACATCTCCCAAGAGCTATAAGCAATTTAAACAGTTATATCATTGGCTACTGGTTCAACTATCACAAACTCATAAATTGAAAATTTGTTCACATGCTCACCTTATGACAGGATTAAAAATGCACATATCATAAAATTATAGTTATACATCAAAGTAGGAAAGTGCACAAGTGTATGATTTATTATACAGTCATCCAGCTGAATCATAAAGTGACCCCCCCACACTTAAAAACATACATTGTCCCCAATGTAAGAATATAAAAGATAATATAAAAGGGACAAATAATAACATAAGGAGGGGTTCAGTGAAACTTCCCTGATTAGTGATCACCATCCATCTCATCATGCTCAGGTGCAGGCTAAAGGGTGGTTCAGGAGGTGCCGGGAAAGCAATCGGGAGGTTCAAGGCATGAGCTAACTGGCTAAAACATGCATGATGATGCTGTGCAATAGAGGGCCAGATCGTTCATTTGATGGCTCAGATACTCTGTGCGCTCCCATAAATCTTCAATGGTATGCTGGGATGGTGGTGGAGCTGAGCTGCTTCCCGGTTCCTCTGTAGGTATTGGCTGAATCCCTAGCTCCTCCTCTGCTACTTCTTCATGGCCCTTGTATTTTTGGATGTCTGCATAGGAAATATGCTTCATCGGGTGAATGAGAGCCTCAGTGGAATCCCAGCTTACGCCCACTTTCTGACATAGACTAGTAATTAAACTAGGGGCACATAGGGATCTGCCTCTAGCACTGATACAGCTGAGCAGCTGCCTATGAATGACCTTGCCTACATCAATAGAAAGCCCTTTTAGTATTACATAAAGCAAAATGGCCCTTTCTCGCCTGACTTGACTCATGTTGAGGCTGGGCATGAATCTGGCTGACACGAAATAGTGCCATGCTTTAGCCACTTTATTCATGTCAGCTCTAGCAAGGTATAATGGATGGCCATTGCTATCCAATTTCCAGGAGGCCCCCCTGTAGCATAGAGTGCAAATAACGTCGTCAAAGTCAATGTAGGATTGAAGAAGCGCTGTATATTCATCATCCTCAATATCAGGCAGGGAATAGAATTCATTAATAGCGTGCGGAGTGAATGGCACAATCTTGCCTCTAACCCGTGCTTGATGACGTTCGTGAACTGTAGCATTGGAGTAGAACTCCTGAACTACGGGAATAACTCCTGGTTCTGGGTTCCTGCAGAAGATCTCCCAATGCCTATGAAGGATATTGTCTCTGTGAGGTAGCCCTTCGGTGATAAGAAATCCATGTTCTGGAACTATAGGTTTATGCACCACCACTTTGATGTGGTGTTGATAAACCGCTTCAGTCACAAAAGCCACGGTGTCGAATGCTAGAGGGTCCTCAGCTCTATTCTTCCTCTTAGAGATGCCTAATTTGGAAGTTTTTGGGGCCAAGAGCATCGCGATGCTCTTATAGAGAGCGCCGCGGCGCTCACCCATTCTGGGTAAGTAGCGCCGCGGCGCTGTTCTAGAGCGCCACAGTGCTCGCCCAGTCTGGACGACCAGCGTCACGGTGCTAGGTCTGGGTGCCGCGGCGCATATGCGCGTCCGCAGATCAAATTTTTTTTTTTAAGAAAAATTAAACTATGAAAAGAAAAATTAAGAAGAAGAATGGATGTTGGGTTGCCTCCCAACCAGCGCCTTTGTTTTACGTCGTTGGCTCGACATAGATCCAAAAAATATCAATGAGGGTCTTGAAAAGTTATCCATTGTGCTTCCTCTTGCTGAAATCCTTCATAGTAAGGTTTAAGCCTATGCCCGTTGACTTTGAAGCTATGCTTATTATCCATGCTCTTTATTTCAACTGCACCATGAGGGAAAATATCAGTAACAATAAATGGTCCCTCCCATCTAGAACGAAATTTACCTGGAAACAATCGGAGCCTAGAATTGTAGAGGAGAACTTTCTGTCCTTTGCTAAACTCCTTACGTGAAATCATACGATCGTGTAGGAATTTAGTTTTGGCCTTATAAATATTTGCATTTTCGTAGGCCTCGTTTCTAATTTCCTCTAATTCCTGAAGTTGTAATTTCCTGCATTCTCCACTTTCTTCCACATTCATGTTAAATTTCTTTATAGCCCAAAATGCTTTATGTTCCAATTCAACTGGAAGATGACAAGTTTTACCAAATACTAACCTGTATGAGGACATACCAATTGGGGTCTTATAAGCTGTCCTGTATGCCCATAGAGCATCATCTAATCTGAGACTCCAATCCCGGCGGTTGGGATTTATTGTCTTACTAATGATATTTTTGATTTCTCTGTTGGATACCCCAGCTTGCCCATTGGTCTGGGGGTGATATGCAGTTGACAATTTATGAGTGACATTATATTTCTTTAATAGGGCTTCAATAGTCCTATTGCAAAAATGTGTTCCCCGGTCACTTATCAAAGCTCTTGGAATCCCAAATCTTGAGAAGATATAAGATTTAATGAAATCTACAACCACTTTAGAATCATCAGTCCTAGTGGGTTTAGCTTCTACCCACTTTGAGACATAATCCACAGCCAACAAAATATAATTATATCCAGCTGATAAAGGAAAAGGTCCCATGAAATCAATGCCCCAAACATCAAAAATTTCACAAAACAATATTGTTGTTTGAGGCATCTCATTTTTCCTGGAGATATTACCTATTTTTTGACAATTTGTACATGACCTACAAAAATGGTATGAATCTCTGAATATGGTAGGCCAGTAAAAACCGCAATCTAAAACTTTCTTTGCTGTCCTTTTTGCTCCAAAATGTCCACCACATGCATAAGAATGGCAGAAGGTTAGAATGGATAAAACTTCAGAATTAGGAATACACCTTCTTATAATTTGATCTGAGCATTGCTTCCAAAGGTAAGGATCGTCCCATATGTAGTATTTGGTGTCACTCTTGATGTAACATCCTTAATTTCGTTTCTTTTATTGATAAAGGTACATAAAAAATTTAATTAAGGAAATAAAATTTATTAGACAATATTTTAGATATCTAAGGAAATATAATCCTTAGAAATTCTTCACCTTATGTATATGCATAGAAAATGTTTCTAACATTAAGAGAACAAATAAAGAAGGAAAATCTAATAGGAAAGAAATTAGAAATAACATACTAAAGAGATGCAAAATTCTTGGATAAGGAAGATAAATTTTTAGAAACAAGTAAAGGTCTTAAAATTTCAAAGAACATTGAATTAGGGTAATTTTTCCTAATTCAAGAACTATAGTTATTAAGTTTAAAATCTTTACCCATACATTGGGCTTTTACCTATGGACACTTCATATAGAGTTTTTCCACTTCACATAAGTTTCTAGCAAGCCCATTGGATAACCTAAACAAGAAATTAAACATAGACTTGGACTAGGATATAGTAATTTCACCAATAGCCCAAAAATTATGAAAATGTGACCAAGCCCACCAAGAAAGGAAGAATTTTATCCAAAGCAAAGAAAATGGGTAGGACAAGCCCATAATGGGTAAGAATAAGCCCAAATCCAAGAGGAAAAATAAAATAAAATAAATTAGATGATGATATAATAATAAGAATAAAGATTAGGTTACATGGCATTAAGACAAAAATTTAGCAAGTGGTGTGATTCTACATTCATCATTTAGGCAAGTGGCATGATAATACAAGGCTTTAGGACAAAAACATCTATATCCTTCACTCATAATTTTAGCAAGTGGTATGATAATACATGGTATTAGGACAAAACATTCATAGCCCACACAAATAATATCAACCAAATAATGGAGATTGAAGGGCTAGAAATTTGCCACTTAAAAAGGCAACCTATCATAATTGATTAAGACAAAAGAAAAATTAAATGAATCCCTAAATCAAAGGAACCTTGTCCCTTATCTTAAGAACATATCATCATAATTTTCAAAATACAAATCTCCTTTTCCTATGCATATCTTGACTAAGGAAGAGGAAGACAAGAACATAAGTTGTTTGTTTTCCAAAAATTCAACAAAGTGTATCTTAATTGTGATAAGGTAGATCCATGATCATGAAAGGTGACTTATTTGGTGGTCTATATAAGAGAACCCACCCTTACAACACTTTAATTTCGTCCAAGTGAGAAAGAGAGAGAAATAGAAGCAAGGTAGAGTGAGGAAAGGAGAAAAGAGAGAAGAAGAAAGGAAGGAAGAAGAAGGAGAAGTTTAGAAAGCTAAAGGTAAGTTTAACAATATTTCTTTTTGAAGAAAACTTTTGAAACTTATAATATTTGTATGAGATTTTGATCTTAGAACTTTTATGATTGGTCATGATGTTGCTATATCATGTTACATATTGATCTTGCATGTGATGTATGTTTGAATACTTAGGTTGGTGTAGATAGTTCTGCATGGTTATGGCTATGGGTGGCAGAATTTTAAGCTTCGGTATTTTAATTTCTGGGAACAATCTATAAGGAATTAAACTAAATGGTTAACATAAGAATTAAAGATAAATGTGTCATGGATTTTTAGCCACTGGAATCATTCCATTTGGAGTCCATATGAGGTAGCTATGGTCTGATTAGTAGTCAAAGGTCAGAAAATGAATCATCAGGGAAGAATATGTTAGGATAGCTTCGGTAATTTAATTTCTGGGAATTATTGGTAGGGAATTAAAATAAATGGTTAACATAAGAATTAAAGATATGTATGTCATGGATTTTTAGCCACTGGAATCATTCAATTTGGAGTCCATATGAGGGAGATATGAGCCGATTAGTAGACAAAGGTCAGAAAATGGGTCATCAGGGAAAAATATGTTAGGATAGCTTCGGTATTTTAATTTCTGAGAAGTATCTGTAAGGAATTAAAATAAATTATTAACATAAGAATTAAAGATAAATGTGTCATGGATTTTTAGGCACTGGAATCATTCAATTTGAAGTCCATTTGAGGTAGATATAAGCTGATTAGTAAGCAGAGGTCAGAAAATGTTTATTCAGAATATGTTATTAAAGCTTTAGTTTTTGAATTTCTGGAAAATATTCTGTAGGGAGTTAAAATCGTACGCCAAGATAACAATTATAGATATAGGGCTCATGGATTTTTACCAACTGGAATAACTCAATTTGGAGTTCAAATTTGAGAGATATGGTCTAATTAGTCAGTAAATGTCAGAACTTACACGAGAAGAAATAATCTGTACATTTAGGGAGTAATATCACCTTGATTTCTTAATATTTCGCTACAATGTTCAACATAATAGTTTTAGATAATTGTTTTATCTTGAAATTGACACTAAGATCACCTACATCAGAGTTAAATTGAGGGAGTTATGCTCTGATTAGTAAGAGAAGGTTAGATAGGATGAAAACCTGCATCAAGAAAATAAAGAAATAAAATTAGTATTTTAAAAAGAAGATGAATCTTAACAAATGACTAGTATAGCCATAGCCATTGCCATTGCATGAACTTACTACCATTTTAAGTGTGTAATTTTTAACATGGAATTTACCCTAGTACTCATATAAATTTACAAGAAGTTTTGAAAGTGCCGGTTTTATTTGAAAAATCTTAGTATGCTCCGTGGTTGCAGTATTTTCACATCAGAAAAGAATTATTCTAGTTACTGGAAAAAAAATTGTGATTTGTGAAAAGTGCATGTCTAAGGAAAGCTCTGGCAAGGAAAGACATGGTACTTAAGCGTGTCCATTAGTGACCCACCTCTCTTTCCTGGGAACTTTTCTGGTGCGCTGTTTACAGACTACAATTACTATCCAGTTACCAAGGTATTAGTATGGAATTTTGACATGGAAATGTTTTATAAAGTGATATTTTAAATGGTTATGTTCGTGGCATGATTACCAATGATTTATGGTAATAGTTATATTTTGATGAACATACTTGTTATTGAAAGCATATTTTTGGCTATCATTGTGAAAAGAAAAGAAATGAGCACGGTCACATGGCAATCCGTGTGGTGCACCAGTAGGGGACGCCCTACCAACGGTTATGATCATGTTAATAAGAAAAGAAAGAGAAAGTGTGCCATGTCGGACGGAGCGAGATAAGCCCGTACCGAAAAGTAGAGAATACTCACCCTGACCGGGGTAGCTTGAAGTAAGAATAAGTGGATAGCCATCATATGAAACTCGAAAAATAGTTATTCATACCATACATGTCATAACTGTATAATTTTCATGTGCATGATAAAGTGCATTCATGTGACTTAAAGATATTTTCTGTAGTTTATACAGCTGAACATGACATGATGAACTATATTGATGATAAATTATGATTTATTGTTGAACTTACTGGGATTTAATTCTCACTATATTTCCATATCATGTTCAGAATAATAAATATGCAGATATTCTCTATGACACTTATTATCTCTGTACGTTGGATCGAGGTGCCCTACCTTGGGCAACTTCCAGTTATTTCAGATATAACTGTCGTAGATGTAACTGAGATTCCGGTGGACGTGCCACCCGAACCAGTGTCCCCGGAAGTAGTCGATATAGATGATTAGAACTAATATGTATTTTTGTACAAATGTTTGTAAAATAATGGTGTGTAGTTTGTAAAATAATATTGTGTATGGAAACTCAGTATTGTATAAATTAAATAAATGTTATATTGAGTTAAGTTGTAACGAGGTAATAATTTCATCGTATTTTTAATAATAAAAAAATTTACATAAATGGAGTTGTTACATAATTGGTATCAGAGCAGGTCGATCCTAGATGGCCAGTGGTTGGATGGTTATCTGAATCGATCTTATAGTGTCTTGAGTATGTTGTGGTTGTGCTGTGTAGGGGATCAGTGATTCCTATAGGTAAGAAATTACTAGTGTTTCCTATCTATATGCCGAGGTGGTGTTATGACTGCTATTAAATATTTTTGAACTAACTATTGGGCTTGATCACCTCAATAGCAGCATAACTTTGTTTTGTACCATAGTAGGAAATGGCACCACCAAGGAGGAATCCAGCAACCAATGCAGAGGAAACCCTGCACAACCTGGCCACGGCAATTCGAGACCAAGTTATGACCACCAACCAAATTTTACAACATCTCCAGAATGCTAATAACACAAATGTTGAGATTGGTCCTAACAACCGGACGGCTGGAAAAGATAATGGTATATCCGAGTTCCTGAGGACTAGACCACCTTGTTTCCAAGGTGGTTATGACCCAACGGTAGCCGAAAGGTGGATTAGGGAATTAGAGAAAATCTTTGAAGTGATGGGCTGTACTGAAGAGCAGCAAATCATTTTTGCTGCATATATGTTAAAGGATGAAGCAGAATACTGGTGGCGTGGAGCTAGAGAACTTTTAGCTCATCAGGGAAGACAGATCACCTGGCAAGTGTTCAAGGACATTTTCTTTGAAAAGTACTTTCCAAGTACTGTACGGGCAGAGAAAGAGATCGAATTTCTCCAACTCAAGCAAGGAAGCATGACCGTGGACCAGTATATCGCAAGGTTCGAGGAGCTGTCTAAGTTCTCCTCTTATCTGCGATATAACCCAGATGAAGCATGGAAGGCGGTTAAGTTTGAAGCGGGACTAAACCCGGAGTTAAAGAATGCTGTTATAGCTATGGAGATCAGGGAGTTTGTACCTCTGATAAATAAATGCAGACTCCTGGAAAAGAGTTTAAGGGCAGTGGAGGACGAGAAGCAAAGGCGAAACCTATGGAAAAGGAAGAAAAATTTTTCCAACCCTAGAAAGAACGTGAGAAGAAGTGGATATGGAGCTGGTAAGAGGCCATTGATTGCGGGTCCTAGGCCTTTTCAACAAGACCTCGCTTCAGTCAAGTGCGCTAAATGCGGACGCATGCATGGTAACCGGCCATGCTACATGGGACAAGATGTCTGTTTCAATTGCGGACAGAAGGGACATTTTGCGAAAAACTGCCCACAGAATGTAGGAAAGCAGCCAGAACAGAGGCCTCAGGTGAAAGGAAGGGTTTTCACCCTGAGCGGCCAAGAGGCAGCTCAATCTTCTGAAATGATTCAAGGTACATGCTATATTTATGGATTTGCTCTTATGGTGTTATTTGACTCTGGTGCTAGTCATTCATTTATATCGGAAGAATGTATTAGGAAGTTTCAGTTCCCTATTTCTGAAACTCCCTATGAGCTATCTGTAGTAACCCCTACAGGGGAACGGGTATTAACTTCCTCTGTATGTAAGGACTGTCAAGTTACCATCCAGGAGAAAACTTTTTCTGTAGACCTCGTCAGTTTACCTTTAAGAGGTATTGAGGTCATTCTAGGGTTAGACTGGATGTCTAGAAATCGAGTCTTGTTGAATTGTTGTAACAAGACCGTTGAATTTCTACCTTCTACTCCGAAAGAGGAGGTCCAGTTATTGATGTTAAATGCCAATCAAGTTAATAAGGAGTTGAAGAATGGAGTACTTGGATACATTCTCTTGTATTTATCAAACCTAGAAGTCGAACCGAAGCTTGATGAAATTCCAATAGCCAACGAGTTTCCTGAAGTGTTTCCATCAGATATTCCAGGCTTACCTCCCAAGAGAGAGATAGAGTTCTCTATTGATCTCCTACCTGGGACAGGGCCTATCTCTATTGCACCATATCGAATGGCCTCGAAGGAACTACAAGAACTAAAGAAGCAGTTGGAGGAACTATTAGACAAGCAATTCATTAGACCGAGTGTATCACCTTGGGGAGCTCCTGTATTGTTTGTTAAGAAGAAAGACGGGAGTTTGAGACTATGCATAGATTACAGACAGCTGAATAAGGTGACTATAAAAAATAAGTACCCTCTCCCTAGGATAGATGACTTATTGGATCAATTAAAGGGTGCCTCCATCTTTTCTAAAATTGACTTGCGGTCAGGATATCATCAGATTAGGATTAAGGAGGAGGACGTACCAAAAACTGCCTTCAGGACTAGGTATGGGCACTATGAGTTTCTCGTAATGCCCTTTGGGTTGACTAATGCACCTGCAATTTTCATGGATTACATGAATCGCATTTTTCGACCCTACCTAGATCAATTTGTTGTAGTGTTCATTGATGACATCTTGATATATTCTAAGAGTGAGAAAGAACATGAACAACATCTCCGAATCGTGCTGCAAGTGCTGAAAGAGAAAAAGTTATATGCTAAATTGGAGAAGTGTGAATTTTGGCTGTCAGAGGTGAAGTTTCTCGGACATGTCATCTCTAATAGAGGGGTAGCCGTAGATCCTAGCAAGACGGAAGCAGTGATTAAGTGGGAGACACCAAAGACGGTTACGGAAATCAGAAGTTTCCTTGGTTTGGCAGGATACTACAGGAGATTTATACAAAACTTCTCTCGTATAGCCTTGCCATTGACTAAATTGACCAGGAAGGGAATTCCTTTCAAATGGACTGATCAATGTGATGCTAGTTTTCAGGAGCTGAAGACAAGACTGACCACTCCTCCTGTTTTAATTATTCCAGACCCCACAGGACATTTTGAAGTGTATAGTGATGCTTCAAAGAAAGGGCTAGGGTGTGTGTTAATGCAAGACAAGAGAGTAGTTGCTTACGCCTCTAGACAACTAAGACCCCACGAAGGAAACTATCCAACCCATGATCTTGAATTAGCGGCAGTAGTGTTTGCCTTAAAGATTTGGCGACACTATTTGTACGGGGCAACCTTTGAAGTATATTGTGATCATAAGAGTCTTAAATACCTCTTTGATCAGAAGGAGTTAAATATGAGGCAACGAAGATGGGTAGAATTCCTCAATGACTACAAGTTTGAGATAAAGTATCATCCCGGAAAGGCGAATGTTGTAGCAGATGCCTTGAGTCGAAAATCTCTGCATATGGGTCAGATGATGGTGTATGAGATGCAGATGCTAGAGGAGTTTCGAAATTTGAAGCTAGCCACTACTCTTACTCCAAAGAATCTAGTCATTAATGGTTTAAGTATAGGGTCTGACCTTAGAGCCCAGATCAAAGAAGCTCAAGCTCACGATCAATACTTACAAGATCATAAAGACCAAGGTAATTTTTCTGTAATGGAAGATGGAGCAATCATGTATCAGGGAAGGATTTGTGTCCCTCAAGAACAAGAGTTGAGGACTAAGATACTGAAGGAAGCGCATCAAAGTAAATACACAATCCATCCTGGATGCACTAAAATGTACCAGGATTTAAAAAGGATGTATTGGTGGCCAGGGATGAAAAATGACATTGCTGAGTTCGTGGCAAAATGTTTAACTTGTCAGAAGGTGAAAGTGGAACATCAAAAGCCAGCAGGATTTCTTCAACCTCTGGAGATTCCTGAATGGAAATGGGACAGTATTTCGATGGACTTTGTTGTAGGTTTACCTAAGACCTCAGTGGGACATGACTCTATCTGGGTAATAGTTGACAGATTAACCAAATCTGCTCACTTTTTGCCCATAAAAATTAACTTTTCACTAGATAAATTAGCCCAATTGTACGTTCAGGAAATAGTTAGACTCCATGGGATTCCCTTAAATATTGTTTCTGATAGAGATCCGAGGTTCACGTCGAGGTTTTGGAAGGCGTTGCAAGAAGCTTTTGGTACTCAGTTGCGGTTCAGTACTGCCTACCATCCTCAAACTGACGGGCAGACAGAACGAACCATTCAAACCCTAGAAGATATGTTGAGGGCCTGTGTGATAGAGCAAGGTAAAGGATGGGATAAGTACCTACCTTTAGTAGAGTTTGCTTATAATAATAGCTATCACTCTAGCATTAAGATGGCCCCCTATGAAGCTTTATACGGTAGAAAGTGCCGATCTCCACTATGTTGGTTCGAGATAGGAGAAAAGAACTTGTTAGGTCCTGATCTAGTTCAACAAACCACTGAACAAATCAGGATGATACGAAACAAAATACTTACAGCTCAGAGTCGGCAAAAGAGTTACTACGATAAGAGACATAGACCTCTAGAGTTTGAGGAAGGAGACCATGTATTTCTGAAACTTTCCCCGACTACTGGAGTTGGGAGGTCTCTCAAAACAAGAAAGCTAAGTCCGCGATTTTTAGGACCCTACCAAATTCTAAAGAAAGTTGGGACATCAGCATATCAAGTTGCTCTCCCACCTAATTTGTCCAACCTGCATAATGTTTTCCACGTATCACAGCTGCGGAAGTATCTTTCAGATTCATCACATATAATACTGGATGAACCAATCCAAATAAAGGAGAACATGACATACCAGCTAGTACCTGCATCCATATTGGACACTGACGTGAAGCAACTGAGAAATAAAACCATTCCCCTAGTTAAGGTGTTATGGGAAGGTTTGACTCCGGAAGAAGCAACTTGGGAGCTGGAAGAAGTCATGAGGAAGAAATATCCGCAATTGTTCTTATAAGGTAATTTCTGAAATTTTGAGGACAAAATTTCTTTTAGGGGGAGAGAAATGTAACATCCTTAATTTCGTTTCTTTTATTGATAAAGGTACATAAAAAATTTAATTAAGGAAATAAAATTTATTAGACAATATTTTAGATATCTAAGGAAATATAATCCTTAGAAATTCTTCACCTTATGTATATGCATAGAAAATGTTTCTAACATTAAGAGAACAAATAAAGAAGGAAAATCTAATAGGAAAGAAATTAGAAATAACATACTAAAGAGATGCAAAATTCTTGGATAAGGAAGATAAATTTTTAGAAACAAGTAAAGGTCTTAAAATTTCAAAGAACATTGAATTAGGGTAATTTTTCCTAATTCAAGAACTATAGTTATTAAGTTTAAAATCTTTACCCATACATTGGGCTTTTACCTATGGACACTTCATATAGAGTTTTTCCACTTCACATAAGTTTCTAGCAAGCCCATTGGATAACCTAAACAAGAAATTAAACATAGACTTGGACTAGGATATAGTAATTTCACCAATAGCCCAAAAATTATGAAAATGTGACCAAGCCCACCAAGAAAGGAAGAATTTTATCCAAAGCAAAGAAAATGGGTAGGACAAGCCCATAATGGGTAAGAATAAGCCCAAATCCAAGAGGAAAAATAAAATAAAATAAATTAGATGATGATATAATAATAAGAATAAAGATTAGGTTACATGGCATTAAGACAAAAATTTAGCAAGTGGTGTGATTCTACATTCATCATTTAGGCAAGTGGCATGATAATACAAGGCTTTAGGACAAAAACATCTATATCCTTCACTCATAATTTTAGCAAGTGGTATGATAATACATGGTATTAGGACAAAACATTCATAGCCCACACAAATAATATCAACCAAATAATGGAGATTGAAGGGCTAGAAATTTGCCACTTAAAAAGGCAACCTATCATAATTGATTAAGACAAAAGAAAAATTAAATGAATCCCTAAATCAAAGGAACCTTGTCCCTTATCTTAAGAACATATCATCATAATTTTCAAAATACAAATCTCCTTTTCCTATGCATATCTTGACTAAGGAAGAGGAAGACAAGAACATAAGTTGTTTGTTTTCCAAAAATTCAACAAAGTGTATCTTAATTGTGATAAGGTAGATCCATGATCATGAAAGGTGACTTATTTGGTGGTCTATATAAGAGAACCCACCCTTACAACACTTTAATTTCGTCCAAGTGAGAAAGAGAGAGAAATAGAAGCAAGGTAGAGTGAGGAAAGGAGAAAAGAGAGAAGAAGAAAGGAAGGAAGAAGAAGGAGAAGTTTAGAAAGCTAAAGGTAAGTTTAACAATATTTCTTTTTGAAGAAAACTTTTGAAACTTATAATATTTGTATGAGATTTTGATCTTAGAACTTTTATGATTGGTCATGATGTTGCTATATCATGTTACATATTGATCTTGCATGTGATGTATGTTTGAATACTTAGGTTGGTGTAGATAGTTCTGCATGGTTATGGCTATGGGTGGCAGAATTTTAAGCTTCGGTATTTTAATTTCTGGGAACAATCTATAAGGAATTAAAATAAATGGTTAACATAAGAATTAAAGATAAATGTGTCATGGATTTTTAGCCACTGGAATCATTCCATTTGGAGTCCATATGAGGTAGCTATGGTCTGATTAGTAGTCAAAGGTCAGAAAATGAATCATCAGGGAAGAATATGTTAGGATAGCTTCGGTAAATAAATGGTTAACATAAGAATTAAAGATATGTATGTCATGGATTTTTAGCCACTGGAATCATTCAATTTGGAGTCCATATGAGGGAGATATGAGCCGATTAGTAGACAAAGGTCAGAAAATGGGTCATCAGGAAAAAATATGTTAGGATAGCTTCGGTATTTTAATTTCTGAGAAGTATCTGTAAGGAATTAAAATAAATTATTAACATAAGAATTAAAGATAAATGTGTCATGGATTTTTAGGCACTGGAATCATTCAATTTGAAGTCCATTTGAGGTAGATATAAGCTGATTAGTAAGCAGAGGTCAGAAAATGTTTATTCAGAATATGTTATTAAAGCTTTAGTTTTTGAATTTCTGGAAAATATTCTGTAGGGAGTTAAAATCGTACGCCAAGATAACAATTATAGATATAGGGCTCATGGATTTTTACCAACTGGAATAACTCAATTTGGAGTTCAAATTTGAGAGATATGGTCTAATTAGTCAGTAAATGTCAGAACTTACACGAGAAGAAATAATCTGTACATTTAGGGAGTAATATCACCTTGATTTCTTAATATTTCGCTACAATGTTCAACATAATAGTTTTAGATAATTGTTTTATCTTGAAATTGACACTAAGATCACCTACATCAGAGTTAAATTGAGGGAGTTATGCTCTGATTAGTAAGAGAAGGTTAGATAGGATGAAAACCTGCATCAAGAAAATAAAGAAATAAAATTAGTATTTTAAAAAGAAGATGAATCTTAACAAATGACTAGTATAGCCATAGCCATTGCCATTGCATGAACTTACTACCATTTTAAGTGTGTAATTTTTAACATGGAATTTACCCTAGTACTCATATAAATTTACAAGAAGTTTTGAAAGTGCCGGTTTTATTTGAAAAATCTTAGTATGCTCCGTGGTTGCAGTATTTTCACATCAGAAAAGAATTATTCTAGTTACTGGAAAAAAAATTGTGATTTGTGAAAAGTGCATGTCTAAGGAAAGCTCTGGCAAGGAAAGACATGGTACTTAAGCGTGTCCATTAGTGACCCACCTCTCTTTCCTGGGAACTTTTCTGGTGCGCTGTTTACAGACTACAATTACTATCCAGTTACCAAGGTATTAGTATGGAATTTTGACATGGAAATGTTTTATAAAGTGATATTTTAAATGGTTATGTTCGTGGCATGATTACCAATGATTTATGGTAATAGTTATATTTTGATGAACATACTTGTTATTGAAAGCATATTTTTGGCTATCATTGTGAAAAGAAAAGAAATGAGCACGGTCACATGGCAATCCGTGTGGTGCACCAGTAGGGGACGCCCTACCAACGGTTATGATCATGTTAATAAGAAAAGAAAGAGAAAGTGTGCCATGTCGGACGGAGCGAGATAAGCCCGTACCGAAAAGTAGAGAATACTCACCCTGACCGGGGTAGCTTGAAGTAAGAATAAGTGGATAGCCATCATATGAAACTCGAAAAATAGTTATTCATACCATACATGTCATAACTGTATAATTTTCATGTGCATGATAAAGTGCATTCATGTGACTTAAAGATATTTTCTGTAGTTTATACAGCTGAACATGACATGATGAACTATATTGATGATAAATTATGATTTATTGTTGAACTTACTGGGATTTAATTCTCACTATATTTCCATATCATGTTCAGAATAATAAATATGCAGATATTCTCTATGACACTTATTATCTCTGTACGTTGGATCGAGGTGCCCTACCTTGGGCAACTTCCAGTTATTTCAGATATAACTGTCGTAGATGTAACTGAGATTCCGGTGGACGTGCCACCCGAACCAGTGTCCCCGGAAGTAGTCGATATAGATGATTAGAACTAATATGTATTTTTGTACAAATGTTTGTAAAATAATGGTGTGTAGTTTGTAAAATAATATTGTGTATGGAAACTCAGTATTGTATAAATTAAATAAATGTTATATTGAGTTAAGTTGTAACGAGGTAATAATTTCATCGTATTTTTAATAAAAAAAAAATTTACATAAATGGAGTTGTTACACTTGATCCTATTTTTAGCTGCCCTGGTCAAAAGAGGAGGTAACTGATTAGTAGCTAGATAATTTATAATGTTTGCATACCATGGCATATGAATTGAAATTGAAAATAAATTTTCATCTGGGAATAATTCTTCAATTTTCAATTTTTCTTCCACATGTCAGGCGGCTTAGGTGATCTGCTACACTGTTTTCAGACCCTTTCTTGTCTCTAATCTCTAAATCAAATTCTATAAGCAGTAGCACCCATCTGATTATCCTAGGTTTAGCCTCCTTTTTCATCACCAAGTACCTCAAAGCTGCATGATCAGTAAAAACAATAATTTTAGTGCATATTAAATATGATCTAAATTTTTCTAATGCAAAGACTACAGCTAAGAGTTCTTTTTCAGTGGTGGTATAGTTCTTCTGGGCATCATTCAGTATTCTGGAGGCATAATATATCACATGGGATGTGTTTCCAATCCTTTGGCCTAGTACTGCTCCAACTGCATGGTCACTGGCATCACACATAATTTCAAAAGGGATGTTCCAATCTGGTGCTTGGATGATTGGAGCTGAAATCAAAGACTCTTTTAATTTGTCAAAAGCTTTCCTGCATTCCCATCAAATTCAAAAGAGACATCCTTCTGAAGCAATTTGCACATAGGTGCTGCTTTCTTAGAAAAATCCTTTATGAATCTCCTATAAAAACCTGCATGGCCAAGAAAAGAACGAACTTCCCGCACACAAGTGGGATAAGGTAGAGTTTGTATAATATCAATCTTTGCTTTATCTACCGATATTCCTCTTTTTGAGACAGCATGGCCTAAAACTATACCTTGTTCAACCATAAAATGACACTTTTCAGAATTTAAAACAAGGTTAGTTTCTTGACATCTTTTCAAAATTAGTGAAAGGTTATGCAAACAATCATCGAATGAATTCCCATAAACTGAAAAATCATCCATAAATACCTCAATAAATTTTTCAAGGTAATCTGAGAATATGCTAACCATACACCTTTGAAAAGTGGAAGGGGCATTACAAAGCCCAAATGGCATACGCCTATATGCGAATGTCCCAAATGGACAAGTGAAGGTTGTCTTTTCCTGGTCTTCTGGAGCAATTGCAATCTGGAAATAGCCTGAATAACCATCAAGAAAACAGTAGTAAGGTTTACCAGATAATCTTTCAAGCATTTGATCAATAAAAGGTAAAGGAAAATGATCTTTCTGGGTTACAGAATTTAATTTTCTATAATATATACAAACCCTCCACCCATTTTGAATCTGGGTGGGTACCAATTCCTCATTTTGATTTTTCACCACAGTTATTCCTATTTTCTTGGGAACCACTTGCACTGGGCTAACCCAATGACTGTCTGAAATAGGGTATATTACCCCAACCTCCAACAAGTTAAGAATTTCTTTCTTCACTACATCCATCATAGGTGGATTTAGCCTTCTTTGGGGCTGTCTAGATGGTTTAGCTCCTTCTTCCATCAATATTCTGTGCATACATGTAGAAGGGCTTATTCCCTTAAGATCAGCTATGGTCCAACCTATTGTAGTTTTGTGTTCTTTAAGAACTTGGATTAGCTTTTCCTCCTGATCATTTTCAAGCTTGTTGGAGATAATAACAGGAAATGTTTCTCCCTCTCCCAAGAATACATATTTGAGATGATCAGGGAGTGGCTTCAGTTCAGGAGTAGGAGCCTGCACAACAGAAGGTAAAAGAAAAGTATCAGAAATTAGTAATTCTATGTAAGAAACATTACCTGTTTGTGGTTCTTCTGAAAAACCATTTAGTGCAGCCAGTTCCTCTTTCGTTTCTTCATCCAATTATATCTCACCATCATCCTCTTCTATGGATTTGCTCACAATCACATCCAATTTATCCTGTCCATCTAATTCAAAAACATCATGTGCTAGGGAATTAAAGATATCTATAAAATAAACAGGAGTATCATCACCTGGATGTTTCATGGCTTCATACATATTAAAATTTATTACTTCACCATCAAATTCCATAGTGAGTGTGCCATTGTGAACATCTATCTTTGTTTTTGAGGTTTTCAAAAATGGTCTCCCTAATAATATTGGGGATGTAAAATCCCCATTTTCCATGTCTAGAACATAAAAGTCTGCAGGGAAAACCAAATCATCTACCTGTACCAAAACATCCTCAATTACTCCCTTAGGATATACAATGGACCTGTCAGCTAATTGAATAACCACATTAGTAGAGTTCAATGGTCCTAATTTCAAGGAAGCATATATAGAATATGGCATGACATTTATGGAAGCTCCTAAATCCAACATAACTTTTTCAACATGAGTATCCCCAATTTTACATGGAATGGTAAACATACCTGGATCCTTGCATTTAGTGGGGAGTTTTTTTTGTATCATGGCAGATACGTTCTGACTCATTTGAACCTTTTCAAACCCCTTCAATTTTTGCTTTCTTTTTTGAGTGCATAATTCTTTCAAGAACTTTGCATATCTTGGTACCTGCTTAATAGCATCTAGGAGGGGAATATGAACTTCACATTTTCTAAAGATATCATACAATTCAAAAGTTTTCTCATTTAGACTATTCTCTTTAAGAGCTTCTAGAAAAGGAGGCACTACTTCATAATTTAAATTAGAAGGAGACTTACCTGTAGGTGCTTCATTCTCCTTAATTGATTTTTCAGTTTTCTTAGGAGAAGAGGGTGCTGGTGGACTTTCAATCTCCTTACCACTCCTTAAAACAATTGCACTAGCATTCTCTCTGGGGTTCACCACAGTTTGTGAAGGTAACTTACCTGAGTTTTGAGCATCCAATCGACTCACCATGGTTGCTAACTGACCTACTTGAGTTGTCAGGTTCTGAATACTAGCTCTTGTCTCTTGCTGAAATTGATGAGAGTTATGTACAAGAGTTTTCACAATGTCTTCCAACGGATTACTTACCTGTTGATCCTGGGGTGCACTCTGTCTAGGATAATAGGATTACTGATTTTGTTGAAAATTTTATCCTGTAGGCCTATTTTGTGCACTCCCATATCTGAAATTGGGATGATCCTTTCATCCAGGATTGTATGTATTGGCATATGGATCATACCTTTTTGGTTGGCCAGGAAAACCTCCTACAGCATTCGCTTGTTCTGTGGATTCCTCTTGAAGTGTAGGACACATGTCAGTTGGGTGCCCTGTGGCTGAGCATATTCCACATACTTTAACTTACTGTAGTGTACCTGTAGCCATTTAGCGCACAAGAGAAGTAAGTTCAGATATTTGATTCTGAAGAGAAGTAGTACTTACCTCCTGGGCATGTCTAATAGGAGGACCATGCCTAACGCCAAATTGTTGCGAATTGGCAGCCATATTTGATATCAGGATTCTGGCTGCCTCAGGAGTTTTATCTACTAGTGCTCCTCCACTAGCTGCATCTATCATGCTCCTATCTCCCTGCAAAAGAACTTCATAAAAATATTGGATCAGTAACTGCTCACTAATCTGATGATGTGGGTAGCTTGCACAAAGTTTCTTAAACCTCTCCCAATATTCATAAAGCGTTTCACCATGCAATTGTTTAATGCCGCATATTTCTTTCCTAATAGTAACGGCTCTAGATGCAGAAAAATAACGTTCTAAAAAAATTCTCTTCATCTCATTCCAGGTAGTGATAGTACCAGAGGGCAAATAATACAACCAATCTTTGGCTGAATCTTTCAAGGAAAAAGGAAAAGCCCTGAGTTTTATTTGTTCCTCAGTTACTCCAGGGGGCTTCATACTGGTACATACTACATGGAACTCCTTTAGATGTTTATGCGGGTCTTCACCTGCAAGACCATGAAAACTTGGTAAGAGATAAATTAATCCAAATTTTAACTCAAAATTAACATTATCATCAAGATTAGGAAAAGTAATGCATAAGGGTTGCTGATGCAAATCAGGAGCTGCAAGCTCCTTCAGAGTGGGATGCCTGGCCATGATCACTTCCTCCGTATCCTGATCAATGTCTTCTTGAATTCCTCTTCTGTGCCTGTATACAGATTTTCCAATATCTGGATTGAACTGTAAATCTCGAGAATTAGAAGAATGAGTTACAGGCATAAATAAAAAAAATCACAAAAAGTAATGATGCACTCCCCGGCAACAGCGCCAAAATTTGGTGCGCACTGTCGCAGGTGCACCCAAATTAATACCTTACCTCAAAACTAACCTGTAGTAGTGGGAGTAAGGGTCGATCCCACAGAGACTGGAATTACCTTATGTGATTAAAAGGGGGGAATTGATAATCGCAAATTAAGTAAAGTAAACAATAATGAAAATAAATAAGCGAAAGTGATTAATGATAAAGACATTGGTTTCGGTTGGTATCCAACTTCAAGGGATTACATTGATCATCGACAACATAATCAATCTGCAAATGAATATCTATCATTGGGGTTTTAACCCTGTTTCTCCTTAAGCCTAGCAAATTAATGACAATTGCACTAATTAAACCCTAATCAACAAGTCATCTTTTAGCACATCGGTAAAATATAACTTGTTAACCGCATGAAGAACTAGAGAAACTGATAGAGCTAAACAAATATAAACACATCGGCTATATCTAATTTAGTCAATCATTCATCATAGGTTCAATGATTTATAATCCAAAACCCTCAAACCTATTTGCCTCACGAATCGCAGAATTAAAGACTTTGTTCAAAACACAGTTCAGCGGTAGATTAAAACAGACGAAATACTAGTAGGCCTCCTAGCAAACATATGCATAATCATTAAGAACAAGAACAGATGAACAATCAATATTCAAAACAAATTGAAATAATAACATCAGATCCATATCTCACAATGTATAAAAATCCCTTGAGGTTTCAACTCACCTCAACCAACTAAATAGAATTAGCCACGTAGGGCCATAAGATAATCAAAAGAAGAATTGAAAAATGTAGATGAAGAATTCGGTGAAGGATTGGATCCTTTATCTGGTTGCTTTTCTCCCTTTTTATAGCCTCTCTTCTCCTAATCGAAGTCAGAATGTATTTTAGGTCAAATTCCCGTCCATTCCCTTCAATTTTGAGCGAAAACGACTTAAAATCGCGAAATCAGCACACCCCCTACGACGCACGGGCGCCGCAGTGCTACGAAGTTCTTACCACGGGGCACCGCGGCGCGCTGGGTTGAGCGTCGCGGTACTCGTTCCTGGAAAGCACGGCGCCGCGGCGCGATGGTTAGCGCCACGGCGCTTCGGATTGTCTTATCGTGGCGCTGCGGTGCTCCCTTGTGAGCGCCCTGGCGCCCAGAATCTTCTGGATTGTGCTGAAGTGCCAAACATGAAAGTTGTAGCTCTATGTCTCTTCATTACATAGCCGCTTAAATCACCTTAATCGGAGTTCAAATGAGTGAGATATGCATCAATTAGTGACACAAGGTCAGAAATCAGCATTTTTCTATGATTTTCTCTCTATTTTCCTCTTCATTTCTTCTTTATTATTCCTAAAACATAAAACACAACACTCAGTTAATTCATACCTATTTTCTATTAAATTTAAATAAAAAGCAACTTAAAACATGTCAAAAACATGCTTATTTTATAGCATGTCATATAGCCATATGTGACTGCATTGGGTAAGCAGACCAAAATGTTATGGGTCCCTAGTGTGACTAAGATGATGTATGTATGTATGGTCAGTGCTTATTTTTCAGTGAAATAAATTGAGATGTTTTAAGGAATATAATGTATATTGTTTTTATGAAACTTTTGCTAACTATTGAGATTCTCATCTCATCTTTTTATGTCCACATAATCACATTCCAAGTACACCAGCAAGACGTAAGCAACAAAGGTCCCAAGCTCGACTCATATGAATATGAATATGGATCCTATTTTCTTTGGTTGTGTAATGTATGTGGGATGGCTTGGATGAGTGCCCATTCCCTTTTAGACAGCTTATAATGTGATGTAAAATAAGTTATGGACTGTACCCTTTTCTTTATGGCATCAGATCCTTTTTGCTATAAGTAATGCATATCATGTCTAGTTAGTTGCCTATAAGGAACTGAAATTTGAAAATGCTTGGAATATCCTAAAGCACTTGTATGCTTATCCAAGAAAGATAACCAACAATATAAGTGAATAGGTGAATTTATGGGTTAGGTAGACATTGCTAGAAATTTACAGATAAGAATATATATATATACATATATATATATATATATATGTATGTATATATATATATATGTATGTATACATACATATATATATATATATACATACATATATATATATATATAATACAAAAAGGT
The DNA here is from genome assembly GCA_037074535.1 of Gleditsia sinensis. Taxonomy (NCBI): domain Eukaryota; kingdom Viridiplantae; phylum Streptophyta; class Magnoliopsida; order Fabales; family Fabaceae; genus Gleditsia; species Gleditsia sinensis. The sequence continues at coordinate 31,892,528 of CM073468.1, forward strand.
AGTTTGGGGAATATTCTATGATGTGGATGTATGAAATAGGATGCTAGTCTGTAGGGTGTGACAATGAGAATGTTGCATTACTGAACCCTGAATATTTCTGATTTCCACCTTTCTTTTTTTGCAATGACTATGTTGGGTTACCTCCCAATAAGCACCTTTGATTAATGTCATCGGTTCGACTCAAATCTCCTTATGTTATTCATGGAGAATCCTTGTATGTCCACTTTAATTTGAAATTTTTGGGACTGATTCAAGCTTTGAAGTTCTACTGCATGACAAGTAACCACATTAGTAATAACAAGGGGTCCAAACCAAGGAAGGTATTTCTTACCTTTATAGGTTTTAACCCTTTGATCTCTAAAGTTTGATGTAATTCTACAGCTGGGTCTATGCCTTTAAGGTTTGCAATTGTTTTTACAATGACACTTCCTTTTTCTGAAAAAATATGCATTAATGCCTCCTCTTTTTTAGCACATAGATTCTTGGCAACTATGATAAGTAGTGCTTCTCCAACTTCCAAGTATTTTAGGAGATTGGAAAGAGATGACTGATTTGATCCAGGGTCCTGTAAAACAGAAGATGCACTTGATTCATTAGAATTTGGTAATAAGTTATAAGGATCCTTACTTGTTTGCTGCACTTTTAGAGCTACTTTTAATTCTTAATTATTATTTTGCAAGTGAACACTCAAGGATAGTTCTTCAACTTTTTTCTCTAAAAGCTCAACATCCTATGCTACATAATCTATTATATTAATAACATAAGCAGTAAGATCTTTCATAGCATTACAATCACTGAATTTCATAATTTTTCTTTCAAATTCTATTTTCAGTATGCCACTGTGAACATCTATTATGGCCTTAGATGTTTTTAAAAATGGTCTCCCTAGCAAAATTGGAGTGGTTTGATCATTATTCTCCATATTAAGTACATAAAAATCAATACAAAAGATTAGGTCATGAACTTGCATTAAAACATCCTCAACCAGACCCTCAAAGAGGGTATTAGATTTGTCAGTTAATTGAATTATAACACCAGTTTCTTTCAATGGTCCTAGTGCTAAAGATGCATAAACAAAGTATTACATGTCATTAATAGATTCTCCTAAATCTAGCATAGCCTTCTCAAATTTGGTATTGCTTATAATGAAGGGGATAGAAAACATACCTAGGTCCTTGCACTTTGTAGGGAGTTTTCTTTGAATAATTGCATAAACATGCTCCCCTAATTTAACTTTCTCAACTCCTTTTAACTTCTGCTTCCTCTTTTGGGTGTGTAATTCCCTTAAGAAATTGGCATAATTAGGTACTTGGCTAATTGCATTTAAAAGAATAAGATTCACCTCACACTTTCTAAAGGTCTCATTTAAGTTAGAAGTTTTCTCATTCATTTTATTATCTTTTAGAGATTCAGGAAAGAGAGGTACAGTTTCATATTCAAATAGAGTTGGAAACTTACCTTTTGGATGCTTACCATCCATGGTTACATTATTTTTTTCTTCCTCTGGCGCAGTTGGTACTTGTACCTCTTGCATTGGAATCTCAGCTTCTTTATCACTTTGCAGCATTATGGCATTTACAATTTCCCTTACGTTCATCACAGTTTAGGAGGACAATTTTCTTGAACTCTGAGCCTCTAACTGACTAACTAAAGTTGCTTGTTGTTCCATTTGAGTTGCCAAGGTTTGGATGTTATCTATGTTCTCTTGCTGAAATTACTTTAATTCCTGTGCAAAGATTTAACGATTTCTTCCAAAAAACTACCTACCTAGGAATCCTGAGATGTTGTCTGTCTAGAATAAAAGGCATGTTGGTTATGCTAAAAATTTATAAAATTTTGTCCTATAGGCTTATTTTGTGCATCCCCATACCTAAAGTTGGGATGATCCTTCCATCCAAGATTATATGTATTAGAGCAAGGATCATACCTCTTTGGTTATCCAGGGAAACCACCTACCATATTAACTTGTTCTGTGGATTCTTCTTGAAGTGTAGGGCCATATCAGTTGGATGCCTTGTTGCTGAACAGATTCCATAAACTTTAACTTGCTGAGGTGTACCAATAGCAATTTGACATACAAGAGAGGTAAGTTTAGATATTTGTTGCTAAAGGGAAGAAGTACTTACCTTGTAGGCATGTCGAACTGGAGAATCATGCCTAATGCCAAATGGTTGAGAGTTGGCAACCATATTTGATATTAGGATTCTAGCTGCTTCAAGAGTCTTGTCTACTAGTGCTCATCCACTAATTGCATCTATCATACTCTTGTCTCCCTGCAAAAGACCTTCATAAAAATATTGGATCAATAGCTACTCACTAATTTGATGATGTGGGTAGCTTGCATAAAACTTTTTAAAACTCTCCCAATATTCATAGAGTGTCTCTCCATGTAATTGCCTAATACCGCATATTTCTTTCCTTATATTAGTCACTCAAGATGCAGGAAAATATCTCTTTAAAAATAACTTGTTTATCTTATTCCAGGTAGTGCTAGTGCTAGATGGTAAATAATATAACCAATCTTTGGCTGAATCTTTTAAAGAAAAAGGAAAATCCCTAAGTTTCATTTGTTCTTCAGTCACTCTATGTGGCTTCATGCTGGTACATACTATATGGAATTCCTTCAAGTGCTTATGTGGATCTTCACCTGTAACATGATGAAAATTGGGTAAGAGATGAATCAGTCCAAATTTTAATTCAAAATTAATATTTTCATCAAGGTTAGGAAAAGTAATGCATAAAGGTTGTTGGTGCAAATCTGAAGCTAGAAGCTCCTTCAAGGTCGGATGCCTAGCCATGATTACTTCCTCCTTCGCCTGATGAATGTCCTCTTGAAGTCCTCTTCTGTGCCTATGAAAAGATTTTCCAATGTCTGGATTATATTGCAAATTTTGAGAATTAGCATAACGAGTCACAGGAATAAATAAAAGTAAAAAGCACAAAAGATACTGGATGCAGTCCCCAACAACAACACCAAAATTTGGTGGATACTGTCATAAGTACACCAAATATAATACTTTACCTCCAAACTAACCTGTAGTAGTAGGAGTAAGGGTCGATCCCACAGAGACTGGTATTACCTTTTGTGAATCAATTAAAGGGGGTTGAATAATGAAGGTAAAATAATAAAATAAAAGAGAATGATCGTAAACAAAAAAAATAGAGTAATTAATAATAAAAACGGCGGTTTCAGTTGATATCCACCATCAAGGAATCGCATTGATCATTGACAACATAATCAATCTTTAATTGAATATCTGTCATTGGGATTCTATCATTGTTCCTCCTTAAATGTAGTAACGCCTCAATTAACTCTAATTAACAAGTAATCCTTTAGCACATCGGTAGAGTATAACATATCAACCATATGAAGAATTAGAGAAACTAATAAAGTTAAACAAACATAGACACATCGACTATATTTAATTTAGTCAATTATTCACCATAGGTTTAATAATTCATAATCTAAATTTATTAATCCTATTTTCCTCTTGGATCATAATAATGAAAACTTTGTTCAAAATATAATTCAGCGATAGATTAAGACAAATAATACACTAGTAGGCCTTCCAAGCAATTATATGAATAATCATGAAGAAGAAGAAGAGCAGATGAATAATCAATACTCAATTAAGATTGAACTAATAAAATAAAATCCAAAATCTCACAATGCATAAAATATCCTTTAGGTTTCAATCTTCTTCAACCAACAAAAAGGAAACTAGCCACGCAGGGCCATAAGAAAACCTAAGAAAATAAGAAGAAAAAACTTGAGAAATTGGTGATTTAATCCTTGGATCCTTGGATGATTCTTTCATGCTTGATTTCCCTCTTATTAATAGGTTTGGAGAGTCCTAAATGAAGTATGATTGCTTCTAGATTGGTTCCCGGGTTTCTGGGCTTCAATTGGAGTAAAAAAAAGCCCTAAAAATCATGTTTTATTTTTCAACAACGGTGATGGGTGCTGTAGTGCTAATATTTCTTTTGAATTTGGAAAAGTGATCATCATGAAAGTTGTAGTCTTGCCTCTTAGATTTCTATAACCGCCAAAATAATCTTAATCGGAGCTAATATGAGGGAGATATATCCAAGTTAGTGACCAAATATCAAGATTCATCCTACTGCACTGTAATTCTAAATTTCAAGCTCTGTAACGCTATGAAATCTCCCACATTTGAGAAAGTGCTCAACATAAAAGTTGTATATTCTTATCTTAAAGTTTTGCAGCCACTTAAAGCTCTTTGATTGAAGTTCATTTGTAGGAGCTATGGTCTAATTAGTGCTAAAAGGTCTGGAATCGCTGCAATTTAGCATTTTTCCATGAATTTCTTATTTTTTTCTCTTCTTTTCTTCTTATTTTGCTCCTACAATACAGAACACAAAACTAAGCTAATTTCTAATCATATTTTACTTAAATCAAACAAAAAATAAGTTTAAAGGTATTAAAATCATGCTTAATTATGAACACATCACATATGCGTCGAGGCAGCTTAAACAATATGAGCACAATTATCCAACTCGTGATTTGAAGATGGCAGTAATGATTTTTCTTTCAAAATTTAGAAGCGTTATATGTATGGTGAGTCATGTGAGATTTATACAAATCACAATAGCCTCAAATATATCTTTCATCAAAAAGATCTTAAATTAAGACAAAAGAAATGGATGAAACTACTTAAAGATTATGATTGCACTATATTATATCATCCAAGTAAGGCTAATGTAGTGGCAGATGCATTAAGCATAAAGTCTATAAGTAGGTTAGCCCAAACAACAGAATTAAGGAGGTCGTTGGTTAAAGAAATACATAAGTTAGAAAGTCATAGAGTAATGTTAGAAGTAAAGGAGCCTGAAATACTATTGGCCCATATTTAGCTTCAATCCTCTTTGGTGGAATAATTGAAAAAGGCACAAGAAGAAGATGCCTATTTATACAAGAAAATTAAAAGTGAGAAATGACAGTGATGTTGAATTTACGGTAGATTCTGTAGGAGTTTTGAGATTGAGAAAGGCTCTATGCATGCCTAACATAGATGAACTCAAAAAGAAGATTCTAGAAAAAGCTCATAGATCTATATATACCTTTCATCCTAGGGCAATTAAAATGTATCAAGATCTAAAAGAAATTTATTGGTGGGACAGTATGAAAAAGGATATAGTTGATTATGTTTCTCAAAGCTTAACCTGTCAATAGGAAAAGGTAAAACACCAAAGGCCTACAGAATTACATCAACAAATAGAGATACCTGAATGAAAGTGAGAGAGAATAACCATGAACTTTGTGATGGGACTACCACAAACGGCAAAAGGATTTGATTTAATATGGGTGATCATTGATAGGTTGACTAAATCAGCACATTTTCTACCTGTGAAAACCACCTACAACGTAGTTTAGTATGAAAATATATATTTGAATGAGATAATGAAGTTTCATGGGGTACCGATATTGATTATTTCTTATCGAGGACCACAGTTCATAGCTCGTTTTTGGAGAGCCTTCTAAGAAACTTTAGGCACGAAGATAAATCTTAGTACTGCTTTCCATCCTCAAACAAATGGACAATCTGAGCAAACCATTCAAATATTGGAAGATATACTTTAAACGTGTGTGTTTGAGCCGAATTTGCTTATAACTATAGCCATCAATCCATTATACAAATGACTCATTTTGAGGCATTATATGGATAATGTCGTCGTTCTCCAATCGAATGGTTTGAATCGGAAGAAGCTAAGATTTTGGGACCTGATTTGGTACAATATGCACTTAAAAAGGTAAAAATGATTAAGGAAAGGTTATTAGCAGCTCAGAGTAAACAAAAAACTTATGTTGATAACAAACGTCTACCATTGAAATTTGCTGTAAGAAAACATTTTTTCTTGAAAATTTCTCCTATGAAAGGTGTAACGACCGGTTTATATATATATATATAGCAACCGATAACACATTCCAAGCAGCTAACCATACACATGTATATAAGCTGCTAATATTCCATCACCATCACATCCAAAACTACATCAAAGATTAATATTTACACATAAGCAACACTGAGTCACATAACTACATCAACTTAACATTGAACCTTATATTGCACATCTCCCCTCAGCATCAAGATATGTACAAGGCATCGTCATCAACTGGATCTCTATGATCAAGTGTACAGAAGTAGCTAGCATATCGTTTGCTCTTATTTGAACATAACACCAACAATAATGAAAACAAAAGTTTCCAATAGGTTTAACATTAAAAATAATATACAGTAAATAAGAAAATCACAGTGTTATGTTCAGCTATATAAACTACATAAAACATTTTCTCTTTGTATATGAAACTAGGTTATACTTCAATATTATGGTTATATATATATATATATATATATATATATATATATATCTTTGCAGTGCTTCTATGCATGGTGACTGATCGTCTATAGCCATTAGTTCCATAACCAGTGACTTATCGTCTGTAGCCACGAGGTTCAACAAACAGTGACTAATCGTCTGTAGCCACGAGGTTCAACAAACAGTGACTAATCGTCTGTAGCCATGAGTTCAACGATGTACATTAACATGATATAACCATGTATACATTAAACAACTCACCTTTATTATCATGCTTGCTATCCACAATGAACTTCGTCTCTTCATATAATCACTATGTAATAACCTCTCTATCGTCATATAATAATGTACACATCATATTCTTTAATCATCATGGCCATCACAATAGGATTATACATTAACCAAATACATCACTAATATCATGCATGATATCATAATCACATTATTTAATAAATATGTATTAATACACTTACCAATAATGCATACCTTATATCATGTAATCCTCATGCATTGATATACTAGCATAGGCATCAAATCAACATGCATTTCATCCATACATTGCACATATATCTCATATGCAATTCACTTACATATATCTTATAATAAAAGAATGGAATTAACACTACAATGCATCATACATATATCTCCTATGCAATTCACTTACTTATGTCTCATCAATACATAACAAAATCACTTGCATAGGACTTATTAATATGTATTTTTATCTATATATTAAACATACATCTCATCAATATTCAATATGTGATTTAATTTCTCATAATAAAAGGATGGAATTCAAACTACAATGCATCATTAAAAAGGTATTTATTTGTATTTTGGTTTCCCTTATCATCATCCATTCATTGAAATTCATTTAGAGCCTTCAAAAAGCAAAACAGAGTAATTTCAGCCTCAAGCATGTCCTGGCCATATCACCAAGTGTAACATCCCTAATTTCTTTTTTTTATTGATAAAGGTACATAAATATTTAATTTACCATCCCTAATTTTGTTAATAAATGTACATAAATATTTAATTAAAAAAATTAAATTCATTAGAAAATTTTAAATATCTAAGGAAATATAATCCTTAGAAATTTTTCACTTTATGTGTATGCATAAAAAATGTTTCTAACATTAAGGGAATAAGTAAAGAGAGAAAACCTAATAGGAAAAATTAAAAATAACATACTAAAGAGAGGCGAAATTCTTGGGTAACGAAGATAAACTTTGGGGAAGTAAGTAAAGGTCTTAAAATTTCAAGAAGATTGGATTAAGGTAATTTTTCCTAATTCAAGAGTTAGAGTTCCTAAGTTTAACATCTACACCCATACATTGGGCTTTCACCTATGAAAACTTCATATATAGTTTTTTCACTTCACATGAATTTCTAGCAAGCCAATAGGATAAACCAAGCAAGAAATAAAACATAGACTTGAACTAGGATATAAAAGTTGGACCGATAGCCCACCTGTAACAACTCCATTTAAGTATCAATTTTTTTTTAATACCATGAAGTTATTACCTCGTTACAACTTAACTCAAAATAAAATTTATTTAGTTTATACAATACAGAGTTTACATACATGTCATTAATCAAAACATACGTACAACATATCAAACACATAAAAAACTACATCTTCTTTATTCTGGTTGACCAATTCCGGAGATACAGGTGCAGGTTGTTGCACCTTCACCGGGATCTAAGCCAACTCGACCATAAACATTTTATTTGCTTCTGGGATCTGCCCAACATAAAGTACTCGATCCAACGTGCACTAAAAGCCAAAGCCATAGAAAAAAAATCTGCATAACTAATTTTCTGAACATGATATGGAAATATAGTGAGAATTAAATCCCAGTAAGTTCAACAATAAATCATCATCAATATAGCTCATCACATCATGTTAAGCTGTATAAACTACAGCAAATATCTTTGGTCACATGAATGCACTATATCTATGCACATGAGAATCGTACAATAATGACATGTATGACAGGATTAACTATTTTCAGAATATCATATGATGAGTATCAATTTATTCTCATATCAAGCTACCCTGATCAAGGTAAGTATTTTCTACTCTCCGGTACGGGCTTTTCTCGCTCCGTCCGACATGGCCTACTTTCTCTTTCTTTTCTCATTAACATGATTATAACTGTTGGTAGGGCGTCCCCTACTGGTGCACCACACGGATTGCCATGTGACCGTGCTCATTTCTTTTCTTTTTAAAATGATAGCCAAAAATATGCTTTCAATAACAAGTATGTTCATCAAAATATAACTATTCAAAAAAATCATTCGTAATTATGCCATGAACATTACCATTTCAAATATCACTTTATAAAATATTTCCATGTCAAAATTTTACACTTAAGATGGTAAGAAGTTCATACAATGGCAATCGCTATGGCATATACTAGTCATTTATTATTTTTATTTATAAGATTCTTCTTCTTTCTTAAATATTAATTTTATTTCTTTATTTTCTTGATACAGGTTTTCATCCTATCTAACCTTCTCTTACTAATCAGAACATAACTCCCTCAATTTAACTTCAATGTAGGTGATCTTGGTGTCAATTGCAAGATAAAACAATTATCTAAAACTATTATGTTGAACAGTTTAGCGAAATATTAAGAAATCAAGGTGATATTACTTCCTCAAAGTACAAGTTATTTCTTCTCTGATAGGTTCTGACCTCTACCTACTGATCTGTCCATATCTCCCTCATAAGAATTCCAAATTAAGTTATTCCAGTGGCTATAAATCTGTGACATATATAGTAATAATTTTTATGCTAATCATTTATTTTAATTCCCTACAGAATGTTCCCAGAAATTAAAAACACAGAAGCTATCCTAAAATATTCTTCCCTGATTAACCAATTTCTGACCACTGCATGTTAATCGGACCATATCTACCTCATACGGACTCCAAATTGCATGATTCTAGTGGCTAAAAATTCGTGACATATATATCTATAATTCTTAAGTTAACCATTTATTTTAATTCCCTACAAAAAATTCTCAGAAAATAAAACACAGAAACTATCCTAAAATATTCTTCCCTAATTAACCACTTTCTGACCACTGCATACTAATCGGACCATATCTACCTCATACAGACTCCAAATTGAGTGATTCCAGTAGCTAAAATTTTGAGACACATATATCTATAATTCTTATGTTAACCATTTATTTTAATTCCCTACAAAAGTTCCCAAAAATTAAAACACAGAAGCTATTTTAACATATTCTTCCCTGATTAACAGTTTTTTGACCACTGCTTACTAATAGGACCATATCTACCTCATATGGACTCCAAATTAAGTGATTCCAGTGGATAAAAATCCGTGTGACAAAGTTCTACATTTTTTATGTTAACAATTTGTTTTAATTTCTTACTGTTTCTTCCCAGATATTTAAAAACATAAGTTTAAAATTTTGCCACCCATAGCCATACTTATGCAGAACTACACCAGCCTAAGTATTCAAACATACATAATATGTAACATGATATAGCAACATCCATGACCAATCATCAAAGTTCTAAGATCAAAATCTCATATAAATATTATAAGTTTCAAAAGTTTGCTTCAAAATGAAATATTGTTAAACTTACCTGGAGCACTTAGTCCTCTAGACTTCTCCTTCCTCTTTCTTCCTTTCTTCCTCTCATTTCCTCACTCTACCTTGCTTCTATTTTTCCTCTCTCTCAATTGGACGAAAATTCTAATGTTGTAAAGGTGGTTTTTGCTTAAATAGACCATCAAATAATTCACCTTTCATGATCATTGGTCTACCTTATCACAATTAGGATACACTTAGTTGAATTTTTGAAAAACAAACAACTTATGTTCTTGGCTTTCTCTTTCTTAGTCAAGATATGCATAGCAAAAGGAGATTTGTATTTTGAAAATTATGATAATATGTTTCTAAGATGAGGGATAAGGTCCCTTTGATTTAGGGATTATTTTTCTTTTTCTTTTGTCTTAATCAATTATGATAGGTTTGCCTTTTTTGGTGGCAAATTTCTAGCCCTTGAATCTCCATTATTTGGTAGAAATTATTTGTGTGGGATAGGAATGTTTTGTCCTAATGCCATGTATTATCATACCACTTGCTAAAATTATGAGTGTAGAATATAAATGTTTTGTCCTAAAGCCTTGTGTTATCATACTACTTGCTAAAATTATGAATGTAGGATATCACACCACTTGCTAAATTTTTGTCTTAATGCCATGTCACCTAATCTTGATTACACCATTATTTCATCACTTTACTTTTTTTTATTTTTTATTTTTTCTCTTGGGTTTGGGCTCATTCTTGTCCATTTTCTTTACTTTGGTTAAAATTCTACCTTTCATAATGGGTTTGGTCACATTTTCATGATTTTTGGGCTACCGGTCCAATTTCTATATCCTAGTCCAAGTCTATGTTTTATTTCTTCATTAGACTATCCTATTGGCTTGCTAAAAATTTATGTGAAGTAGAAACACTATATATGAAGTGTCCAGAGGTGAAAGCCCAATTTATGGGTGGAGATACTAAACTTAGTAACTTTTGCTCTTAAATTAAGAAAAATTACCCTAATTCGATCTTCTTGAAATTTTAAGACCTTTACTTACTTCACAAAAATTTATCTTCCTTACCTACGAATTTCACCTTTCTTTAGAATGTTTCTTTCTAATATTTCCTCTTAGGTTTTCTTTCTTTACCTATTCCATTAATATTAGAACATTTCTATACATACACGTAAGGTGAAGAATTTCTAAGGATTATATTTTCTTATATATCTAAAAATTGCTTAATAAATTTTATTTTCTTAATTAAATATTTATGTACCTTTATCAATAAAAGAAATGAGATTATGGATGTTACTTTAAATACTTTTGTACTTTCATTAATACATGAAACGAAATTAGGGATGTTACACCACCAACCATGAAAATGTGACTAAACCCTCCATGAAAGGTAGAATTTCAGCTAAAGCAAAGAAAATTGATATGAATGAGCCCAAATTCAAGAGCAAAAAATAAGAATAATGTGAGAAAATAGTACTGTAATAATAATCAAGATTAGGTCACATGGAATTAAGACAAAACATCTATATCCTACATTCATAATTTCAGCAAGTTGGTAATAATACATGGCATTAGGACAAAACATCCTTATCCTACACATAATTTTAGCCAAGTAAGGGAGACTCAAGGGCTAGAAATTTGCCACCTAGAAAGGCAAACTTATCATACTTAAGTGAGACAAAAGAAAAAGGAAATGAATCCCTAAATCAAAGGGACCTTGTCTCTTGTCTTAAGAACATTTTATCATGATTTTCAAAGTACAAATCTCCTTTTGCTATGCATATCTTGACTAAGGGAGAGAAAGACAAGAACATGATTTTTCTTTCCCCATAAAACAACCAATTGTATCCTAATTGTGATAAGTAAACCTATTATTATGAGAGGTAAACAACTTGATAGTTTATTTTATAATTTTGTCTAAGTGAGAGAAAGAAAAAATAAAAGCAAGGTGGAGTGAGGAAAGGAGAGAAAGAGAGGAGAAGAGAGGAAGGAAGAAGAAGGATAAATCTAGAGGAGTAAGTACTAAAGGTAAGTCAGCTTAATCTCCACTTGAATCCATCTTTTCTCTTTATCGTTGGGATTCAAAACTCACCCTCCTTCTCTTATTTAAGCTGCTAGAAAAGCTAAAGGAAGGGAGGAACCTTGCTACTTCTTTCAAGAGGAAACAAGAAAAAGAATTCACTAAGTGAGTTAAGGAGATCTTTTGGTTGGTTTAACAATATCTTTTTTTTTTTAAGAAAAGCTTTGAAATTTGTAATATTTATATGGGATTTTGATCTTAGAAGTTTGATGAAATTTAAAATATTTTCTACTTTGATGATTGGCCATGGATGTTGCTATATCATGTTACATGTTGATCTTGCATGTAATGAATGTTTTGAATACTTTGTTTGGTATGGAAAGTTCTGCATAGATAGAGACCAAGCATAATGAAAATGAAAAGATGAAAATAATATTTAAAAAAAAAAGAATCTTATAAATTAAAATAATAAATATTACTGTATGTCCTAACCATTGCCATTGTATGAACTCCTTACCATTTTAAGGGTGTAATTTTGACATGAAAATATTTTATAAAGTGATATTCAAAAATGGTTATGATCATGACATAATTTCATTTTACTAATGATTTTTGGTAGTGATTATGCTTTGATGATAAATTATAGCATGTGAATATAATGAACAAACTTGTTATTAAAATCATATTTTTGCCTATTAACGTGAAAAGAAAAGAAAAGAAAAGAGACGAGCACGGTCACATGGCAGTTCGTGTGGTGCACCAGTAGAGGACACCTTACTAATAGCTATAATTATGTTAATGGGAAAAGGAAGAGAAAGTGTGACATGTCGGACGGAGCGAGAAAAGCCCGTACCGGAGAGGAAAAAGTACTTACCCTTACCAGAAAAATAAGTTGATGGCCATCATATGATATTCTAAAAATAGTTATTCATGCCATACATGTCATTACTGTACGATTTTCATGTGCATAGATAAAGTGCATTCATGTGGCCTAAGATATTTGTTGTAGCTTATACAGATGAACATGACATGATGAGCTATATTGATAATAATTAAGATTTATTGTTGAACCTACTAGGATTTAATTCTCACTATATTTCTATATCATGTTTAGAAGACTAAATATGCAGATATTCTCTATGATCGACTTTTAGCGTACGTTGGGTCGTGTTGGCTAAGATCTCGCTGAAGGTGCAACCACTCGCATGTGTATCCCTGAAACTGGGCAATATGGATGAATAAGGTGTAGACATATATGTGTTTGATTTTTGTATAGATGTTTTTAATTAATGATGTATATGTGAACCTAGAATTGTATCAGTGTTAATGGTATACTATAAACTTTAATTATGCTTGGTTAATTTAATTGAATATTATTATGAGTTAAATAGTTACAAATAAAGAGGTAATGACTTTGTGAAATTTTAAAAATGTATATATGTATATATGTAAAAAACGAAGTTATTACATAATTGGTATCAAAGCAGGTCGATCCTAGATGGCCAGTGGGTGGATGGTTATCTGAATTGATCTTATAGTTTCTTGAGTATGTTATGGTTATGTTGTGTAGGGGATAAGTGATTTCATATAGGTAAGAAATTTCTAGTGTTTCCTATCTATATTCCGATGTGGTGTTATGACTGCTATAAATATTTTTGAACTAACTATTGGGCTTGATCACATCAATAGTAGCATCACTCTATTTTTGCCACAGTAGGATATGGCACCACTGAGGAGGAACCCTGCAAATAATGCGGAAGAAACCTTGCATAACTTAGCTACAACAATTCGAGACCAAGTCACAGCCATCAATCAAATTTTGTAACATCTGCAGAACAGTAACAACCTGAATAGAGAAAATAATGAAAACAACTAGATAAATGGAAATGATAATGGCCTATCTGAGTTCCTGAGAACCAGACCACTTTCTTTCCAAGTTGGCTATGACCTAACGGTAACCAAAAGGTGGATAAGGAAATTGGAGAAAATCTTTGAGGTGATGGGCTGCACTAATGAGCAGCATGTTATCTTTGCTGCATATATGCTGAAGGATGAAGCTAAGTGTTGGTAGCGAAGGGCCAGAGAAGGAGATCAAATTTCTCCAACTCATACAGGGTAATATGTCAGTAGATCAATACATTGCTAAGATCAAGGAGTTGTCTAAGTTCTATTCTTACTTAATGTTTAACCCTGAGGAAGCATGGAAGGCTACTAAGTTTGAAGTAGAACTGCACCTAGAAATCAGGAATGCTGTGATAGCCTTGGAAATAAGGGAGTTTGTGCCTTGATAAATAAATCTAGACTTCTGGAGAAGAGTTTAAGGGCAGTGGAGACTGAAAAGATAAGGCGAAACCTGTGGAAGAAGAAGAAAAGTTTCTTAACCCTGGCAAAACGTGAAGAGAAGTGGATATAGAGCTGGTAAGAGAACATTGACTGCGGGTCTTTGACCTTTCTAACAAGACCTTGCCACAGTCAAGTGCACTAAGTGCATATGTATGCATGGTAACCGGTCATGCTACATGGGACCAGATGTCTACTTCAAATGCGAATAGAAGGGTCATTTTTGTAAAAAACTGCCCATAAAATGTAGGGAAGCAGTCAGAACAGAGGCCTCAGGTGAAAGGAAGGGTTTTCACCTTAAGCGACCAAGAGGCAGTTCAATCCTTTGAAATGATTCAAGGTACATGCTACATATATGGATTTGCTCTTGTGGTGTTGTTTGACTCTGGTGCTATTCATTCATTTATATCAGAAGAATATATTAAGAAGCTTCATTATCCTATTTCTGAAATTCTCTATGAGCTATCTTTAGTAATTTCCACAGGGGAAAGGGTCTTAACTTCCTCTGTATGTAAAGACTGTCAGGTCACCATCTAGGAGAAAACTTTTTTGTAGGCTTCGTCTGTCTACCTTTAAAAGGTATTGATGTCATTCTAAGGTTAAACTAGATATTTAGAAATCGGGTCTTGCTAAATTGTTGCACCAAGACCGTTGAATTTCTACCTCTTACTCCATAAGAGGAGATGTAATTATTGATGCTAAATGCCAATCAAGTCAATCAGGACTTGAAGAGTGGAGTACTTGGTTACATTCTCTTGTGTTTATCAAACCTAGAAGTTCAATCAAAGCTTAATGAAATTCCAATAGCTAATAAGTTTCCTGAAGTATTTCCACCAAATATTCCAAGCTTACCTCCCGAGAGAGAGATAGAGTTCTCTACTGATCTCTTACCTGGGATAGGGCCTATCTCTATTGCACCTTACAGAATGGCCTCAAAGGAACTATAGGAACTCAAAAAATAGTAAGAGGAATTGTTAGACAATCAATTCATTAGATCGAGTGAATCACCTTGGGGAGCTCCTGTATTGTTTGTTAAGAAGAAAGATAAGAGCCTAAGACTATGCATAGATTACAGACAGTTGAATAAGGTAACTGTCAAAAATAAGTACCCTCTCCCATTGGATCAACTGAAGAGAGCCTCCATCTTTTCTAAAATTCACGTGAGATCGGGATACCATCAGATTATGATTAAGGAGGAGGATATACCAAAAACAGCCTTCAAGACTATGGTATGGGCACTTTGAGTTTCTCGTAATGCCCTTTGGGTTAACAAATGAACATGCAATTTTCATATATTACATGAATCGCATTTTTTGACTCTACCTAGATTAATTTGTGGTAGTGATCATTGATGACATCTTAATATACTCTAAGAGTGAGAAAAAACATGAACAACATCTTCGAATCATGATATAAGTGCTGAAAAAAAAAGTTGTATGACAAATTAGAGAAGTGTGCATTTTGGTTGACAGAGGTGAAGTTTCTCGGATATGTCATCTCCAATAGAGGGGTAGCCATAGACTCTTGCAAGATGGAAGCAGTGATTCAGTGGGAAAGACCAAGGACGATTACAAGAGTCAGAAGTTTCTTAAGTTTGGTAAGATACTACAATAGGTTTATACAAAACTTCTCTCGTATAGCTTTGCCATTGACTAAATTGACCAAGAAGGGAAGTTCTTTCAAATGGACTGATCAATGTGAAGCTAGTTATTCATGTCATACATATCATTACTGTACGATTTTTATGTGCATAGATAAAGTGCATTCATGTGACCTAAAATATTTAATGTAGCTTATACACATGAACATGACATGATGAAATATATTGATGATAATTATGCTTTATTGTTGAACCTACTGGAATTTAATTCTCACTATATTTCCATATTATGTTCAGAAGACTAAATATGCAAATATTCTCTATGACTGGCTTTTAGCGTACGTTGGGTCGAGTTGGCTAAGATCTCGATGAAGGTGCAACCACCCACACTCCTATCCCCAAAACTAGTCAATATGGATGAATAAGATGTAGACATATATGTGTTTAATTTTTGTATGAATGTTAATGGAGTTGTTACACCGAGCACGACTGTGCTTCTGATTTTTCCTATATTCCAAATTTCCGTTCAGCCAGACATTTTCTCACTAAAAAGACTATAACTCCATCATTTTAACTCTGATTAAGGTGATTTTAGTTTTTATGGAAAGATAAGACAATTATTTACAACTTTTATGTTTACCACTTTAACAAATTAGAAACAGAAACTGGTGAAAAAAGTGTTTGAAAACAGAATCATGACTTTTTACATTAGATCTGACCTTTCTTAACTCATCAGGGGATATCTCTTTCATTTCAAATCCGATTAAGGTGATTCCAGAGGCATTAGAAAGCTAAGAAACATGGATACAACTCATGTGTTGAATAGATTTCCAAATTTGATATAAATCATAGCATCAAGAATCAACCATTTAGAGCATCGATTTTCGCCCTTTTTCAAGCCAATTTTAGCAAACACATATATCATCAAAATATGATATTTGATACAATTTTAGATCATTCAAAATACATGAAGTTTCATGGAAAGATTAATGTTAAACCTACCAATAACTAGAGATCCTCCCTATTCTCAAACCCTCCTTGGATTTCCTTCTCTTTGATCTCTTCTCTCTCTTCCTTTCCCTACAAATTCCTTTGACCTTCACCTTGCTGACTTTCTCTCTCCTCTCTCTCTCTTATTTTCCTTCCTCTTATTCTCTCGGTCTCTCTCTTTTCTCTTCTCCCTTGGCTACTACCTCTCATTCTCCCTTGATATTTTTCCCCTTTTTGGTCGACTTCCTCTCCAAGTCAAGGGAAAGGATTTGTTTAATCCAAGCTTCTCCAACAAGCAATCCTTTCCCTCTTAGTCGACTTCTCCTCCAAGTCAAGAGAAAAGTTTATTTAATTCGAAGCTTCTCCAACAAGCCATCCCTTCCCTAACTAATGCACCCCAAAAGTTTAACTATAATAAGATTGTCACTCCATTATATTCCAACTAGATCCTTGACTAAGGCCTTGTTTAACTTCCTCAAATTCTCCAAACGCTTTAATTCCTCTTTTAGGAAGATACTAATAGGCTTTAGAGTCACATTCAAAACATATTTTTATCTTATTTCTTGATGTTTGGTTCTAGTCCCAAAGAATTAGAATATTACACTTTCTCCCCTTCTAGTTTATTTTGCCATTTAGTCACTTTATCATTTTTCTAAGGTTTCATCGATGTTCCGTTTCATTCTCTTTCCTTCCTTTCACCATTGAGAATTATTTTCCATTTATTAAAATCTGGGATGTTACAAAAGGAGTAGTAAGATTTGGGAAGAAAGAGAAACTACGTCCACGGTACATAGGTCCATTTGAAATTCTTAATAAGATTGGCCCAGTAGTTTATCGTTTGGCATTGCCACTTAAATTGAGTAATGTTTATTCAGTCTTTCATGTGTCTATGCTACAAAAATATCTACTAAATCCTATGCACATTATTCAGTTCCAGGAGATTTAGTTGGATGAAGGTTTACCATACAAGGAAAAACTTGTGGCTATATTAGATAGACAAGTAAAGAAACCGCGTTCAAAGGAAATACATATAGCGAAAGTAATTTGGCAAAATCATTCTTCAAAAGATGTGACTTGCAAGGTAGAGAACAAGATGCACGCCAAGTATTTGCACTTATTTGAACAATGAGGTTAGTATTTATTTATAATTATGTTAATGAAATTCGATGACCGAATTTCTTAAAGGGGGAGGAATGTAATAGCACTAAATTAAAGAAAACCCTAAATAAATGAAAAAACCCTAAATTAAAGTAAAACCATAACTTAAAGGGAGAATTAGGGAAGAATACTATTGGATTAAGGGATTTTAATTATATATCATCTAGTTATGAATCTTTATGAGGAAAATATGATGATTCAAATTTTAGGGCCAAAGTGAAATTTCTTAAAAGTTTAGAGATAAAAATGTAAATAACAAAAATTGTAAGGATGTCCCCTAATAATTTAAATTTTTCCAAATGCTCCCTCGTATTTTTTTACCCCATCTTTTGCAGAGGAGGCGTGAGAGGCTGGAAATCTCGCCAAAAACTCAATTTTCTCTGTCTAGAAACCTTATTTTCTCTCTCTAGAATTCCACCACTTCCAGACATCAGATTTTGACACCACCACAACCAAAAAATTTAGAATGACGAGATTTACAAGTCTATCATATTGGTTTTTGGAAAATTGGCCAGAAAGTATAGGAGAAAATCTCCTAAAAATGTGAGTTCCAAAACTCCTATTTATAGTTCTCAAAATGCTAAACTAACACCATAGATAGATTCAAGAGGTGGAAAAACCTTAGGATCTCAAATTTCGGGTTTATATCACATCTATAGAAGCCTCATGCGCTCACATGTGCTTTCTCTCTCTTGGTGCTGAAGCCCACACAGCCCTCTACAACAGTGCTTGTACCCGAGACCCTATTGCGTTGACCAAACTCCAGAAGGTCAAATATCGTCGATTCGGAGTCATTTTTTAAGTTTTTAAACCCTCCATGATCGATTTTCACGTTTATTTTATCAAATTCCACTTGAAAACATGTATTTTAGGGCTATCCAACTTGGAATCCTTCCTTTGTGAATAGATAATGCTTGCTATGATTTACCTTATGCTATTCTTGAACTATGAATGTGAACCTAGTTCAACATATGATTTTATTTTATCATTAGACATTGAGAAAGGTTTATATGGCCATAATTGATTATTAGCTGGTATAAGTTCAAGAATAGTACTGTTTGAATATTGATTTCAGAATTCTTTGAACATGTGTTTGCATTCACGCCCCTTATCAATTTTGAAAATATAACACTTTGATACAAGTGACATTGATACATATGTATATAGTTTCTTGAAAATGAACACGTGTTACACTTTGATTGGAAATCTCTGACAAGGAAATTGAAATTGAATAATTCTTCTTATTTTGAATGGCAACGTATTTTATGTAATTATTTTATCTGGAGAAATTCTATTTGAAAACACTATTTGCTAGTAGCAGAATATGCTAACCCTTGTGCACCTTGAAACTTCAGCTAGTAGGGGTGTTGCTAGCCTCGTATGATGACCAACACATAAGATTTGTTCTGTGAAAGAGAGCTCGATGTCTCATATTATTGGGCAGAATGTCAACTATATGATTTGTGATTGCCCTCCCTTATTGTGTGCTTGAGAATAAATAATAGTTCTAATTGGGAGTCCTCCTAAACTATATGATTTATTGATGTACTTCTTATCTATATTTTATTTTAACTATAAGCGACATTTTTAACATACAAGTGTATTCATATGCTGCTCTAGAAACCCATAGTTGGTCTTATCTGTTCACTGAGTTTTCAAACTCACTACACGATATTTTTATATTTTTAAGATAAAAAAAAATAAGGTATGGTCCTTCCCTTGTAGTTAGGTGGCACATCCTCTGGGTGAGCTTGTTTGTTTTTAGGGCTCACAGTTTTTAATTATATCGTGTTTTGTACTCTAGAGTGTACTCTGAACCCTATAGGCAGAATTCTTACTTTTGATGTGATATTGATGTATAAACTTGACATGTATATTTGATTACTCTTGGGAACTTGTGAACATATGTTTTTGATTCCATTAAATCTACTATGTTTTATTTTATACTATTATGGAATATTTTATGTATAAATTTTTTTTATTAATTGCATTCTTTTAAACTAGGGACGTGACATTTCAGTTGTAACTCAACAAAAGTCACCTTTGAAAGCCTTACCCCTAAACATTTATTTATTTATTTACATTTCGTGGCTTTTACAAAGTTGTCATCAAATCTCAACTTTCAATGGCACAAAAAAAAGTCACCACTGAAAGTCTTTGACAATATATATCTCATAACTTTTCAATGGTGACTACAAAGAGGTCATCACTAAAAGGCGACTTATTTTGTTGCCATTGAAAAGCTGACGGCATATGTATAGACTTGTTAAGAATGTGTCCAAATGAAAAATTTTAATATTTTTTACTTGAGCACGTGCGTATTCAGCTTAGACACACGTTAGATTTGATTCCGTCACATGACAAACACAATTTGGATAAAGTTGACCGAAAAAAATAAAGAAAGGAAAAAATTACCAAAACAAAAATAAAATGAGACTAGAGCATCATTTTGATGAGATAAATTCTTTCTTAAGTATTTTTTGCATGAATAATATTTTTAACATCTTTTTAAATAGAATTTATTTTAAAAGAATATTAATTTCAAGTACTTAAAATATAAAATAGAGTTGGTAGTGTTTTTCTTTGAAAGAAAATAATTACACACACACATTGTATTGTGCTTAAGTTTTTATTTTTTTTTATGTTTGATGTGTCAACATGTCTTTATCGCATGTCAATGCCACACAGTATGTACTTTATAGATTACTATGTTTTATTTTTTGAAATATTATATTGCCATAAATACTTTTTTTAAAAAGTTAAACTAAATATAAAAATGCATCATTACAATGTAATATTTGTGTCTCCAATCCGCTGAACCAAACGAGCAATAAGTTTCGATTGTTATAAATGTAATGTGGCAAGTTTTAATTGAGCTAATGATCAGTGGCTTGCCAAAAACTGATTCAGGCAAAATTCCTCCGTAACTATGGGCCAAAGTGTTGTATAAAGCAGTGCATATAAATAAGTTTTATAGATTACTATGTTTTATTTTTTGGAATATTATATCGTCATAAATATTTTTTTAAAAACTTAAACCAAATATAAAAATGCATCATTACAATGTAATATTTGTGTCTCTAATCCGCTGAACCAAACGAGCAGTAATTCGGTTGTTATAAATGTAATGTAGCAAGTTTCAATTGAGCTAATGATCGGTGGCTTGCCAAAAACTGACTCGAGCAAAGTTCCTCCGTAACTATCACTACAACAAAACTGGGACATTACGACGGTTTATAAGTGGGTATAACGACGGTTTTGACTGTGGTTATGCCATTTAACGACGGTTTTGAAACCGTCGTGGATTGTTGGGTTTAGCGACGATTTTAGTCAACCGTGAGAACAACCGTCATTATGCCTGATTTGACAACGATTTTGAAAACCGTCGTTAAACTGTGTATAACGACGGTTTCTAAACTGCCGTTAAGTGTAACGACGGTTTAAAAACCGTCGTTAATTTGATAATTTTTTTAATTTTTTAATTAATAAAATTAATTTAATTTTTGATAACAAAATTTTATTTTTAATTTAAAATATAATATTTTGTGCTATTCATAAATACTAATGATGATTAAATTTTTTTATTACTAAATTATGAAACATAATAAAAATTAATTTATATTTTAAATATTCTATTAATTAATTTAGATACATTTTTATCTATTATATAATAATTAAACATGTGAATTATTTAATAATTTAAAAATTTATTTTAAAATTTATTAATATTTAATTACATACTAAATATGCGTAAATTATTGAATTATAATGAATCTATACATAAATAAAAAATATGTACACAAAAATTAATAGTCACGAGCATAACAAAATTACATATATAGTCTATAATAACTAAATCATGTTCCCGGACCCTGCGGATACTGATCACGCTGATGCCCACTACCACGGTCACTAGGGTCCTAAAAAATAAAAATAAAAATTGTTAGAATTTTTAACGTTTTCAAAGTAAACAAAATTATACCAACAATTTTTATCTATTAAAATATTACCCTGGGTCCGAGATTATAAAGTCTTGAAATTTCAGGTGGTAACTAACCATGAAATTTTTGTAGTAGGAATGCCATAGCAGCCTCCATCTATGCTTGTTGTGCTCTGAGCTCAACGTCTCGTCGCTGCTATTCGACGTCCCGCTCATGCATAGCTGTCTTCAGGCGCTCCACCTCATTCTGTAAGTCGTGGTATGACGGCCTAGACTGTGAGCTCAACCTAGACAAACCACGGCTGAAGACTTGAGTTGGGCAAACACCGAACCCAAATCCTCGAATGCGGCCGGAGTGCTCCCTAGTGCCAATCTCGCAAGCGAATCAGCCGTCGAAAGCTCTTGGGACAAGCTGTCCTCTTGTTGGATCGAAGTAATTTTCTTCTAACATCTAATAACAGACAATTAATAATATTAAATGTAACAACTCCATTTAAGTATCAATTTTTTTTAAATATCATCAAGTTATTACCTCGTTACAACTTAATTCAAAATAACATTTATTTAATTTATACAATACAGAGTTTACATACATATCATTAATCAATAACATTCGTACAAAAGTCTAACACATATATAATTACATCTTATTCATCCCTGTTGACCAGTTCCGGAGATACAAGTGCGGGTGGTTGCACCTTCATTGGGATCTTAGTCAACTCGTCCATAGACACCATATATATTACTGGGATCAGCTCAAAATAGAGTAACTCGATCCAACATACGCTAAAAGCCAGTGCCATAGAGAAAATCTGCATAATTATTCTTCTGAACATGACAAGGAAATATAGTGAGAATTAAATCCCAGTAAGTTCAACAATAAATCATCATCAATATAGCTCTTCACGTCATGTTCAACTGTATAAACTACAGCAAATATCTTCGGTCACATGAATGCACTATATCTATGCACATGAGAATCGTACAATAATGACATGTATGACAGGATTAACTATTTTCAGAATATCATATGATGAGTATCAATTTATTCTCATATCAAGCTACCCCAGTCATGGTGAGTATTTTCTACTCTCCGGTACGGGTTTTTCTCACTCTGTCCGACATGGCCCACTTTCTCTTTCTTTTCTCATTAACATGATCATAACCATTGGTAGAGCGTCCCCTACTAATGCACCACACAGATTTGCCATGTAACCGTACTTATTTCTTTTCTTTTCACAATAATAGCCAAAAATCATTGGTAATCATGCCATGAACATAACCATTTTAAATATCACTTTATAAAATATTTCCACGTCAAAATTTTACACTTAAGATGGTAAGAAGTTCATGCAATGGCAATGGATATGGCATTTACTAGTCATTTATTATTTTCATTTATAAGTTTCTTCTTCTTTTTTAAATATTAATTATATTTCTTTATTTTCTTGATGCAGGTTTTCATCCTATCTGACCTTCTCTTACTAATCAGAGCATAACGCCCTAAATTTAACTTCGATTTAGGTGCTCTTGGTTTCAATTTAAAGATAAAACAATTATCTAAAACTATTATGTTGAACAGTTGAACGAAATATTAAGAAATCATGGTGATATTACTCCCTCAAAGTACAGGTTATTTCTTCTAGGGTAGGTTCTGACCTCTACTTACTAATTTGTCCATATCTCCCTCATAAGAATTCCAAATTAAGTGATTCTAGTGGCTAAAACTCCATGACAAATATAGAAATAATTTTTATGTTAATT
Organism: Gleditsia sinensis; assembly: GCA_037074535.1. Taxonomy (NCBI): domain Eukaryota; kingdom Viridiplantae; phylum Streptophyta; class Magnoliopsida; order Fabales; family Fabaceae; genus Gleditsia; species Gleditsia sinensis. The sequence continues at coordinate 31,916,265 of CM073468.1, forward strand.
ATTTATTTTAATTCCTAACAGAATGTTCTCAGAAATTAAAACATAGAAGCTATCCTAAAATATTCTTTCCTGATTAACCAATTTCTGATCACTGCATACTAATCAGACCATATCTACCTACTATGGACTCTAAATTGAGTGATTCCAGTGGCTAAAAATCTGTGACACATATATATATCATTATTATGTTAACCATTTATTTAAATTCCCTACAGAATGTTCCTAGAAATTAAAACACAGAAACTATCCTAACATATTCTTCCTTGATTAACCATTTTCTGATGACTACTTACTAATCGGACCATGTCTACCTCATATGGACTCCACATTGAGTGATTCCAGTGGTTAAAAATCTATGAGACATAGATCCACATTTTTCATGTTAACCATTTGTTTTAATTCCTTACTGATTCTTCCCAGAATTTTAAAAACAAAAGCTCAAAATTTTGCCACCTATAGCCATACCTATGCAGAACTATCTACACCAGCCAAAGTATTCAAACATACATAATATGTAACATGATATAGCAACATCCATGACCAATCATCAAAGTTCTAAGATCAAAATCTCATATAAATATTACAAGTTTCAAATCTTTTCTTCAAAAAGAAATATTGTTAAGCTTACCTTGAGCACTTAGTCTTCTAGACTTTTCCTTCCTCTTTCTTCCTTTCTTCCTCTCCTTTCCTCACTCTACCTTGCTTCTATTTTTCCTCTCCCTCACTTGGATGAAAATTCTAATGTTATAAGGGTGGGTTTTTCTTAAATAGACCACCAAATAATTCACCTTTCATGATCATGGATCTACCTTATCATAATTAGGATACACTTGGTTGAATTTTTGGAAAACAAACAACTCATGTTCTTGTCTTCCTCTTCCTTAGTCAAGATATGCATAGGAAAAGAAGATTTGTATTTTGAAAATTATGATAATATGTTCTTAAGATAAGGGACAAAGTCTCTTTGATTTAGGGATTCATTTCCTTTTTCTTTTGTCTTAATCAATTATGATAGGTTTACATTTTTATGTGGCAAATTTCTAACCCTTGAATCTCCATTATTTGGTTGAAATTATTTGTGTCAGATAGGAATGTTTTGTCCTAATGTCATGTATTATCATACCACTTGCTAAAATTATGAGTGTAGGATATAGATGTTTTGTCTTAAAGCCTTGTATTATCATACTACTTGCTAAAATGATGAGTGTAGGATATAGATGTTTTGTCCTAAAGCCTTGTATTATCATACCACTTGTTAAATTTTTGTCTTAAAGCCATGTAACCTAATCTTTATTATATTATCATATGATTTATTTTATTTTATTTTTTCTCTTGGATTTGGGCTTACTCTTACCCATTTCCTTTGCTTTGGATAAAATTCTACCTTTCTTGGAGGGCTTGGATACATTTTGATAATTTTTGGGCTATCGGTCCAATTTCTATATCCTAGTTCAAGTCTATGTTTTATTTCTTGTTTAGGTTATCCAATGGGCTTGTTAGAAATTTATGTGAAGTGGAAAAACTCTATAAGAAGTGTCCATAGGTGAAAGCCCAATGTATGTGTGAATATGCTAAACTTAGTAATTCTAGTTCTTGAATTAGAAAAATTACCCTAATCCAATGTTTTCTTAAATTTTAAGATCTTTACTTGTTTCCAAAAATTTATCTTCCTTACCCCAGAATTTCACCTTTCTTTAATATATTATTTCTATTTTTTTTCCTCTTAGGTTTTCTCTCTTTACCTATTCCATTAATAATAGAACATTTCTATGCATACACATAAGGTGAAAAATTTCTAAGGATTATATTTCCTTATATATCTAAAAATTGTCTAATAAATTTTATTTCCTTAATTAAATATTTATGTACCTTAAAAAGAAACGAAATTAGGGATGTTACTTTGAATACTTTTGTATTTTTATTAATTCATGAAACGAAATTAGGGATGTTACATTAAACATTATATAAAAATTAAATAATTATCCATGTACGGTTGATAAAATTTTATTACTTACCGCAACAGCCCAAGCTTCGTCGTTGATGTATGATCCGTCAGCTCTTTTATGAGCTGTCATCCATACAATACCACAAGTCACTAGACCGCCAAGATCAATCTCCTAAAATTTAAAATAATTAATTAATTTATGATTATATATATTATTGTCTTCTCAAAATTTAAAAAAAAAGATATTTATGGATTTAAACTTACTATCTCTGCCTTTTTACGTGCAAGGCTCTTGGATCCAGTGGTGTGTGACATTGTCAATTGTCTTCTATTCCGTTTATTCTTTGCAGCCACATCCTAATTAATCACATAGAAAAAATAATTAGTCACAATATCTAAAAGTTAAATTTTATAAATATATTAATATACATAACTTGCCTTAGACTTCACGTCAAGGCGATAGTCTATGAAAGTTGCCCACTGATCATGTAATAGCCGTAAATTTAATTAAATTCAAATTAAAGAAAATTTGGAATTAAAGAGAGGATTTCGAAAATGGAGTTAAGACCCGGTGAAAATAAGTTATTATTTACATCGATTAAAGAATTAAAAAAATATGAGAATATACGTTTCGAGGCCAAAATACAATTTCTTAAAAGTTTCGGGGTTAAAATATAAATAAGAAAAATTTGCAAGGATCTCCCACTAAAAGTGAAATTTTACAAAAAGGTTCACCGGGATATTTTAAAGGCCTCAACCACTCCGAAAGATGGTCATTTGCAGATTTTTTCATTTCTCTTCAGAAAATTCTCCCCGAAAACTCTCTAACTTCTCTCTAAAATTTCTCCGCCTACGGACCTCAGATTTCGACACCACCACCACCAACGGACTCAGGACGAAGAGTTCTTCAAATCCATCCAATTGGTTTCTGGAGAATTGGCCAAAAAATTGAAGGAAAAATCAGCCAAAACGGTAACCCCCGAAACTCCTATTTTTAGTTGTCAAATGCAAAAAACTAACACCGTAGATCGATCCAAAAGGCACCGAAACCTTTGGATCTCAAATTTTAGGCCTACCCACCACCGCACGCGCCACCATGCACCTAATCTCTCTCGGCGAGTGGCTCCCACGCGCAGCCCCCTCGACGGCGCGTGCAGCACGTGTAATAGAACCCTTCTCCGTTGACCGAGCTCCTAAAGGCCAAATTTAGCAAATCCGGAGTAATTTTCAAGGTTTTTGGACTTTTTGGACTCGATTTTGGGGTTTATTTTGCCAAATGCGAATAAAAAACTAGGATTTTAAGGGTGTCCAACTTTGTACTTCAAATTGGTGAGTAGATAATTCTTCCTATGGCTTGTTTTTTCTCTTCTTGAACTTTACATTGCTAAATGAGTATGTTTACATATTATTTATACTTTCATATGTTTCTGAAATGGTTTGAAATATCTGAAATGGTTGAAATATAATATTTAGTTCAAGAAGAGTATGAATTTTGAAATAAATTTTGATACACATTGAACATGTGATATTTAAATGTATTTTGCATTACACGGCAAAGAAATTAAGTTATGCATGTGACGTTGATTTATAAAGTGATACGTTTGCCTCGGATATAGGCATGATTATATGTTTCCCCTTATTGGGAAGTTTTGACAGATGAATATACTGAGACTGAAAAGTCTATTTTATATTGAAAATTTTATACTGGATTATATGGCATATGTGCACAAGGTATTTTCTGTGGAAGAATCCTATTGGAAACACTGTCTGCTAATAGCAGGTGATGTTAGCCCTGGTCCGCACCTTGATTGCCTCAGCTAGCAGGAGAGGTGGTGCTAACCTTGTGTGAGAGCCAACACACGGGAGATTATATGTGAAGGAGAGCGGAATGCCTCCTATATATGGGCGAGATGCCAGTTATATGATATGTTATTTGCCTTCCCTTGTTGTGTGCTTGGGAAAGACCCATACAGAGTCCATTCACGTGTCCTCTTGAATGGTAGTAGGGCAAACCTCAGCGGGATGCTGAGTTTAGGCAAATCCTATACCACAAAAGTACGGAAAGGGTCAAACTCTGGTATGGTGGTTCTGATATGGGATCCTCCGAATAAGTTATATGAGGAATATTTGATGCATAACACTATTTGGTAAATGATTTTACAGTTTTGTATATGATTTTGAATATGAATATGAATATGAATTGTTAACAGAGATGTTTTGAAATGCGGGTCCCATATGAATGTACTTTTGAATGTAACTTTTCTTTACGAGAAACTTTGAAATGAAAAGTACATCCATATGTTGACCTTAGAGGTTATAGGAGGTGTTATCTGCTCACTGAGTTGTAAAACTCACTACACGATGTGGATCTATTTTTTAGATAAAGACACAAAGTTTGGTCCAACAGCCACGTGATCGACTAGAGGTCGTACTTCAGTGGTGAGCCTACATTGTTTCTAGGCTCTCAGTGTTTTATATTGTAATATATTTGTACTCTAGAATTGCTCTGAACGTCACAGGCAAGATCCTTGTTTCCGCTGTAAACCTGTTATATATATAAACTTGGCATGTATAATTATTAGTTTTGTAAATTTGTAAACGTATGATAATACTCGGGTATGTGATATTGTAAGACTATTTGCAAATGCATAATAATAAAGTTTATCGAATATTATAGGTATTCGCGTTCCTAAAGTAGGGGCGTGACAAGTTGGTATCAGAGCATTAGATTTTTCTGTGACAATCAGAGCAAAGGATTCTTTAGTAGGACCTTTAGTATTGATATGAGCCAGACATATCTATACTTCAGGTGCTGGTGAGGGATTCTATAAGATATAATCTTCCATTCTATTCTAAGTCTGGAAAGCTTATAGTATAAGGTTGATCGAATGTGATGGTATCTTAAAAAGTGTTTTATTCTGTATAGTAAATAATGCCGCCAAGAACTTGAGCAGTCGCTAGAGAAGAAGCTGTAAATCATGCACCCTCTACTGAAGAATCTGTACAATCTACAATTCTAGTACAAAGAGGTCGTGGAAGAGGGCGACCTAGAGGAAGAGGTAGAGGTAGAGGTAGAGGACGTGCACGAGGTATAAGAACTCCAAGACAAGATGAACAAGTCCCTGTGTCTGATAGAGTCCCTAAGGAAAGAGTAGAACCTCCTCAGGAGCCATATGATAGGACAGCAGATATGATTGCTGGTATACATAGAAGCTTAGAGACGTTGGCTGAATTTATAGTGGATCAAGGCAGAAGGGATGGCCAGCCACCAGAAAATGCTCCTAAAGTACAAGAACAGAGAAGAACAGTTGAGCAAGAAGACAAGACTACAGGGATTGAAGTGTCATTACCGTAATTCTTTAAGCTATAACCTCCGACTTTTTCTGGGTCAGATGTTTGAGAAGACCTACATATATTCGTTGATGCTGTGGAATGAGTCCTTAGATCTTTAGGGTGTGCCTCTAGAAGATCTGTTGAACTAGTGGCCTTTCAATTATCAGATGTGGCCCAATTTTGATTTGAAACTCTGATACTGGGAAGATCTGATACTTTACCCCCAATGGAGTGGGATGAATTTAAGGAAGCATTTATGAATCGCTTCCTGCCAATGAGTGAAAGAGACAAGAGGGCCAGAGAATTTGAAGAATTAAGACAGACACCGAATATGACAGTTTCTGAATATGATATCCGTTTTACCTGGTTGTCCAGATATGCACCATATCTGGTCCCTACTGAAAAAGATAGAATTAAGAGGTTTGTTTTAGGATTGATACGTCCATTGTTTAAATCGGTAGGCCCTCAGATGCATCATTTTTCAACTTATTCAGCAGCGGTGGACTGTGCTAGAATGATGGAAACACGAGAGCAAGTAGATATTGAAGGTTTAAAAAGAAGAAAAAGAGAGCGAGACAGTAATATACAGACTAGATATAATCCTACAGTCAGTGGATCAAGATTTCAAAATCCACAGCGCTTTACTCAAACAGGAGTTGGTAGTTCTAACCAGCCATCAGTTAACATCAGTAAGCAAAGAATGTTTCAAAGATATATGAGACCCTCAAGTCAACAAGACTCAAGATCAATTCCACCATGTCCAAATTGTGGCAGGCCCCATACTGGACAATGTCGCAGAGAAACAAGTGCATGTTTTAAGTGTGGACAAATGGGTTATTTGATGAGGAATTGTCCACAACTGTGAAGTTTTAGTCAAGCATCAGTACAACCAGTTTCACCTCCTACATCTGCACCAACACGACCTAGTAGGGCAGCTTCAGTCCAAGCAAGTAGTGGTGGTACTGGAAGAGGATCAGGAAGTCGAGGCCGAGATTAAGCTCGAGTTTGTGCCTTGACACGACAGGATGCTCAGGCTTCAAATGCAGTTATGACAGGTACATTATCAGTATGTTCCCATAAAGCATATGTCCTGTTCGATCCTGATTCTACTCATTCTTATATATCACCATGCTTTGCTAAGAAATTGAGTGGAGACTCTACTAGTTTGCATTATTCTTTTATGGTTGCTACCCCAATAGGAGAATTCTTGCTGGTAAAAGATGTATATAGATCGTGTGAAATTTCGATAGAGGATAATGAGACTCTTGTAGATTTGATAGTTCTAGATACGGTAGACTTTGACGTGATTCTAGGAATGGATTGATTGTCATCATGTCATGCCATTCTGGACTATCACCAAAAGGTGATTAAGTTTGATGTCCCTGGAGAATCTTCCTTTATGATACAAGGAGATTGTAGTAAGGAGTCTAATAATTTAATTTCAGCTTTAACAGCTCATTAACTGTTACGAAAAGGATGCCAAGGGTATTTAGCAGTAGTTAAAGATATTGATATAAAGTATACAAGTGTAGAGCAGGTTCCAGTGGTTAGAGAATTTTCTGATGTATTTCCTGAGGAATTACCAAGATTACCACCAGACCGAGAGATTGAGTTTAATATTGATCTTCTCCCTGGAACACAACCAATATCCATACCTCCTTATAGGATGGCACCTACAAAACATAAGGAATTAAAGGAGCAACTGCAAGATTTACTAGATAAAGGTTTTATTCGACCCAGTACATCTCCCTGGGGTGCTCCTGTTCTTTTTGTGAAGAAGAAGGATGGATCTTTACGCTTATGTATTGATTATAGGCAGTTGAACAAAGTGACTATAAGAAATAAATATCCTTTGCCCAGAATAGATGATTTGTTTGATCAGTTACAGGGTGCCCAATGTTTTTTAAAAATTGATCTGAGATCTGGGTATCATCAATTGAAGATAAAGAAGGAAGATATTTCGAAAACTGCTTTTAAGACTCGATATGGGCACTACGAGTTCTTAGTAATGCCATTTGGTTTAACGAATGCCCCAGCTACATTTATGGACTTAATGAATAGGGTATTTAAACCTTTCTTGGACCAGTTTATCATTGTATTTATTGATGATATTCTGGTTTATTCAAAGAGTTCAAAAGAGCATGAGCAGTATCTAAGGATAGCTTTGCAAATCCTAAGAGAACATCAGTTGTATGCTAAGTTCTCAAAGTGTGAATTTTGGCTTAGTAGTGTTACGTTCTTAGGGCATGTGATTATTGAAGATGGTATTCAAGTTGATCCCAAAAAGATAGAAGCGGTGCAGCAATGGCCACGCCCTACGACAGTAACTGAGATTCGTAGTTTTCTTAGGTTAACAGGTTATTACCGTAGATTTGTTAAAAAAATTTCAAAAATAGTTACTCCTTTGACCAGGTTGACTAGGAAAGGAATAAAATTTGAGTGGTATGATGCTTGTGAAGAGAGTTTTCAAAAACTAAAGGAATGCTTGACCACAGCCCCAGTCCTTACCATTCCTACGGATACTGGAGATTATGTAGTATACGGTGATGCATCTAGAGTGGGCTTAGGCTGTGTGTTAATGCAAAATGGAAGAGTAGTGCTTATGCATCCAGACAGTTGAAGAAACGTGAATAGAATTATCCCACCCATGATTTAGAGATGGTAGCTGTAGTATTTGCTTTAAAGATTTGGAGACATTACCTGTATGGAAGAACTTGTGAGATTTATACAGATCATAAGAGCCTCAAGTATATTTTTCAACAGAAAGATCTTAATTTGAGGCAAAGGAGATGGATGGAACTACTAAAGAATTATGACTGTACGATTTTGTATCATCCAGGAAAAATAAATGTAGTAGCTGATGCTCTAAGCAAAAAATCTATGGGAAGCTTGGCCCATATAGCAGAGGTTCGACGACCCTTGTTGGAAGAAATCCATAAGTTAGAAAGTAAGGGGATAAAATTTGAATTAAAAGAACTGAGGATATTTTTGGCTCATGTGCAGCTTCAATCTTCTTTAGTTGAACAAATCAAAGCTAATCAAGATAAGGATGCCAATTTGCTCAAGATTAAGAATGAATTAAAGGATACCCAAGATTCTGAATTCTTAGTGGACACTGAAGGGGTATTAAGATACGGTAGACAATTATGTGTCCCAAATGTCAATGATTTGAGAAAATAATTATTGGAGGAAGCACATCGATCTACATATACCATACACCCAGGAACGACAAAAATGTATCAAGATATGAAGGAATGGTATTGGTAGGATGGTATGAAGAGGGATATCGCGGAGTTTGTTTCCCATTGTTTGACATGCCAACAGGTGAAAGCTGAACATCAATGACCTGCAGGGTTACATCAGCAAATAGAAATACCATAATGGAAGTGGGAGAGAATTACTATGGATTTCATTACGGGATTACCAAGGACTCCCAAAGGATATGATTCTATCTGGGTCATTATAGATCGCATGACGAAGTCAGCACACTTTCTGTAACAACCTCTTTTTTTTTCCTTTATTATTATACAATATTGAGTTCACATACATGTCATTAATCAAAACAAACGTATAACATATCAAATACAGATATTTACATCTTGTTTATTTTGGTTGACCAATTCTGGAGATACAGGTGCGGGTGGTTGCACCTTCACCGGGATCTGAGCCAACTCGACCACAAACAACTTATTTGATTCTGAAATCTGCCCAACATAAAGTAACTCGATCCAATGTGCACTAAAAGCTAGAGCCTTAGCAACAAAAGCTGCATAATTAATTTTCTGAACATGATATGGAAATATAGTGAGAATTAAATCCCAGTAAGTTCAACAATAAATTATCATCAGTAAAGCTCATCACGTCATGTTCAGCTGTATAAACTACAGAAAATATCTTTGGTCACATGAATGCATTATATCTATGCACATAAGAATCATACTGTAATGATATGTATGACAGGATTAACTATTTTCAAAATATCATATGATGGCCATCAACTTATTCTCATTTCAAGCTACCCCGGTCAGGGTGAGTATCCTCTACTCTCCGGTACGGGCTTTTCTCGCTCCGTCCGACATGGCCCACTTTCTCTTTCTTTTCTCATTATCATGATCATAACCGTTGGTAGGGCGTCCCCTACTGGTGCACCACACGGATTGCCATGTGACCGTGCTCATTTCTTTTCTTTTCATAATGATAGCCAAAAATATGCTTTCAATAACAAGTATGTTCATCAAAATATAACTATTACCATAAATCATTGGTAATCATGCCATGAACATAACCATTTCAAATATCACTTTATAAAATATTTCCATGTCAAAATTTCACACTTAAGATGGTAAGAAGTTCATACAATGGCAATGGTTATGGCTATACTAGTCATTTATTAAGATTCATCTTCTTTTTTAAATACTAATTTTATTCCTTTATTTTTCTTGATGCAGGTTTTCATCCTATCTAACCTTCTCTTACTAATCAGAGCATAACTCCCTCAATTTAACTCTGATGTAGGTGATCTTAGTGTCCATTTCAAGATAAAACAATTATCTAAAACTATTATGTTGAACATTGTAGCAAAAAATTAAGAAACGAAGGTGATATTACTCCCTCAAAGTACAGGATAGTTCCTCTCGGATAGGTTCTGACCTTTACTGACTAATTAGACCATATCTCCCAAATTGGAACTCCAAATTGAGTTATTCCAGTTGGTAAAAATCCATGAGCCATATATATATAATTGTTATGTTGGCGCGCTATTTTAATTCCCTACAGAATATTCCCAGAAATTCAAAAACTAAAGCATTAATAACATACTCTTCCCTGAATAAACATTTTCTGACCTCTGCTAACTAATCGGATCATATCTACCTCATATGAACTCCAAATTGTATAATTCCAGTGGGTATATTTCCATGAGACATAGATATATAACTTTCTTGTTAACCATTTATTTTAATTCCATACAGATAATTCCCAGAAATTAAAATACAACAGCTGTCCTAACATAATCTTCCCTGATGAATCATTTTCTGACCTTGGCTTACTAATCGGACCATATCTACCACATGTGGACTCCAAATTGAATGATTCCAGTGGCTAAAAATCCATGACACACATATCTTTAATTATTATGTTAACCATTTATTTTAATTCCCTACCAATAATTCCCAGAAATTAAATTACCGAAACTATCCTAACATATTCTTCCCTGATGATTCATTTTCTGACCTTTGACTACTAATCAGACCATAGCTACCTTATATGGACTCCAAATGGAATGATTCCAGTGGGTAAAAATCAGCGACACATATATCTTTAATTCTTATGTTAACCATTTATTTTAATTCCTTATAGATTGTTCCCAGAAATTAAAATACCGAAGCTTAAAATTCTGTCAACCATAGCCATACCCATGCAGAACTATCTACACCAACCTAAGTATTCAAACATACATCACATGCAAGATCAATATGTAACATGATATAGCAACATCCATGACCAATCATCAAAGTTCTAAGATCAAAATCTCATATAAATATTATGAGTTTCAAAGATTTTCTTCAAAAAGAAATATTGTTAAACTTACCTGGAGCACTTAGTCTCCTAGACTTCTCCTTCCTCTTTCTTCCTTTCTTCCTCTCCTTTCCTCACACTACCTTGCTTCTATTTTTGCTCTCCCTCACTTGGACGAAATTATAATGTTTTAAGGGTGGTTTTTCTTATATAGACCACCAAATAATTTACCTTTCATGATCATGGGTCTACCTTATCACAATTAGGATACACTTTGTTGAATTTTTGGAAAACAAACAACTTATGTTCTTGTCTTCCTCTTCCTTAGTCAAGATATGCATAGAAAAAGGAGATTTGTATTTTGAAAATTATGATGATATGTTCTTAAGATATGGGGCAAGATCCCTTTGATTTAGGGATTCATTTCCTTTTTCTTTTGTCTTAATCAAGTATGATAGATTTGCCTTTTTAAGTGGCAAATTTCTAGCCCTTGAATTTTCCTTACTTAACTAAAATTATTTGTGTAGGATAATGATGTTTTGTCATAATGCTATGTATTATTACCCACTTGCTAAAGTTATGAATGTAGGATATAGATGTTTTTGTCCTAAAGCCTTGTATTATTATGCCACTTGCCAAAATGATGAATGTAGAATCACACCACTTGTCAAATTTTTGTCTTAATGCCATGTCACTTAATCTTGATTACACTAATATTTCATCACTTTAATTTTATTTTTATTTTTATTTTTCCTCTTGGGTTTGGGCTCATTCTTGCCCATTTTCCTTACTTTGGTTAAAATTCTTCCTTTCATAATGGGCTTGGTCACATTTTCATGATTTTTGGGCTATCGGTCCAATTTCTATATCCTAGTTCAAGTCTATGTTTTATTTCTTCCTTGGCCTATCCTATTGGCTTGCTAAAAATTCATGTGAAGTAGAAAAACTTTATATGAAGTGTCTATAGGTTAAAGCCCAATTACGGGTGGAGATACTAAACTCAGTAACTTTTGCTCTTAAATTAAGAAAGTTTACCCTAATCCGATCTTCTTGAAATTTTAAGACCTTTACTTACTTCACAAAAATTTATCTTTCTTTACCTAAGAATTTCACCTTTCTTTAACATGTTTATTTCTAATATTTCCTCTTAGGTTTTCTTTCTTTACCTATTCCATTAATATTAGAACATTTCTATGCATATATGTAAGGTGAAGAATTTCTAAGGAAAATATCTAAAAATTACGGGATGTTACACTTTCTACCTGTGAAAACTACCTATAACGTAGCTCAGTATGCAAGGCTCTACTTAAATGAAATAGTTAGGCTACATGGAGTTCCTATATCTATTATATCTGATCGAGGGCCGCAGTTCACGACACGATTTTGGAAAGCTTTTCAAGAGGCATTAGGAACGAAATTGGATTTAAGCACAACTTTCCATCCCTAAACTGATGGTCAGTCTGAGTGTACGATTCAGATTTTAGAAGACATGCTCCGAGCTTGCATTTTTTATTTTCTTGGAAGTTAGGATATGTACTTGTCTTTGGCTAAATTTGTATATAATAATAGTTACCAGACTAATATACAGATGGCCCCATTCGAAGCTTTGTATGGTAGACGGTGTAAATCTCCTATTAGATGGTTCGAAGTGGGAGAGGCTAAACTTGTAGGGCCAGATCTTGTACAAGATGCTTTGAATAAGGTAAAGCTAATTAGAGAAAGGCTGTAGGCAGCTCAAAGTAGACAAAAGGCATATGTTGACAATAGGCGAAGGGAGTTAGAATTTTCAGAGGGTGAACAAGTGTTCCTGAAAGTCTCACCCATGAAAGGAGTGATGAGATTTGGGAAGAAAGGGAAGTCAAGTCCTCGGTATATAGGCCCTTTTGAAATATTGGATAGAATAGGTGCAGTGGCATATCGCATAACTCTGCCACCAGAACTGAGTGATGTTCATCTAGTATTTCATATGTCTATGTTATAGAAATACTTACCGGATCATTCTCATGTCATTCAACCCCAGGAAATTCAATTGGATAAGAATTTAACCTATGAGGAAAAGCCGATGTCCATTGCTAATCAACAAGTGAAAAAGTTGCGGTCAAGATACATTCCTATGGTTAAGATGATATGGCAAAACCACTCATCTGAGGAAGCTACATGGGAAAAAGAAGATGACATCTGCGCCAAATATCCGCATTTGTTTGAACAATGAGGTTAGTGTTTATTTGCACCTAGGGTGATGAAATTCGGGGACCGAATTTCTTTAAGGGGGCAAGAATGTAATAGCCGTAAATTTAATTAAATTCAAATTAAATAAAATTTGGAATTAAAGAGAGGATTTCGAAAATGGAGTTAAGACCCAGTGAAAATAAGTTATTATTTACATAGATTAAAGAATTACAAAAGAAATATGATAATATACATTTCGGGGCCAAAATGCAATTTCTTAAAAGTTTCGAGGTTAAAATGTAAATAAGGAAAATTTGCAAGGATCTCCCTCTAAAAGTGAAATTTTGTAGAAAGGTCCCCCGGGATATTTTAAGGGCCTCAACCACTCCGGAAGATAGTCATTTGTAGATTTTTTCCATCTCTCTTCAGAAAATTCTCCCTGAAATCCCTCTAACTTCTCTAAGATTTCTCCGCCTACGGACCTTGGATTTCGACACCACCACCACCAACAAACTCAAGACAAAGAGTTCTTCAAATCCATCCAATTGATTTCTAGAGAATTAGCTGAAAATTGGCCAAAAAATTGAAGGGAAAATCGGCCAAAACGGTAACCCCCGAAACTCCTATTTTTAGTTGTCAAATGTAAAAACTAACACCATAGATCGATCCAGAAGGCAGTGAAACCTTTGGATTTCAAATTTTAGGCCTACCCACCACCGCACGCGCCCCCACGCACCTAATCTCTTTCGGCGAGTGGCGCCCACGCACAGCCCCATCGACGGCGCGTGCAGCGCGTGTAATAGAACCCTTCTCCGTTGACCTGCGTTGATCGAGCTCCTAGAGGCCAAATTTAGCAAATCTAAAATCATTTTCAAGGTTTTTGGACCTTTTGGACTCGATTTTGGGGTTTATATTGCCAAATTCAAATCAGAAACTAGGATTTTAAGGGTGTCCAACTTTGTACTTCAAATTGGTGAGTAGACAATTCTTTCTATGGCTTGTTTTTATTCTTCTTGAACTTTACATTGCTAAATGAGTATGTTTACATATTATTTATACTTTCATATGTTTCTAAAATGGTTTGAAATATCTGAAATGGTTGAAATATGATATTTAGTTCAAGAAGAATATGAATTTTGAAATGAATTTTGATACACATTGAACATGTAATATTTAAATGTATTTCGCATTACACGGCAAAGAAATTATGTTATGCATGTGACGTTGATTTGTAAAGTGATACGTTTGCCTCGAATATGGGCATGATTATATATTTTCCCTGATTGAGAAATTTTGACAGATGAATATACTGAGACTGAAAAGTCTATTTTATATTGAGAATTTTATACTGGATTATATGGCATATGTGCATAAGGTATTTTCTGTGGAGAAATCCTATTGGAAATACTGTCTGCTAACAGCAGGTGATGTTAGCCCTGGTCCGCACCTTGATTGCCTCAACTAGCAGGGGAGGTGGTGCTAACCTCATGTGAGGGCCAACACACGGGAGATTATATGTGAAGGAGAGCGAAATGCCTCCTATATATGGGCAAGATGCCAGTTATATGATATGTTATTTGCCTTCCCTTACTGTGTGCTTGGGAAAGACCCATACAGAGTCTCTTCGCGTGTCCTCTTGAATGGTAGTAGGGCAAACCTCAGTGGGATGCTGAATTTAGGCAAATCCTATACCACCAAAGTATGGAAGGGGTCAAACTCTGGTATGGTAGTTCTGATATGGGATACTCCGAATAAGTTATATGAGGAATATTTGATGCATAACACTATTTGATAAATGATTTTATAGTTTTGTATATAATTTTGAATATGAATATGAATATGAATTGTTAACAGAGATGTTTTGAAATGCGGGTCCCATATGAATGTACTTCTGAATGTAACTTTTCTTTATGAGAAACTTTGAAATAAAAAGTACATCCATATGTTGACCTTAGAGGTTATAGGAGATGTTATCTGCTCACTGAGTTGTAAAACTCACTACACGATGTGGATTTATTTTTCAGATAAAGACACAGAGTTTGGTCCAACAGTAACGTGATCAACTAGGGGTCGTACTTTAGTGGTGAGCCTACATTGTTTCTAGGCTCTCAGTGTTTTATATTGTAATATATTTGTACTCTAGAGTTGCTCTGAACGTCATAGGCAGGATTCTTGTTTTCGCTGTAAACCTGTTATATATATAGACTTGACATGTATCATTATTAGTTTTGTAAATTTGTAAACGTATGATAATACTCGGATATGTGATATTGTGAGACTATTTGCAAATGCATAATAATAAAGTTTATCGGATATTAGAGGTATTCGCGTTCCTAAAGTAGGGGCGTGCCAGATCAGGTGGGATGTCTGTCAGGACTTCACTCTGTAACTGATTCTGGTCTTCATACCATCATACGCCAGGCAAAATAAATTGTACCGTGCGGCTCTCCATTTCGCTCCTAGCGACTATATGATCAATTTCTTGTGTTGATCCATCACATTAAAATGTGTCTGCAAATGAAAGTAAAAAATTAGTTACAGATAAATTGCACATAAATTACAAATAAATATAATTAATTACAAAAGATATATGTTTTCATACCTGAATGTTATTTACAAAGACATTCGTCTTCGACTGTTGAGGAATGCTCCTCCAGTCCCTGTAGGAGATCGGGAATAACTGAAAGTTATCCCCGATGGTGCCGATAAAGACACCGAGCAAACCGCCACTGTCTCCGATAGCCTGGTGGTTGTCGTTGAATTGGACAACTACCTTTGACCCCTAGGGCAAGGCCCATACGTCGTGGACAGTCAACTGTTTGGACGTCACCTGCCCGGCCCCGTCTGTTATAATATAGACAATTATATATTATGTTACTATGACAAAATTATTAAGTGCATAAAGTGTACATGTTTATAATACTCACCGACTACATCAATTGTCCAACTCCTCCTGCGTTTGTACTCATGCTCACTGGGCTGATGCTCTTCCTCCACACCGGCAAAGATCGCGTCAAATGAAGAGGGCAGGCGAATATATAGGCGAACACATAGTTTAACGACGGTTCTTAACCGTCGTTAAACGAATAATAAACCGTCGTTAAACCTACTTAACGACGGTTTCCATTGAAACTGTCGTTAAGTATTGGTTTAACGACGGTTTTGTTGATAGTCGTCGTTAAACCACACGAATTCTTAGTAATTGTTCGAATTTCGAACGTTGGAAAGTCCATGACGGGTTCTCAAAAATCGTCGTCCACTAACGACGGTTATAGAGAAACTGTCGTCATTTAACGATGATTTTTGAAAAATCATAGTAGATTTCTGTAATTTTTTTTTATAAACTTAAAATCGAGACAGATTATCACAGTTTGATTTGAACCGTCCGTATTTAACGATGATTTCACTTAAACCGTCATTAAATACTTAATTTTAATGATGATTAAAAAATTGTCACTAAATACAGGCTTGGCGACGGTTTTTTAAGATCATCGTTAAAAATCCATCGCAATACCCTAATTTTGTTGTGGTGTATACATAAAGGAGTGCATATTAATATATGATTGCCGTCATCGACTATTGCTGGTGACTTGCCTCATCGAATATTTTTTCCAAATATTCCATTCCTATTTCATATTTCAAAGCCTTTGGACGTCTCTATTTTCTTGATATTGATGCTTCCCAAAAAAACAAGTTTTCTCATTTCAAAAAAATAAATAAATAAAATCGTTGAAGTGTATCTTTCTATGTCGGATGTAGTGAACATAACATAAAGGGCAGTTTCGGATTCAGTTAACATTTTGGGGGAGAATCTTGAGCAACAGCAGCCTGGAGTGACGTTACAGCAGCATTCTTCGGATTTTCAACAGCCTATGCTTTATTCCCGCTCCTTTTTCTGTTTTTTTCCCTTCCTGTGCCTTAATATTATGTTTTTGGGTAACGCGGCTTGGTCATTGACTTGAAGAACCGAGAGAGTGACCGTGAAATACATGTGCCTCCTGTGGGCGGAAAGCTATTTGTCGTTATCCATACATTTTGGAGCTGCGGGCCCCACGTACCTACGTTGCAATCACAAATCCTTTCCTAAATCCCATCTCTATAATCCCGCAGCCGTTTTTCAGTTACTCCCCCAACTCACTCTCTCTCCTCTCTCTTTTACACTGCCCCCTCTCCTCCTCCACCGTCCACTATCTTCTCTTCTCCATATATATATATATATATATATATATATATATATATATATATATATGCCATGCAAATAACCAAATAGCACTTGTGAGATAAAGCACACTGAGATATCCAAAATCTCTGCTACTATGAGGCTTCCACTTAGAGCTGCTCTGCAACTGCAACCATCCACTGCTTCACCTTCCATGCCAATACCCAACTCCTCCGATTCTCTTCCATTTAAGGCTGCCGCCGCCGCCGTCACCACAGGAACCGCCGCAAACTTGCCATTCAAGAAGTCTCAACTCTCATGGAGTCGACTCAAGCATGACTCGGAGCCATGCAACTTGCCAAAACTCGGCCACAGGTGGAGGCAATACCAGGGAATCAACAATTGGGATGGCATGCTTGACCCTCTGGACGATAACCTACGGCGGGAAATCTTGAGGTATGGTCAGTTTGTGGAGGCAGCGTATCGATCTTTTAACTTCGACACCTCTTCCCCGACATACGCCACGAGTCGATATCCCAAGAGTTCGCTTTTGACCCGATCTGGGATGAGTAAATCGGGGTACCGGATAACGAAGAATCTCCGGGCTACCTGTGGAATCCATTTGCCGAAGTGGATTGATAGAATGGCTATGTGGAAATTTAGATTGTCTAGTTGGATTGGTTACGTGGCAGTTTGTCAAGACAAGGAGAAGATTGCACGTCTTGGTCGCCGTGACGTTGTGATTGCTTTGAGGGGAACTGCCACTTGCTTAGAGTGGTTGGAAAATGCTCGCGCCGCCTTGACGAATTTGCCGGATGATATGGGAGGTCAAGGTAGTGGTGCCATGGTAGAACAAGGCTTTTTGAGTCTCTATGTGTCCAGAACCTCCACAACTCCAAGTTTGCAGGAGATGGTGAGGGAAGAGATTAAGAAAATAATCCAAACTAACGGTGATGGGCCACTTAGCTTGACGATCACAGGTCACAGTCTTGGAGCCGCACTCGCGATTCTCAGCGCGTATGATATAGCCACCAACTTCAAGGGCGCACCAATGGTGACGGTGGTGTCCTTTGGTGGGCCGCGCGTGGGGAACGAGAACTTCAGGTGTCGGTTGGAACAAAGTGGGACTAAGATTCTGAGAATAGTGAACTCCGACGATGTTATTACGAAAGTACCGGGGTTCGTGGCCAAAGATGATGACGTGGCAGACAATGGAGAGGTCCACATTGGAAGATTGCCAGGCTGGCTACAGCGGCGTCTGGAGGACACGCAGTGGGTCTATGCAGACGTAGGACAAGAGTTGAGACTAAGTAGCAGAGAGTCTCCTTACCTCAAGAAGGTAGATTTGGCCACGTGTCATGACCTCAAGACATATCTTCACTTGGTAAACGGTTTTGTGAGCTCGAAGTGCCCTTACAGTTTAAAAACGACGCAGTATCCAGCCGAAGCTTGGCTTTGAATTTCTTTTAAATTTTCCAAATATCATTTTTGACAAGAAGCTTTATTTTTTGTAGATTCAGAAGCAGAATAACAAAATGTTAAAGAACTGTAAAATATATAGAAAAAAATAGAGTAGTTTTCTTACAAATTATTTTCTCTATTTCTTTTTTTTCGCATGGATTACACAAAATTCAGATAAAATTTGAATTAAATCCTTGCATCTATAAGAAAAAAAAATCTTACCAAATGACTACATTTACTACGTAAAATTAGCATGTAGACTTGGATCAAAACAGTTAAAAGGTACAAATTGGGAGGTATAAACACACACATACTATGTCTAGTGTAAGCTTTTCAATATATATATTTCCCTGGGAATTTTAATTTCCCTTAGCATTCAATTTTCCACTATTTTTTTTTTTTTTAGTTTAGGGTTAGGGAGCTCAAACCTATGTCATCACCTCCTTTGGATGAGCATCAAGCTTACTACGCACACAATTTTCCACAAAATGTAAGCAACTTATTCCCAACTACATGTATGAGATTTCAGTTTTTCCATCATATATATATTCTTATTCTAATAATTTAAAATGACAAAATTAGGCTTCACTTTTGAGAGTTGCTCTCTTCTACTTTTTCTCTTCAAACATGTTACTGAAAGAATTAGATAGAGGTATTTTCAATTTTTAACAAAACTGTAACTTAAGAAAAACTCATTACAATTTTGCTTTTATTCCAAACACAATTTTTATTAATTTCAGGGTATCTAACTTCTGGGATTAAATTACTTGGGTGAACAATTCCTTATAGTAAATTTGAAATATTTACCACAAACATCAACTAATGTAATAACATATGAATGATGTGTATGCCAATAAAAATCCATTGTCTTCTTATTTTCACTCAAATAAATCTCTAATTACTTGTACAAATCAAATTATATATTATATGTTAAATCATCTTTTGTGCCCACTCAATATTTTAATATCAACTTGGGTAGATTTACTTTAAAAGAAAAGAGAAGAATCACATATGATTTATGATCGGCCTTGTCATTTGATCAACTTTCGTTCATTTGAAAAGATGATATATTGGGGGAAGTCTTTCAAGTAATCAATTACTTGAAAGAATTTAAAAGTATGTCGACGGATGCGTATGCGTCATAAACAGTGTTCCCAATCATAAGCTAGCAACATTATTGGTTAGTTAAAACCCGGACGATATGTATTTAAAAAAAGCACAAAATAAAAAATAGAAACAAGAACTATATTTTTCTTCGAAACAACAAAAAATAAAATAAGAATATATACGAATGATATATTAATTGATACGGAGATCAAAGTGTGTTAAAATTTCGTTTATTTGAAGGCCAAAACAATTTTTTTAATTTATGTGACTTTATTATTAATAATGATCTTTTCAAACAAGTTTTGAGGAATATAGTTGATGGGATTGATGATTGAGTTGCATATATAGCAATAGAAGTGATGGAAATGATGTTGATGAAAGTTAGGCTGAAAATGAGGTAAAGATCAGGAGATGACAATTAAAATATTTGGATATATATATATATATATATATATATAAAGTCAAGTTTCAAATCCTTAACCAAAGCTAACTAATTTTGACAAATTGAGTTACCTCATCATTGAAAATGATAGAGATGTACTTCACGACTAACCAATTGACTCTAATTACTGATAAGATCCTATGAGAAGAGAACAAAGAAAAAGAGATATCGTAGTACATAAAAAAATTCTTGCGTGCAATAGAAGAATGTATATAATGAATCAACTTTCGGCTAAAGTTACTTGCAATGACTTGTGCTGAGTTCGAGATTGGTTAAGGAAATTTGTGTAAAATATTTTGACGTCTAAGTGAGTAAAGTGGATAACAAGAGTAAAATAGGCCATAAAATTTATACTTGGAAAGAAGAGTGTCCTATTTATAAAGAGAGCTTAAAGGCATTTTGGAGAATGCCATCTAGTATGTATAAGGATTGTGATTGGTTCACAGTCAAATAGGTACATAATACAGCAAAAAAGCATAAAATTAAAAGAAACATGAAAATTTTTAAACTATGTATTGTTTCTGAAATATTTTAAATGAATAAAAAGTTTGAATATTATATGTTTAAATAGAAAAAAATTATAAATAGAAACTTAATCCAAATCTAACAGAATATTAATACTAATCAACTTAAAATTTAAAAAATAAAGAAAATCAAAAAATAATATGAAAATTAAAAAAAAATAGCCCAAAACTCACTTTTTAAAGGGGTTTTCAGGGTCAAAACACAATAAACCCAATGAAGACGATGTAGAGTTTTGAATGAGTTTCGAAATGACAGGTCATAGGTCCCGTAACTCTACTTGAGCTGAAAGTTATATTTATCTTAATCAAACATGATGTTTTGCAATTCCTTTCTTTTTCTGGACTTTACTATGTTCAGCTCACTCTATAAAGTCACTAACAACTTGATCCATGTCAGTACAATTCGTATGGAAAATCATGTCGTTGCTCTGTATCGTGTTTGTGGTGACACTAACAACATAGTCCTTAGTAGCATGTACCCTTGTCTTTATTCTAGTTAGGATTGTTTGTGGTATGATACATGCATGATCAGCCTGATTAGAGTGGCAAGACTTGGCCAATTTGGTTGATGCCAGTGGGTTGCCTATTTGGCTCAAGTTCAAATCCTTTAATCACTCAATCAGTTGGTCTGTAGGTTATGTTGAACCTAGATTATATATCATCAATATAATAAGAAGCAAAGATTCAAACTGCACAAATGCAGTACTTAGGATGTTTTTTGTATAGTTTAATTACATATTGAGGATTGCACGCGCACATATGCTCATTCGATCCAAAAAATTTCAAAGATATATTATTTTAGTTGATAGAGTTGTAATAGCATTTGCGCATGTTAATTTTTTTTCAGTATTACAGTTAAGAATATTTTTAAATTTATTTAAATTAAATCCTCTGTAAACAATTCTAAAGACATATTACTTTACATGTAAACATAACACCGGGGAATTCCAGTGGAATGACTCCACTCTCAAAAAGTGATATTTACATTAAACAGAATTAACAAATACTCCAACGGTATTCCTAATTTTTCAAAAAGAAAAAAGAAAAAAAATCATCATATATAGTCCTAATTTTTGTGCGACACATAAGTATATCAATGTATTTTTTTTCTTCTGAATCATTGAGTATATCAATGACTTTTAGCTTTTTATGGGATAGAAGGGTTTGGAAAGGTAGCTGGGTGCAAGCAACTTTGCCATTTTTCAAATGAAATAAAAAATGGCATATTAGATCAATGGGTTCAATTCTTTTGCACTAAAAACTATAGCAAAACTTGAAGTGGATGAACTCGTAAAGATCTAAGACGCGAATGGTTGAAACGAGTAGAGTGCGTGTGTATCTAAAGTCACTATATATGAGATGAAATATGAAAGCATAAGTTTTTGATGTTGCACCATTCAAGGACAATATTCATCCAAGTGATCATGCACAAACACTCATATATCTTCTTCAAAGAAAAAAAAAAGAAAAAGAAAAAAGAACAACAATGTGGAACATGCCCCTATTAGATAGCCTCTGAAAAAGAAGTGGTTCTTTTTTGTTGTTTCATTAAGGATTTAGTGGCGTCGATTGTACAGTGTTATTCCATTCCCCCATTCTTGCCCCACAATCATTATCAAGAGTTTTATGACAATGACTCACGGCCATTTTAATAATGATAAAAAATAAAATACTTTTACTTCTCTTTAATTTTATATTAAGTACACTTATTTTTTTATTATAAAAAATATACACATATCTATTTTTTATTTTTTTAAAAATTAGAATAAAATACTTTGATTTCTTTTGAATTTAACATAAAATTCACATTTTTATGATATCTATTTTTGAAATATATATAAACCTCTCCTATATTTTAAAATATACTACCATTTAATATCAAATCGATTTACTTTAAGCCCTCAACCAAGTTTAATAAATTATTTATTTTACAAAAATTAAATCTAAAAATAAAAAGGGAGAAAATTAACAATTTTTAAAAAAGTACTTTTATAAAATAGTACATACTTTTAGACACAAAAAATTCTTAAAAACCCTTTAATTATATATTTTTATAATAAAAATAAATTAAATTGATATATATAGATATATATATATAGAATAGCGTCAGGTTGGATTTTACTCAAATTTTTTAAGAGTTCAAATCAAAAATTTTAAATTCAATTCAAATCTCAAACCTAAAGTCAAAATTAATTTTTTTAGATCGAACGAACTACTCGGTTCATAATCATGTCTAATATTATTTCAAATAATAAATATATTAAGCATTATATTAAAAAAAATTATAAATTTATGGTAGTAATTTTAAAGTATAAGGGGAGGGGGGTTTTGTATATTTTTTAAAATTGAGGGAGGGAAGTATATTTAATGTAAAATACAAAAAATGTCTATGTATATTTTTGAAAAAAGAGGGGGAAAAGTGTATTTAATGCAAAACTGAAGGAAAATCTGTGTATTTTAAAAAAAATAGAAAATGGTAAGTGTATTTAATGCAAAATTGAAAAAAAAAAGTTAAAATATTTTACTTAAAAAAAGGTAAAATGTCTTTTTTGTCCATAAAATTTAACCCGATATTCAATTTTATCATTGAAGTATCATTCTATTTAATTGTCCCAATTCTTTCAAAAACAATTCAATGTTGTTCTTTGACCTAACACCTTTAATCCACTTGACATAATCTTTCTATGTGACTGCTAACATGGTTCCTACTTGCTGTTGATAATACTGAATTAGTATTTCAGCACCATAACACACCAAAACACTGTCCTGTAGGGGGGCTAAAGTTTAATATTCAAAATGATGACAGCGATGCTGTTGTTGTATTACACCCTTATAAGGTAGTGTTTTGATGTATTATGGTGGGGTAATACTATATCTCATTGTTTTTGTTAGAAAGTAATGTCAACGTTGGCAGCTACATTCCGTCAAGTAGGTTAATGTGTGAAGTCAAAGGGTAACATTAAACCTTTTATAAAAGAATAGAGACAAATTGAACAAAATAATAGCATATATATGAATGAAATTAAATATCGAGTTAAATTTTAAGGACAAAATAAATATATTTACCTGAAAAATAAAAAATTTAACTAAAGCTCACAATAAGTGAAATCAGTAACTCAAGGCTGGCAGAGTTGATTATCCTTGGTTACTTACGCTATAATATATTTAAAAAATAATTCAAAAATAAATAATAAAAATTAAATTACATTATTATAAATACCTAATTGAAACTTATATTTTTAAATAGGTTGGAGTTTCATATATATATATATATATATATATATATATATATATATATATATATATATATATATATATATATATATATATATATATATATATATATATCGAAATTCATACATTAAAATTGCATTTGAAATAGTAGCAAGCAAATAAATTCTCATGTATTTGTACAAAGAGTTTTAGTTCAAGTAGTATTTTTTTTTACTACCAAGTGAGCTCGGGGATGTGGCCTAAGCCACTATTAGTGAAACAATAATATATTGGGCGGGACCATTCATATTACATACAATAAAAAATTAAAAAAATCAAAAGAAAGAGTTTTGGTTTGGAAAACTAGACAAAGGAGGCGCCACTTAACGCCACTGGGCATAAGCTAGAAGTCTGAAAACAATTTTTTTTTAAAGTATATTTTAAATTTTTGTTTAGCCAACATACATGTAAAATATTTTTAGATAAAATCTTGTTTTCATGCTTTAAATTTATTTATAGTGAATTTCAATTTAGTTCTTTTTTTTATTCGAATATATTCCTAATGTTTCATAAGTATCTCTTTTTAATCTATATAGAACTAAGTTCATAAAAAAAAATTAATAGAAAAAATTGATAGTGACATACATAATATTTAACCTACTGAATTATTTGTTTAAATAGTTAACTCAACCAAAATCTTTTCTATAATTCAAAATGATGACATTTGACTATTCTACCTAGGTTAACTTAGTCAAAATCTACTATTAAAGGTGGAATGACCATATGCTTTTGTTTCGAGTTGATAGAAATTTTTTTAGCTAAATTAGTAGGACAATTTACTAAGTTAAATACTACGTGTATCTATGTTAGCATTTTTCATTAATTTTTTTGATAGATTTATTTTCAATGACTAAAAAGAGACGTTTATGAAACATTAGACATGTATTGAAACAAAAAAAAAACTTTAAGGACTAAATTGAATTTCGCTAAAAATTTAAGGGACTAAAATATGTGTAACACCCTTAAAATTTAGAAATTTTTATTTATGTATGAATTATTAAAAGAAATAAAGGAGTAGACATGTAATTGAAAGGTTTTAAGGATGAAAATAAAAACTTATTAATATTTTAGGGGTCAAATTGTAATTTCTTAAAAAATTAGGGGTCAAAATATAAATAAAAAAATTTGTAAGGAACTCCCTCAAAATTAAATATTTACATAATGGTCCCTCCATCAATATTAAAAAAAAAAATTTCCACAAACGAGGCGAGTGAATAGTGTAAATAGTATTTTTCTTTC
This sequence comes from Gleditsia sinensis, assembly GCA_037074535.1. Lineage (NCBI taxonomy): Eukaryota > Viridiplantae > Streptophyta > Magnoliopsida > Fabales > Fabaceae > Gleditsia > Gleditsia sinensis. Next base: position 31,941,434 of record CM073468.1, read on the forward strand.
TTTCATGTTCTCTCTCTAGATCTAGAGTACCTACATGCCTCCAATCTCAAAACTGAGGGTACCACTGGATTCAAGACAGAGAATATTACAACTTTGGCCAAACAATTTTTCAAATTAGCCGTAGAATCGTCGTAGATAGGATGTAGAAAATATTAAAAAAAGGTAAACTCTGAAACTCCTATTTAAATATCTCAAATTGAAAATTTGATACTGTAGATGGATTCAAGAGATAAATAAACTTTAGAATATGAAATTTTTCAGCCATCTGACAACTTTTTATACGTCGTAAACAGTAAATCCAACCGGTATGAATAATGATTCCAACGATGAATAGTACCAATCAATTGACCAGTGTTGATCAAGCTCCCGAACGCCAAATTTCGCAATTCCAGAGTCATTTCTTAAGTTTTTGGACCCTCCGAACTCGTTTTTGAAGTCTATTTGATCAAATTTGAATTGAAAAAGTATATTTTGGGGCTATCCAACCTGGATCCCTTATCTTGTGAGTAGATAATTTTTTTTATGACTTACCCTATGCTCTTTTTGAACTTTAAATGTATAATTGATTATGTTTAAAAGTTATTTATACTTTTATATGTCTCTAAAATAGATTAAATTACCTGAATTGTTTATAATCTAGTATATAGTTCAAGAAAAGTATGGTTTTGAAAATGAATTTTTGAACTCATTGAATATGTGATTTTACATATATTTCTTATTATATGGTAAATGAAATATCTTGTGCACATGACATTAATATGTAAAGCTATAAGATTGCCTTAGAAAATGGCATGTATATGTGATTACTCTGATTGAAAAAATTTTAATAGAGGAATTTTATTGAGACTAAAAATTCTAAATTATACTAAAACCTTTGTTTTGAATGATATGACATATGTGCAAATATGATTTATGTGGAGGAATCCTATTGTAAACACTGTTTGCTAACAGCAAGTGAGTTAGTTCTGGTGCACCTTGATACCTCAACTAGTAAGGGTGGTGCTAACCTCGTGTGACGGCCAACACACGGGATATGATATGTGAAGAAGAGCAAGATGCTTCATATCTGGGCCAAATGCCGACTATATGATATGTGGTTTGCCCTCCCTTGTTGTGTACTTAGGAAATTTTTTATATTAGAGTCCCTTCGTGTGTCCTCTTGAATGGTGGTAGGGCAAACTTTAGCTGAGATGCTAAATTTAGGCAAATCCTATATCACTAAAGTACGGAAGGGATTGAACTCTGATATGGTGGTTCTGATATGAGATCCTCCTAATGTTTTCATGAGAAATATTTTGATGCATAACAATATTTGATTGATGATCATATCGTATTGCATATGGTTTTGGATATCTGAATGTGATCTGAACTGAGAATATTTGAAATGTGGGTCCCATATGAATATACTTCCAAACTATATTATCTATGTAACAAATTTTAAAATATGAGTACATCCATATGCTGACATAAGAGGTTATAGGAGATATTATCTGCTCACTGAGTTATCAGACTCATTACACAATATCTACATTTTTTTTAGATAAGAATACAGAGTTTGGTCATTCCCCTTCAGATAGTTGATAAGCTAGATGACATAATCTCTGGGTGAGTCTACTTTGTTTCTAGGGCTTGTAGATTTTGATTTATATTATACTTGTACTCTATAGTATGCTCTCAATGCCATAGACAAGATCCTTTCCTTTGTTATTCCTTTGATATTTATAAACTTGGTATGTATATTGTGTTTACATGAGAGAACACATCTGTATTTGTTTCTATAATGAACGCTTGTATTATACCTATTATAGTAAAGATCTATCCATAAAGTATGTGTTTCATGTGCCCTTAAAAGTAGGGATGTGACAAGTTGGTATTAGAGCATTAGGTTTTCCTGTGGCTATCAGAGCAAAGGATTTTGTAGTAGAACTTTGTGTAACGCCCCTAATTAATAGGCACGTGAAACAAATAATTTTTTTTCTGCAATCAGATATTTACCATAACATGCATAGCACTATTCTTTGTCATGGAAATATATACATATAGGTTCTCTCATGTATACACATTATACAGACCAAATTATAAACATCAAAGTAACAACAGAAGCAGGGATCCTACCTGTGACATTTAGAGCATACTCTAAAATACAAACACAGTATAATTTAAAAACTGTGAGTCTTGGAAGCAATGTAGATTCACCTAGAGAATATGTCCTTAACAGATCATTTATCTACAGGATCAGACTCTGTATTCTTATATGAAAAATGTAAAAATATCGTGTAGTAAATTTAATAACTCAGTGAGCAGATAATACCTCCTATGATCTCTTAGGTCAGCATATGGATGTACTCATGTTTTAAAATTTGTCATATAAAAAATACAATTCAGAAGTACATTCATATAGGACACGTATGTCAAATATTCTCAAATCAAAGGCTATTCAGATATCCAAAACCATATTCAGCATGGTATGATCATTAAACAAATATTGTTATGCATTAAAATATTTTGCATGAAAATATTAGGAGGATTCCATATCAGAACCATCAAATACTCTCAAGCACATAGCAAGAAATGATGTTATGTTCAGCTGTGTAAGTTACAGTAAAATATTAAGCTTTTGAGATAAAGTCATAACTTTTATTTATGCATAATTAACATACTATATATACATTGAAAATCCACTACTTTTACATAATGCTCAAGCATGTTACATCTCTCAATACACTTAATTCACTTATTTGCTATACGCATAGTGACTGATTGACTGTAGTCACAATAAATGATAAGTAAATGTGAGTTCATCACCTATCTGCCTCCCCACATTACCATTGTCACTTGGTTGGAGCGGCCCTCCCTTGGCTTACTCAGGCTAATAAGGCGTCCCCTACTCGGTACTGTCACAAGCCATACAACCCGTCGATATTCATCAATGCATATATATATATATATATATATATATATATATATATATATATATATATAAATCCATATTTATCAAATGCAATGTATAATTATCAAGCAACTCGTAATGAGCTTTATGCTTGCCACTCAATCATAATAAGCAACTTTATAGCTTTACAAATCAATGCCTCATGCACATAATATTCCCTTTATCAAATAATGATAAATACATTTAAAACCACATATTCAATGAGTCTCAAAATCTATTTGCAAAAATCATACTCTTCTTGAACTATGTGCCAGTTCATAAGCAAAACAGATATTTTAACACATTTTAGAAACTTATGATAGCATAAATAATTTGTAAACATAATCAATTATATATTTTAAGTTTAAGAAGAGTATAGGGTAAGTCATAGAAAGAATTATCTTTTCACAAGATTAAGGCTTCAGGTTGGACAGCCAAAAATATATTTTTCCAAGTCAAATATGACCAAATGGACTTAAAAAACGAGTCTGAATGGTCTAAAAACCTAAAAAATGATGCCGAAATCACACAATTTGGCCTTTGAGAGCTTGATCAACACTGGTCAACTGATAGGGACTATTCACAGTTGAAATTACTATTCACCGCCAAAATTACTATTCATTCAGGCTGAATTTACTGTTCATGACGTACAAAAAGTTGTCAAACAACTAAAAAATTTCATATTCTATAATTTATCTATCTCTTGAATCCATTTACGGTGTCAGATTTCCAATTTAAAGTTTCTAAATATGAGTTTCAGAGTTTACTTTTTTCTAAAAATTTTTACTTCTGATCTGTGGCGATTCTTCAGTCGATTTGAAAAATTATTCGGCCAATATTGTAGTACTCTTTGTCCTGAATTCAGTGGTACCCTTAGTTTTGATATCAGATACTCGAAAATACTCTAGATCTAGAAAGAGAAAGTAAGGAGAGAAAAAATTACTATTCACTATTCATTTGCCTCGAAAATCTTTCTTTCTCTATTTTTTTAATAAATGATGGAGGACCAATTAGCAATTTTCTGATTGTTAAAGGAAGTCCTTACAAATTTTATTATTTATATTTTGACCCCTAAACTTTTAGAAAATTACAATTTGACCCCAAAAATATTAACAAGTTTTGCATTTTCATCCTTAAAACATCTTAATTAGTCCCCTAAACCTTTATTTCTTTTATTAATCCATATATAAATGAGAATTACTAATTTTTTTGAGGGATGTTACATTCTTCCTCCTTTAGGAAGTTCGGTCTCCGAATTTCAAACCATTGTATCATAAGTAGGAAATGAAACCAAAACATAAACTACAGTTATTTTCCTCACTACTCAAGCTACTAGGAATATCTCTTTTGTATATCATATTTACTTCCTAAAATGTCTCTTCACTTGAGTGATTTTTCCATATAACTTTAACCATAGAGATTTTCTTCAACCATAAGTTCTTCATTTGTCGATCAACAATAGACATCGGTTTTTTTTTTCATAATTAAGTCAAATTCTTGTCCAATTAAATTTTTTGAAATTAGATAATATGAGAAGAATCTGATAAGTGCTTCTTTAGCATTGATACAAGAAAAACTGTATAAACATCACTTAATCCTAATGGCAAGGCTAAGCGATTTACTACTATGTCCAATTTGTTCAAGATTCCAAAAGAGTCTATATACTAGAGCTTAACTTTTTCTTCTTCCAAACCTCATTACATCTTCCATGGGTGATTCCTTCAAAAATATTTGGTCACTAGTTGATAATTTATGGTGCTTAACTTTCATGGTCCTTATAGACTTTTGGCTTGTATTGAGTTATTTGCATTTTTGTTTCTAATCAATTTCACTTTATCAATAGCATCTTATAATAAGTCTGACCCCACTGAATCATTTAACAAAAAGTTAGTAACATCGCTTACATAAAGTTTTAAGTTATATAATATCACTTTATTATAGGCAAATTTTGCTAAAAGATCTCTCACCAAACTCAAAGATATATGCTTGAAGTATGCTCTCAAACTAGCATCATCAATTTAGGTTAGTCATATTATATCTATTGTATGTTATTCCAAATTAGATTCCAAAAGCTTAACTTTACTCAAATCACTCATCTATTAGGAGACCTACGATGTTTCATGTAAAACCTCAAATGGTCCTATTTGTATATTCGCCTGATATCTACTAATATGGGTAAGTTCAACTAAAGAAAAATAATTTCTCCTAACTTTCACCAAAAGTATATAAAGATACCTGAAGCAAAACTTCTAGGGGGCGTTTGGTACACAGATTCCTTTTTGTTTCCTAGGAATCTCAATCTGTAAAATTAGAATTCCCATATTTGGTACAAGCTTTTAAAAATTAATTCCTGGGAAATTAGGATTCCCAGGAATCATTTTTTTAGTAAGTTTCTCACAAAAATATTTCCATGGGGAAGGGTAGGAATCTTAGTTTCCCATGGGAATGGAAATCCTCTTATGATATTAAAAAACAATTATATCCATCATTAAGGGTATAATTGTAATAATAACAAAAAAAATTTACTCTCTCTCATCTCTTTTCATCTTCACTCTCTCACTTTCTCTCTCATCCTTTCTATTCACTCTTACTTTCTCTCTCATAAGAATAAGGGACATTTTTAAAAAATGTACTAAGATTTCTTGGAAATAAAGTATAACCAAACAGAAGAATAGAAGATTTCCAGTAATCTTAAAGGTCAACCAAACACATTTTAACATTCTTAGAAATTATAATTCCCAGAAAACATGATTCTTGGGAACAATTTTTTTTGTTTACCAAACGTCCCCCTAATGCGTAAACATATCATTTAAATTTACTATCAGCTATACTATAATCTGACAAGGATCCTTAGGCTTCCTAAATAGCTCTCGTAAAACAATATATTCAATTCTTACTTGCTGATACACCAAATAACGAAAAAAGTCACTTATATCTTCTTTTTACCATTATACTAATACAATTCTTTCATATCTTAGTATATCCTTATTGCCTTAGGGTTATTATATTCACAATCTAGGGCTTATTCCTTTTTCAACAATTATTCACATGTGAATTTTCAATCTCAATATAATTCACATCCTAGATACTAGACTTAACGTAACATGGTATCAATCCTTAACACAAATATCTTGATCATTTTACATTATTTTTAGACATGATTCTCAAAATATTCTCTTTTCCCTACTCAACTACATTAGGTAAATTTGGGTATTCTTTATACCTTAGTACTCAATCAGTATATACTATAAACTCATTATTCTTTCTAATTTGTACATAATTTGTCAACTTACACAGTTATACATACTTAATATAAAGATTTTTTTTCAAATACATTCTTTGTTAGATAATTCCTTTCAAAATTCTCATTACTTTAACATACTAACCAATTGGACACCATAATAACTGAGTTTCAAAGAAAAGAAATTAACCCTCCTTATAATAAGAAAAAAGAACTTTACATTTAGTACCCAACATTAATGAGGGATGATGCAGCAGAAAAAGTGGAATACATAATAGAGCATGGTACCAAAATAGGAAGTCAAAAGTTTGGACAAAACATTGAAAGAAAATTTAAATCGGTGGCCGTAATTCTTGAAAAATTATAAACAAAATCTAGCTATTATATTTGGCAAGAATCAGTGGCCGAAAGTTTTGAATATATGTGCCAAAATTTAATTCAAAGCTACTGTTATTCGGTGGAAGAATATCCCATGGAAAAGAAGCAATTTTGAGCTTATAAAAGTTTGTAAAGAACAAAGAGCATATAATTAACTGGTAGGATGCAGTTGGTTGTTTCAAAATAGATGTAAACAATCGACTGTAAAATAAACGAATCCAAATTAAAAATTCTCAAAATAGCTAATCGATTTAATAATACCGATAGTCGACTAGCAAGAACATTGAAAAAACAAGGTAAATCATTTGATTGTCTCTCTTCAACAATTAACTAGTTTGTATTTTCACTTTTTTTTACAATAATGTTTATCACTTACAACTTCCTTACACGAATCAAGACATTAATGTTTCATCAAGGACAATAAGGAAAAGGAAAAATTTCTGGTAATATCTTAACCTTATTCTCTTTATGTGCTTAATATGTGTAACAACTCCATTTAAGTATCAATTTTTTTTTAAATACCATGAAGTTATTACATTGTTACAACTTAACTCAATATAACATTTATTTAATTTATACAATACAGAGTTCACATACATGTCATTAATCAAAACATACGTAGAACATATCAAACACATAAAAATCTACATCTTATTTATTCTGGTTGACCAATTCCGGAGATACAGGTGCGGGTGGTTGCACCTTTATCGGGATCTAAGCCAACTCGACCACAAACATTTTATTTGCTTCTGGAATCTGCCCAACATAAAGTACTTGATCCAACGTGCACTAAAAGCCAGAGCTATAGAAAAATCTGCATAACTAATTTTTTGAACATGATATGGAAATATAGTGAGAATTAAATCCCAGTAAGTTCAACAATAAATCATCATCAATATAGTTCATCACATCATGTTTAGTTGTATAAACTACAGAAAATATCTTTGGTCACATGAATGCATTATATCTATGCACATAAGAATCATACAGTAATAATATGTATGACAGGAGTAACTATTTTTTAGAATATCATATGATGGCCAACAACTTATTCTCATTTCAAGCTACCCCGGTCAGGGTGAATATCTTCTACTCTCCGGTACGGGCTTTTCTCGCTCCGTCCGACATGGCACACTTTCTCTTTCTTTTCTCATAATCATAATCATAATCGTTGGTAGGGCGTCCCCTACTGGTGCACCACACGGATTGCCATGTGACCATGCTCATTTCTTTTCTTTTCACAATGATAGCCAAAAATATGCTTTCAATAACAAGTATGTTCATCAAAATATAATTATTACCAAAAATTATTGGTAATCATGCCATGAACATAATCATTTCAAATATCACTTTATAAAATATTTTCATTTCAAAATTTCACACTTAAGATGGTAAGAAGTTCATACAATAGCAATGGCTATGGCTATACTAGTCATTTATTAAGATTCATCTTTTTTTTTTTAAATACTAATTTTATTTCTTTATTTTCTTGATGCAGGTTTTCATCCTATCTAACATTCTCTTACTAATCAGAGCATAAATCCCTCAATTTAACTCTGATGTAGGTGATCTTAGTGTCAATTTCAAGATAAAACAATTATCTAAAACTATTATGTTGAACATTGTAGCGAAATATTAAGAAATCAAGGTGATATTACTCCCTAAATGTATAGGTTATTTCTTCTCGGATAGGTTCTGACCTCTACCTACTAATCGGACCATATCTACCTCATATGGACTCCAACTTGAGTGATTCCAGTGGCTAAAAATCTGTGACACACATATCTATAATTCTTATGTTAACCAATTATTATAATTCCATACAGATAATTCCCAGAAATTAAAATACAGAAGCTGTCCTAACATATTCTTCCATGATGAATCATTTTCTGACCTTTGACTACTAATAAGCTCATAGCTTCCTCATATGGACTCCAAATTGAATGATTCCAGTGGCTAAAAATCCACGACACACATAGCTATAATTCTTTTGTTAACCATTTATTTTAATTCCTTACAGATAATTCTCAGAAATTAAAATACAGAAGCTGCCCTAACATAATCTTCCCTGATGAACCATTTTCTGACATTTGACTACTAATCAGCTCATATCTTCCTCATATGGACTCCAAATTGAATGCTTCCAGTGGCTTAAAATCCATGACACACATAGCTATAATTCTTATGTTAACTATTTATTTTAATTCCATACAGATAATTCCCAGAAACTAAAATACAGAAGCTGTCCTAACATATTCTTCTCTGATGAACCATTTTCTGACCTTTGACTACTAATCAGCTTATATATTCCTCATATGGACTCTAAATGGAATGATTCCAGTAGCTTAAAATCCATGACACACATAGCTATAATTCTTATGTTAACCAGTTATTTTAATTCCATACAGATAATTCCCAGAAATTAAAATACAGAAGCTGTCCTAACATATTCTTCCCTGATGAACCATTTTCTGACCTTTGAATACTAATCGGACCATATCTACCTCATATGGACTCCAAATTGAATTATTCCAGTGGCTACAATTCCGTCACACATATATCTTTATGTTAACCATTTATTTTAATTCCCTACAGATAAATCCCAAAAATTAAAATACAGAAGCTATCATAACATATTCTTCCCTGATGAAACATTTTCTGATCATTGCTTACTAATCGGATCATATCTACCACATATGGACTCTAAATTGAATGATTCTAGTGGCTAAAAATCCATGACACACATATCTATAATTCATATCTTAACCATTTATTTTAATTCCTTATAGATTGTTCCCAGAAATTAAAACACCGAAACTAAAAATTCTGCCACCCATAGCCATAGCCATAACCATGCAGAACTATCTACCCCAACCTAAGTATTCAAACATACATCACATGCAAGATCAATATGTAACATGATATAGCAACATCCATGACCAATCATCAAAGTTCTAAGATCAAAATTTCATATAAATATTATAAGTTTTAAAAGTTTTCTTCAAAAAGAAATATTGTTAAACTTACCTGGAGCACTTAGTCCACTAGACTTCTCCTTCCTCTTTCTTCCTTTCTTCCTCTCCTTTCCTCACTCTACCTTGCTTCTATTTTTTCCTCTCCCTCACTTGGACGAAATTATAATGTTGTAAGGGTGGGTTTTCTTATATAGACCACATTTACCTTTCATGATCATGGGTCTACCTTATCACAATTAGGATACACTTTGTTGAATTTTTGGAAAACAAACAACTTATGTTCTTGTCTTCCTCTGCCTTAGTCAAGATATGCATAGGAAAAGGAGATTTGTATTTTGAAAATTATGATGATATGTTCTTAAGATAAGGGACAAGGTCCCTTTGATTTAGGGATTCTTTTCCATTTTCTTTTGTCTTAAACAAGTATGATAGGTTTGCCTTTTTAGGTGGAAAATTTCTAGCCCTTGAATCTCCATTATTTGGTTGATATTATTTGTGTGGCATAGGAATGTTTTGTCCTAATGCCATGTATTATCATACCACTTGCTAGAATTATGAGTGTAGGATATAGATGTTTTTGTCCTAAAGCCTTGTATTATCATGCCACTTGCCAAAATGATGAATGTAGAATCACACCACTTGCTAAATTTTTGTCTTAATGCCATGTAACCTAATCTTTATTATTACATTATTATATCATCACCTAATTTATTTTATTTTATTTTTTCTCTTGGATTTGGGCTTATTCCTACCCATTATGGGCTTATTCCTACCCATTTTCTTTGCTTTGTATAAAATTCTACCTGTCTTGGAGGGCTTGGTCACATTTTCATAATTTTTGGGCTATTGGTCCAATTACTATATCCTAGTCCAAGTCTATGTTTTATTTCTTGCTTAGGTTATCCAATGGCTTGCTAGAAACTTATGTGAAGTGGAAAAAACTCTATATGAAGTGTCCATAGGTAAAAGCCCAATGTATGGGTAAAGATTTTAAACTTAGTAACTCTAGTTCTTGAATTAGGAAAAATTACCCTAATTGAATGTTCTTAAAATTTTAAGACCTTTACTTGTTTCTAAAAATTTATCTTCCTTATCCAAGAATTTTGCATCTCTTTAGTATGTTATTTCTAATTTCTTTCTTATTAGGTTTTCCCTCTTTATTTGTTCTCTTAATGTTAGAAACATTTTCTATGCATATACATAAGGTGAAGAATTTCTAAGGATTATATTTTCTTAGATATTTAAAATATTGTCTAATAAATTTTATTTCCTTAATTAAATTTTTATGTACTTTTATCAATAAAAGAAACGAAATTAGGGATGTTACAATATGTGCCACAATCACAATTACTGTACATATGCATGTGTGTCGTCATTTTTGAAATTCACCTTCAATTTAGCTTATATCCACTGGCCATTCACATAGCTGTTCTAATTATGCTGCCGGCCTATTCATATAACTATCATAAGTATGCCCTTCTCTAAGTTCTATAAATGCACACATTAGTATATTTACTTTCATATTAAAAGTTCGGGTGAGTGTAATTATGGAGAGAATTGCATTCCGTCAGTTTCAAAATATTTGTATCTTTTGTGGTTCCTATCCTGGAAAAGATCGAGAGTATGTGAAACCTGCAGAAAATTTGGGTATAGTGTTGGCCAGGAGAAAAATTCATTTAGTCTATGGTGGAGGTAACCGTAGATTAATGGGGTGTGTGTCTACAGTTGCACATATAGGAGGATGTCAAGTTCTGGGTATCATTTCCACAGTTCTAGCTACATCCAACATCATAGGAAAGACAATTAGGGAAGAATTTAGAGTAACTTCCATGCATGAGCGCATCGCTAAAATGATAAGCAATGCTGATGCCTTCATTGCCTTACCAGAGGGTTTTGGTACTTTAGAATAGATTTTCCAAATAGTCTCCTAGGCACAACTGAATAAGCATCATAAACCAATAGGTTTGTTAAATGTTAATCATTTCTTTGATGGCCTGTTGTCTTTTTTTGATCAAGCTGTGGAACAAAGGTTTATCTCACACCCAGCACGATAAATTCTCATCTCGAATTCAAATGTTGAAGAGTTGATTGATGCTTTACAAGTATTTTTCATGTACCTGATCCAACTATGGCTCAAATAGATTGGATGGCAGACAACCGTAGGAAGCGCAAATTGGATTTGGATCTTCATCTTTAAATGTAGTAGAACGTAGCCAATGCTGTACCACTTTTACTTTCTTAGGGTCTACTTAGATACCATCCTTGCCAACTATACTCCCTTAAAGTTTGTAAAATTATCCTCAAACATTGCTTATGATCCTCTAAACTCTTAGAACATATTAATGTATTGTTAATAAATATATTTACAATTTGATCTAAGAATGACTTAAGTACTATATTTAAAAAGTCCATAAATGCAGTTGGGGCATTTGTCAAACTAAATGACATCACTAAGAACTCATAGTGCTCATACCGAGTCCTGAAAGCAGTTTTCAGAATATCCTCTTCTCTTATCCTTAATTGATGATATCCAAATCTCAAATCAATTCCTTTTTTTTTAAATATTGAGCATGCTATAGTTGGTCAAACAAATCATCTATATGAGGTAATGGGCATTTATTACTCACTATCACTTTATTCAATTATTTATAATCTATGCATAAACGCAGTGATCCATCCTTCTTTTTCACAAATAGGACTAGAGCACCTCAAGGAGAGTACTAGGAAGTATAAATCCCTTGTCTAACAAGTTTTGTAACTACTTTTTTTAGTTCCTTAAGTTTAGTCGATATCATTCTATATAGGGATATATATACTAGTTGGGTTCTAGGAAGTACATCAATATCAAATTATATTTCTCGTTTTGGGGGTAATTCAGATAATTCTTCTGGGAACACATTAGGAAATTCCCTAACCACTAGAACTTAATTTATATTGGTATACTTTATATCAACATTTCTCATCACTGTCAAATATCCTTCGCACCTTTTTGAAATAACTTAAAGGCTACTAAAGCTGAAATTAAATTACTGGGTACCTCACTATGGTCTCCTTGTATATATTAAAAAAGAGGCTCTTTAAGAATATTGAATTTAATCACCTTAATATGACATTCCAAAATGACATGACATGATGCTAACCAATCGATTTTCAGTATGACATCAAAGTCTACCCTATCTAGGCAACATGGTACAATGGATATCACATTCAGAAATGGTCATATTAGACATATGTTTCAATTCTTTAAATTCTCTACCATGCCTATCTCTTTCACTTTCAAGTAGAAATTGACTCAGATACTTTTTAAAATGCCACAATATTCGATCAATCTAATACTAAGAAATTTAGCAAACTTGGAATAGAAAGAAAATTGAAACCCTATAAAATCCCTTAGCAGCACCTGAAGTATAAATATAACCGGCTCATATCCATACTAAAGGTTTTACTAATGAATCCTTTGCTCTAATAGCCAAAGGGAAACCTAATGCTCTGATACCAATTTGTAACGCTCCCAATTAATGGGCACGTGAAACAAATATTTTTTTCTACAATCAGATATTTACCATAACATGCATAACATTATTCTTTGTCATGAAAATAGATACATATATGTAATATCCCCTAATTTTTAAATAATAATGTTTTACGATAAAAAAAATACATTTTTATTTTAAAAGATTATGTTTTGCTAAAAGAAAATATATTTTTAATTAAAATGATTTTTTTTTACTTAAAATAATTATATTTGCCTCTAATAAATTTTTGTTTTATTTTTAGAAATATTCTTTCTTTTATTATAGATAAAGATATTTATTTTGTGGTTTGGTTTATTAAAATTTTATCAAGAAAAGTCATGATTTAAGAGTTCAACTAAAATTTTATAAGAATGTAAATTTTTAAAAACAATTAGGATATTTTAGGATGAAAAATAGTATATTTATGTATATAATGAAAATAATAATAATAAATTTAAATATTTAATTATTAAATAATAAAAAAAAAGAAAGAAAAAGGGGGAGGGGGAGACAGATGCAGGAAGAGAAATGCAAAGATTTTCATAATCGATGAATAGTATGAATAGTAATCGTTATTTTTCTCTCTAGATTTGGAATGCCTATTGGCTTTCGATCTCTAAACTAAAGGTACCATTGGATTTAGAACGAAGAATACTACGATTTTGACTAAATTTTTTTTCAAATAAACTGCAGAATCGCTGCAGATCGGAAGTAGAAAATCTTAAAAAAAGGTAAATTTTGAAACTTTTACTTAAAGACCTTGAAATTCTAACATCGTAGTATGTAGTGAACAGTAAATTCGATGGGTATGAATAGTGATTTCTGATGGTGAATAGTATTTTTCAACTATAAATAGTACCCATCAGTTGACTAGTGTTGACCAAGCTCCTGGAGGACAAATTGCGCAATTTCAGAGTCATTTCCTAGGTTGTTGGACCCTTCGAACTCATTTTTGAGGTATATTTAGTCAAATGTGGATTGAAAAAGTGTATTTTAGGTTGTCCAACCTGGAGCCTTACATTGTGAGTAGATGATTCTTTCTATGACTTGCCCTATACTCTTCTTAAACTTTAATTGTGTAATTGATTATGTTTATAAGTTATTTATATTTTTATATGTTTCTAAAATGGATTAAATAATCTGAATTGTTTACAATCTGAAATATAGTTCAAGAAAAGTATGGTTTTGAAAATAGATTTTTGAACTCATTGTATATATGATATTAAATGTATTTCTCATCATATGGTAAAGTGAATATTTATGCACGTGGCATTGATTTATAAAGTTGTATGATTGCCTCAAAAAAGGCATGTATATGTGATAAAACCTGATTGGAAAATTTATGACAGATGAGCTATATTGAAACTGAACTTTTGTATTATACTAAAAGTTCTGTTTTGAATGATATGGAATATGTGCATACAATAATTTTTGTAGAGGAATCCTATTAGAAACACTGTTTGCTAACAGTAGATGATGTTAGCCCTGGTGCACCTTGATACCTCAGCTAGTAGGGGTATTGCTAGCCTTGTGTGAGGGCCAACATACGGGATATGATATATGACGGAAAGCGGGATGCCTCCTATCTAGGTGAGATGCCAATTATATGATATATGATTTGCCTTCCCTTGCTTTATGCTTGGGAAATTGGCCATATTAGAGTCGCTTCTCATGTCCTCTTGAATGGTGGTAGGGCAAACCTTGGCTAATATATTAAGTATAGCCAAATCCTACACCAACAAAGTACGGAAGGGATTGAACTTTGATATGGTGGTTCTGATATGTGATCTTCTTAATATTTTTATAAGAAATATTTTTGATGCATATCAATGTTTGATTAACGATCACATTGTATCATATATGGTTACAGATATCTGAATGTGATTTGAACTGAGAATATTTGAAATGCGGGTCCCATATGGATGAACTTTCGAACTGTATTTCTTTTATAACAAATTTTAAAATATAAGTACATCCATATATTGACCTAAGAGGTCATAGAAGGTATTATCAGCTCACTGAGTTGTCAAACTCACTACACGATATTTCTACATTTTCTTTTAGATGAAAACATAGAGTTTGGTCTTTCCTCTTCAGATAGTTGACCTGCTAGACGACATGATCTCTGGGTGAGCCTACTTTATTTCCAAGGCTCGTATATTTTGATTTATATTGTACTTGTACTCTAGAGTATGCTCTGAACGCCATAGGCAGGATCCCTGCTTCTGCTGTTACTCTGATGTTTATAGATTTGGTTTATATATTGTATATACATAGGAATGCCTATCTGTAAAAGAGTGTATTATACATGTTATGGAAAATATATGTTCGTAAAGTATGTGTTTCACGTGCTCTTAAAATTAGGGGCGTGACAATATAAGTTCTCTCATGTATACACATTATACAAACCAAGTTATAAATGTTAAACTAACAACATAAGTAGGGATTCTGCCTATGGCGTTCAGAGCATACTCTAAAATACAAACACAATATAATTTAAAAACTGTGAACCTTGGAAGCAACGTAGACTCACCCAGAGAATATGTCTTTAACTAATCACCTATCTACAGGATCAGACTCTGTATTCTTATATAAAAAATGTGAAAATATTGTGTAGTGAGTTTAACAACTTAGTGTGCAGATAATACCTCTTATGACAGCATATGGATGTACTCATGTTTTAAAATTTGTCATATAAAAAATACAATTCAGAAGTACATTCATATGGGACCCGTATTTCAAATATTCTCAAATCAAAGGATATTCAGATATCCAAAACCATATTCAACACGGTATGATCGTTAAAGAAATGTTGTTATACATTAAAATATTTCACATGAAAATATTAGAAGAATTCCATATCAAAACCATCAAATATTCCCAAGCACACAGCAAGGGATGATGTTATGTTCAGCTGTATAAGCTACAGTAAAATATTAATCTTTTGAGATAAAGTCATAACTTTTGTTGATAAATAATTAACATACTATATATGCATTGAAAATCCACTCTTTTTACATAATGCTCAAGCATGTTATAGTTTTCAATACAAATCCACTCATTTACTATATGCATAGTGACTGATCAACTATAGTCACAATAAGTGATAAGGGAATATGAGTTCATCACACATCTGCCTACCAACATTACCACTATCACCCAGTTAGAACAACCCTTCCTTGGCTCACTCAAACTAATAGGACGTCCCCTACTCAGTACCATCACAAGCCATATAACCTATCAATATTCATCCATACATATATATATATATATATATATATATATATATATATATATATATATATATATATATATATATATAAATCAATATTTATCAAATGCATTGTATAATTATCAAGCAACTCTCCATAAGCTTTACACTTACCACTAAATAATAATAAGCAACTTTATAGCTTTACAAGTTGATAAAGTAGAAATTTGAGTACTTAATGGCTATATTTTATCTTCTAATTTAAATTAAACTTGTGATTATTCCCCTGTTTTTGGTTATACTTTGTTTTGGATACTGCATTGGTTTGTTTTATGGTTGTAGGTGAGGAAAAGAGGTCAAGAAGTAAGGGAAAACACTTATGAGAGGAGCCATATGGACTTGGAACATGCTGAGGAGGAAGCAAGGCAACCCTAAAGAAATTGGCAAATTTTGAGACTGACAGCTTGAAGCATGGCCAGGCCGTGCTCTATCCGAAAGATGCAGAAAATTCCCAGAATCCAGCCCGAACAATGGCCAGGCCGTGTCATGAAGCACGATTGTGCTTCGTGTCCGTACAGCACGTGATTTTTAAGGTTTTGAGCAGCCAAGTTGATAGGGATGCAGGGGGAAAACGCAGAGGGACACATTCAGACCTTGAGAGACATCTTAGACTCAGTTTTTAGGCTTAGAAAACACTCGTAGATTAGGTTTCTACTTGAATCATTGTTGATTTTATGTTTTAGAGTAGGATTTACGGCATTTGAAGGTTGTATTTCATCTTTACTTTTCTACAAACCAGGTTACATCTTTCTACTTTAATTCTCTACTTCTACTTCTACTCCTTCTCTTTAGATTGTATTGAACTTGAATGAATTATTTAATGGATATGAATTTAGTTTCTGTTTCTATGAAGTGTGAGTGGATATTTATCTAGGGTTTCGATAAACCCACTTGTGATATGATGATACTATGTTTTTGAGTTGAATGTTGGAACCCTAATTGTGATCACTTCTGGATTAATTAGGATTAACTATTATATGCATGAATAAGAGTTGGTAGAATGCCTGATCACCAATCTATCACGTCTTAGGTATTTAATTGATGAACCGAAAGGTGAAAATTAAAACTCGAACCTAATAGTTAATTAGGGATATCTTAATCACGAAAGTAGTTTACGATTCTCTAGGAATGAATCAATTAGTGGGCAAGAGAAAACCAATTAATTGACTTCCATGGTTGGCATAGAGCTCAATGGACCTAGGTTGAACTAAGAACCACGAAAGTAGGCAATTGGATCAACCTAGGTACGATTAGTAATGCTTAAAAGATGTTGCTAATTAATTAAGGCTAAACCATCCCCAATTACCTAGATAATTGTAATTAGAGGTACAAGTTGAATGTTGAATATCATAAGTGTGGTGAACCCTAACCTTAGGTTTTTGTTAATTAAATTCTTAATTTTCTTAATTGTGACAAACTCTTCATTGAATTACATCGATTTAGATAGCATATTTTATATCATTCTAGTAATTGACATTGTTCTTTGTGACATACGATCTGTACTTGCCGGATTAGCTACAGCTACGCCGTGCGCTTGCAGTTAATTATAAAATAGACACAACACAAGTCAATGCCTCATGCACATAATATTCACTTTATCAAATAATGATAAATACATTTAAAATCACATATTCAATGAGTTTCAAAATTTATTTGCAAAATCTATACTCTTCTTGAACTACGTACCAGTTCTTAAGAAAAATATATATTTTAACACATTTCAAAAATTTATGATAGTATAAATAATTTGTAAACAGAACTAATTATACATTTTAAGTACAAAAACCATAATCTTCTTGAACTATATGCCAATTCGTAAGCAAAACAGATATTTTAACATATTTCATAAACTTATGATAGCATAACTAATTTGTAAACATAACCAATTATATATTTTAAGTTCAAGAAGAGCATAGAGTAAGTCATAGAAAGAATTATCTACTCACAATGTCAGAGTTCTAGGTTGGACAACCCCAAATATATTTTTTCAAGCCAAATATGATCAAATAGATCTCAAAAATGAATCCGGAGGGTCCAAAAACCTAGGAAATGACTCCGAAATCGCAAAATTTGGCTTTTAGGAGCTTAGTCAACATCAGTCAACTGATGAAGACTATTTACAATCGAAATCACTATTCACCGTAAGAATTACTATTCATGCCGGCGGATTTACTGTTCATGACGCATAAAAAGTTGTTAGATGGCTGAAAAATTTCATATTATATTAGATTTCCAATTTAAAGTCTCTAAATAGGAGTTTTAAAGTTTACCTTTTTCTAAGATTTTCTACTTCTGATCTGCGACAATTCTTCAATCGATTTAAAAAATTGTTCGGCCAATATTGTAGTACTCTTCATCCTGAATTTAGTGGTACCCTTAGTTTTGAGATTGGATGCTTAAAAGTACTTCAGATATAGAGAGAGAAAGTTACTATACACTATTCATTTGTCTCAAAAATCTTTCCATCTCTTTTTTTTAATAAATGATGGAGGAGCAATTAGCAATTTGCAATTTGCTAATTGTTAGAGGAAGGCCTTACAAATTTCATTATTTACATTTTAACTCCTAAACTTTTAGAAAATTACAATTTAACCCCAAAATATTAACAAGTTTTCATTTTCATTCTTGAAACATCTTAATTACATCCTTACTCCTTTATTTCTTTTATTAATCCATATATAAATGAGAATTACTCATTTTTTTAGGGATGTTACACTTTGAGTATGGGTAGGTAACCGCAGACATATTTATACTCACAGTACTATTGTGGAATTTTATAGTGTGTTATCCTTTTCTTCCTTTTGAATCTTATCCCTAGGTATACGATTTATAAATATTGATGCGTATGTCCTAAATAATGCCTATTGAGTGTAGACTACCAGTTCAGCTTTTGAACTCGTTTTGATGAACAATGATAAAGAGAACCCTCTCGAGTGCAAAGAGAAAGAATTAGCTGAAAATAAGAAGTTTCCATCCGAACACAAAGGTAATGGCTTGTTTGGATGTCAAGAAGGTTTGAATTGGTTGTTTGATTTCCTTATGTGAAACAATATGACGAATGGATAATACAATATTAATAGTAGATTATGATGTGATCGATGTTATTAACTCTAAGATAACGGTTTGTAATAAAGTGAGTGTTTTGGAGATAGATGTAAATTTCTTTTTAGGTGGATGCGCTGTAACCTGTGTATATTAATGGATTTGGCAAACTATGGGGTGGATTGAATTTGAGAGCAGAAAATCTATGAAGATAATTTTTTCAATGATAGATTTTGTTGATATAAAGGATTTAAAGACAGTTTGATTTTCAATAATATTATGTACAAGCATTATGAGAAAGGAAGGCTTGCCCATGGAAATTTAAAATTTGAGGTATGCAAAATGGGTAATTCATGTGAAAGACTCTTGGATAGATATAAGCTTTTCATGATTGATTGTTAAGACATTGCATAAGCATATTAAAGAATAAAGTCAAAATTGGTTGACCTTGTTTAAGTGTTTTGAAGTGTGTTCTAACTGATACAGTATGAAGATGTCATTAATAGTATAAAAAGTTAGTAAAAGAGTTGGGTAATGAACAATTAGTGAAAGCATATACCCAGTAATTTAATTTTAGCTTTAGCAGCCCATAAGTTATTACAAAAAGGATGCCACTGATATTTGATAGTAGTGAGAGATGTTGATATAAAGTATACCAATGTAGACTAGGTTCCAGTGATTAGAGAATTTCTTGATGTGTTCTCAAAAGAATTGCTTGGATTATTCTGAAATGAGAAATGAAATTTGATATTGATTTATTTCTTAGAACCCAACTAGTATATAGAATGATATTGACTGAACTTAAAAAAAAATTGATTTGAGATCTGAATATCATTAATTAAGGATAAGAAAAGAGGATATTTTGAAAACATATTTTAGGACTCGGTATGAGCACTATGAGTTTTTAGTGATGTCATTTGATTTGACAAATGTCCTAACTGCATTTATGGACTTGATGAATAGTAATTAAGCCATTCTTCGATCAATTTATTTTTACATTTATTAATGATATACTAATATGTTTCGAGAGTTCAAAGGATCATAAGCAACATTTACGAATAGTTTTACAAACTTAAAGGGAACATAAGCTATATGCTAAGAATTCAAGATGTGAATTTTGACTTACTTGTGTTACTTTCTTAAGGCATGTGGTTAACAATGATAGTATTTAAGTAGATCCTAAGAAAGTATAAGCGGTACAATAATGGCCATGTCCAATAACAGCTATAGATGAAGATCCAAATCTAATTTTGTTCTTCCTGCGGTTGTCTGCCATCCAATCTATTTGAACTGTAGTTGGATCAGGTACATGAACAAATGCTTGTAAAGCATCAATTAACTCATTAGCATTAGAAGCTGAGATAAGAATTTGTTGTGTTGAGTGTAAGATAAACATTTATTCCACAGCTTGATCAAAAAAAGATAACAAACCATCACAGAAGTGATTAACATTTAACAAATCTATCGATTTGTGATGCATATTCAGTTGTGCTGAAAAGAATATTTGAAAAATCTCCTCTAAAGTACCAAAATCACCTGGTAAGGCAATGAAGGCATCAGTATTACTCATCAATCTAGCCATGCGCTCATGCATGGAACTACCCTAAATTCTTTCCCAATTGTCTTCCCTATGATGTTTGATGTAGATAGAGCTGTAGGAATAATACTTAAAACTTGACATCCTCCTATATGTGCAGCTATAGATACATACTCCATTAACCTACAGTTACCTCTTCCATAGATTGAATGAATTTTTCTCCTGGCCAGCACCATACCCAGATTTTGTGCTATTTTAACATACTATCTATCTTTTATAGGACTAGAACTACAAAAGACACAAATATTTTAAAACTGACGGAATGTAGTTCCCTCTATAACTGCACTTACCTTAACTTTGAGTATAAAGATAAAGATACTAATGTATGTATTTATAGAACTTAGAGAAAGACATACTTATAATAGCTATACAAATTAGTCGGGCAATATTAGAATAGCTATATGAGTGATTGGTGTATATTAGCTAAATTGAAAGTGAATTTCAAAAATGACCCTACGTATGCATATGTACAGTAGTTGTGACTGTGATCCATATTAAGTATATAAAGAGAATAAGATTAAGGTATCACTAGAAATTTTCTTTTCCTTGTTGTCCTTGATGAAGCATTGATGTGTTGCTTCTTGTAGGAAATGTTGTAAGTAATAGGCGTCATGGAAAAAAAGAGAGTAAAAATGCAAACCAATTAAATGTTGAAGAGGGACAATTAAATAATTTATCTTGTGTTCCCAATGTTCTTGTCAGTCAACTATTGATATTATTAAGTAGACTAGCTATTTTGGAAATTTTTAATTTGGATTAATTAATTTTATAGTTGATTGATTACATCTATTTTGAAGTCACCAATTGTATCCTATCAGTTAACTATGTGTTCTTTGTTTTTCACAGAATTTTATAAGATCAGAAATAATTCTTTTCCATGTGCTATTCTGCCACCGAATAACAGTAGTTTTAAATTAGATTTTAGCACATATATTCAAAACTTGCGGCCACTGATTTTTACCAAAATAATAGCTAAGTTATGTTTATAGTTTTTCAAGAATTACGGCCACCAATTTTAATTTTCTTTCAATGCTTTGTCCAAACTTTTGACTTCCTATTTTGGTACCATGCTCTATTATGTATTTCACTTTTTCTACTGCACCGTCCCTTATTAATGTTTGGAATTAAATGCAAGGTTCTTTTCCCTCATTATAAAGAAAGTTAATTTCTTTTCTTTGAAACTCAATTATTATGGTGTCCAAGTGGTTTGTAGGTTAAAGTATTGGAGAATATTTTGAGAACCTTGTCCGAAAAAAAATGTAAAGGAATCAAGGTATTTGTGTTAAGGATTTATACCATGCTAAGTTGAGTCTAGTATTTAGGATGTGAATTATGTTGAGATTGGAAATTCACGTGTGAATAATGGTTGAGAAAGGAGATTTCAGAAGAAACCATAGATTATGAAGATGGATAACCTCAAGGCAATAAGGATATACTAAGATATGAAATAATTGTATTAGCATCATGGTAAAAAGAAGATACAAGTAAAATATTTTTCGTTGTTTGGTATGTCAGCAAGTAAAAAATTGAATATATTGTTTCGGAAGAGCTATTCAGGAACCTTTAGGATCTTAGTTAGATTATATTATAGTTGATAGTAAATCTGAATGATGTGTTTATGCATTAGAAGTTATGCTTAAGGCATCTTTATATAATTTTGGTGAAAGTTGGGAGAAATTATTTGTCCTTAGTTGAACTTGCTCATATCAGTAGTTATCAGGCCAATATACAAATGTCACAATTTGAGATTTTACATGAAACATTATAGGTTTCCTAATAGGTGAGTGAGTTAAGTAAAGTTAAACTTTTGGAATCTAATTTGAAATAATATATAATAGATAGAATATCACTAACCTAAATTGATTATGCTAGTTTGGAGAGCATCCTTCAAGCATATGTCTTCGAGTTTGGTGGGAGATCTATTAGCAGAATTCGCCTATAATAAAGTGATATTGGATGACTTAAAGCCTTACGTAAGAGGTGTTACAAACTTTCTGTTAAATAACTCAGTGGAGTCAGACTTATTGTAAGATGTTGTTGATAAAGTAAAATTGATTAGAAAAAGAATACAAGAAACTCAATATAGGCCAAAAGTCTATAAGGATAAGGAATGTTGAGCACTAAAAATTATCAATAGGTGACCAAATATTCTTGAATGATTCACCCATGAAAGAGGTAATGAGGTTCGGAAAGAAGAAAAAAGTTAAGCTCTAGTATATAGGCTCTTTTGAAATCTTAAACAAAGTAGGCATAGTATTGCATTGCCTAGCCTTGCCATCAGGATTAAGTAATGTGGATATAGTCTTTCTTGCATCAATGTTAAAGAAGTACCTATCAAATTCTTCTCATGTTATCTAATTCTAAGAAATTCAATTGGACAAGAATTTAACTTAATAATGAAGAAAAACCAATGTTTATTATTGATCAACAAATAAAGAACTTATGGCTGAAAGAAATCCTTATGGTTAAGATTATATGGAAAAATCACTCAAGTAACGAGAATCCTTAGAAAGTAAAGATGATATACAGAAGAGATATCCCCAATTGTTTGAGTAATGAGATTAATAATAGTAATTTATGCCTTAACTTCATTCCCTACTTGTGATAGGATGGTTTGAAATTCAAGGACCAAATTTCTTAAGGGGGAAAGAATGTAACACCCCTAAGATTTATTAATTTTCATTTATGTATGGATTATTAAAAAAATAAAGGAGTAGGGATGTAATTAAAATGTTTTAAGGATGAAAATGAAAACTTATTAATATTTTTGGGGTCAAATTGTAATTTCTTAAAAGTTTAGGGGTCAAAATGTAAATAAAAAAATTTGTAAGGACCTCCCTAAAAAATTGAATATTTGTAGAATGGTCCCTCCATTAATATTAAAAAAAGAAAGAAAAAAAGAAAAATTTCAATAAACGAGGCGAGTGAATAGTGTGAATAGTATTTTTCTCTCCTCCATATTCTTTCTCTAGATCTGGAGTGACTATAGGCCTTCGATCTCAAAACTGAGGGTACCACTAGTTTCAAGACGGAGAGTACTATCATTTTGGCTGAAAAACTTTTGAAATCAGTTGCAGAATCGCCGTAGATCGAAAGTAAAAAAATTTCGAAAAAGGTAAACTCTGAAACTCTTATTTAGAGATCTTAAATTGAAAATTTGACACCGAAGATGGATTCAGGAGATAGATAAACCTTAGGATATGAAATTTTTTGGTTATCTGACAACTTTTTGTGTGTCGTGAACAGTAAATCCGATCGGTATGAATAGTGATTATAACGGTGAATAGTACCCATCAGTTGATCAGTGTTGGCCAAGCTCCTAGAGGCCAAATTTCGTAATTCTAAAGTCATTTCCTAGGTTTTTGGACCCTCCGAACTTGTTTTGGAGGTCTATTTGATCAAATTTGAATTGGAAAAATATGTTTTGGGGTTGTCCAACTTGAAGCCCTTATCCGATGAGTAGATAATTCTTTCTATGACTTACCTTGTGTTCTTTTTAAACCTTAAATGTATAATTGACTATGTTTACAAGTTATTTATACTTTTATGTCTCTGAAATGGATTAAATTACCTAAATTTTTAACAATCTGGTATAGTTTTGAAAATGAATTTTTGAACTCATTGAATATGTGATTTTAAATATATTTCTCATTATATGGTAAATGAAATATATTGTGAATGTTGCATTGATATGTAAAGTTATAAGATTGCCTTGGAAAATGGCATGTATATATGATTACCCTCATTGAGAAATTTCTGACAAAGAAATTTTATTGAGACTGAAAATTCTGAATTATATTGAAATCTCTGTTTTGAATGATATGACATATGTGCAAATATGATTTCTATGGAGGAATCCTATTGAAAACACTGTTTACTAACAACAGGTGATGTTAGCCTTAGTGCACCTTGATACCTCAGCTAGTAAAGATGGTGCTAGCTTCGTGTGACGGCCAACACATAGGATATGATATATAAAGGAGAGTGAGATGCCTCATATCTGGGCGAGATGTCGACTATATGATATGTGATTTGTCTTCCCTTACTGTGTGCTTGGAAAATTACTCATATTAGATTCCCTTCGCGTGTCCTCTTGAATGGTGGAAGGACAAACCTTATTTGGGATACTGAGTTTAGGCAAATCTTACACCACTAAAGTATAGAAGGGTTTGAACTTTGATATGGTGGTTTTGATATGAGATCCTCCTAATATTTTCATGAGAAATATTTTGATACATAACAATATTGGATTAATGATCATACCGTATTGCATATGATTTTGGATATTTGAATGTGATATGAACTGAGAATATTTAAAATGTGGGTCTCATATAAATGTACTTTTGAATTATATTATTTATGTGATAAATTTTAAAATATGAGTATATCCATATGTTAACCTAAGAGGTCATAAGAGATATTATTTACTCACTTAGTTGTCAAATTCACTACACGATATCTATATTGTTTTTTTCAGATAAGAATACAGACACTACAAGAAACCGTATTTTGAGTGGCGACATCTAAAAACACCTTTTAGTGACGACTTAGAAGGTTGTTACTGAAAACTAGACCTTCAGTGGTGACCTTTTAAATTGTCACTGAAAATCATATTTTTGGTGGCAACTTGGCTGAGTCCTAACGAAAAGTGTGGACTTCGAATTTGTGAATAAACGTTCGGCGGCATCACAAAAAGTTAAAAAAAATTGAAAGTTACACCAAAAATCAGATAAAAAATTCCACTTTGAGTGGTGACTTGTAGAGTCACCGCTGAAATTGTAGACTTTAAATTCATAAATAAGCTTTCGGTGGCACCACAGAAAGTTAACAAAAAATTGAAAGTTAAAAAAGAATCAGAGGCCCAAAATATTCTCACTGTCTCCGGCAAAACAAACCCGCACCTCCTCTCTCTTCTCCACTGAAATCTCTCTTTCGTAGTCTTCTCCCTCAATCTCTCTCTGTCATCTCTCTCCCTTAGTTTGCCAATCAATTCTCTCGCTCGATGCCCCTATTTTTTCTTTCTTGGCTTTGATTTCTCTCTCTTCTTTGTTTGGTTCTCTCAATCTCTTGTAGCTTCTCTTTGGATTTTACAAAAAAATCTTTGAGAACTCTAGTCTTTTCTCAGTCTTTCTCTAATGCCCTACATATTTATCCAAAAGATGCGAAATCCATACCAGCGTTAGAACGAAGTAAAGACTTAGGGTTCAAAATGCATTTTTGTGGAATATAGAGTTCAAAACGGAGGAGATAAACGGAGTGAACAGCGGGATGCAGAGTCACCACTCTTGGGCTTTTCTCCCTTATCTGCATTTTATTCCCTCCTTGAGTAACACTTAGAGATAAGACGCCGATAGTTTCCATCAGTAAGATTATTTATGTTTTGTTGAAGTTTGTTCTACTTTCTTGCCTTCGTCCATCCCTTTTGCATATATGCAGAGGGATTTTATTATATATTTTGCCTCGGTCCATCTGTTTCTTTCTTGCAGCTTATATTTTGGTGTTCATCTTACTTCTTTAAGGGAACCATTTTATTATATATGCAGAGGGATTAGGCATCTTTGTTGCATAATTAATTTTCTACCTCTTTTTCTTTTCTGTCGTTGTTTTCATTTTACTACTTTATAATGTCAAAAGGGAATTTTCTCTCAAAGTATTACTATAGAAGCATGCCAGATTAAGAAATTTGACTTCACATCCTTCTTTTAATTATTGTTGTTTGAAACGTGGTCAATTTTCTACTAATATATATATTCCTAAGATATATACATGATAGACATCATCTAAGAAAATCATGATGAGTGCCAGTTGAAGGATTCAGAGAAAGAGTGGAATATGCCACTAGCTTTAAACCAGTTCACCACAAGACTAGTAGGAACATTGGTATAAAAATTAACAGAACTCTTGGATTAGAATTGGATTTTACTTTCTAGTTCACCACTAGCTTTATTTTAGTTCATCTAGGCCCATATTTGTTCTTTACATTCTTCACGTAGCAGTCTTTGTTGTTCTCTCAAGTTGAATGCCCAATTGTTCTTTGTTCTTACATGGGACATGTGGTAGTTCAGTTGACTATAGCTTTAGAACTCATAGAATGGGACAAGTTTATTAGGGAAGATGATTGCATCTAAGTTTCAAATTGCTTATTTTTTAAAGATTGACCGTCAAAACAATTTTCAATAGGTGCTGGTTCGGCGTTATTGTCTTCCTAGACCAAATAAGCAATGGGTGTGGTGTTTTGTTCGAGATTTGCATGTGCATCATGGTAATTTTGGCAGCAGGTCTTATGGTATTATATATGTTGTAAATTTGTCTTCTTTATAGTGTTAATAGTAATGATATTATTTTCATATTATACCTTGGATAAAGTTTATTCAGTGTAAAAGGGATTTACCATATGGTGCAAGTAGTATCATACTAGGACTTTCAACATTGACAGAATAAACAGGCAAGAAATCCTCCTTGTAGCCAAACTATAGTTGCGTTATGCTTCCTCTTTGGTCTGACAACATGGGTCCTTCCAAACTCAAATGGCCTCCTAGTGGTTCCACTACCTGAGATATTATAGCAGTAAAGTTCATTTAGATGATTTAGTTGCTAGAAAGCTTCACCCTGCTTATATACTAGCTAAGGCCATCATCCCATTGCTTACGATGAGTTCCTGCAATGAAGAACAACAACGTTAGCAATCTCTATTTACACACAAATATTGAGAGAGTGAATAAGGAATAAATCATTGAACCTGCGCTAGCCACCCTGCTTATATACTAACTGAACCCTTGAGATTTGACAGAAAAAAGGCACTCAAGAAAAGGAGATAGCAACTTAAAGGAACCAAAATATATATTAAAGTCATAAACCTTTCAAGACACTCAAGAAAAGGGTATAGACAGTGATTCATCATGCACTGATGATGTAGTTTGTCATAAGCCATGGTATTTTGTGACAACTAGAAGTAGCTTTACACATTAAAATTTTCTTTTTAGATTAATTTTTTTTAGGGGTTACTATAGTGATGCTAATTTCTCTTACATAATTCTTTATTACTCTTTTTGTATTGTCATTTGTAACAAAATTAAAATATCTATGAGTTGGCAATAAAGAATTGGTCCTTTTTTATGAGCTAGGGGTAGCTTGGCTCTTAAAATTGACCCCAGACAACAGAATTTTTCATTTATAAATATGAAATTTTAACTATTTTTTTAAAATCATTTCCCTTGTTTTGATGACATATGCCAATACTTCCAAAAGTGTAGGTGAAAACTTTAACAATTTTAATTTTATTATATTGCAGTAAATTTCCAAAACTTAATTTTATAATTGTATTGATTATCAACTTTTATTGTCTATCTTTACAGGTATGTGATGATTTGTCAATTGACTTAAATAAAGCAACAATGGCATTATACGGGGGTCTTAACCAAGGATGACAAGCCAACTCTTCTACAAAATTTTTATAGCTAGTGTGAGAAACGTTTATAAAGAATTTTATTGTGTTAGAATTAGTTAATTTCATTTGTAATTGGTTATTTTTTCTTTTTCTCAAATGTAATTAACTATATTATATTAAATATTTGTGATTGAATTTATTGCAGTTAATATAAATTTAAATAATACTTTTCTCTTTATTACAAATTGAAAAAGATAGCTAATTTATTAATTACATCTTTTATTTTTTAATTATTATTTGGATTAATATTTATAAATTTTAATAATAAAGAAACTAATATAAGTAGAAAGGAGTTTACACATTAGATTTATTTGGTTCTGGTTTTTAATTATAAATCAATATTTTATTTAAATGGAAAATGAAAATACAAAAAAATAACCAGAGGATTTAGTGGGGACTAAAAATCGTCACTAAATACCATGATAGAGGTTCAATGGCGATAGAACCAAGTTGCCACTAAAAGGTTTCATAATTTCAATTTTTTTAATTCACGTTTTAGTGGGGACTTTAATAGGTTGCCACTAAAAGTGACAATTTGGTCGCCACTAAATCTCAACTTTCAGTGATGACTTTTTTGGTCGTCATTGAAAGTTTTAGCTTTAGTGACAACTCAGTTGCTATTGGATCTTGACTTTTAGTGATGACCTTAGTGGGTCCTCACTGAATGTTTCAACGAAGCATTTAACCGTGACCACTAAGTGACGACTAAAAGTCGTCACTGAAAACATTCAGTAATGACTTTTTGACCTTCAGTGGCGAATTTAGTCACCACTGAATGTTATTTTTCTTATAGTGAGAGTTTGGTCCTTCGCCTTCAGATAATTAATCAGCTAGACGACATAATCTCTGGGTGAGCTTACTTTGTTTCTAAGGCTCATAGATTTTGATTTATATTATACTTATACTCTAGAGTATACTCTGAACCCCACAAGCAAGATCTTTGTTTTTGTTGTTACTCTAATATTTATAATCTTGGTTTGTATATTGTATTTACATGAGAGAACCTATGTGTATATGTTTTTATTATGAACGCTTGTATTATATCTATTATAGTAAAGGTCTGTCCATAAAGTATGTGTTTCACGTGCCTTTAAAAGTAGGGGCGTGATAATATGACTTTACCCACTATTTTTTAATGACAATAGAAGTTGATTTTCTATTATAAGTGTAATAGCCCTAAAATAAAGGAAAACCCTAAATAAATGAAAAATCTTAAATTAAAGAAAAACTATGAATGTAAATGAGGATTATGATAAATGGAGATAACCACAATTGTAAATGTGTTTATTTATCATATTGTTTGAGGAATTATGAAGGTAATATAAGGACTTTTGTGGACAAAATATAATTTTTTAAAATTTTAAGGGTCAAAATGTAAATAATAAAAATTGCAAAGACATCTTTCAACAATTGAAATTTTGCTAATAGGTTCCTCAGATGATTTTTAGGGAAATCTGAAACAGAAATGCATGAAACTTCTGCACTTTCTCTCACTCCCTTTTTCTCTTTCTAAAAATCCTAAAACTTCTCTCGAGATTTTTAACACTTTTGGATCTCGGATTTTGACACTACCACTATCTACAGATTCAGAACAAAGAGAACTACAAATCTATTTGATTGGTTTAGGGAGTTTTGGCTAGAGATTGGCCGAAAATTGGAGGAGAAACTCTAGGAAGGTGAGTTTTAAAACTCCTACATAGAATTCTCAAATTAAAAATCTAATACCGTAGATAGATTCAGGAGGTGAAAAAAAAACTTAAGATATGAAATTTCTCAGCCATCTGACAACTTTTTGTACGTTGTGAACAAAAAATCAAATGGGCATGAATAGTAATTTGGCGGTGTAAATAGTATTCCCAACCATGAATAATACTCATCAGTTGACTAGTGTTGACAAAACTCTTAGAGGCTAAATTTCACGATTTCAAAGTCATTTCCTAGGTTTTGGACCTTCCGAACTCGTTTTCGAGGTTCATTTGATCATATTTGACTTGAAAAAAGTACATTTTGTGGCTATTCAACTTAGAACATTGGTTTTGTGAGTAGATAATTCTTTCTATGACTTACCCTATGCTCTTCTTGAACTTTAAATATATAAATGATTCTATTTACAAGTTATTAGTGCTATCATAAATCTCTAAAATTTGTTAAAATATCTGCTTTGCTTACTAACTGACATATAATTCAAGAAGAGTATGGTTTTACAAATAGATTTTGAAACTCATTAAATATGTGGTTTTAAATGTATTTATCATCATTTGGCATAGTGAATATTTTATGCACGTGACATTGATATGAATAACTATAAGGTTGTCTTAGAAAAAGGCATGAATATGTGATAACCTTGATTGGGAAGTTTTTGACAAAGGCACTGTACTGAGATTGAAAATTTTGTATTATATTGAAACATCTTTTTTGAACAATACGACATATATGCAAATACTGATTTATATGGAGGAATCCTATTAGAAACATCGTTTGTTAACAGAAGGTGATGTTAGCCCTAGTGCACCTTGATACCTCAGCTAGTAGGGGTGTTGCTAGCCTCGTGTGACGGCCAACACACGAGATATGATATGTGAAGGAGAGTGGGATGCCTTATATCTGGGCGAGATGCCGACTTTCTGATGTGTAATTTACCCACCCTTACTGTGTGCTTAGGAAATACCCCTATTGGAGTCCCTTCGCATGTCCTCTTGTATAGTGGTAGGAAAAACCTCAGTTGCTGTAACAACTTTTTTTTATTTCATTTATTATTATACAATATAGAGTTCACAAACACGTCATTAATCAAAATTGACGTACAACATTTCAAACACATAAATATCTACATTTTATTTATTCTGGTTGACCAATTCTGGAGATACAGGTGCGGGTGGTTGCACCTTCACCAGGATCTGAGCCAACTCATCCACAAACATTTTATTTAGGATTTGCCCATAATAGAGTAACTCGATCCAATGTGCACTAAAAGCCATAGCCATAGAAAAATCTGCATAACTAATTTTCTGAACATGACATGGAAATATAGTGAGATTTAAATTCCAGTAAGTTCAACAATAAATCATCATCAATATAGTTCATCATGTCATGTTCATTTGTATAAACTATAGTAAATATTAGGGATGTTATAGTTGCGATGCTGAGTTTAGGTAAATCTTTGATAAAGGAGAAATTTAAGTACTTAATGGTTATATTTTATCCTTTAATTCATAGTAAACTTGTGATTATTTCTCTGCTTTTGGTTATGCTTTGCTCTGGATACTGTTTTGGTTGGTTTTATGTTTGTAGGTAAGCAAAAAATGCCAAGAAGTGATAGAAAACATGCATGTAAAGAGATTTGGGTACTTGGAACAAGCTGAGGAGGAAGCAAGGAGGCAACATACCAAAAATTGAAAAATTATGAGCTTGGCAGCTCCTAACATGGCTAGGCCGTGCTTTATACAAAGAAGAGGAGAAAGTCCTAGAATCCAGCCTGAAGCACGACCATCCTTTGTGCCTGTACACACGTGATGTTTAGGGTTTTGAGCAGCCAAGATGTTATATATACATGGTGGAAACGCATGGAGAGACATCCAGACACATTCAGACTCACTTTTACTCAGTTTTAGGATTAGGAAACACCATTAGATTAGGTTTAGAGTAGGATTAATGTTTACTTTTATGTTCTTAGGTTAGATTTGAAATTGATTCAGTATTGTATCTCTACTGCATTCTGTAAACCAGGTTTTATCTTTCTATTATGCACTTACTTCTTCTTCTACTCCTTTCTCTTGGTTTGTATTGAACTTTAATGATTTATTTAATGAATATGCTTTTGATTGCTGTTTCTTTTATGCTTGAGTAGATTTGATTTAGGGTTTTGGTAAACCCACTTATGGTATGATGATACTGAACTATTGAATTGATTGTTGGAACCTTAATTGTATTATCTATGGTTAATTAGGATTGACTATTATGCATTGATTATATGAGTTGATGATTGTTTGACCAATGTTTAATCACGTCTTAGGATATTAATTGATGAACTGAAAGGTGAAAATTAATATCAGAACCTAATAATTAATTAGGGATATCTTAATCACGAAAGTAGTTTAAGGTTCTCTAAGAATGAATCAATTAGGGGGCACGAGAAAACCGATTAATTGTATTCTATGGTTGGCATAGAATTTAATGGACTTAGGTTGAACTAAGAACCACGAAAGTAGGCAATTAGATTAACTTAGGTACGATTAGTAATGCTTGAAAGAGGTTGCTAGTTAATTAAGGCTAAACCATCCCAAATTACCTAGATAAATGCAATTAGAGGTACATATTGGTTGTTGAATATCATAAGTGTGGTAAACCCTAACCCTAGGCTTTTATTAATTAGATTACTTATTAGTTTAATTGTGACACACTCTCTCATCGCATTGCATTGATTTAGCTAGCATACTTCGTAAAGTCTAGTAGTTGGCATTGTTCTCTGTGGGATATGATCTGTACTCGCCAAACTAACTACAGTTATGCCGAGCACTTGCGGTTATTTATAAAACAGACACGACAAGTTTTTGGCACCGTTGCCGGGGAACAATAGTCAATATTAGATACTTTGCGAAATAGCTAGACTAGATCACTTTTTTAATTTCTCTGCATAATTTTATCTTGCTAATTTTGGCATCTTTTCTTCCTTTATAGGCGTGTTTCTCTTTTATGCGAAGAGAACGTGAGTTCATCCCTGAATTTGTTCCGAAAATTGAATGCATACTACAAAGGAGAAGAAGAAGAAGACAGCAGCAAGAACATTCTGCTCCAACCATGGCAGAGAGAGATAACTGTTCTCATAAGGATTTCACTGTCCCAGATGCTTATAGCCTGAATCCCAATATTGTGAGGCCAGTTGTTGAGGCCAATAACTTTGAGCTGAATCCTTCTATTTTATAGATGGTTCAGTAGAATCAATTTGGATGGTCACCTATTTTTGCACAAAAAGATGGGGAGTCACTATATGAAACTTGGGAGAGATTTAAAGAGCTCCTCAGAATATGCCCACAACATGGTTTGGAGAAGTGGGTTATAGTTCATATGTTCTACAATGGACTAGTTTATAGCACCCGTATGTCTGTAGATACTATAGCAGGAGGGGCCATTATGAACAAAACACTGGATGAGGCCTATGAATTGATTGAAGATATGGCTCAAAATCACTACTCTTAGTCTAGTGAGAGGCAGCCATCAAGAAAACCAGTAGGTATGTATGAAGTAGATGCGTTTAATCATCTCACTTCTAAGGTTGATGCATTGTTTCAGAAATTAGATAAATTGAGCATCAATGTTGTTGGTTCTTATTCATCTTCATCATGTGAGATTTGTGGAGGTGTTGGTCATGTGGCTAATGAATGCCAGCTTGGAAACTCTACACCTCAGGATTGTGAGCAGGTAATTTTTATGAATAATCAGAAAAACAATCCCTATAGCAACACCTACAACCTATGTTGGAAGAACCACCCAAATCTCTCATACAAGCCTAATGTGAATCAGTCTCAGAATAATTTTAGGCAACCTCCTGGATTTCAGAATTAGAGGCCCTTCAATCCACCTCATCAGCCAAAGTCAAATCTAGAGGCTCTAATAAAGAATTTTATCACTACACAGAGTAAACAAAATGATGAATTTAGAGCCTATAACTACTCAATGAATAAGGCTATAAAAGATTTAGCCTCTAAGGTTGACTCACTTGTTACCCAGTAAGATGCTTGAAACTCAGATTGCACAGCAAGTGAGCCTATCTAATAGGAACTTTGACAGACTTCCAGGTCAGACTGAGAACCCTAGCGAGCACTGTAATGCCATTACCCTGAGAAGTGGTAAACAATTGGCTGAATCAAAGAAAAGAGGAGAGATAAAAGAAGATGAACCTTAGGCTGCATCTGAGAAGAAAAGAGAAGAGGAACTAGAAGAAGAGGAAAAGAAAGAAGAAGAGTCCAAATATGTGGCTCCTGTACCTTACAAGCCACCAATCCCTTTTCCTCAAAGATTGGTTAAGGGTAAGTTAGAGAAGCAGTTTGGGAGGTTTCTGGATGTTTTGAAAAAGTTAAATATCAACATCCCATTCCTAAAAGCCATCTCCCAAATGCCTTCCTATGTGAAGTTTCTGAAGGAAATCCTCCAGATAAGAGGAGAATTGAAGAGCATGCTGTTGTAGCATTGATAGAGGGATCCAGTGCGTTGATTTAGAATAAGCTACTATAAAAGTTTAAGGATCCAGGAAGCTTCTCAATTCTTTGCTCTATTGGTGACATAATGATTGATAAAGCCCTATGTGACCTTGGAGCAAGTGTGAGCCTCATGCCTCTTTCGGTTTGCAAGAAGCTTTATATGGGTGACTTGAAGCCTACCACCCTTTCTCTTCATTTGGCTGATCTATCCATTAAGCATCTGGTAGATATTTTAGAGGATGTTCCTCTTAAGATGGGTAAATTTTATATACCGATTAATTTTGTTATTTTAGAGATGGAGGAAGATGATAGAATCTCCATCATTCTTGGAAGGCCTTTTCCTAGCTATAGTTGGTGCAAATATCAATGCAAAAGATGGAAAGATTTCTTTGAATGTAGGGGATGAAAAAGTATAATTTAATTTGAATGATACTATGAACCCTCCATCTATAAGTGAATCTTGCTGTATGATTGGCTTACCTGAACTAAATATGAATGATAATGCCATGAATTTTTCTCCTTCTGACCCATTTGATTTATGCTCCATGGAGAGTTCTTTTGCTTATGATGAACAGGGAAAAGAAAAGCAAGAAATTGAGGAGGAAATCAAAGCTCTAAAGTTATAACCTAAGCCACCTCCTCTCAACTTGAATGAAGCAAAGAAAGAAAGGATTGAGCCAAAAGGAACTTTGAAGGCCATTGGACAAAGTCTCAAGCACCATTCTAAGAGGAAATGGATAGCAAAGAGAGTTATTCAAACTCTCTTATAGCCTCCTTGAGTGGAAAACATGAAAAAGAGTCGAGCTAATGACTTTAAACAAGTGCTTTATGGGAGGCAACCCACATTTTAATTTTTGAGTTTCTTTTTACTTAGTTTCATTGCTTTTGGTTTAGTTTTAATCTTTAATTTTAATTGATTTCTTAGGTTAGAAGTTTAATGAGTGTTTCCATATGTTTTATAGGTAAATACCCATATGCCCATGGTTGAATTAAAGGATGAAAATCAAAAGCAATCAAAGAGAATAAAAAACTGCAGCGAATTTTAAAGAAAAGTGAATTCCAGCACCAAACATGGCTAGCCCGTGTCATGCACCACACCCGTGCTTCAAGCGCGGGCCAAATTTTGGAGGTTTTGGCCATTCCAGCGCCAAACATGAGCGGGCTGTGTCACCAGACAGGGCCGTGATTTACATCAAGACCTAGCACTCCCTTCCTATGCCAGCAAACACGGGAAAAATCCTGGGAAATTTGGATTCAAGCGTGAATCATGGCCAAGCCGTGTCTCCCACCACAATTGTGCTTCGTGTTCCAGCAAGCCCATCGACCTCATGCCATCCAACATGGGCCACTCTCCAAAATTTTTTGAAGGACCAACCCGAAGCACCGTGCTTCGGGCCCAGCAAGGTAAAAATCCCAAATTTTCTCCCCTCTTTTCATCCCGTGTTCAGCCACTTCTTTCTCGTG
This sequence comes from Gleditsia sinensis, assembly GCA_037074535.1. Taxonomy (NCBI): domain Eukaryota; kingdom Viridiplantae; phylum Streptophyta; class Magnoliopsida; order Fabales; family Fabaceae; genus Gleditsia; species Gleditsia sinensis. Next base: position 31,977,490 of record CM073468.1, read on the forward strand.
TTTTGGTTGCTTCTCCCCATGTTCATTCTGCTCCTTCTTTCCTCTAATTTACCTTCCAAAATCTCTACAAATTCAACCCATTCCCGTGCCCTAATCCCTCTCCCTCTCGGTTTAATCCCCAACCCAGAAATTTTCTCGTAGCCCTCCATCACTCCCTTGCCTCATCATTACCAAAATTCCCATCCCAACATGCTACTCCTTCTCTTTCACTCTAGCCAACCCGAAACACTTCCCCACACACACACCCAAAAAATCCCAACCAACCCGCGCCTATCTCTGCATCCAAACCTGACCCCATCCTCCATTCTCCCCAACCTCTCTCCACCCAATTACCCATACCTGTGCTTCCACTCCCCTGCACCGAAAACTCGTGTTCAACCCACACCCTTTTTCCCTGCACTAGCCTACCCAAAGCCTCTATTCCCATATTCCACTACATTACCTCATGCTACATTGCATTGCTAGTTGCTAGTTGCTAGATGCTCTTTGATGCATCTCATCATACTTCTATCTAGGTAATTTCTAATTTCTTGCCATTTGTTTAAATTTCTGGATTGGACATTCTGAATTGGTATTTGCACTGATTTAAGTTTTTGAATTGGTCTATTCTGCTTTCTGCACTTGAGCATCATCTGATAAATTTGCTGCATTGAACTTTCTAGTTTTCGATTGTCTGCCATTGACCTTAATTGTTACCAAATTTCTACACTTGATAACCAAGTAATGTTGGATAAATTTTTCCTCATTATATAGGTTTTCATGTTGCTTAGTGTTCTGATTTATTTATCTCAGTCTCTGAATTGGAATTCCCTTCCCATTTTTAGATTTGCTGGATGGTTTATCTACATGAGTTTGGTTTATTTGGTTATAGGAAATCCTGCACTTTGGCATCATATTTGTTGAATATTCTGAGTACTGGTTGTCACTCTTTCTGGTTATTGTGTGACTTCCTCATTACACTAAATTGCCTGCCATCAATTCTCTACTCTTAATTTAGCTGAATGCATTCATTTAGGAATATATGTTTTGTATTAGAGGCTTAATTGGCCTAGTTTTGGGATGCATAGATACTGAATTCTGCTCGTTAAAGTTGGGTGCTTACTGTAATTTGCTGCTGGTAAATCATTAGTTGAAATATTGTAGCACTACAATTTTCTTAGACTTTAGTATCTGCTATATTTGATTATTTTGCCTAGCTTTGCACTACATGAGCAACTTTCTTTAAATTGAATTCTGGATTAATCATATTGTTTTGATTTGATTCCAATTACACAAGAGCATTGTTTAGAACATATTGAATATCTGATAGAATTCTACTAGCTTGCATTATTTTGGATTTGAAATTGGCAATTGATCTATCCTCTAATTTCTTTCACATTGCCATCCTAAGTTTAGATTTGGAAATTAAATGCCATACTTATCTGGCTGTAATAGTGTGATAATTGGATTTTGATCATGCTTATCCCACTCCCCTTTTGAACTTAATTGAACCTCCACCAACTCCAGAAGACCAGTAAGCAAGTAAGTTACTTTTCCCTTTACCTGTACTTTCATTATTATTAACATTAAGGACAATGTCTAGTTTAAGCATAGGGGAGTAGACTTTAAGTTTGTGGACTTCACTGGTTGAATTTCTGGTCTTGCATGCATATACTGTATATATTGCATCTCTCTTGTTTCATTGCAAAATCACATAGTTTGCTGTTGTAGAGATAGATTGATGTAATATAGGTTAATTTTAGCTTATGAACATGTGATGCACAATAGGATATGAAATAGGTAGTTTAAATTTTAGTCTCTCTCTTCTAGGATTAAACCTCTAATTTTTTGAAAAATATCTCTCCTATTGTGCTGTGAATTGTATGCCTTTATTGATTTTTAACACTATGAGAGTACGAAGGCTGGAAGAGGTGAAAAATTAGGGAATATAAAACTCAAAATTTTTTCACTCTGAGTACCCCTTCAAGGCACCAGAAAGACCTTAGTATGAGTACCTAGATGCCTTTACCCTAGTGAGATGGAGCATAAAATGTACTCACTGCATATTTCTATGAAAGAAAAAATGATGAATGAAATAGAAAAAAGAAAAAACATGATGAGAAATAAAAGAAATTGAGTGAGAAAAATAGAAATAAAAGTAAGGCAACATAGGGAGATCTAAAGGATGAGGTGGCATACTTGAGTGTCTAAAACAATAAATTTAATGGATACATTCAATGGTAACAATAGAAGCAGATATATAATAGAAGGATTTGGGTTTAGTTTTAGAAGAACAGAGACTATCTGGTAAATGTCTATTCATATATCTATTGTGTGCACACTGATTAAGTGAAAAATTACCTACATTGCACTTTTCTATCCTCTGGAATTTGAATGCATCATCCCCCTTCCCACTAATATGACATGTCATTTGCTTGAGGACAAGCAAAGGTTTAAGCATTGGGGAGTTGATAAAGGGGAAATTTAAGTACTTAATGGTTATATTTTATCCCCTAATTCATAGGAAACTTGTGATTATTTCTTTGCTTTTGGTTATACTCTGCTCTAGAGACTGCTTTGGTTGGTTTTATGTTTGTAGGTGAGCAAAAGAGGCCAAGAAGCGATGGAAAACATGCATGTAAAGAGCTTTGATGACTTGGAACAAGATGAGTAGGAAGCAAGGAGGCAACACACCAGAAATTGAAAAATTCTGAGCTTGGCAGGCCCCAACACGGCAAGGCCGTGCTTGGTGTACCTAAAGCACGACCAGGCCGTGCTTTGTGCAAAGAAGAGGTGAAAGTCCTAGAATCCAACCCAAAGCATGGCTAGGCCGTGTCAAGAAGCACGGCCGTGCTTCGTGTCCGTACACACATGATTTTTAGGGTTCTAAGCAACCAAGATGTTATATATACATGGGGGAAATGTAACATCCCTAATTTCATTTCTTTTATTCAAAAAGGTATAAAAATATTTAATTAAAGAAATAAAATTTATTAGACAATTTTTAGATATCTAAGGAAATATAATCCATAAAAATTCTTCACCTTATGTGTATGCATAGAAATGTTCTAACATTAATGGAATAGGTAAAGAGAGAAAACCAAAGAGGAAAAATTAGAAATAAATATACTAAAGAAAGGTGAAATTTTTGGGAAAGGAAGATAAATTTTTGTGAAGTAAGTAAAGGTGTTAAAATTTCAAGAAGATTGGATTAGGGTAATTTTTCCTAATTTAAGATTTAAAGTTACTAAGTTTACTATCTCCACCCATAAATTGGCCTTTCTCCTATGGACACTTCATATAGAGTTTTTCTACTTCACATGAATTTTTAGCAAGTCAATAGGATAGCCCAAGGAAGAAATAAAATATAGACTTGGACTAGGATATAGAAATTGGACCGATAGCCCAAAAATCATGAAAATGTGACTAAGTCCATTATGAAAGGTAGAATTTTAACCAAAGTAAAGAAAATATGCAAGAATAAGCTCAAACCCAAGAGGAAAAATAAAAATAAAAATAAAATAAAGTGATGAAATAATGGTGTAATCAAGATTAGGTGACATGTCATTAAGACAAAAATTTAGCAAGTGGTGTGATATCCTACATTCATAATTTTAGCAAGTGGTATGATAATACATGGTATTAGGATAAAAAATCTATATCCTACACTCATAATTTTAGCAAGTGGGTAATAATACATAGCATTATGAAAAAACATCCTTATCTTACACAAATAATTTTATCTAAGCAAGGAAGATTCAAGGGTTGGAATTTTGCCACCTAAAAAGGCAAACCTATCATAATTGATTAAGACAAAAGAAAAAGGAAATGAATCCCTAAATCAAAGGGACCTTGTCCCTTATCTTAATAACATATTATCTTAATTTTCAAAATACAAATTTCCTTTCCAGATGCATATCTTGATTAAGGAAGAGGAAGACAAGAACATGAGTTGTTTGTTTTCCAAAAAGAAATTCAACCAAGTGCATCCTAATTGTGATAAGGTAGACCCATGATTATGAAAGGTGAATTATTTGATAGTCTATATAAGCAAAACCCACCCTTATAACATTAGAATTTTCATCCAAGTGAGGGAGAGGAAAAATAGAAGCAAGGTAGAGTGAGGAAAGGAGAGGAAGAAAGGAAAAAAGAGGAAGGAGAAGTCTAGAGGACTAAGTGCTCAATGTAAGTTTAACAATATTTCTTTTTGAAGAAAATATTTGAAACTTGTAATATTTATATGAGATTTTGATCTTATAACTTTGATAATTGGTCATGGATGTTGCTATATCATATTACATATTATGTATGTTTGAATACATAGGCTGGTGTAGATAGTTCTACATAAGTATGACTATAGGTGGAAACATTTTAAGCTTTATTTGTAAAATTTTGAGAAGAATCGGTAAGGAAGTAAAACCAATGATTAACATGAAAAATGTAGATCAATGTCTCATGGATTTTTAGCCACTGAAATCACTCAATTTGGAGTCCATATGAGGTAGATATGGTCTAATTAGTAAGCAGTGGTCAGAAAATAGTTAATCAGGGAAGAATATGTTAGGATAGCTTCTGTGTTTTAATTTTTGGGAACATTCTGCAGGAAATTAAAATAAATGGTTAACATAAGAATTATAGATATATGTATCACGAATTTTAAGCCACTGAAATCACTCAATTTAGTGTCTGTATGAGGCAGATATAGTCTAATTTGTATGCAGTGATCAGAAATTGGTTAATTAGGAAAGAATATTTTAGGATAGCTTCTGTTTTTTAATTTTTGGGAACATTATGTAGGGAATTAAAATAAATGAATAACATAAAAATTATTGCTATATGTCTCACGGATTTTTATCCACTAAAATCACTGAATTTGGAGTCCATATGAGGTAGATATGATCTGATTAGTAAGCAGTAGTCAGAACATGGTCAATCAAGGAAGAATATGTTAGTATAGCTTCTGTGTTTTAATTTATGGGAACATTATGTAGGGAATTAAAATAAATGGTTAACATATGAAGAATAGATATATGTGTCACGGATTTTTAGCCACTAGAATTACTCAATTTGGAGTACGTATGAGGCAGATATGGTTCGATTAGTATGCAGTGATAAGAAATTGGTTAATCAAGGAAGAATATTTTAGGATAGCTTATGTGTTTTAATTTTTGGAAATATTCTGTAGTGAATTAAAATAAATGATTAGCATACAAATTATTGCTACATGTGTCACGGATTTTTTGCCACTAAAATCACTTAATTTGGAATTCTTATGAGGGAGATATGGACAGATTAGTAGGGAGAGGTCAGAACCTACCCGAGAAGAAATAACTTGTACTTTGAGGGAGTCATATCACCTTGATTTCTTAATATTTCGCTAAATTGTTAAACGTAATAGTTTTGGATAATTGTTTTATCTTTAAATTGACACCAACATCATCTACATCAGAATTAAATGGGGGGAGTTATGCTTTGATTAGTAAGAGAAGGTCAGATAGGATGAAAACCTACATCAAGAAAATAAAGAAATAAAATTAATATTTAAAAAAGAAGAATAATCTTATAAATGAAAATAATAAATGACTATTATATGCCATAGCCATTGCCATTGTATGAACTTCTTACCATCTTAAGTGTGAAATTTTGACATGAAAATATTTTATAAAGTGATATTTGAAATAGTTATGTTCATGGCATGATTACCAATGATTTTTGGTAATAATTATATTTTGATGAACATACTTGTTATTGAAAGCATATTTTTGGCTATTATTGTGAAAAGAAAAGAAATGAGCATGGTCACATGGCAATCTGTGTGGTGCACCAGTAGGGGACGCCCTACCAACGATTATGATTATGCTAATGAGAAAAGAAAGAGAAAGTGTGCCATGTCAGACGGAGCGAGAAAAGCCCGTACTGGAGAGTAGAAAATACTCACCCTGACTAGAGTAGCTTGAAATGAGAATAAATTGATAGTCATCATATGATGTTTTAAAAATAATTAATCCTATCATACATGTCATTACTGTACGATTCTCATGTGCATAGATATAGTGCATTCATGTGACCAAAGATATTTACTGTAGTTTATACAGCTGAACATGATGTGATGAAAGAACATGAACAACATCTCTGAATCGTGCTGCAAGTGCTGAAAGAGAAAAAGTTGTTTGCCAAATTGGAGAAGTGTGAATTTTGGATGTCAGAGGTAAAGTTTCTTGGACATGTCATCTCTAATAGAGGGGTAACCGTATATCCTAGCAAGACAGAAGCAGTGATTCAATGGGAGAGACCAAAGACGATTACAAAAGTCAGAAGTTTCCTGGGTTTAGTAGAATACTACAGGAGGTTTATACAAAACTTCTCTCGTATAGCCTTGCCATTGACTAAATTGACTAGGAAGGGAAGTCCTTTCAAATGGACTGATCAATGTGAAGCTAGTTTCGAGGAGCTTAAGACAAGACTGACCACTCCTCCTGTTTTAATAATTCCAAACCCTACAGGACATTTTGAAGTGTATATTGACGCTTCAAAGAAAAGGCTAGGGTGTGTGTTGATGCAAGATACTAGAGTAGTTGCTTACGCCTCTAGGCAACTGAGACCCCACAAAGGAAACTATCCAACCCATGATCTTGAATTGGCGGCAGTGATGTTTGCCTTAGAGATTTGGCGACACTATTTGTATGGGGCAACCTTTAAATTATATTGTGATCATAAGAGTCTTAAATACCTCTTTGATATGAAGGAGTTAAATATGAGGCAACGAAGATGGGTAGAATTCCTCAATGACTACAAGTTTGAGATAAAGTATCATCTAGGAAAGGCAAATGTTATAGCCGATGCCTTGAGTCAAAAATCTCTGCACATGGGTTAGATGATGGTGTATGAGATATAGATGCTAGAGGAGTTTTAAAATTTGAAGTTAGCCACTACTCTTACTCCAAAGAAGCTAATCATCCATGGGTTAAGTATAGAGTGTGACCTTAGAGCCCAAATTAAAGAGGCTCAAGGCCACGACCAATACTTACGGGATCATAATGATCAGAATGAGTTTTCTGTTTCAGAAGATGTAGTATTCATGTACCAAGGAAGGGTTTGTGTTCCTCAAGACCAAGAGTTGAAGACTAAGATCCTACAGGAAGCACATCAGAGTAAATACTCAGTCTATCCTGGATCCACTAAAATGTACCAGGACTTAAAGATGACGTATTGATGGCCAGGGATGAAAAAGGACATTGTTGAGTGTAACATCCCGTAAGAAAATAAAATTTATTAGAAATTTTTTACATATCTAAGGAAATATAATCCTTAAAAATTCTTCACTATACGTCTATGCATAAAAATGTTCTAACATTAATGAAATAGGTAAAGAGAGAAAACCTAAGAGGAAAAATTAGAAATAAATATACTAAAGAAAGTTGAAATTCTTGGGTAAGGAAGATAAATTCTTGTGAAGTAAATAGAGGTATTAAAATTTCAAGAAGATTGGATTAGGGTAATTTTTCCTAATTTAAGAGTTAAAGTTACTAAGTATAGTATCTCCACCCATAAATTGAGCTTTCACCTATGGACACTTCATATAGAGTTTTTCTACTTCACATGAATTTTTAGCAAGCCAATAGGATAGCCCAAGGAAGAAATAAAACATAGACTTGGACTAGGATATAGAAATTGGACTGGTAGCCCAAAAATCATGAAAATGTGACTAAGCCCATTATGAAAGGTAGAATTTTATCCAAAGTAAAGAAAATGGACAAGAATGAGCCCAAACCCAAGAGGAAAAATAAAAACAAAAATAAAATAAAGTGATGAAATAATGGTGTAATCAAGATTAAGTGACATGACATTAAGAAAAAAATGTAGCAAGTGGTGTGATATCCTACATTCATAATTTTAGCAAGTGGTATGATAATACATAGCATTAGGACAAAACATCTATATCCTACACTCATAATTTTAGCAAGTGGGTAATAATACATAGCATTATGACAAAACATCATTATCCTACACAAATAATTTTAGATAAGCAAGGAAGATTTAAGGGTTGGAAATTTTCCACCTAAAAAGGTAAACCTATCATAATTGATTAAGACAAAAGAAAAAGAAATAAATCCCTAAATAAAAGGGACCTTGTCCCTTATCTTAGAAAAATATTATCATAATTTTCAAAATACAAATATCCTTTTACTCTGCATATCTTGACTAAGGAAGAGGAAGACAAGAACATAAGTTGTTTGTTTTCCAAAAATTTAACCAAGTGTATCCTAATTGTGATAAGGTAGACCCATGGTCATGAAAGATGAATTATTTGGTGGTCTATTTAAGCAAAACCCACCCCTATAACATTAGAATTTTCGTCCAAGTGAGGGAAAGGAAAAATAGAAGCAAGGTAGAGTGAGGAAAGAAAAGGAAGAAAGGAAGAAAGAGGAAGGAGAAGTCTAGAGGACTAAGTACTTAAGGTAAGTTTAACAATATTTCTTTTTGAAGAAAACTTTTGAAACTTATAATATTTATATGAGATTTTTATCTTAGAACTTTGATGATTGGTCTTGGATGTTGCTATATCATGTTACATATTATGTATGTTTGAATACTTAGGCTGGTGTAGATAGTTCTACATAGGTATGGCTATGGATGACAAACTTTTAAGCTTATGTTTTTAATATTATGGGAAGAATCAGTTAGGAATTAAAACAAATGGTTAACATAAAAAATGTAGATCTATGTCTCTCGGAGTTTAAGCCATTGGAATCACGCAATTTGGAGTCCATATGAGGTTGATATGGTCCGATTTGTAAGCAGTGGTCAAAAAATGGTTAATCAAGGAAGAATATGTTAGAATAGCTTCTATTTTTTAATTTCTAGGAATTTTCTGTAGGGAATTAAAATAAATGGTTAACATAATAATTATAGATATATGTGTCACGGATTTTTAACCACTAGAATCTTTCAATTTAGAATTCATATGAGGTAGATATGGTCCGATTTGTAAGCAAAGGTCAGAAAATGGTTAATCTGGGAGAAATATGTTAGTATAGCTTCTGTATTTTAATTTCTGGGAACATTCTGTAGGGAATTAAAATGAATTGTTAACATAATAATTATAGTTATATGTGTCATGGATCTTTAGCCACTGGAATAACTTAATTTCGAATTTTTATGAGGGAGATATGAACCGATTCGTAGGCGGAGGTCAGAACCGATCCGAGAAGAAATAACCTGTACATTGAGGGAGTAATATCTTCTTGATATCTTAATATTTCGCTAAACTGTTCAACATAATAGTTTTAGATAAATGTTTTATCTTGAAATTGACACCAAGATCACTTACATCGGAGTTAAATTGAGGGAGTTATTCTCTGATTAGTAAGAGAAGATTAGATGGGATGAAAACCTGCATCAAGAAAATAAAGAAATAAAATTAATATTTAAAAAAGAAGAAGAATCTTATAAATGAAAATAATAAATGACTAGTATATGCCATAGTCATTGCCATTGTATGAAATTCTTACCATCTTAAGTGTGAAATTTTGACATGAATATATTTTATAAAGTGTAATTTGAAATGGTTATGTTCATGGCATGATTACCAATGATTTTTTGTAATAGTTATATTTTGATGAACATACTTGTTATTGAAAGCATATTTTTGGCTATCATTGTGAAAAGAAAAGAAATGAGCACGGTCACATGGCAATCCGTGTGGTGCACCAGTAGGGGACGCCCTACCAACGGTTATAATCATGTTAATGAGAAAAGAAAGAGAAAGTGGACCATGTCGGACGGAGCGAGAAAAGCCGGTACTGGAGAGTAGAAAATAGTCACATTGACCGGAGTAGCTTAAAATGAGAATAAATTGATAGTCATCATATGATGTTTTGAAAATAATTAATCCTGTTATACATGTCATTATTGTACGATTCTCATGTGCATAGATATAGTGCATTTATGTGACCAAAGACATTTACTGTAGTTTATATAGCTGAACATGACGTGATGAGCTATCTTGATGATGATTTATTATTGAACTTACTGGGATTTAATTCTCACTATATTTCCATGTCATGTTCAGAAAATTAGTTATGCAGATTTTTTTCTATGGCTCTAGCTTTTAGTGTACGTTGGATCGAGTTACTTTATGTTGGGTAGATCCCAAAATCAAATAATATGTTTGTGATCGGTTTGGTTTAGATCCCGTTGAAGGTGCAACCACCCACACCTATATCTTCGGAATTAATCAACCAGAATAAATAAGATGTAGTTATTTATGTGTTTGATTTTGTTGTACGTACGTTTTGATTAATGACGTGTATGTGAACTCTATATTGTATAATAAATATTAATAAAAAAAGGTTGTTACATAATTGGTATTAGAGCAGGTCGATCCTAGATGGCCAGTGGGTGGTTGGTTATCTGAATCGATCTTATAGTATCTTGAGTATGTTGTGGTAGTGCTGTGTAGGGGATCAGTGTGTTTAGATAGGTAAGAAATTACTAGTGTTTCCTATCTATATGCCGAGGTGGTGTTATGACTGCTATTAAATATTTTTTTGAAACTAACTATTAGGCTTGATCACCTCAATAGTAGCATAACTTTATTTTTGTCACAGTAGGAAATGGCACGACCAAGGAGGAATCTGGTAAACAATGCGGAGGAAACCCTGCACAACCTTGCCTTGGCAATTTGAGAATTTGATATTGATTTACTCCTTAGAACCCAACTAGTATCTATATCCCTATATAGAATGATATCGATTGAATTAAAAAAAATAGTTACAAGACTTGTTAGACAAGGGATTTAAATGCCCTAGTACTTTTATTTGGAGAGCTCTAGTTCTATCTTTGACAAAGAAAGATGGATTACTATGACTATGCATAGATTATAGACAGTTGAATAAGATGACAATGTAGAATAAAAACCCATTACCTCGTATAGATTACCTATTTGACTAGCTACAAGGTGTTTAATAATTTTTTTTCCAAAAATTGATTTGGGATATGAGTAACATTAATTAAGAATAAGAGAAGAGGATGTACGAATTTTTTTTTTCAGGACTCATTATGGGCATTATGAGTTCTTGGTGATGTCATTTAATTTGACAAATGTCCTAACTGCATTCATAGATTTAATGAATAGTAATTAGGTCATCCCTAGATCAGTTTGTTTTTATTGATGATATACTAGAATATTTCAAAAGTTCAGAGGATCATTCAAAGATAGTTTTACCAACTCTAAGGGAGTATGGTTGGTAAAGATGGTATCCAAGTAGACTCTAAGAAAGTAAAAGTAGTACAACAATGGCTACGTTTTACTACATCTAAAGATGAAGATCCAAATCCAATATGCGCTTTTTGCGGTTATCTGTCATCCATTCTATTTGAGCCATAGTTGGATTAGGTACATGAACATATGCTTGTAAAGCATCAATCAACTCCTCAGCATTTGAAGCTGAGATGAGAATTCGTTGTGCTGAGTGTGAGATGAACCTTTGTTCCACAGCATGATCAAGAAAAGACAACAGACCATCAAAGAAGTGATTAACATTTAACAAACCTATCGATTTGTGATGCATATTCAGTTGTGCCCAAGAAATTATTTGGAAAATCTCTTCTAAAGTACCAAAACCACCTGGTAAGGTAATGAAGGCATGAGCATTGCTCATCATTTTAGCCATGCGTTCATGCATGGAAACTACCCTAAACTCTTCCCCAATTGTCTTTCCTATGATGTTAGATGCAGCTAGAGCTGTAGGAATAATACCTAGAACTTGGCATCCTCCTACATGGGCAGCTGTAGACACACACCCCATTAACCCACGGTTACCTCCACCATAAACTAAATGAATTTTTCTTCTAGCCAGTACCATACCCAGGTTTTATGCAGTTTTCACATACTCTCCATCCTTTCTAGGACTAGAACCACAAAAGATACAAATATTTCAAAATTGATGAAATGCGATTCCCTCCATAGCTGCACACACCTTAACTTGGAGTATGAAAGTAAAGATATTAATGTGTGCATTTATAGAACTCAAAAAATAGCATATTTATGATAGCTATGCGAATAGGCCGGGAATAATTAAAATAGTTATGTGAGTGATTGGTGGATATCAGCTAAATTGAAGGTGAAATTTTCTAATATGACGGCAAGCATGTATATGTATAGTAGTTGTGATAGTTGCTCATATTAGGCGTATAAAGAGAATAAGGTTAAGATATCATCAAGAATTTGTCTTTGTTATCTTTGATGAAACCTTGATATCTTGATTCTTGTAGAGAAGTTGTAGGTGATAGGCGTAATTGAAAAACAAAAGAAAGTGAAAATGTAAACAAGTTAGTTGTTGAAGAAGGACAATCAAATGATTTATTTTGTTTTCCCAATATTTTTGCCAGTCAACTATTGTTATTATTAAGTCGACTAGCTATTTTGAGAAATTTTAATTTGGACTGGTTATTTTACAGTTGATTGATTACATCTATTTTGAAGCAATCAACTGCATCCTACCAGTTAACTACGTATTCTTTGGTTTTCACAAACTTTTATAAGCTCATAAATGTTTCTTTTTCCATGTGATATCTTTCCACCGAATACCAACAGATTTAAAATAGATTCTGGCACATATATTCAAACCTTGTGGCCACCGATTTTTGCCGATAGAATAGTTAAATTTTTATTTTCAGATTTTCAAGAATTACGGCCACCGATTTTAACTCTCTCTAATGTTTTGTCTAAACTTTTGACTTTCTATTTTAGTATCGTTCTTTATTATGCTTTTCATTTGTTCTACTGCATTGTCCTACATCAATATTTGGCATTAAATGCAAGATTTTTTTCCATATTACAAGAAAAGTTAATTAATTAATTAATTAATTATTATTATTATATTTGATACTCAACTATTATGGTGTTTTGACGAATGTAATCAAGAGAATTAGTGGTGTTGAAGTTCTTGAGGAATAAAATATGGGAAGTAGGATTTAAATTAATGTTTGAACTCTTCATTTGGAAATATGGAGAATATTCTAAGAACCATGTCCAAAAATAATGTAAGTGATCAAGATATTTGTGTTAAAAGTTTATATCATGCTAAATTGAGTATAGTATCTAGGATGTGAATTATGTTGGAATTGAGAATTCATGTATGAGTAATTGTTAGGAAAAATCTTCTTGAAATGATTGGGTGAATTAAATTGGATTTACATAAACTAAAAAGAGGTGTTTTTGGATATGATAGAAGAAATAATTGAAATTTTTGACAATGAGTTTAATGGAGTTAATAAGATGGTATAGAATTACTGTTATGAGGTAAGTTGGAATTATTAGACATGTGTCAATGGTACATAAATGTTATAAGAACTTATGAGGTTTGGTGGATTTATTGCTACGTATGTTTAACATATTGATTAAAGGATTTTAGGATAAAAATAGATGATAGATTAAGAACTTATGGATGAAAGAAATCCTTATGGTTAAGTTATATGGCAAAATCACTCAAGTGAATAGATATATTAAAAAGTAAAAATGATATACATAAAAGATATCCCTAATTATTTGGGTAATAAAGTTGGTAACTCAGAATTGTGCTTTAATTTCATTCCCTACATGTGGTAGGATGGATTAAAATTCGGGGACCGAGTTTCTTAAGGGGGGAAGAATGTAACAACCCGTAAGAAAATAAAATTTATTAGACAGTTTTTAGATATCTAAGGAAATATATTCCTTAGAAATTCTTCACCTTACGTGTATGCATAGAAATGTTCTAACATTCATAGAATAGTTAAAGAGAAAAAACTTAAGAGGAAAAATTAGAAATAAATATACTAAAGAAAGGTGAAATTCTTGGGAAAGGAAGATAAATTTTTTTGAGGTAAGTAAACGTATTAAAATTTCAAGAAGATTGAATTAGGGTAATTTTTCCTAATTTAAGAGTTAAAGTTACTAAGTTTAGTATCACCACCCATAAATTGGGCTTTCACCTATGGACACTTCATATAGAGTTTTTTTTACTTCATATAAATTTCTAGTAAGCCAATAGGATAGCCCAAGGAAGAAATAAAACATAGACTTGGACTAGGATATAGAAATTGGACCGGTAGCCCAAAAACCATGAAAATGTGACTAAGCCCATTATGAAAGGTAGAATTTTAACCAAAGTAAAAAAAATGAGCAAGAATGAGCCCAAACCCAAAAGGAAAAATAAAAATAAAAGAAAAATAAAATAAAGTGATGAAATAATGGTGTAGTCAAGATTAGATGACATGGCATTAAGACAAAAATTTAGCAAGTGGTGTGATATCCTACATTCATAATTTTAACAAGTGGTATGATAATACATGGCATTAGGACAAAACATCTATATCCTACACTCATAATTTTAGCAAGTGGGTAATAATACATAGCATTATGACAAAACATCCTTATCATACACAAATAATTTTAGCTAAGCAAGGAAGATTCAAGGGTTGGAAATTTGCCACCTAAAAAGGAAAACCTATCATAATTGATTAAGACAAAAGAAAAAGGAAATGAATCCCTAAATCAAAGGGACCTTGTCCCTTATCTTAAGAACATATTATCATAATTTTCAAAAAACAAATCTCCTTTTCCTATGCATATCTTGACTAAAGAAGAGGAAGACAAGAACATGAATTGTTTGTTTTCCAAAAAAAAATCAACCAAGTGCATCCTAATTGTGATAAGGTAGACGATGATTATGAAAGGTGAATTATTTGATAGTTTATATAAGCAAAACTCACCCTTATAACATTAGAATTTTCATCCAAGTGAGGGAGAGGAAAAATAGAAGCAAGGTAGAGTGAGGAAAGGAGAGGAAGAAAGGAAGAAAGAGGAAGGAGAAATCTAGAGGACTAAGTGCTCAAGGTAAGTTTAACAATATTTTTTTTTGAAGAAAAGATTTGAAACTTCTAATATTTATATGAGATTTTGATCTTATAACTTTGATGATTGGTCATGGATTTTGCTATATCATGTTACATATTATGTATGTTTGAATACTTAGGTTGGTGTAGATAGTTCTACATAGGTATGGCTATGGGTGGAAAAATTTTAAGTTTTGGTTTTTAAACTTTTAGGAAGAATTGGTAAGAAATTAAAACAAATGGTTAACATACAAAATCTAGATCTATGTCTCATAGATTTTTAGCCACTGAAATCACTCATTTTAGAGTCCATATGAGGTAGATATGGTCTGATTAGTAAGCAGTGGTCAGAAAAATGGTTAATCAGGAAAGAATATTTTAGGATAGCTTTTATGTTTTAATTTCTGGGAACATTTTGTAGGGAATTAAAATAAATAATTAGCATAAAAATTATTTCTATATGTGTCACGGATTTGTAGCCACTGAAATCACTTAATTTGGAATTGTTATGAAGGAGATATAGATAGATTAGTAGGTAGAGGTCAGAACCTACCCTAGAAGTAATAACCTATACTTTGAGGGAGTAATATCACCTTGATTTCTTAATATTTTGCTAAAAGGTTCAACCTAATAGTTTTAGATAATTGTTTTATCTTTAAATTTACACCAAGATCATCTACATCGGAGTGAAATTGAGGGAGTTATACTCTGATTAGTAAGAGAAGGTCAGATAGGATGAAAACCTGCATCAACAAAATAAAGAAATAAAATTAATATTTAAAAAGAAGAAGAATCTTATAAATAAAAATAATAAATGACTAATATATGCCATAGCCATTGCCATTGTATGAACTTCTTACCATCTTAATTGTGAAATTTTGACATGGAAATATTTTATAAAGTGATATTTGAAATGGTTATGTTCATGGCATGATTACCAATGATTTTTTGGTAATAATTATATTTTGGTGAACATACTTGTTATTGAAAGCATATTTTTGGCTATTATTGTGAAAAGAAAAGAAATGAGCACGGTCACATGGCAATCCGTGTGGTGCACCAGTAGGGGACGCCCTACCAACGGTTATGATTATGCTAATGAGAAAAGAAAGAGAAAGTGTGCCATGTCGGACGTAGTGAGAAAAGTATGTACCGGAGAGTAAAAAATACTCACCTTGATCGGGATAGCTTGATATGAGAATAAGTTGATAGTCATCATATGATATTCTGAAAATAGTTAATTTTGTTATACATGTCATTATTGTACGATTCTCATGTGCATAGATATAGTGGATTCATGTGACCAAAGATATTTGCTGTAGTTTATACAGATGAACATGATGTGTTGAGCTATATTGATGATGATTTATTGTTGAACTTACTAGTATTTAATTTTCACTATATTTCCATGTCATGTTCAGAAAATTAGTTATACAGATGGCTCTAGCTTTTAGTGCACGTTGGATCGAGTTACTTTATGTTGGGCAATTCCCAAAATCAAATAAAATGTTTGTGGTCGAGTTGGCTCAGATCCCGGTGAAGGTACAACCACTCGCATCCGTATCTCCAGAATTGGTCAACCAAAATAAATAAGATGTAGATATTTATGTGTTTGATATGTTGTACGTATGTTTTGATTAATGACGTGTATGTGAACTCTATATTGTATGTGAACTTTATATTGTATAATAATAATAAAAAAGTTGTTACATGAAATACAGGGAGAGACATCTAGACACATTCAAACTCACTTTTACTTAGTTTTAGGCTTAGGAAACACCATTAGATTAGGTTTAGAGTAGGATTAGTGTTTACTTTCATGTTCTTAGGTTAGATTTGAGATTGATTCAGCATTGTATCTCTACTACATTCTGCAAACCAGGTTTTATCTTTTTATTTTCCACTTACTTCTTCTTCTACTCCTTTCTCTTGGTTTGTATTGAACTTTAATGATTTATTTAATGAATATGCTTTTTATTGTTTTTTCTATTATGCTTGAGTAGATTTGATTTAGGGTTTTGGTAAACCCACTTATGGTATGATGATACTGAACTATTAAATTGATTGTTGGAACCTTAATTGTATTATCCATGGTTAATTAAGATTGACTATTATGCATTGATTATATGAGTTGATGAATGTCTGGCCAACATTTTATCATGTCTTAGGATATTAATTGATGAACTAAAAGGTGAAAATTAATACTGAAACCTAATAGTTAATTACAGATATCTTAATCAAAAAAGTAGTTTAAGGTTCTCTAGGAATTAATCAATTAGTGGGCACGAGAAAACCAATTAATTGTATTCTATGGTTGGCATAGAACTTAATGGACTTAGGTTGAAATAAGAACCACGAAAGCAGGCAATTAGATTAATTTAGGTACGATTAGTAATGCTTGAAAGATGTTGCTAGTTAATTAAGGCTAAACCATCCTCAATTAGCTAGATAATTGCAATTAGAGATACATATTGGTTGTTGAATATCATAAGTGTGGTAAACCCTACCCCTAGGCTTTGATTAATTAGATTACTTATTGTGACACACTCTCTCATCGCCTTGTATTGATTTAGCTAGCATACTTCGTAAAGTATAGTAGTTGGCATTGTTCTCTGTGGGATACGACCTATACTAGCCGGACTAGCTTCAGCTACGCTGTGCGCTTGCATTTATTTATAAAACAGACACGACAATCGTACACTGACAAAGTACGGAAGGGGGCTTGAACTTTGATATGGTGGTTTTGATATGGGATCATCTTAATGTTTTCATGAAAAATATTTTGAGGCATAATAATATTTGATTAATGATCATACCGTATTGCATATTGTTTCAAATATCTGAATGTGATTTGAACTGAGAATATTTAAACTATGAGTCCCATGTAGATGTACCTTTGAACTTTAATTTTCTATGTGATAAATTTTAATATATGAGTACATCCATATGTTGATCTAAGAGGTAATAGGAGGTTTTATTTGCTCACTGAGTTGTTAAACTCACTACACGATATTTACATTTTTTTTTCCAGATAAGGATACAGAGTTTGGTCATGCTGCTATGTGATCTACTAGGTGTTACACTTTTTGGGTGAGCCTACGTTGTTTCCAAGGCTCACAGTGATTAAATCATTTTGTACTTGTATTCTAAAGTATGCTCTGAATGCCATAGGCAGGATCTCTACTTCAGCTATAATATATACAGACTTGGTGTGTATATTTGGTTATATTAGAAAATTTGGGAACGTATGTTAGTATTCGTGATATGTGGTATACTTGGAGCATGTATGCAATAAAATAAGGGTAAAGTTATCTACTATTCTTGACAATCGTGTTCTCTTAAATTAGGGGTGTGACAATAAGAGAAAGCCTATAGGAAAGCAAACAATTTCCTTTAAAACAAAATTAGAAGTATAAATTAATTTATTTTTCAAAAAAATACCTTCACTTAATCAATATCTATATAGTTGAGATGCTTTGAGTTATACTACTTGTTTTTGCATTATTTTTTATGGTGATTTTTCTTCAAATACATAAAATTTTACTATTATAGCCCCTTCTTTGAAATTAAAATATTTAATAAAACAAAAATTGTTATATTTGTTTGGTAATAATTTTCATAAGAACTGTGTACTATATTTTGCAAAATAGGAGGGGGGGGAGGGAGGTATTCATGCATGTTCTCCCAAATTTAGAGTGTCATACTTTCACGCAATTCACAGGGTTCAACAAGCAATTGATATTTCAGGATCAAGGGTGTAGTACTCTTTGTAGTAGTGATCCTTATACATTGTATTAACAATCGAAAGATGGTCAAAAGAAAAAATCTCTATTTGACAGAGATTCTTACTATACCTATGAACTATATTGGACCCATAAATGATACATTGGAAGAATATTTTGTGTCTTCCAATATCAATAGGTTGATTGTTTTGCTGTTGTATCTTCCAAAAGGAAAAAAGATCTCGAAGAGGGCCTTTTAAAATTTAAATAGGTACTAGATTCTATTAGAAAAATTAGGATTTAGCCAATTCAAAATTCATATGTAGATACGTAGTATAGCATACTTTTGGACAAATATATAGAGAAATTTAATGAAAATTTGTGTACCTAACACCATTGAGGGATTCATGTTCTTCTGTAAAGTAGTGGCTGCAAAGAGAACTCAGAGAGGGCAATTATTCTCTATTTGATACACAAAACTTACTCTCTGTCTAATGGGGAAACAATAGATGTTATATCACATAAGAGTAGGGACCTCTTATGTAGGCTGCAGATGGATAGTTCATCCCATCATAGACAACCCATTTACAAAGCCCATACCAATCCTTTAATTGGTTCAAATAACATAATGTGCCAATATTTTATAATTGATATTATTTAATAATCCAATAAACAATTCTTAATAATTGATTAATGCTAATCCAAAAATAATTATTAAAAAATCCAACATTCTTCTACTTCGATAGCATTAGTCAATTATTAGAAATAAATGATTATTATAACTATGATAAGTATCAATTATGACCAAAACACATATAAACCAATAGTTCAAAAGAAATATAAAGTATTCAATCATGCAGAACATCATATCCGATAGGGATAAATGTCATACATGTCTATAACATCATATTTCATATAAAACAATTATGGATATAGAATTGCATAATAAAATATGCAACACTTTAAAAACTGGTACAAGCATTTCAATGATGCTATAAGAGGTATGATAATTGACATGCTGTAATTTAAGCATGTTGTTAGCAATATTTTAGTTAGTTTTTATTTAAGTTAAGTAGAAAATATATATGAATTAATTGAGTTTTGTGTTTTGTGTTTTAGGAATAATAAAGAAGGAAAGAAGAGGAAAATAGAGAGAAAATTATGGAAAAATGCTGATTTCTGATCATTCGTCACTAATTGAGGCATATCTCACTCATTTGGACTCTGATTGAGGTGATTCTAGCGGCTATAGAAAGAAGAGAAATAGAGATACAAGTTTTGTGTCAGGCACTTTTGCAAAATCCAGAAGATTCTAGGTGCCGCAGCGCTGTGTGAGGATAGATCTAGAGCGCCGCGGCGTTGATCTACCCAGAAAGGAGCACTGCGGTGCTCAGCCTAGCACGCCGCAGCACCCGAGCGCTACGAGATTGCCTGCTGTAGTGCCTTGATAGTTACTTCCTTAGCACGGCAACGCCACTGTAGCGTGCCGTGGCGCCAGTCGCCGCACCAGGTCGTTAAATTCACGATTTTTAGGGTTTTTCAACTCCAATTGAAGCTCGATGGGCTAGGATTTGACCTAGATACATTCCTAATTCGATTAGGAGGAGTTAATTTATTAAAGGGGATGAAAACAAGCAGAGAATTCATTCAATCCTTCATCCAAATTCTTAGTTACATTCTTTAATTCTTCTTTAGATTTTCTTATGGCCCTGCGTGGCTAGTTCTTTTTAGTTAGTTGAGGTAGACTGAAACCTCAAGGGATCTTCATGCATTGTGAGATGTGGATTTGATTTTATTATTTCAATTTGAATTGAGTATTGATCATTCATCTTCTCTTCTTCTCAATGATTATTCATATGATTGCTAGGAGGCCTACTAGTATATTGTCTGTCTTAATCTACGGCTGAATTATGTTTTGAACAAAGTCTTCAATTTTGTGATTCATGAGGCAAATAGGGTTGAGGATTTTGGATTATAAATCATTGAACCTATGATGAATAATTAACTAAATTAGATATAGCCGATGTGTTTATATTTGTTTAGCTCTGTCAGTTTCTCTAGTTCTTCATGCGGTTAATAAGCTATGCTTTACCGATGTGCTAAATGATTGCTTGTTAATTAGGGTTTAATTGGTGCGATTGTCATTAATTTACTAGAATTCAGGAGGAACAGGGTTAGAAACCCAATGATAGATATTCAATTACAAATTGATTATGTTGTCAATGATCAATGTAATCCCTTGACGGTGGATATCAACCGAAACCAACGTCTTTATCATTAATCACTCTCTCTTAATTACTTTCGTTATTGTTTACTTGGTTTTATTTGCGATTATCAATCCCCCCTTTCTCAATCACATAAGGTAATACCAGTCTCTGTGGGATCGACCCTTACTCCCACTACTACAGTTAGTTGAGAGGTAAGGTATCAATTTGGGTGTACCTGCGACAGTACGCACTAAATTTTGGCGCCGTTGTCGAGGACTGCGTCTATTAATTTTTGTGATTTTATTTGATTTATGCCTATGACTCGTTCTTCTAATTCTCAAAATTTGGAGTTTAATCCAGATATTGGAAAATCTATATACAGGCACAAAAGAGAACTTCAAGAGGACATTGATCAAGAAAAGGAGGAAGTAATCATGGCAAGGCACCCCACTCTGAAGGAGCTTGCAGCTCCAGATTTGTATAAGCAATCCTTATGCATTACTTTTCCTAATCTTGATGACAATGTTAATTTTGAGGTTAAATCTGGATTAATTCATCTCTTACCTAATTTTCATGGTCTTGCAGGTGAAGACCTGCATAAAAATTTGAAGGAATTTCATGTGGTATGTACCAGTATGAAGCCCCCTAGAGTAACTGAGGAACAAATAAAATTCATGGCTTTTCCTTTTTCATTAAGAGATTCAGCCAAAGATTGGTTGTATTATTTGCCCTCTGGTACTATCACTACTTGGAATGAGATGAAGAGAATGTTTCTTAAACGTTATTTTCCTGCATCTAGAGCCGCTACTATCAGGAAAGAAATATGCGACATTAGGTAATTACACGGAGAAACACTTTATCAATATTGGGAAAGGTTTAAAAAGCTTTGTGAAAGCTGCCCACATCATCAGATTAGTGAGCAACTACTAATCCAATATTTCTATGAAGGTCTTTTGTACGGAGATAGAAGCATGATAGATGCAGCTAGTGGAGGAGCACTAGTAGATAAGACTCCTGAAGCAGCCAGAATCCTGATATCAAATATGGCTGCCAATTCTGAACAATTTGGCATAAGGCATGATCCTCCTATTAGACATGCCTATGAGGTAAGTACTACTTCTCTTCAGAATCAAATATATGAACTTACCTTTCTTGTGTGCCAAATGGCTACAGGTACACTACAGCAAGTTAAAGTCTGTGGAATATGTTCAGCCACAGGACACCCAACTGACATGTGTCCTACACTTCAAGAGGAATCCACAGAACAAGCTAATGATGTAGGAGGTTTTCCTGGCCAACCAAAGAGGTATGATCCATATGCTAATACATATAATCCTAGATGGAAGGATCATCTAAATTTCAGATATAGGAATACACAAAATAGGCCTGCAGGACAAAATTTTTAGCATAACCAACAGGCCTATTATCCTAGACAGAATGCATCTTAGGATCAACAGGTAAGTAATCCATTGGAAGATATTGTGAAAACTCTTGTACGTAATTCTCATCAATTTCAGCAAGAGACAAGAGCTAGCATTCAGAACCTGACAACTCAAATAGGTCAATTAGCAACTACAGTGAGTCGATTGGATGCTCAGAACTCAGGTAAGTTACCTTCTTAAACCATGGTGAATCCCAGAGAAAATGCTAGTGCAATTGTTTTAAGGAATGGTAAGGAAATTGAAAGCCCACCAGTACCCTCTTCTCCTAAGAAAACTAAAAAATCAATTAAGGAGAATGAAGCACCTACAGGTAAGTTTCCTTCTAATTTAAATTATAAAGTAGTGCCTCCTTTTCCAGAAGCTCTTAAAGAGAATAGGCTAAATGAGAAAACTTCTAAATTGTATGACATCTTTAGAAAATGTGAAGTTAATATTCTCCTCTTAGATGCTATTAAGCAGGTACCAAGATATGCAAAGTTCTTGAAAGAACTATGTACTAAAAAAAGAAAGCAAAAATTGAAGGGGTTTGAAAAGGTTCAAATGAGTTAGAACGTATCTGCCATGATACAAACAAAACTCCCCACTAAATGCAAGGATCCAGGTATGTTTACCATTCCATGTAAAATTAGGGATACTCATGTTGAAAAACTATGTTGGATTTAGGAGCCTCCATAAATGTCATGCCATATTCTATATATGCTTCCTTGAAATTAAGACCATTGAACTCTACTAATGTGGTTATTCAATTAGCTGACAGGTCCACTGCATACCCTAAGGGAGTAATTGAGGATGTCTTGGTACAGGTAGATGATTTGGTTTTCCCTACAGACTTTTATGTACTTGACATGGAAAACGGGGATTTTACATACCCAATATTATTAAGGAGACCATTTTTGAAAACCTCAAAAACCAGGATAGATGTTCACAATGGCACACTCACTATGGAATTTGATGGTGAAGTAATAAAATTTAATATGTATGAAGACATGAAACACCTAGGTGATGATACTCCTGTTTATTCTATAGATATCTTTGATTCCCTAGCACATAATGTATTTGAATTAGATGGACATGATAAATTGGAAGTGATTGTGAGAAAATCCATAGAAGAAGATGATGGTAAGATAGAATTGGATGAAGAAACAAAAGAGGAACTGGCTGCACTAAATGATTTTTTAGAAGGACCACCAACAAGTAATATTTCTTATATAGAATTACCAATTTCTGATACTTCTCTTCTACCTTCTATTGTGCAGGCTCCTACTCCTGAACTGAAGCCACTCCCTGATCACCTCAAATATGTATTCTTGGGAGAGGGAGAAACACTTCCTGTTATTATCTCCAACAAGCTTGAAGCTGATCAAGAGGCAAAACTAATCCAAGTTCTTAAAGAAAACAAAACTGCAATAGGTTGGACCATAGCTGATCTTAAGGGAATAAGCCCTTCTACATGTATGCACAGAATATTGATGGAAGAAGGAGCTAAGCCATTTAGACAGCCCCAAAGAAGGCTAAATCCACCTTTGATGGATGTAGCGAAGAAAGAAATTCTTAAATTGTTGGAGGTTGGGGTAATATACCTTATTTTAGACAGTCATTGGGTGAGCCCAGTGCAAGTGGTTCCCAAGAAAACATGAATAACTGTGATAAAAAATCAAAAGGAGGAATTAGTACCCACTCGGATTCAAAATGGGTGGAGGGTTTGTATAGATTATAGAAAATTAAATTCTATAACCCGAAAAGACCATTTTTCTTTACCTTTTATTGATCAAATGCTTGAAAGATTATCTGGTAAACCTTACTACTATTGCTCCTGAAGACTAGGAAAAGACAACCTTCACTTGTCCATTTGGGACATTCACATATAGGCGCATGCCATTTGAGCTTTGTAATGCCCCTGCTACTTTTCAAAGGTGTATGGTTAGCATATTCTCAGATTATGGGAATTCATTCAATGATATTTTGCTTAACCTTTCACTAATTTTGAAAAGATGTCAAGAAACTAACCTTGTTTTAAATTCTGAAAAGTGTCATTTTATGGTTGAACAAGGTATAGTTTTAGGCCATGTCTCAAAAAGAGGAATAGAGGTAGATAAAGCAAAAATTAATATTATACAAACTCTACCTTAACCCACTTGTGTGCGGGAAGTTCGTTCTTTTCTTGGCCATGCAGGTTTTTATAGAAGATTCATAAAAGACTTTTCCAAAAAAGCAGCACCTATGTGAAAATTGCTTCAGAAAGATGTTTCTTTTGAATTTGATGAAGAATGCAAGGAAGCTTTTGACAAATTGAAAGAGTCTTTGATTTCAGCTCCAATAATCCAAGCACCAGACTGGAACATCCCTTTTGAACTTATGTGTGATGCTAGTGATCATGTAGTTGGAGCAGTACTTGGCCAAAGAGTTGGAAACACATCCCATGTGATATATTATGCCTCCTGAATATTGAATGATGCCCAGAAGAACTATACTACCACTGAAAAAGAACTCTTAGCTGTAGTCTTTGCATTAGAAAAATTTAGATCATATTTAATATGTACTAAAATTATTGTTTTTACTAATCATGCAGCTTTGAGGTATTTGGTTATGAAAAATGAGGCTAAACCTAGGATAATCAGATGGGTGCTACTGCTTACAGAATTTGATTTAGAAATTAAAGACAAAAAAGGGTCTGAAAATAAAGTAACAGATCACCTAAGCCGCCTGATACATGTGGAAGAAAATTTGAAAATTGAAGAATCATTCCTAGATAAAAATTTATTCTCAATTTCAATTCATATGCCATGGTATGTAAATATTGTAAATTATTTGGCTACTAATCAGTTACCTCCTCTTTTGACCAGGGCAGCTAGAAATAGGATCAAGAGTGATGCCAAATATTACATATGGGATGATCCTTACGTTTGGAAGCAATGCTCAGATCAAATTATAAGAAGGTGTATTCCTGATTCTGAAGTTTTATCAATTCTAACTTTTTGCCATTCTTATGTATGTGGAGGACACTTTGGAGCAAAGAGGACAACAAAGAAAGTATTAGATTGTCGTTTTTACTGGCATACTCTATTCAAAGATCCATACCGTTTTTGTAAGTCATGTACTAACTGTCAGAAAATAGGTAATATATCTAGAAAAAATGAGATGCCTCAAACACTAGTATTATTTTGTGAAATTTTTTATGTTTAGGGCATTGATTTCATGTGACCTTTTCCTTTGTCATATGGATATCTGTGGATTGTGTCTCAAAGTGGGTGGAAGCTAAACCCACCAGGACTGATGATTCTAAAGTGGTTGCAAATTTCATTAAATCTCATATTTTTTCAAGATTTGGGATTCCAAGAGCTTTGATAAGTGACAGGGGAACACATTTTTGCAATTGGACTATTGAAGCCCTATTAAAGAAATATAATGTCACTCATAAATTGTCAACCACATACCACCCCCAGACCAATGGGCAAGCTGAGGTATCCAATAGAGAAATCAAAAATATCATTAGTAAGACAATAAATCCCAACCGCAGGGATTGGAGTCTCAGATTAGATGATGCTCTATGGGCATACAGAACAGCTTATAAGACCCCAATTGGTATGTCTCCATACAGGTCAGTATTTGGAAAAACTTGTCATCTTCCAATTGAATTAGAACATAAAGCATTTTGGGCTATAAAGAAATTTAACATGAATGTGGAAGAAAGTGGAAAATGCAAGTTCAGCTCCACCACCAGCCCAGCACACTATTGAAGATCTATGGGAGCGAACAGCGGTCCTCACTCATAAGATGAATGACTTAGCTCTCTACCAATATTCTATAGCACAGCACAACACTGCTTGCTTTAGCCAGCTGGCCCATGCCCTGAACCTTCCTATTGCATTCCCGGCACCTCCTGAGCCACCCTTTAGGCCTGCACCTGAGCATGATGAGGTGGATGGTAATAACTAATCAGGGAAGTTTCACTGGACCCTCCTCTTTTTATTACTTGCCTATCTTATTTTATGCTTTTCTATTCTACATTGAGGACAATGTAAAATCTTAAGTGTGGGGGGGGGGGGGTCACTTTCTGATTTAGTTGGATGACTGTATAATAACTAATATTTGTGCACTATTTACTTTGCTGTGTACTACAACAAGCTTCTATGATCTTTGCACTTTTATTCTAGTTATTAAACAGGGTGAACATGTGAACTTTTTCTCAATCTATGAGTTTGTGTTATTTGAACCAATAGCCAATGATATAACTGTTTAAATTGCTTATAACTCTTCAGAGACGTAGGAAAGTCATAATTATTATGACCTATTTTCTAAAAATCCTGAAATTGTTTTCCATAGTAATTTTGGATATTTATTTTGTCGTTTACTTAGAAAAAGATTATATAACTCAAAAATATTTTATGATCTCATTAAAATTTCTAGAACTTATTTAAATGCTACTTGAGGCGAAATCCTAGGCTGATACTAATAATTAGGAGATGATTTAGGCATTTTTTTTTGATGAGATTGAGCCTTTCAAGCTTAACCCAAGCAAGTAAATATCCTTAGAGCCTCTATTTTGAGCTTAATTAACATTTTATTCTATACCCACAAAACAACCAAGACCAAATTTTGTGATTAATATCTTTATTTTTATTTGATTCACTCACTCCATGATTAATTTCTGAATGCTTGTTTTGTAGATCAACATTAAAAAAAGGGTGGAAGGGTGGAGTAAGGACAAAAGAAAAGAAAAAATCAAAAGAAAAGAAAAAGTCTCAAAAGACTAATGAAAGTCTATTCAGTGATTGAAAGAGAAGAAATAGAGAATCAAGGAAAAGTAGAATGCAGTAAGGTAAGGAAATAAGTGTGGGGGAAAAATTCCCCAATCTTGAGAATTAGCTGAAATAGATTAAAGTTAATCATGTGGTGTTGGGTGATTGAGCTTCAAACTATATCTTATATCTTACCCTATAACCTAGCCACATTATAAGCTGAATTTAGTCCTTTTGATTCTAAAAAGTAGTTTTAGCCTACATTAGTGGAGAGTAGCATGAAAAATAAGCCTATGGAAATTTTAAATAGAGATCTATGCTCTAATTCTTGAGATATATAAACTCATTTAGGTAAAACAAAATTAAATTATTCAAAGACACACACACACACTAAGGATTTTAGAGAATAAAATCATAAATTGCATTTGCATTAAATTTTGCACATGATCATTTTCTAAAATTTCTTTAAGAGCATACAATTTTTACTATGAGGTAGCGATTGGTAAGCCATTCACTCATATCATATTTTGAATATTGTTCACATGAGTCAATGTTTGCTTGAGGACAAGCAAAAGAGTAAGTGTGGGGGTATTTGACATGTTGTAATTTAAGCATGTTGTTAGCATTATTTTAGTTAGTTTTTATTTAAGTTAAGTAGAAAATAGATATGAATTAATTGAGTTTTGTGTTTTGTGTTTTAGGAATAATAAAGAAGGAAAGAAGAGGAAAATAGAGAGAAAATTATGGAAAAATGCTAATTTTTGACCCTTCTTCACTAATTGAGGAATATCTCACTCATTTGGACTCTGATTGAGGTGATTCCAGAGGCTATAGAAAGAAGAGACATAGAGCTACAAGTTTCATGTTAGGTAATTTGGTAAAATTCAAAAGATTCTGGGCACCGCGGCGCTACGTGAGGATAGATTCGTAGCGCCGCGGCACCTGAGCGCTAGAGATTGCCCACTGTGGCACGCTACAGGGGTGCTGTGGCGCCAGCCGCCGCACCAGGTCACTAAATTCATGATTTTTAAGGTTTTTCAACTCCAATTGAACCCCAATGGGCTGGGATTTGACTTAGATACATTCCTACTTCGATTAGGAGGAGTTAATTTATAAAAGGGGAGGAAAGCAAGCAGAGAATTCATTCAATCCTTCATTCAAATTCTAAGTTACATTCTTCAATTCTTCTTTAGAATTTCTTATGGCCTTGCATGGCTAGTTCTTTTTAGTTAGTTAAGGTAGATTGAAACCTCAAGGGATCTTTGTGCATTGTGAGATGTGGATTTGATTTTATTATTTCAATTTGAATTGAGTATTGATTATTTATCTGTTCTTCTTCTCAATGATTATTCATATGATTACTAGGAGGTGTACTAGTATATTGTTTGTCTTAATCTACTGCTGAATTATGTTTTGAACAAAGTTTTCAATTCTGTGATTCATGAGGCAAATAGGTTTGAGGATTTTGGATTATAAATCATTGAACCTATGATGAATAATTAACTAAATTAGATATAGCCGATGTGTTTATATTTTTTTAGCTCTGTTAGTTTCTCTAGTTCTTTATGAGGTTAATAAGCTATGCTTTTCTGATGTGCTAAAGGATTTCTTGTTATTTAGGGTTTAATTGGTGTGATTGTCATTAATTTACTAGACTTAAGGAGGAACAGGGTTAGAAACCCAATGATAGATATTCAATTATAAATTGATTATGTTGTCAATGATCAATGTAATCCCTTGATGGTGGATATCAACCGAAACCAATGTCTTTATCATTAATCACTCTCTCTTAATTACTTTCGTTATTGTTTACTTGGTTTTATTTGCGATTATCAACCCCCCTTTCTCAATCACATAAGGTAATACCAGTCTCTGTGGGATTGACCCTCACTCCCACTACTACAGTTAGTTAAGAGATAAGGTATCAATTTGGGTGTATCTGCGACAGTACACACCAATAATATTATTGACATGTCATTCAATACATACCTCACACAAAAGTAAATAAATGCATAAAATTCAGTCTCCTATTGACCTAAAATTTTAAAAGACTTAAGCAAGCTCATATGAGTTACATGATTTAAAAAAAACTCAAACAGATAGGCCTTTGATAAGTGGATTTTCTAACATATGTTTTGTAGCAATGCATTTAATCTAGGTCTGAAATTTTCAATCTTTCTCTTGCACAAATAGGTATTTTATATCAAAGTGCTTTATTATTCTGAGAGAAATATACAGCAGTAGCATTGTCATAATATATCATAAGTGGCCTGGATATACTTTCAATAATATGAAATCTAGAAATCAAGTTCCTTAGCCATATGGCTCAACAAATATCCTCATAATAAGTGACATACTCTGTTTCCATAGTTGAGGCAGCTGTAAGTGTCTGTTTAACACTTTTTCAAAAAATAACTCCTCCTACTATCATAAAAATAAAACTAGAGATAGAATTTTTATCATCTAGGCAACCTACAAAATCATAATTGGAATAGTTAGTAACTTCAAGTTAAATAGACTGATTGTAAGTCAACATATAGTACTAGGTACCTTGCAAGTACCTCATGACTTTTTTCATGGGTTTCCAATGATTCAGAATTAGATTGCTTAAGTATCTCCCTAAAACATTAATAGCAAAAGCAAATATTTGGATAAGTACAAACTTTAGTATACATCATGCTGTCAATAGTAGAAGCATATAGGAACTTTTCAATTTTAGCTATCTCATTGTCATTTTAAGACCATTGAGATTTTGAAAGCTTATAATTGATGGGTGCAATTGTTGGTAATGCACAGAGTGTATGCAATGTCAGAACGCAAGTGCACGTGTCGTGACCAAGTAATAAAGTGATGAGTGAGTATCATCCCACGAGGAGTGAACTAAAACTATTATAGAGTATTTTGACGTGTGAAATGTTGTAGCAAAAATTGATTGGTTCACAAGATTTATGTTGAGAGGTAGGACAATTGAATACAACTATAATTAAGGTGAGGGATACTAGGGTGTAAAAGAAAATGATATTAGGTGGACTAGGGTTGCTTCAGGGTTGCCATGAACTTCTGCACTCATATGCTCTAGGAATTGTTGCAGTAATTTCCTTAGTGCCTAGTTATTTCTTGAATGGGTTCTTTCCAGACTTCCATTCCCTACAATTCTGGGGTGTGGACACACATCCCTGCAACAATCCTAACCCTCGAATTGTGCATGAAGCTCCAACTATTGGGCTAATGGGTTAACCATATATCCCTATATCGGTTAACCCCACACATACAACTCTTTTTCCATCCTCCACTAGCCTTCTAGGTGAATATTGGCCTAAATCTTCCTCTATTAAACTTCCATTATCAGGGGAAATTGAAACATACACACAGTTGAATGTTACAGTAATGCTACAGCAAGTCATTGATAACTAAAAATGTGCATGAGTTCATTACAAGTCTTCTACAATCCTAGCTGGAAACTAGCCCAGCCTCATAGCTAAACTGGTTACAAACATCAGAAAAATACCAGTATGCTTCCCAGGTAATACAACTAAAATAGACAGACAGATGCAGTATCCTGCTAAACAATAAAAATCACAACAGGGATCGAGGGGGAAATTCTGGGACAGCAAACTCTTTCTTGCTCCAATGCTTCACCATGCAATGTCAATGCACGCTAGGCACTGGGATGTTTTCTCACGACCCACTCTTGTCAGGGATTTCTGGGTTCTCTCTTTGTGTATTTTTCTTTTGTTCCCCGTAGAATCCTCTCCTCCTCCTTCTCTGTGCCCTGCTTTCTGCGCTTTATAGTCAGGCCATGTGGTCCCATTAAAGTGACCTGGTTATGCTGGCATTCTCCCTGCTCTTCGGCCAGCATCCCTGCGTGCAACTTTTTCTCCACTTCCAGTAGTGGAGGCCGTTTCTGTACCACTCATCAGCCTGCAGTGTCAGCTAGTTGCTACTTTCTCCTGCTAGGTGGTGGCTGCACCTGTTGCGCAGCTCTGCTCCCCTGCCACCTACACCAAATCATACAAAATCAATTCCCCATAATATGCATCATATTAAAAAGGGCCTAGCTCAATCAATATCACTTGGTTTGCTGCCATGATTACCGCATATGTATACTAAATTGTCACAGCAAACGGGGTGGATGATCTTGTATCCAAGGGAGTCAACACATACATTTAAATCCGGGAATAAGAATGCTTAATAAATCAAAACAGCACAGTAAACATCCTCGGAAAGCATATAGAAAGTGCAATAAATTAGAGTTATCAAATTCCCCCAAACTTAAAGGTTTACTTGTCCTCAAGCAATTTGCTTTGTTCACCACACCTCTTCTAATTAATTCCAGCCCTTCTTCCCTGTATAGTTCCATATGGTCCTGCTGCTAGCTCTTACCTCTCAGGATTATTTCCATATAAGGAACACCACAAGCCTTCTTCCCAATCGCAACCAAAACCTTCTTTGAAGTTGTGTGTGTGATATGGACAGTTTTCCAAGAGTCACTTGGGTCAAGATCAGCCAAAGTTCCTAAGATTTTCATGCTAATATATATCGAGCCACCTTACTTAGGACAAGTTGGCACACTTCGTAGGCACAGCCAGGGCAACAAATATAGGGGTAGCTCACTGATTTCCTTTCTTTTTTTTTGAAATATATATATATATATATATATATATATATATATATATATTATTCTAGTTGAGGTCATTAGTGCCTTTTGACGCGAATGCCAACATGTAAGATGCAGGCATCCGATTACTCAGCCTTATCACCTTTAAGTAGAATCCCACTCATACTCTATGTCCCTGTTTTACGCAAGAGTACACATGGGGCTCATGCATACCCCTGGTTACTAAGGAACAACAGAGGCATTAGAGTGTCAATATTTCTCTCTTTTCTTTCACTTTTCCCCAAACTTAAGCCTTTCTGACAATAATCTTATGCCTCTTTTTATAATTCAGCAGGAGACTCTCAATATTAGCTCTAATAACTTAGGTCCAATTTCTGAAAAATCACCAAATTTCTCTTGACAAACTGACCATAGCCCTGTGTTCATTAGAAGAAGGTTCTGTGTGTGATTGGGTCAGTGTGTAGAGTTCCTATTCTGGTTTTTAGTGAAATTCCCAATCCTCCTTGTGGAGTATCCTAGAACTACAGCAGGTTATGAAATGTACAGACTCTTCTCTCTTTATATTTCTTTTTGCCCCCCTTTTTTTGTTTTTTTATATCTAAAATAGACAGCAATAAGTAATTGTACAATCTCATCCAACACAATGAAGAAGAAACACACATAAGCCAAAGCACAAATAAACAGAAGCATAAATTAGACAAGTCCAACATATCCCACAGCAAACACTACAGCAATAACTAAAACAACATTAATTCAATTTCCCCAACTGATGCCACAGCAAACACTTAGGCAATCTATGTCACACCCCCCCAAACTTAATGTTGAGCAGTGTCCCCACTACTAGTTATATTGCCAAAGCCAAGCAGAGCAGAGTAAAAGAAAAGCTAAAATAGCAAAGAGGGAATATGAGATAAGGGAACTTCCTGAGGGTGCTTGCAGGGATGCTGTAGCACCCTAGTGGCATTGACCCCCGAAAGACTTTGAGGAGCTTCAGAGCCCACTCCTTCGTTGTGCTTATCTTTGCAGGCTCTAGAGTTTGCCCTTCCCCTTCTTGAGGGTAGCTGCCCTTTTTTGCTAGAGGCTCATCATCCCTTGAGGACTCCATGGCCTCATGAGTCTGTGGTGGGCAATGCTACTGCTCATGGCTGTGGGAATAGTCTTAGGACTCGTGGCCTTCTTTAGATCGAGCTTCTGGGGTCCCCTGCTCTTCCCCAGCTGGGTAGTGCAATAAATCGAAGGGAAAGTCTGGAAAGGGGAAGAATTGTTGGAAATTTTGTTCAAGCGTTCTCTAAAGGGCAATGTCCCTCTACTGTTGATACTTCTAGTGTAACATCCCGTAATTTTTAGATATTTTCCTTAGAAATTCTTCACCTTACATATATGCATAGAAATGTTCTAATATTAATGGAATAGGTAAAGAAAGAAAACCTAAGAGGAAATATTAGAAATAAACATGTTAAAGAAAGGTGAAATTCTTAGGTAAAGAAAGATAAATTTTTGTGAAGTAAGTAAAGGTCTTAAAATTTCAAGAAGATCGGATTATGGTAAACTTTCTTAATTTAAGAGCAAAAGTTACTGAGTTTAGTATCTCCACCCGTAATTGGGCTTTAACCTATAGACACTTCATATAAAGTTTTTCTACTTCACATGAATTTTTAGCAAGCCAATAGGATAGGCCAAGGAAGAAATAAAACATAGACTTGAACTAGGATATAGAAATTGGACCGATAGCCCAAAAATCATGAAAATGTGACCAAGCCCATTATGAAAGGAAGAATTTTAACCAAAGTAAGGAAAATGGGCAAGAATGAGCCCAAACCCAAGAGGAAAAATAAAAATAAAAATAAAATTAAAGTGATGAAATATTAGTGTAATCAAGATTAAGTGACATGGCATTAAGACAAAAATTTGACAAGTGGTGTGATTCTACATTCATCATTTTGGCAAGTGGCATAATAATACAAGGCTTTAGGACAAAAACATCTATATCCTACATTCATAACTTTAGCAAGTGGGTAATAATACATAGCATTATGACAAAACATCATTATCCTACACAAATAATTTTAGTTAAGTAAGGAAAATTCAAGGGCTAGAAATTTGCCACTTAAAAAGGCAAATCTATCATACTTGATTAAGACAAAAGAAAAAGGAAATGAATCCCTAAATCAAAGGGATCTTGCCCCATGTCTTAAGAACATATCATCATAATTTTCAAAATACAAATCTCCTTTTTCTATGCATATCTTGACTAAGGAAGAGGAAGACAAGAACATAAGTTGTTTGTTTTCCAAAAATTCAACAAAGTGTATCCTAATTGTGATAAGGTAGACCCATGATCATGAAAGGTAAATTATTTGGTGGTCTATATAAGAAAACCCACCCTTAAAACATTATAATTTCGTCCAAGTGAGGGAGAGCAAAAATAGAAGCAAGGTAGTGTGAGGAAAGGAGAGGAAGAAAGGAAGAAAGAGGAAGGAGAAGTCTAGGAGACTAAGTGCTCCAGGTAAGTTTAACAATATTTCTTTTTGAAGAAAATCTTTGAAACTCATAATATTTATATGAGATTTTGATCTTAGAACTTTGATGATTGGTCATTGATGTTGCTATATCATGTTACATATTGATCTTGCATGTGATGTATGTTTGAATACTTAGGTTGGTGTAGATAGTTCTGCATGGGTATGGCTATGGTTGACAGAATTTTAAGCTTCGGTATTTTAATTTCTGGGAAAAATCTATAAGGAATTAAAATAAATGGTTAACATAAGAATTAAAGATATATGTGTCGCGGATTTTTACCCACTGGAATCATTCCATTTGGAGTCCATATAAGGTAGCTATGGTCTGATTAGTAGTCAAAGGTCAGAAAATGAATCATCAGGGAAGAATATGTTAGGATAGTTTCGGTAATTTAATTTCTGGGAATTATTGGTAGGGAATTAAAATAAATGGTTAACATAAGAATTAAAGATAGGATGAAAACCCGCATCAAGAAAAATAAAGGAATAAAATTAGTATTTAAAAAAGAAGATGAATCTTAATAAATGACTAGTATAGCCATAACCATTGCCATTGTATGAACTTCTTACCATCTTAAGTGTGAAATTTTGACATGAAAATATTTTATAAAGTGATATTTGAAATGGTTATGTTCATGGCATGATTACCAATGATTTATGGTAATAGTTATATTTTGATGAACATACTTGTTATTGAAAGCATATTTTTGGTTATCATTATGAAAAGAAAAGAAATGAGCACGGTCACATGGCAATCCGTGTGGTGCACCAGTAGGGGACGCCCTACCAACGGTTATGATCATGATAATGAGAAAAGAAAGAGAAAGTGGGCCATGTCGGACGGAGCGAGAAAAGCCCGTACCGGAGAGTAGAGGATACTCACCCTGACCGGGGTAGCTTGAAATGAGAATAAGTTGATGGCCATCATATGATATTTTGAAAATAGTTAATCCTGTCATACATATCATTACAGTATGATTCTTATGTGCATAGATATAATGCATTCATGTGACCAAAGATATTTTCTGTAGTTTATACAGCTGAACATGACGTGATGAGCTATATTGATAATGATTTATTGTTGAACTTACTGGGATTTAATTCTCACTATATTTCCATATCATGTTCAGAAAATTAATTATGCAGCTTTTGTTGCTAAGGCTCTAGCTTTTAGTGCACATTGGATCGAGTTACTTTATGTTGGGCAGATTTCAGAATCAAATAAGTTGTTTGTGGTCGAGTTGGCTCAAATCCCGGTGAAGGTGCAACCACCCGCACCTGTATCTCCAGAATTGGTCAACCAAAATAAACAAGATGTAAATATCTGTATTTGATATGTTATACGTTTGTTTTGATTAATGACATGTATGTGAACTCAATATTGTATAATAATAAAGGAAAAAAAAAGAGGTTGTTACATCCAGAATGTGTGCTGGCACTAGAGGAGTAGAGATTACTGCTTCAAGATTGTGTTTTGCTGCTGAAGTAGGAGTTGTAGGGTCTTGTCAGTTGGATAAGGTGCAGAGGTGGATGCAGCTTGTTTTGATGAGGGTGGTGGTGCTTGTAGGGCAGCTGGTGGGTCTGGAGCAGCTTTATCTTGGACAATCCATGCAATGGTGATACTACTAATGGGGTTGCCCCTTGGAGTGCCTCCTCGTCAATTGAGATTGGCACTCAACTATTTTGGCACAGTAGAGTGATGAGGGAAGGGAAAAGTAAGTTTCCCTTTCTCCGGTTTGCACAAACTCTGATTTGTTCACTGATGACTCTGCCCACATTAATAGGTCTGCCTGAGATGATAGCATCCACCATTGCTACTATGTCTCTGCTCACCGTCTGCCCATGTGTGGAGGGCAAAATATGAGTTTTTAGAAAGTGATACCACACCTTCGCTGTAGGTACCAAAGAGGCTCGATTGATAGTTGTGGCCCCCTGCGGAGATCTGTCCTAGTTGGTGCCTGGGATGCACACCCGGGTGAGCATTGCCTACCAGTCATGGTCCTGTAGGCGCTCTAAATGTTCTTCATA
Source organism: Gleditsia sinensis (assembly GCA_037074535.1). Taxonomy (NCBI): domain Eukaryota; kingdom Viridiplantae; phylum Streptophyta; class Magnoliopsida; order Fabales; family Fabaceae; genus Gleditsia; species Gleditsia sinensis. The sequence continues at coordinate 32,013,627 of CM073468.1, forward strand.
TTCATCCTCCTCATTAGGCAGATTGTAGGCCTTGTTAATGGAGGCCTGGTCAAACAGAACCCGAGTCTCTCTGACTCTCACCCAATCCTTGTTGTCTTGTGGAAAGTTTGCATAGAACTCCCTGACCAGAGGGATAAGGGCAGTTTGTGGGTGACGAGCAAAGGTTTCCCATCCCCTCTGCTTGACCACGGCTGCAACAAACATAGGTAGTCCTAAATCGTCCATCATGGTGAAGGTGAAACCCTTCTCTACGCAAAAATTGTGCGGCAGGATTTCTTAATCATGTCTCTGCTTGTTCTCCTTGGAGGTAAATTTTTGCACTTTGCTCGCCTTCCTGGCCATAGTCTTAATCCTCTGGTCCGAAGGGGATTTCGATAAATGCAGGGGTTGAGAGTACGAGAGAGTTCTTAGAATGTGAAGGGGTTAAGGGAGTTGCAAAGGTTGTTGTGTGCAGAGTTGAAATGAGGGGGGTAGGGACGTGGGTTCGTGACTTATGGGTTTCTCCAAATTTTCTCGCCCCCTTTTTGCTTTTGATAACTCTCTTTTGTCTCAAGCCTTTGGTGCGTCTTCGTGCTCTCATTTTTTTTTGAAAGGGAGACTCCTTTCTTTAGGGCTGAATGCATTTGCTGCAGCAACTCCTGCGGCAAAAACTGGCTTGCCTATAATTTTGCTGCAGCAGAGGTGGCTTGCATATAATCTTGCTACAGCAAAGCAAAGACTACTTTCACACAGTTTTGTTGCAGCAAAACAAGGACTGTCCTACAGATTGCTGTGTTTCCCAACCTGTGAAACAAACATAAATGCTATTAGATTCACGATTTAAGCTATCTAAAATTTGTCAAATTAAACAACAATGAATTTAAACATGGGTTGCCTCCCATGAGCGCTTGTTTTAGAGTCAACAACCTGACTTCTTCCCTGTTCATACCTTTTGCAAATGGATTGAGGTGTGCTTTCTATCCACATCACCTCCTAGGTAGTGCTTGACTCTTTATCCGTTGACACTAAATGTCCTCCCTTCCTTTTCTTCTTCCAGTTCAACAGTTCCAAAAGGGAAAACCTTGCTAATACAGAAGGGACCAGACCAACGAGATTTTAATTTCCCAGGAAACAAGGTCAGCCTGGAGTTGTACAACAATACTCTCTGTCCTACTTTGAAGTTCCTTGGTTGTATCTTCTTGTCATGCCATTGCTTTTCTTTCTCCTTGTATAGTTTGGCATTATCATTAGCCTGACCACAGAATTTATCCAGCTCATTTAGTTGCAGCATCCTTTTCTCACCAGCAGTTTCTCAATTCAGGTTTAGCTCCTTCACTGCCCAATATGCCCGATGCTCTAGCCCTACTGGTAGATGACAAGCCTTACCGAACACCAACTTGTATGGTGACATGCCTAGCGGTGTTTTATAGGCTGTTCTATAAGCCCACAATGCATCATCCAATCTTGAGGACCAATCCTTCCTAGTGGGGCCCACCGTTTTCTCCAGGATTCTCTTGATTTCCCTGTTGGAGATTTCAGCCTGCCCACTAGTTTGTGGATGATAAGGTGTTGCCACCTTGTGCCTTACTCCATATTTAGCTAGTAGTGCTCTGAATTGCCTATTGCAAAAATGGGTACCTCCATCGTTGATGATGGCTCTGGGGGTTCCAAACCTTGTAAATATGTTTTTCTTCAGAAATCTGGTTACCACCTTTGCCTCATTCGTTTGAGATGCACTTGCTTCCACCCATTTCGAGACATAGTCAATGGCTATTAGGATGTATTGGTTCCCAAAACTCGAAGAGAATGGGCCCATGAAATGTATTCCTTACACATCAAATAATTCCACCTCTAGGATGTTGTTCAGTGGTATTTCATGTCTTCTAAATATGTTTCCTATCCTCTGGCACCGGTCGTATTTCATCACAAAGGAGTGGGAGTCCTTGAATAAAGAAGGCCAGTAGAACCCGGCCTATAGTATCTTGTTCGCAGTCCTCACTCCTCCAAAGTGGCCTCTATAGGGGAAGCATAACATTGCTGTAAGATTTGCTCCATCTCTTTGCTGGGGATGCATCTTCTTATCATCTAATCAATATACTGCTTGAAAAGGTACGGTTCATCCCAGTAGTATGAGTTCACATCATGCAAAAATTTCTCCTTCTGCTGTGACGTCAAATTTGGTGGGAGCATGCCACTCACAAGGTAATTTACATAGTCGGCATACCATGGCACACCATCTTGGGACAGGAGGTAGGGTTGTTCATCTGGAAATCTCTCGTTAATTTCTTCTGCTCCTTAGCTGTCCCCTTCCAGTTTGGAGAGATGGTTTGCCACTTAATTTTTAGTTCCCTTTCTATCCTTGATCTCCAGGTTGAATTCCTGAAGCAAAAGCACCCATCAATTGAGCCTGGGCTTGGAATCCTTTTTCTTAACCAGGTGTTTGATGACAAAATAGTCTGTGTGTACTATCACTTTTGTTCCTACCAGATATGATTTGAATTTCTCAAAGGCGAAAACTATTGCAAGCAGCTCCTTCTCTGTCACTGTGTTGTTTAGCTAGGCCCCTTACAGCATTTTGCTTGCATAATATATAGAATGAAAAAGCTTATTCCTGCGCTGCCTGAGGGTAGCTCCCAATGCTGCTTCACTCGCATAACACATTAGCTTAAATGGAGAGGTCTAGTCTGGTGCCACAATAACTGGAGCTGTACTCAATTTCGTCTTGAGATCACAGAATGCTATTATGCAGCTTTCATCAAAACAGAAAATTTTGTCCTTCTCTAGTAAACTTCATAGAGGTTTAACAACCTTGGAGAAGTCCTTAATGAACCTCCTGTAAAATCCTGTATGGCCAAGGAAGCTTCGGATGCCCTTGACAAAGGTGGGAGGTGGCAGCTTCTCTATGATTTCCACTTTGGCCTTGTTGACCGCTAGTCCCTCTTGAGAGACTTTATGTCCCAGCACAATCCCCTCTTTTACCATAAACTGACACTTCTCCCAATTCAGCACCAAGTTTGTTTCCACACATCTTTGTTGGACTTTAGCATGATTTCCCAAACATAGGTCGAAGGAGTCCTCAAAAACTGAGAAGTCATCCATGAAAATTTCCACAAACTACTCAGCCATTTCTGTGAAAATTGCCATCATGCATCGCTGAAACGTTGCTGGAGCATTACAAAGCCCGAATGGCATTCTTCAAAATGCAAAGGTGCCATAGGGACATGTGAATGTGGTCTTATGTTGATCGTCAGGTGCTATAGCAATCTGGTTGTAACCTGAATACCCGTCTAGGAAACAATAGTATTCCTTTCTTGCAAGTCTATCTAGCATTTGGTCGATGAATGGTAGGGGGAAATGATCTTTCCTAGTGCTTTTTGTTCAGTCTCTGATAGTCCATGTAAATTCTCCAGCCAATCATAACCTTGGTGGGCATGAGCTCATTGTTTTTGTTTTCCACCACCGTCATTGATAACTGCAATTTATTGCAATTTCTATGTGCTTTCCGAGTATATTTACTGAGTTTTTTTGATGTATTAAGCACTCTTATTCCCAGATTAAATTGAATGGGATGACTCCCTTAGATATAATATCATCCACCTCGTTTGCTGTAGCAATTTAGTAAGCATATGTGGCAATTATGGCAGAAACCCGAGTGATATTGAGTGAGTTGGCCCCTTTTTAATATGAGGTACTAATTCTATTTGATATGGCGCTGGTGGCAGAGGAGTAGAGCTGCGCAGCAGGTGTAGCCACCCACCTAGCAGGAGAAAGCAGCAACCAACTGACATTGCAAGCTGCTGGTTGGGTTGATGCAGAACAACCTCCACTACTGAAAGTGGAGAGAAAAAAGCAGACATAGAGATGCTAGCTGCAGAGTAGGGAGAATGTCAGCAGAAGTCAGGCCACTTACTGGGACCACAAGGCCTGACTATAAAAAGGGTAGAACGCAGAGCCACTAAAATAAAGGAAGGGGGACGAACGGGAGGAAGAAGAAAGAACTACTAGGGAGAGAAAAACCACAGCCCAGGATGCACTAACACCGGATGGTGAAGCATTAGAGAAGGGGACAGTTCGCAATTCCAGATTTTTCATTGATCCCTGTTGTGATTTTTACTATTTTTATAAAAAAAACTACATTTGTATTTTTATTTATATCACTTAGGATGCATACCATTGTTTTTAGGATATTTGTAACCAGTGTAACCATAAGGCTTGGCTAGTTTCCAGCTAGGGTTGCATAAGGGTTGTAATGAACTTGAGCACATTTTTATTAACAACACATTTCACTACAGTTTCGTTTCAACATTCAACTGTGTTTATATTTTAATTTCCCTTGATAATGGAAGTTTAGTGGAGGAAGATCAAGGCCAATATTCACCTGGAAGGGTAAGGGAGGCTGGGAAATAGTTGAATGTATGGGGTTAGCCCATACAGGGATCTATGGGTACCCCATTAGTCCAATAGTGGAGCTTCATGCAAAATTCAGGGGAGAGGACTGATGCAGGAATGCGTGTCTGAACCTCAGAATTGCAAGGAATGGAAGTCTGGGAAGACTCCATTCAAGACTGAACTTGGCACTTAGAGCAATTGCTGCAGCAATCCTTAGAGCAAATATGAGTGCTGTAGTTCATGGCAATCCTGAGCAACCCTAGATCACCTAATATCATTTTCTTTTACACCCTAGTACCCCTCATCTTAGTTATAGTTGCATTTAATTGATCTACCTCTATTTTATCTTGTGAACCATCTTATTTTTGCTACAACATTTCACACAATAGATCTCGCTATAATAGTTTTAGTTCACTTCTCGTGGGACGATACTCACTCATCACTTTATTACTTGGTCACGACGCGTGCACTTGTGTTCTGACATTGTATATATATTTTGTAAGTCTACTAACAGTCATGCCCCCTTTCTTAGGAACACATTGGATGGGGCTAACCCAAGAGCTGTTTGATATGGGGTAAATAATTCCAACATCTAGCCACTTGATGATTTCCTTCTTTACCACCTCCGTCATTATTGGGTTGAGCCTCTGTTGGGGTTCTATGGACCCTTTTCATTTCTCTCCAAAAGGATCTTATGCATGCAGAATGAGGGGCTGATTCCCTTAATATTAGCAAGGGTCCAACCAATACCCTTTCAGAATTTCTTCAACGTCAGGACCAGTTTCTCCTCTTGCTCTCCTGTCAAGAGTGCTGATATGATCACAGGAAGAGTGGTTGTCTATCCTAGATATGCATACTTGAGGTGTATTGGTAGTGGCTTCAGCTCCAAGATTGGTGGTTCCTCCACTTATGCCTTCAGCAGGCTTGATTCTGGTGAGGACATGTCTAATGGCTCCTTCACTAGCCCCTGCTTCCCAATGCCATGCCTGACATCAATCCAGGCCCATTCCTTCTCGTTTTCCCCTTCTGAATCTAAGTTATCTGTCCATACTACTGGTGATCGGCTCTTGTAGCATTTTTCTAACAGCTCTAATGCTAATGTGTCTATCATAGACACAACTGAACATTCCTCTACTTCACTAGGAAACTTCATAGACTGGAGTACATTGAATGTAACCTGCTCATCCTAGACTCTCATGGTTAGTTCCCCTTTCTGCATATCAATTAATGTATGGCCAATTGCTAGGAATGATCTACCCAAAATAATTGGCACCTCTGCATCAGCTTCATAGTCCAGTATTATAAAGTCTACTGGAAAGATGAATTTGTCCACCTTAACCAGGACATCTTCAATTTTTCCTTTTGGATGTGCAATGGATCTGTCTACCAATTGCAGTGAGACTATGGTAGGCCTCGCTTCTCCAATCCCTAACATCTTGAATATGGCCATTGGCATGAGGTTGATGCTTGCTCCTAAGTCACAAAGTGCCTTGCCAAAATACTGGTTCCCGATAGAACAAGGTATGGTGAAACTGCCTGGATCCTTGAGTTTGGGTGGCAGCTTATTCTGCAGCATAGCACTGCATTCCCGTGTGAGAGCAACAGTCTTAAACTCCCTAAATCTTCTCTTCTTGGTCATGATGTCCTTCATGAGCTTTACATAATTTGGCATATGCTTTAGTGCTTTCACTAAGGGGATGTTGATGTGCAGCTATTTTAGGACATCCAGGAATCTTTTAAACTGCTGGTCATTCTACTATTTCTGGAATCTCAGAGGAAATGGTGGAGGTAACTTAGTTTTTTGCACGTTTTGTTGTGGCAAAGCTGCAGTATTTTGTTGTGGCATAGCTGTAGAGTTTTGCTGTGGCAAAGTTGTAGCAGTTTCTCTAGAGATGACTGCTTCCTCACTTGCCTCCTCCTCTTGCTTCTGCTTGTCTTTCTTCTTCTCCGGGGGTACAGTGGGGTCTTTCTGGTCCTATCTTCTTGCTTTGGGTGCTTTCACCACCTTCCCACTTCTCAAGGCTATAGCCTTGCAGTGCTCTTTCCCTTCTCTCCTAGGAACTTCAGTATTGCTTGGAAGTGTCTCGGGAGTTCTGCTTTTTAGTTCATTGGCAAGCTGTCCCACTTGGGTTTCCAGATTCCATAATAAGGCTACTTGACTCTGGATCAGAGCATCATTTCTTGCCATAGGAAACTTCATAGACTGGAGTACATTGAATGTAACCTGCTCATCCTGGACTCTCATGGTTAGTTCCCCTTTCTGCACATCAAATAATGTCTGGCTAGTTGCTAGGAATGATTTACCCAAAATAATTGGCACCTCTACATCAGCTTCATAGTCCAGTATTATAAAGTCTACTAGAAAGATGAATTTGTCCACCTTAACCAGGTCATCTTCAACTTTTCCTTTTGGATGTGCAATGGATTTGTCTACCAGTTGCAGTGAGACTGTGGTAGGCCTCGCTTCTCCAATCCCCAGCTTCATGAATATAGCCATTGGCATGAGGTTGATGCTTGCTCCCAAGTCACAAAGTGCCTTGCCAAAATACTGGTTCCCGATAGAACAAGGTATGGTGAAACTGCCTGGATCCTTGAGTTTGGGTGGCAGCTTATTCTGCAGCATAGCATTGCATTCCCGTGTGAGAGCAACAGTCTCAAACTCCTTAAATCTTCTCTTCTTGGTTAGGATGTCCTTCATGAACTTTACATAATTTGGTATATGTTCTAGTGCTTCCACGAAGGGGATATTGATGTGCAGTTGTTTTAGGACATCTAGGAATCTTTTAAACTGCTGGTCATTCTGCTATTTCTGGAATCTCTGAGGAAATGGTGGAGGTAACTTAGTTTGCTGCACGTTTTGTTGTGGCAAAGCTGTAGTATTTTGTTGTGGCATAGCTGCAGAGTTTTGCTATGGCAAAGTTGTAGCAGTTTCTCTAGAGATGACTGCTTCCTCACTTGCCTCCTCCTTTTGCTTTTGCTTGTCTTTCTTCTTCTCTGGGAGTACAGTGGGGTCTTTCTGGTCTTGTCTTCTTGCTTTGGGTGCTTCCACCACCTTCCCACTTCTCAGGGCTATAGCCTTACAGTGCTCTTTCCCTTCTCTCCTAGGGACTTCAGTATTTCTTGGAAGTGTCCCTGGAGTTCTGGTTTTTAGTTCATTGGCAAGCTGTCCCACTTGGGTTTCCAGATTCCATAATGAGGCTACTTGACTCTAGATCAGAGCATCATTTCTTGCCATATATTCCTTCAGCAGGGATTCCAGTGAAGTGAGAGTTTCACTAGTCTGTTGTCTTTGCTGCTGAAAGTCAGGGGGCTTGTGGTCTTTGTAGGGCAGAGTTGCTGCCCTGTCCAGTAACATAGTTACTCCAAGAGAAATTTGGGTGTTGCCTCCATCCTGGGTTGTACGTGTTAGAGTAGGGATTGTTATTGTGATTCATATTTCCCACATAGCACACTGACTTTGGATTTGAGGGACAACTTTCAAATAGATGGGGTTCGTTGCGCAAATCACAAGATGCTCCATTCTCCTGGACTGCATTAGCTGCTTGAGGGCGGTTCAGTTGCTGGTTTTTCAGGACATTAACTAGTGAAGCTAGCTGGGCTGTGAGAGAAATGACTTCACTCACTTCATGCATACCTACTGTTTTTGTTCCAATTAAGACCTGTCCATTAGCCATTGATAGTTGTTGCTGGCCATCCTTTCGAGCAGCTCATGTGCTTCATTATATATTTTGGATAGTAGTTGTAACATCCCTAATTTCGTTTCTTTTATTGATAAAAGTACATAAAAATTTAATTAAGGAAATAAAATTTATTGGACAATATTTTAGATATCTAAGGAAATATAATCCTTAGAAATTCTTCACCTTATGTATATGCATAGAAAATGTTTCTAACATTAAGAGAACAAATAAAGAGGGAAAACCTAATAGGAAAGAAATTAGAAATAACATACTAAAGAGATGCAAAATTCTTGGATAAGGAAGATAAATTTTTAGAAACAAGTGAAGGTCTTAAAATTTCAAGAACATTGAATTAGGGTAATTTTTCCTAATTCAAGAACTAGAGTTACTAAGTTTAAAATCTTTACCCATACATTGGGCTTTTACCTATAGACACTTCATATAGAGTTTTTCCACTTCACATAAGTTTCTAGCAAGCCATTGGATAACCTAAGCAAGAAATAAAACATAGACTTAGACTAGGATATAGTAATTTGACCAATAGCCCAAAAATTATGAAAATGTGACCAAACCCTCCAAGAAAGGTAGAATTTTATCCAAAGCAAAGAAAATGGGTAGGAATAAGCCCAAATCCAAGAGGAAAAATAAAATAAAATAAATTAGGTGATGATATAATAATGTAATAATAAAGATTAGGTTACATGGCATTAAGACAAAAATTTAGCAAGTGGTGAGATTCTACATTCATCATTTTGGCAAGTGGCATGATAATACAAGGCTTTAGGACAAAAACATCTATATCCTACACTCATAATTCTAACAAGTGGTATGATAATACATGGCATTAGGACAAAACATTCCTATCCCACACAAATAATATCAACCAAATAATGGAGATTCAAGGGCTAGAAATTTGCCACCCAAAAAGGCAAACCTATCATACTTGTTTAAGACAAAAGAAAATGGAAAAGAATCCCTAAATCAAAGGGACCTTGTCCCTTATCTTAAGAACATATCATCATAATTTTCAAAATACAAATCTCTTTTTCCTATGCATATCTTGACTAAGGAAGAGGAAGACAAGAACATAAGTTGTTTGTTTTCCAAAAATTCAACAAAGTGTATCCTAATTGTGATAAGGTAGACCCATGATCATGAAAGGTGAATTATTTGGTGGTCTATATAAGGTAGACAAGAACATTGTATGAACTTCTTACCATCTTAAGTGTGAAATTTTGACATGGAAATATTTTATAAAGTGATATTTGAAATGGTTATGTTCATGGCATGATTGCCAATGATTTATGGTAATAGTTATATTTTGATGAACATACTTGTTATTGAAAGCATATTTTTGGCTATCATTGTGAAAAGAAAAGAAATGAGCACGGTCACATGGCAATCCGTGTGGTTCACCAGTAGGGGACGCCCTACCAACGGTTATGATCATGTTAATGAGAAAAGAAAGAGAAAGTGTGCCATGTCGGACTGAGCGATAAAAGCCCGTACCAGAGAGTAGAGGATACCCACCTTGATCGGGGTAGCTTGGAATGAGAATAAGTTGTTGGCCATCATATTATATTCTAAAAATAGTTACTCTTGTCATACATATTATTACTGTATGATTCTTATTTATTGTTGAACTTATTGGGATTTAATTCTCACTATATTTCCATGTCATGTTCAGAAAATTAGTTATGCAGATTTTTCTATAGCTCTGGCTTTTAGTGCATGTTGGATCGAGTACTTTATGTTGGGCAGATCCCAGAAGCAAATAAAATATTTGTGGTCGAGTTGGCTTAGATCCCGATGAAGGTGTAACCACCCGCACCTGTATCTCCGGAATTGGTCAATCAGAATAAATAAGATGTAGATTTTTATGTGTTTAATATGTTGTACGTATGTTTTGATTAATGACATGTATGTGAACTTTGTATTGTATAAATTAAATAAATGTTATATTAAGTTAAGTTGTAACAAGGTAATAACTTCATTGTGTTTAAAAAAAAAAATTAATACTTAAATGGAGTTGTTACAGTAGTGCCCCATTAGCTGCTGCATCCACTATGGTGCGTGTTTGAGCATTAAGGCTATTGTAAAAGGTCTCCATCTGAATGCAATAAGGGTTTCCATGATGGGGGCATCTCCGTAACAGCTCTTTATAACTTTTCCAGGTCTCATACAGTGATTCTCCTTCTAGTTGCTGGAAAGACGTGATGTCATTCCTCAATCTAGCATTCTTGGTAGGTGGGAAGTATTTCAGCAGAAATTTTTCTACCAAATCGCTCCAGTTAGCAATAGAATCGAGTGGCAGAGAGTTCAACCACACTCTAACTCGATCTCTTAATGAGTAACGAAACAGTTTCTGTAACATCTCATAATTTTTATTTTTAAATAATAATATTTTGATATAAATAAATATATTTTTATTTGTTTAAAATGATTATGTTCTGCTAAAAGTAAGTCTATTTTTAATTAAAATAATTATTGTTTTACTTGAAATAATTATATTGGCCTTTAATAAATTTTGTTGTATTTTTAGAAATATTCTTTCTTTTATTATGTATAATGATATTTATTTTGTGATTTATTTTATTGAGATTTTTATCAAGAAAAATTATGATTTAAGAGTTCAACTAAATGTTTATGAGAATGAGAATTTTTAGGAATTTTTGGGAGGTTTTAGAATGAAAAACGGAATTTATATGAATTCATATAAAAAAAATTCTATTATTTAATTATAATAATAATTATTATTATAAAAAAGAAAAGAAAAGAAGAAAATGAGAGGGGAAGGGGGAGATAATACAACAGAGGGAGATGCGCAAATTTCAGAAAAAATTTGAGAAGATAAATAGTGAGTGAATAGTAACCTTCAACTTTTTTTCTAGATCTGAAGTGCCTATTAGCTTCCGATCTCAAAACTAAGGGTGTTACTGGATTCAGGACGGAGAATACTACGGTTTTGACCGATTTATTTTTCAAATTAGCCGTTGAATCGTCGTAGATCTGAAGTAGAAAATCTCAGAAAAAGGTAAACTCTGAAACTCTTACTTAGAGACCTCCAATTGAAATTCTGACACCGTAGATGGATTCAAGAGCTAGTTAAACCTTAGGATATGAAAATTTTCAGCTATCTGACAACTTTTTGTTCATCGTGAATAGTGTTTTTCGCGCGGGTGAATAGTATTTTCTGGCAGTGAATAGTGACCAAGCTCTCGGAGTCATTTTCTAAGTCTTTGGACCCTCCAGACACGTTTTTGAGGTCTAATTGGTCAAATTCAACTTCGAAAAAGTACATTTTTAGGGCTTTCCAACCAGGAGCCCTACCTTGTGAGTAGATAATTCTTTATATGACTTGCCCCATGCTCTTCTTGAACTATAAATGTATTATTGTTTTTGTTTATAAATTATTTATACTATTATAAGTTTCTGAAATGTGTTAAAATATTTGTTATACTTACGAACTTGCACATAGTTCAAGAAGAGTATGGTTTTAGAAATGAATGTTGGAACTCATTGAATATGTGGTTCTGATTGTATTTATCATTATTTGATAAAGTGAATAGTATGTGTACGATGCATTGATTTGTAAAGCTATATACTTGTGAAAATGATGCATATCATATTTTAAATTAGATTGAATGGCAAGCGTAAAGCTCATGGCGAGTTGCTTGATATTTTACATGTATATATATGTATTGATGAATATCGGCTGGTTGTATGGCTTGTGACGGTATCGAATAGGAGATGCCCTATTAGCCTGAGTGAGCCAGGGGAGGGCCGCTCCAACCGGGTGACAGTGGTAATGTGAGGAGGCAGGAGGGTGATGTACTCACATTCCTTGATCACTTACTGTGACTAGGGTCGAGGTCACTATGCGTATAGCAAATGAGTTATATTTTCATTGTATTGACCAGATTGCCAAGTGACAGTGGTAATGTGAGGAGGCAGGAGGGTGATGTACTCACATTCCCTGATCACTTATTGTGACTAGGGTCGAGGTCACTATGCATATAGCAAATGAGTTATATTTTCATTGCATTGACCAGATTACCGAGTGAGGCAGGTGCATTAAAAGTGATGATTTTATCTCCAAATCTTAATATTTTACTATAGCTTATACAGCTGAGCATAACAACATTTGTTTAATGATCATATCGTGCAGCATATGGTTTTGGATATCTGAATATCCTTTGATTTGAGAATATTTGAAATACGGGTCTTATATGAATGTACTTCTCAACTGTATTTTCTATGTAACATATTTGAAAACATAAGTACATCCATATGCTGACCTAGGAATACTAGGGTGTAAAAGAAAATGATATTAGGTGAACTAGGGTTGCTTCAGGGTTGCCATGAACTTCTGCACTCATATGCTCTAGGAATTGCTGTAGCAATTTCCTTAGTGCCTAGTTATTTCTTGAATGGGGTCTTTTTAGACTTCCATTCCCTGCAATTCTGGGGTGTGGACACACATCCCTGCATCAATCCTAGCCCCTAAATTGTGCATGAAGCTCCAATTATTAGGCTAATGGGGTAATCGTATATCCCTATATCGGTTAACCCTACACATACAACTCCTTTTCCAGCTTCCACTACCCTTCCAGGTGAATATTGGCCTAAATCTTCCTATATTAAACTTCTGTTATCAGGGGAAATTGAAACATACACATAGTTGAATGTTACAGTAATGCTGCAGCAAGTCATTGATAACTAAAAATGTGCATGAGTTCATTACAACCCTTCTACAACCCTAGCTGGAAACTAGCCCAACCTCATAGCTAAACTGGTTACAGACATAAAAAAAATACCAGTATGCTTCCCAGGTAATACAACTAAAATAGACAGACAGATGTAGTATCCTGCTAAACAATAAAAATCACAACAGGGATCGGAAGGGAGATTTTGGGACAACAAACTCTTTCTTGCTCCAATGCTTCACCATGCAATGTCAGCGCACCCTAGGCACTGGAATGTTTTATCACAACTTACTCCTATCAGGGATTTCTGGGTACTCTCTTTGTGTATTTTTCTTTTGTTCCCTGTAGCATCCTCTCCTCCTCCTTCTCTGTGCCCTGCTTTCTGCGCTTTTTAGTCAGGCCATGTGGTCCCATTAAAATGGCCTGGTTATGCTGACATTCTCCCTACTCTGCGGCTAGCATCCCTACATACAACTTTTTCTCCACTTCCAGTAGTGGAGGACATTTCTATACCATTCATCAGCCTACAGTGTCAGCTGGTTGCTACTTTCTCCTACTAGGTGGTGGCTGTAATTGCTGCGTAGCTCTGCTCCCCTGCCACATGCTCCAAATCATACATAATTAGTTCCCCATAATATGCATCATATTAAAAAGGGCCTAGCTCACTCAATATCACTTGGTTTGCTGCCATGATTGACGCATATGCTTACTAAATTGTCACAGCAAACAGGGTGGATAATCTTGTATCCAAGGGAGTCAACACATACATTTAAATTCGAGAATAAGAATGCTTAATAAATCAAAACAGCACAGTAAACATCCTCGGAAAGCACATAGAAACTGCAATAAATTAGAGTTATCAGCAACTCATAAGAAACAAGATTGAATGTTAAACCATTTGAAGACTTTTTTAATATATCCCCCTTTAAGCCAATCTAAAAACCCCTTTAGACCTATCACAATGAATTTAGATGCCTAAAACAAAGAAAGCATCACCAAGGTCTTTCATACCAAAGTGATTATTCAACATTTGTTTTATCTTATTCAAAAGTTTAACACAACTACTAGCAAAATGTATGTTATGAACATAACAAGAATAATAATGTTACTCCAACTCATCTTAAGATAAATGCACTTATATGAAGCATATTCCTTAAATACAATCAACACAATTGTTACATTTGGAAAATTTAGACCATATAATATGCCTTGATTGATCATCATCTCAATTTAAGGTCTAGAAATATGTCCCAAATGCCTATGCCACAACATTGAGAAACTTTCATCAACTTTCTTGCACTTATTTTTACTAGCAGAGTTAACAAACATACTATTCAAATTCAACATATATAGCTCATCACATAAAATTTCAAAACTAACCAAAATAAAGTTAAAATACATAGAAAGTTTTTCATTGCCAAATTTAAAAGTGTAGCCATATTTATCTAAAATTGGAATAAAAATCAAATTCTTTCTTGAGTAATAATGTCAATCATCTCATCAATAGTTCAGTCATCTTTTTGAGTGTTGTAGGATGTTTTTAAAACATCAAACTAGGATGAAAGTGAATCCAAAACCTGCCATATCAAATAACTCTCACCAAGTTCAACCTTTAGAGATTTCAACTTTTTGTAATAATGCATTAACTTCATAATGTGCTCACACACTCTACTCACACCATTGTACTTCGTATTCTCAAGTAGAGAGATAAATTAACCCTTTTGTGCTTTATCAAATTTTTTAAATTTCTCACCCATTGATTTAAAAAAAGTTACAACATTATCAGTCTTTGGAATACCCTGTCTAATTGATTTCTCTATGGTATATTTCATAACCATAAGGCACACCTTGTTTGAGTGTTCCCATTTTTTACGAGAAACCTTATCACTAGTTGTAGATAGATCAGTTAAAGGAGGAGCCTCTTGATCCTTCAAGGCTAGTCCATATTTGTGATAGCTAAATACAGATCCAAAGAGTCTTTTCAATCCTCATAATTAATCCCATTCAAAGTTTTGACATAAGTCAATTGCATAGGCAATGAAGCTGGCATCAAATTTAATAGGAAAACATTTAATATGCATGTAAAATAATATTATCATGCAACTACAAATAAATGATTCTTTATGCACAGCCAATCAATGCTTGTTAACTGGATTTCTTATTTATCATGATCCCATCTAAGGGTCTCGAATTATAACAAATAAGAAATATAAACATGCAATGCACATAATCTTATGTCACAAAAAATTCTAATACCGATAGGGTACTCAAAACATAATTAACATAAGTCCATAACAAATAGTACATTGTATTAATTATGGATTACATTAATAATAACATACTGATAGGATATAATTATCATTAACGCAAATATATATAGAAATTTATCTAAATTCCAACAAGAATTCAAATTATTTGAATTCACAAGATGTTGTATAATTATACTTCCAATAGGAAAGTTCACAATTATACAAAATAATATTATAAATGCTGGTATATGACAATACATTATTACATTATTTATAAAATATATCAATTTAATGCAAAATATATTGTTGTAACCCTAAATTAAGATCCAATTTTTATTCTATGACCAAATCATATTACCAGAGAGAGTACCTAACATATGTGTCACAAAAAAAAACATACAAAATGGGTCCAAAAGCCAACAGTACAATATTTAAAATACTAAATTATTATCTGTATTATCCAAATAAAATATATAATAATAAAAATTTCATAAAAATACAAAAAATTATTACGTAAAAAACAAAAAAAAATGTGCAAAAAAAAACTAAAATTTTGATGCCTAAAGATTCCTACACGTGCCACACGTGCTTATCCACACGAGTGGGTCACACCATGGGAGGTTGTCTTCCTTACCCAAAAGACTATAAAACGAGTCCTTTGCCCCCAATAGGACCTGTTTTGTATTTCTCCCTTTTTACTCAACAGTAAACCATGATTTTCATGTATATTTGTTGTTGTTTTAATTAAAACTCACAAACACACGAAGCTATTAGAGTATAGATTTAGTGGTGTCCCACGAGGATTGCCAATTGAGAGAAAACTCTAATTTAGATCCATAATAAGTAATTCTAACCTAGTTCTAGATTGTTTGTTTGTGATAAGAATATTAAATTAAATATGCAAGAAACTAATGCATTGAAATTAAATAAACATGCTAAGGTTAAGGGATACACTCTTGGTATATCAAATAAAAATAAATTAACTCTTTTATTACTCAATTAGAATCCTTACATGAATAAGGTTCAAATAGGAAGATAGGTTAATTTAAGCTCACCTTTTGTTTATACATGAATTATATTTACCTCTTTATTATTGTATTACTAATATCTAAAACATTCTTGTAAAATGGATTCAAGTATATGTTGTGCCAATTGTCATGTTGTCTACAATATATCAAAATTCACACTTCACAAGATTAAAAATACAAAGATGCAAATGATAACTTTGTAAATGGATTCAAGCATAAATTGTGTCAATCATTATATTGTCTACAATAAATCGAGATTGATTCAAGCTTTTATTGTGCCAAAGATTGTCTACAATATATCAAGATTCACACTTCACAAGTTTAAAGAAGAATGCAAAAATAGGAGAGATAACTTGTAAATAGAGTTAAGCATACATTGTGCCAATTATCATATTGTCTACAATATATTAAAATTCACATTTTACTAGTTTACATAAAAATATAAAAATGAGAAAGGTAACTTGTAAATGGAGTCAAGCATATATTGTGCCAATTGTTGTATTTTCTACAATATATCAAAATTCACATTTTACAAGATTAAAATATGCAAAAAATGAGAAAGATAGAAAACTAATTAACAAAACAAAACAAAACAAAACAAAATAAAATAGGTGGCAAAGTCAACCATTAAAAAATAAAAATAACAAGTAGGTGGCAAAGCCAACCATGAACAATAACAAGAAGAAATAGGCGGCAAAGCCATCCATTAAACGATAAGAAAAAGAAGTAGGTGGCATAACCATCCATTGAAACATAACATAAGAAAATGAGGAGGTAAATACAACATAAAATTTAAACATTAAATACTTACACAAGAGTTAAATAATTCATTATTTCTCTACCAAGAGTTTCACTCTTTCACCTTAAAATGATGATATTATAAAAGAAAGTAAGAACAACAAAATATTTATAGAAAAAATAACATTACAATACTTCAAAACAAAGCTTTCCCAAGCTCTCTCTCTAGCTCCCTAACTCATTCCTTAATCCCTCTATTTATAGATACAATTACATGTGGTAGGTGTGGTAATTGTCAAAATTTTTAGGTAGAAAGTTGGACAAAGTTGACAATTTAGATTCCATCATGTGCACCTAAAATTGAACCTTGAATATCTTCTTGAAATCCGTAGAATTTGATGACTCCATCAACATGAAAGTTGTAAAAAATTGCATTATATTTCCGTCAAGACAAATTTTGGACAAATTGGATGTGTAATTTTTGACTTGGTCAAAATACTAGAGCAAAGTCGGGCTGGACTGCAGCAGCAGACAGATTCTCTTCTAGCCCACTTGTTTTCATTTTAATGTCCAAATTTTCTGACCATTTGAACATAAAAGTTATATCCAATTGTGTCAGTTACATACCTACCAAATTTAATACATATTGGATATGTATTTTCTGAGATACTGTCCAAATACTGCAACAAGGTTGGGCTGGACTACAAACAACGAACATATTTTCAACATTGGGTGTTTTGCCTTGAATCTTTATATTTTATTTATTTTGGAAATGTGGTCATAAATTAAGATTAAATTTGTCCATATATCCATTAAAATGCGTCTCAGGAGTCAATAAGATAATTCTCCTTACTCAGCCATCCTCAATGAATTTATTTTATCTACTTAATTTATATGCATCATTCCCGAAGAACCATAATTTAGCTCTGATTCCTCCAATTGAGTCGATTGTCTATTCTTCTCTCCATCTGTAAGAAATACACAAAACTAAAGACAAGTAAGGGAGATATATGATTAATTATGGCAAAAAGATAAGATGAAAATATTTAATTTATGAGTATAAAACTCACTCATCAAATACTCCCAAACTTAATCTTTTACTTGTCTTCAAGCAAAACACATAAACTTCAAAATTCAAAGGATGAGTGAGTGATAAGTTGTTTTTGTCTTATTAAGCATTCCTTAAGGATCTAAAATGTGCAACCAAGGAAAATATGAGAATCCTAAGGTTATGTAGAACTTTATTCAAATACAGCATATGGTTTACTCTTGAATCCCAAGTGTGTGTGTGTAGTAGTCTTATGACATTAGACTTTTTGCATTCAAATAAATTTATGTAATCAAATATTTAAAATAGATCTCTAGATATATGCATTTGAGACTCCATAAGCTTATTTTTCATGTCACTCTCCATTAATGTAGACTAATCATAACATTTAAGATCATTAGGACTTTCATGATATGAATGAAAGCTCAATTCACTCTTCAACATACGTGATCATTTAAAGCCTCTCAAAAACTTTTGATATTATAATATGAATTCTATCTCCAACCTTTTCATCATCCTTACGTTATTTGCTCATACTATTTTTTTTATATAAACACCCCCAAACTTATTTATTTAGGGAGTATTAACTTTCTTTTTTTTCGTCCTTTTTTTTGTCAAACTTCTAATATCTACCCCTGAACCATAGCTTTTCAAATGATCATTCCTGTGAGGACCTCTTAAGTGGGCTACAGATGGATAGTTCAGCCTATCATAGACAACCTATTTACAAAGTCCATACCAATCCATTAATTGATCCAAATAACATAATGTGTGAATATTTCATAATTGATATTATTTAATAATTTTAATAAACAATTCTTAATAATTGATTAAAGCTAATCCACAAATAATTATTAAAAAATATAACATATTTCGGATTGTTAATTTACATTGTACAAGCACCATAAATTTTTTCCTTGAAAATTTAGGAGTTCAATTGATTGGCATTTACTTTATTAAACAAATAAAAAAAGTTGAAAAATGTAAGTATCCTCACTCCACTTACATGATGAAAAGCCATTTTGATTGCAAATGAAACAATTAGGACTTTTGCATCAACAGTGTAGGCAGAATAAGTTGTAATTTTCCTTCAGTATCCAAATGCACAGTACTCTTGACAAAATTTTGTTATCATTCTTTTTTTCCAAATCAGGTATAACTAAATCAACCTTCTTTCCGAACCAGGTAGGATTCATTTCCTACACAAACGAGTCCTTCCATTTTTTCCAAATTTTTTTTTATTTGATGGGACAGGTTTTCTACAAAAATGAGTCCCTCCATTTCTTTTATTTTGATTTTATTGGATTGGACTCATTTTTTTTGCCGAAAACGAGTCCTTCCATTTTTATTTTAAATGGTGCAGCTCTTTTTTTTCTTTCATTTTTAGAAATTTTTTTTGTTATTTTATTTTAAATTAAAAGTTTTATATTTTAAGAAATTTATTTTAATTAATAAAAAATTAATATGAATTAATTTCAAACTTTAATTTAATTTAAAAATTGAAAAGGAATGAAAAGGTTTTTTGTCAAGTAAATTTTTTTATTTAGTCATGTAAGAAGAAGATAATTTTTTTATGTAATAACTTTATTTAGCAGATATTAGATTAGAAGGTAAGTATGTATTAAATAATTAAAAAAAATTAATTTAAAAAGATAAGAAAAAATGAAACTTTTATTTATTTTTTCCTATTGTTTTTTTTTCATTTTCCAAAATTAAAATTTTCCATTTTCATTTGGTCTTGTAAGAAGATATTTTATTTTTTTATATAATATTTTTATTATAGATTAAGGTGTAAGTATGTACTAAATAATTAAATAAAATAATAATTTTATTTAAAAAGTTAAGAAAGAATGAAAATTTATTTATTTTGTCATATATATTTTTATTTTTCAAATCAAACTTCTTTTTTTTCATTTAGTCTTGTAATAAGAAGATAGTTCTTTTTATCTACATAATATTATAGTTTTTCTTTTTTTGTGGAATATTTTTATTTAGTAGATAGCTTATGGGGTAAGTATGAATGATGGGTCTAATTTGTTTATGTGGCAGCTTATGAATCAATTAGTGTTTACAAGGAACGAAGGCTAAAAAATGTTTAAAGAGGAAGCTAAAGTGCTATGTTGTTGGCTTAAAGAAAAACTTTCACAAAATTTATGAAATTTCTCATAAAAGCTTACAAATAATTATTGTGTGCGTGAAAATTTTGCATAAAAAATTAGTTATTTTGTATAAAAATTAATCAATGTGAAAAAAAATCAATGAATTACATACCTTACAAAAAATTTAAAAATCTTGGAAGACAATGAATTACAGGCTTTCCATAAAATTTAAAAACATACAAGGGAATGAGAGAATGATTTATTTTTCCTAAAATTATTAGTTATTTGCAAACATCCTCCGGTTTCACACAGGGACCTTCTAACTTGCCACCTTACTTATCCACCACCATGTTGCTTCTCTTTCTATGTATTATGAGCTTCAATAATGTCATGTTGGTCACGTTGGGCATGTTTAAGCAGTGAAACACCATGCTCCATACGCAAACCAACAATAGGTGATTGGTATTGTGGTATTGGACAACATGGTGTCCTCAAAAGCAGTAGGATTGATGTTTAGATCTTGCTGCCTTCTATACACTAACTGTTCCAGTGTATAAGATGATGTTCCCTTTGCTTGAAGGAACCTGTGCTAGATGGCATACTGATGAGTGAGTTTTATACTCATAAAATGAATATTTTCATCTTACCTTTTTGCCATAATTAAGCATATATCTCCTTTATTTGTCTTTAATTTTGTATATTTTTATAGATGGAGAGAAGAATAGAAAATGGACTCAATTGAAGGAATCAGAGCTAAATTATGGTTCTTTAGAAATGATGTCTTTAAATCAAGCAGATAAAACAAATTCATTGAGGATAGCTAAATAAGGGGCATTATCATATTGAATCTTGATATGCATCCTAATGGATATATGCACAAATTTAATCTTGATTTATTACCATATTTCCAAAAGAACTCAAACATAAAGATTTAAGGCAAAACACCCAATGTTGAAAATATGTTTGCTATTTGTAGTCCAGCCCAACCATGCTGCAGTATTTGGGCAGTATCTTAGAAAATACATATCTAATATGTATGATATTTGGTAGGTGGGTAACTGTCACAATTGGGTATAACTTTCATGTTCAAGTGGTCAGAAATTTCGGACATTAAAAGGGACAAAAATGGGCTAAAAAAGAATCTGTTTACTGTTGCAGTCCATCTCGACTTTGCTCTAGTATTTTGACCATACTTCACAAATTACATATCCAATTTGTCCACAATTTTTCTTGACGGAAAGATAATGAAATTTTCTACAACTTTCATATTGATGGAGTCAGTAAATTCTGTGGATTTCAAGAAGATATTCAAGATTCAATTTCGGTGCACATGATGGAATCCAAATTGTCAACTTTGTACAACTTCCTACCTAACAATTTTGACAATTACCAAACCTACCACACCTAATTGTATATATAAATAGAGGGCTTGAGAAGTGAGTTACAGAGCTTGGGAAATATTTGTTGAAATTTTAAGTGCTTGTAATGTTATTTTCTCTTTAGACATTTAGTATTTTCATTTTCATTCATAATATTATCATATTTCTTCATCTTTCATTTTACTTTCTTGCCTTAATTATGAAGAATTAATCTCCTAATGCTAAGGTGACAGGGTGAAACTCTTGGTATGAGAATAATAATTCATCTAACTCTTAATTTTTGTGTTTATATTTGATATTGTATTTACCCTCTCCTTTTCTTATGTTATGTTTTGATGGCTGGCTAAGCCACCTATTTCTTCTTCTTGTTTAATGGCTGGCTTTGCCGTTACTTCTTATTTTTATTATTCATGGTTAGCTTTGCCACCTACTATATTTCATTCTATTATTGGTTGGCTTTGCCACCTATTTTGTTTCATTTTATTTTGTTATGTTAATTAGTTTTCTACCTTTCTCATTTTCTGCATAATTTAATCTTGTAAGATGTGAATTTTGATATATTGTAGACAATCTTTGGCACAATAAATGCTGGAATCAATCTTGATTTATTGTAGATATATATAATGATTGGCACAATTTATGCTTGAATCCATTTACAAGTTATCTTTTGCATTTTTGTATTTTTAATCTTATAAAGTGCAGACCTTGATACATTGTAGATAATTTTTGGCACAATAAATACTTGAATCGATCTTGATTTATTGTAAACAAGATGATGATTGGCACAATGTATGCTTGAATCCATTTTACAAGAATGTATTATTTATTAGTAATACAATAAAAAGGAGGTAAATATAACTCATGTATAAGCAAAGGTGAGCTTAAATTAACATATCTTCCGATTGGAACCTTATTCATGTAAGGATTCTAATTGAGGAATAAAAAAGTAAAATTTATTTTTATTTGATATACCAAGAGTGGATCCCCTAACCTTAGCATGTTTCTTTACTTTGAATACATCTTTATTTAATTTTAGTATATTAGTTCTTTGCATATTTTGTTCAATACTCTTCTCACAAAACAAGACTTTGGCAACTAGGTTAGAATTATCTATTTCGGATCTAAATTAGAATTTTCTCTCAATTGGCAATCCCTGTGTGATCGACCTTGCATACCACTAAATCTATACTCCAATAGATTCATGCGCTGACAAGTTTTAATTAAAACAACAACACATACCCAAAAATGACCAATCACTAAAGAGATTGAATGAAGGAAAAGTTAAGTTTTTCCTTGGTACATCATAGGATGAGAGACTTGCATAGTGCAAATAGGAGGGATTTGCATAAGTTGAAACACAGTAGCATATAGCTCCAAACACTGAGACTAATGAACTTGTATTGGCTAGATCTTGTATGGACTCTTCGGACTCTTCTACCTGCAGTAGAACAACACACGACAGAATAGGCCTTCTACATTATTTGAATCCCTAATTCCTCTATGCTCGTTGCTCTGGTAGAATGGAAGGACTCTGTATGTGGTGCTCTAGAGGTGAAGGAGCATGCACAGGGTAAGGTTGTGCTATGTTCCATCTCAATTTGTTCATTGTTGGCTATCAAAAAATCCTCAGTCAACTTATTTATTTGGTTTAAATTCAACATTGAGGGACTATTTTGACTCAGGATGTGAATTTTATCAAGTCTCACAACCTAAAATTAATTAAAAAAAATAAGAAAACATCAGTATACTAATGGTGATGTGTAGGATAAACTATAATGACTTGGATTGGATAACTTACCTACCATATATTTGAGGCAACAAGTGAAGATATCCACCGTCCTGTGATACTGTTGTACCATCTCATATAGGTGGAGGTATAACTCAACACACCATTAAATGAATGTTTCGTTCAGAAGGATTTCCACTTACTATTCCAGAGATGAATTAACCGGGTGTTATCCTGACTTCAGTCTTTATCTATCTTGCCCTTTAGCTACATATTGTGCAAAGGACCTAACCCTATGGGCATCCCAGGCAAGGATTGTTCCATTCCGAATTGGTGCATCACTCTTTGGATGGTGCCACCTGATGATCCAAAATTATATGACGGTACATATGCATGCCATAACTATATCCCCTAAAAATAATGATGATGTATTGCATTATACTCCAGCGGATCTTTGTATGGCTGCCATATAACCAGACCAAAGTAAAGGTAAATATTAATAAAACATGAATAAATGCAATTATTAGTAAAGTGAACACAAATAAATTTGGATAAAACATGAACTATACCCCTTCCTCTTTGATCTAGTCCAAGTCAAATTTGTAGTGCCTCAGGTTATGAAAGGTGGTATCCAGTACCTCTTTATAGTGCGTTCACCTATTTAATATAACAAAAAATTAAAATAATTACAACAAAAGTTTAAATAAACCAATAGAGTTCTAAGATTGGTAAGTATATATTAACTACAATTCTACATTTTTTCAAAGACTACTAAATACATACAAACTGCAGTTCAAAAAGTTTTCTCACATTGCTAACTACAAAAATTTTAAAATAATTATAATAGAAATTCAAATAAATCAATAAATTATTGGCTACATTTCCTATAAAGAATTTTGTCCTTGAAATTTAGAGATTACTTTATCTCGAAGAGTTGATGATACTTTTGTTTTATATCATTTTCTCTTTCCCGTGTAGCATCTTCTTTCTCCAACCCCTTCCAAGTTATCTTTACTAAGGAAATGGTCTTGTTCTGTAACTGCTTCACATCTTTGCATACTTGAGTGTTGTTATGATCTAAAAGCTATTTACAAAGTTGAATGGTGTGGAACACGTCATGAAGATTTGATAAATATAGGGGTAGTGAAATCTGATAGGCCGATGTTCCTACTTTTTTGAGAATTTGATAGTGGCCTATATATTGTAGACTTAACTTCTTAACTTTCATAGTCTGACCAATGCTAATAGTGGGAGAGACTTTTAGGAACACATGCTCTCCTTCCTCAAATTGTAGCAGCTTCCTTCTTTTATCATTGTAGTTCTTTCGTCAACTTTGGACTGTTCAAATCTTATCGTAAACCATTTGTATATGTTTAGAGGTACGTTGCACTAACTCTAGACCCAATAAATTTCTTTTTGCCACTTCTTACTAGCATATAAAGGATATGCATTTTCTGCCATACAAAGCTTCATAGGGTGCCATCTTGATGCTCGAATGATAATTATTATTGTACACAAATTTTGCTAACAACAGATATTTATCCCATCCTTTACCTCACTCCAGAGTACAAGCTCTTAGCATGTCTTCTAGGGTTTGTATAGTTCTTTTAGTTTGGTCGTTAGTCTAAGGATGATATGTTGTGTTGAAATGCAGTTTAGTGTCAAAGGTTTCTTGTAGAGCTCTCCAAAATTTGAAAGTGAATCTTGGATCTCTTTCCGAAATAATGCTATTTGGAATTCCAAGTAGCCGATTTCCTTACATATAACTAAGCTAACTTATCAAGAGAATAATTAGTTTAAATAGGCAAGAAATGTGCAGATTTGGTCGTGTCTACAATTACCCATATTATATCTTAGCTTGTCTATGTCTTAGGTAACCTCACAATGAAATCCATAGAAATACCATCCTACTTTTATTCCAGGATTTCTAAAGGCTGTAACATTCCAAAAGGCTTTTGATGTTTTATCTTCACTTTCTGACAAGTTAGGCATTTAGCACCAAATTCAACAATATCTTTCTCATTCTCGGCCACCAATACAATTTTTTCAAATCTTGATACATTTTAGTAGATCCCTGATGAATAATATAGTTGATTTGGTGGGCTTTTTCCAAAACTTTGGTCTTTATATTCCCTTCTTGTGGTATACATAATCTTCCTTGGTATGTGATAATTCCCTCTTCAGATAGTGAAAGTCATGTTGACCCTTTTGGTTTTGCAAAACTTGATCATGTTGCTATGCTCCCTTAATCTGTAATTTTAAGTCACATTCAATCTTTAATTCGATAATGATTAAGCTTCCAGGGATAGACATGACTGACAGTCTCAAATTTTTAATTTTTCTATTAACTTTATTTATTCTATCAACATCTGGCTCAAATACAATGACTTCTGACTCAATGCATCGACTATTACATTTGCTTTCCCAAGATGATACTTTAACTCAAATTTATAATCATTGATAAACTCCATCCACCTTCTTTGTCTCATATTTAATTTTTTTCTTATCAAAGAGACATTTTAAACTTTTGTGATCGCTATATATTTCAAACGTAACTCTATACAAGTAATGCCTCCTAATCGTTAAAGAAAAAACTATCACAACCAATTCCAAATCGTGCATAAGGTAGTTTTCTTCATGTGGCTTTAATTGTCTAGAAGCGTAAGTAACAACTCTGTTTTCTTTCATTAAAACACATCCCAATCCTTTCTTAGAAGCATCAATATAAATTTCAAAATGTCTAGAGGGAGCAGTGATGACTAGGATAAGAGAAGTAATTTATCTAATCTTAAGCTTTTGAAAACTGACTTCACATTCTTGAGTCCATTTGAAAGTGCTTCCCTTTCTAATTTATCTATTTGGGAAAATTCTTGTATAAACCTTTGGTAGTATACTGCTAATCCTAGGAAACTCTTGATCTTAGTCATAGTCTTTGACATTTCTTAATTTAGTATTGCCTTTGTCTTGCGAAGATCTACTAACACACTATATTTGGAAATGACGTGGCCCAAAAATTTCACTTTTTTTAGCCAAAATTCACATTTATCTATCTTAGCAAAGAGTTTCTTCTACCTTAGAATTTGGAGTACTAGCCTGAGATACTAGCCATTCTCATTTTCACTCTTAGAATATATCAGCATATCATTTATAAACACCACCACGAATTTGTCCAAATAAGGTCTAAAAATATGGTTCATATAATCTATAAAAATCATAGGTGCATTTGTTACCCTAAAAGGCATAACCAAAAATTCGTAGTGTCTATATCTATTTTTGAAAGCTATTTTCAGAATATATCTCTCTTTAACTTTGATCATCCTGATCTCAAATCTATTTTGGAGAAAATAATATAGTGGCCTCTTTTATTTGATCTAACAAATCATCTATTTTGGGAAAAAAGATATTTTTTCTTAATAGTCATTTTGTTGAGTTATTTGTAATCAATGCACAATCTTAACCTTCCATCTTTTTTCTTTACAAATAAAATAGGCGCTCCCTTGGGTGATACATTGGGTCAGATAAATTTCTTTTCTAATAACTCCTCGATCTGCTTCTTAAGCTCTTTCAACTCTACAGAAGACACTCTGTAAGTTGTAATGGAAATATGCCTCACCTTTGGTACCAAATCAATAGAGAATTCTATCTCCTTCTCTAGTGGTAGTTCTAAGATTTCAGATGGGAAAACTTTAGGAAATTCATGAACTATTGAGATTTCAAGCAAGTTTTCCTTCGTTGTTGGACTGGTAGCATATAGGAGAACATAACTCAAATTTCCACCCCTGAACTCCTTACAAAATTTATTAGCGTTAACGATGCTATACTTCTGTTCCTTTCGGAATGGAGAGGAAATCAAGAGTTTTACTACAAAAATTTAAGAGGACTTGATTTTGGCAATCCATGCCTTAAATAACTTCTATACTGTTTAGGGGTAAACAAACTAGATCCACCAAGAATGGTATTTCACACACCACAATAGAACAATTTAGACATACTAAGGAGGTAATTATTTTCCCTCTAGTAGGTATCGTCATAGACAGGTCATATGATAAAACAGAGGTAGGATATTGTAACTTTTTCATACAATCTGTTGATATGAAATAATAACCAGTAGATGAATTAAACAACACAATTAGAGGAAGATCCTTAATATAACATGTACCTTGTATTAAGTCGAGGGCTAGTCTTGCTTTAGCACCACTTAAAGTGAGAACTCTTCCTTTTATTGATTGTTTCCATTCAAGCCCTTTTTCACTACCTTGCAGGCATTGTCGTGCTAGGTGTCCCTTTCGTGCGTACTGTCGCAAGTACACCTAAATTAATACCTTACCTCTCAACTACTTGTAGTCGTGGGAGTAAGGGTCGATCCCATAGAGACTAGAATTACCTTGTGTTCTTCTTGAAAGGGGGTTTGATGAATTAAAAAAATAAAGTAAAAGAGAATGCAAGTAATTTAAAAGAGATTGATTAATAATAAAGATGCTGATTATGGTTGATATCCACCATCAAGGAATCACATTGATAATTGACAACATAATCAATCTAAATTTGAATATTTATCATTGGGATTCTAACCTTATCCTTCCTTAAGTCTAGTAATTGATAACAATTGCCTCAATTAACCCTAATTAATAAGAAATCCTTTAGCAAATCGGTAAAGTCTAACATATTAATTGCATGAAGAACTAGAGAAACTGATAGTGCTAAACAAATATAGACATATCAGTTATATTTTATTTAGTTAATTATTACCATAGGTTTAATGATTTTTATTCCAAAATCGTTAAACCTATTTCCTTCATGAATCATAATAATGAAAACTTTGTTCAAAACATAATTCAGTAGTAGATTAAGAAAAATAATGTACTAGTAGGCCTTCCTAGCAATTATATGAACAATCATTGAAAGAGAAGAGCAGATGAATAATCAATACTCAATTAAGATTGAACTAATGAAATCAAATCTAAATCTCATAATGTATGAAGATTCCTTTAGGTTTCAATCTTCCTCTACCAATAAAAAGTAAATCAGCCATGCAGGGTCATAAGAGAATTTAGAAAAGAATTGAAGAAGGTAATTATGAATTTGATAATCCTTGAAGCTTACTTTCTCCCTATTTTTAAAGATTGGCTCCTCTTAATTGAGGTAGAATTGTTTCTTGGTCAGTTTCCGACCCATTGGGCTTCAATTGAAGGTAAAAAGATCTAAAAATTGAGATTTTAGCATTCTGATGTAGTGGCAGGTGCTGTGGTGCACTACTCGGGCACCACGATGCTACAAAAACTCAGGGATGAGGTGCCTCGGCACTCGAGCTAGCACTGCGATGCTTCAGATCTTCTACCACAAGGCATTGCAATGCTTTGACTTTGATTATGTAGTACCGCGGCGCCTAGAAATATCTAGAATTTGCCAAAGTTCCAAACACAAAAGTTTTAGTTCTATGTATCTTCTTTCCATATCCATTGGAGTCACCTCAATCAGAGCTCAAATGAGAGATATTTCTCAATTAGTAACGAAGGGTTGTAAATAAGCATTTTTCCACATTTTTTTCTCTATTTTCCTCTTCTTTTCTTCTTTATTCTTCCTAAAACAAAAAACACAAAAAATAATTAATTCCTATTTATTTTGTACTTAAATTAAATGAAAATAAATTAAAATCATGCTAACAGCATGCTTACTTTACAGCATGTTAAATAACCCCACACTTACTCTTTTGCTTATCCTCAAGCAAATTGATTCATGTGAACAATATTCAATATTTGAGATGAGTGAAAGGCTTACCAATGTGTTGCCTCATAGTGAGAATTGTATGCTTTTAAAGAAATTAGAAAAAAATTTACAATTATGTGCAAAATTTAATCTAAAATGTAATTTATGATTATTTTCTAGAGCCTTGAGTGTGTGTGTGTGTCTTTGAGTGGTTCAATTATCTTTTACTCAAATGAGTTTATCTATCTCAATAATTGAGGTAGGGATCTCTATTTAGAATTTTCATAGGCTTATTTTCATGTTACTCTCTACTAATATAGGCTAAGACTACTTTTTAGGATCAAAAGGACTTTATTTAGCTTGTAATGTGGGTAGGTTACGGGGTGAGATAAAAGATATAGATTTAGGCTCAATCACCCAGCACCATATGATTAAGTCTAATCTCTTGAGCTTTCTCAAGTTTAGGGGATTTTTTTTCCACACTTATTTCCTTACTTTACTGAATTCAATTCCTTCTTTTCCTTAGTTCTCTATTTCTTTTTTTCACCCACTACATAGATTTTCATCCGTATTTTGGATTTTTTTCTTTCCTTTCTAAATTCTTTTTCTTCCTTTGCTCCACCTTTCCACCCTTTTATCAATATAGCTCTACAAAACAAGAATTTAGAATTTAATCATGGAGTGAGTGAATCGGATAAAAATAAAGATATTAATAATAAAATTTAGTTTTGGCTCTATAGTGGGTATAGAATAAAATGATATTTAAGTTCAAATAGAGGTACTAAGGATATTTTTATTGCTTGGGTTAGGCTTGAAATGCTTAATCTATCAAATAATGCCTAAATCCTCTACTAATTAATAGCATTAGCCTAGGATTTTGCCTTAAGTAGCATTTAAATAAGTTCTAGAAGTTTATTGAGATCATGAAATATTTTTAGTTATATAAATTTTTTCTAAGTAAAAGAAAAATTAAATACCCAAAGTTATTGTGCAAAAGAATTTCAAGATTCTAAAAAAATTAGAAAAAATAAATTGCAAATAAATTAAACTTACACTCAATCGTGACTTTCCTACATCTCTCAAGAGCTAGTGACAATTTCAACAATTATATAATTGGCTATTGGTTTTTCCTAACAAAAAATCATAGATTGAGATAAAGTTACATGCTTACACCATTTAATACTGGAATAAAAGTGCATCTCTCACAGCAGTTTACTATAGCAAGCATCAAAGTAAATAGTGCACGAATATATAATTTATTATACAGTCATCCAGCTTAATCATAAAGTGACTCCCCACACTTAAGAATTTACATTTTCCCCAATGTAAATAGTAAAGAAAGAAATCAAAGAGACAAGTAATAAAAGAAAGAAGGGTCTAGTGGAACTTCCTTGTTTAATTATCACCATCCATCTCATCATACTTAGGTGCAGGCATAAAGGGTGGTTCAGGAGGTGCCAGGATGATATTGGAAGGTTCAAGGCATGGGCTAGATAGTTGAAACATGCATTGTTATGTTGTTCTATGGAGTACTAGTAGAGTGCTAGGTCATTCATCTGATGGCTAAGGATCTTTGTTCGCTCCTATAAATCTTTAATGGAATGCTGGTGGAGCTGAACTACTACTAGGTCCCTCTATAACTAATGGTTGAATGCCTAACTCATCATCTAATGCTTCCTCATGGCCTTTATAATTCTGAATGTTTGTGTAAGAGATAGGTCTCATTGGCTAGATAAGAGCCTCAATGGAGTCCTAGCGTACCCTAGCATTCCTATATAGAGTAATGATTAAACTGAGGGCAAAGAAGGTGCCACCCCGAGAATGGATACAACCTAGCATTTGTCTGTGGATAATTTTGTCCACATCAATTGAAAGTCCCTTCACTATGGAAAAAATCAAGATGGCCCTGTCTTGCCTGACTTGACTCATGTTTAAGCTAGGCATGAATCTTGCTGCCCCAAAATAATGCCAAGTTTTAGCTACTTTATTCATATCTGCCCTTGCAAAAAACACTGGCTGGCCATTGTTATCCAATTTCCAAGATGCTCCTCTATGGCAAAGAGTGCATATATTATCTGTAAAATTAATATATGATTGAAGAAGTGTAGAGTATTCATCATCTTCAGTGTCAGGCAGAGAGTAGAACTCATTGATTGCATGAGGGGTGAATTTCATCATTTTGCGTCTGATCTATGCTTTTTGGTGTTCATGCACTGTAGCATTGGAGTAAAATTCATGTACTACTAGTATAACCCTCAGTTTTGGGTTATTGCAAAAAATTTCTCAATTCTTTTGTAGAATATTGTCTCTATTGGCTAGACTAGTGGTGATGATAAATCCTTTTTCTGGAACGATTGGTTTGTGAACCACTACTTTGATATGGTGTTGATAGACTTCCTTATTAACAAATGCCTTGTTATCAAATGCAGGAGGATCATCTTCTTGGCTCTTCCTCTTTGAGAGGGCTAACTATGAAGTCTTAGGAGCCATTTAGCTTGGGAATTCACTAGGGCCTTTTATCTAGCAATTGGTGTGCACTATTGGAATTAGGGAAAAGTAAGTGATGAATTCCCAAATTAGAGTCCTAATTGGATGCATTCTATGAGCAAAAGAGTGTTGATATTACTAACAATAGATAATGTGAATAAATTCTAACCCAATTGAGTTTGATTCCTTACTTAGAGGGTGAAGGATGGATGTGCATTAAAGTTTGTTGAGAAATTCAATCAAATTCCCAAAAATTACTTAAGTAAATGATGAATCCTATAAAATATGAAGTAAAATCACTTAATGCATGTAAAAACATTGAATTTGAGCTTAATAGAAGTGATAGGATACAAGTTATGGTGATTGGGAGTGCAAAGAGGTGTGGGAAGGGGAAGAGGCCGCGATCATTTTTTAGAGAGCGTTGTGGCGCTCTCTGTTAGAACACGGAGCACTGCAACGCTTGCCCTTTCTGGGTTTGGAGCACTTCAGCACTCGCCCGGTCTAGGTAAAGAGTGTCGTGGCATTTTGCATCCACAGGTTAATTTTTTTAATTAAATAAATAAAAGAAGGAAAAAATATAAAGAAGAAGAAGAAGAGATGTTGTTGGGTTGCTTCCCAACTAGTGACTTTGTTTAACGTCGTTGACTTGACATAAACTCATAAAATCAAGGATGGTCTCAAAAGAGTTATCCATTGTAGTTCCTCTTCTTGAAATCCTTCATAATATAGTTTGAACTTGTGCCTATTGACTTTGAAGCTGTTTTGATTATCCATGCTTTTTATTTCAACTGCACCATGAGGAAAACTATCAGTAAAAATAAATGCTCTCTCCCATCTAGAACGAAACTTACTTGGAACTAATCAGAGCTAGGAATTATAGAGGAGGACTTTCTGTCCTTTAGTAAACTCTTTACGTGATATCATACGATCGTGTAGGAGTTTAGTTTTGGCTTTATAAATATTTATGTTTTCATAGGCCTCGTTTATGATTTCTGATAAGAGTCATATTATTACACTTTTGTTATGATTTAAATATTGATATTTGTGTGAAAATTGTGGTTATTTGATTATTTAATCCACAAATGTCATTTCACGGGTATTTCGTGTTTAAAGTGCAAATTTCAGGTAAAATCATAAGTTTGGAGAAGTTTGGGACAAATGCCAATGACCGGGATTGAGTTAGAATCAAGAAATGCAAGATTTCAAGGTTTGGAAGTCTGGCCGCGGCGAGAATATTTTGGCCGTGGCGAGAATGCTGCAGCAAATTTTCTCGAGAGCGCAATTTTGCATTCAAATCTGGCCGCTGGCGAAATATGGATCGCCGCCGGCGAAATACGACTCTCGCCGCGGCGAGATCATTTCCCAGAAACTCGCCGCGGCGAGAATAAGTTCACCGGTAGCGAGTTTCGGCAGCCAAACACGTTTTCTAGACTTTTTGTTCCAAATTTGTCCCCAAAACCCTGGATCTATAAATACCATAAGGTACAGAGAGAGGGGACGGCGAAATAGACCTAGAATAGGCGTTTTTGGAGGAGAAGAATCCATTTTGGATTGAAAGCTTGGATAATCTTGAAGGATCATCACCATTGTTGCTGCCAAGTGTTCATCTCCAAGAGTTCTTCATCTCTTTTCCTTAGCTCTGTTTTTCTGCAGTTCATTTCATTTTTATAGTTATGTATTCAGTTGAGATAGTTGTTGTTCTTATTTTAATTATGAGCTAATTCATTTTTGCTAAGGCTATGATGTAGTTGAATCATGAAACTCTGATTTTTGTGGTTATGGTTATATGAGTTCATTGTTTTCAGTTGAGTATTTATTTCCATGCTTAATGCTTCTGAATTTCTGGCCAAAATTTAGATGATTAGTTGCATTATATTGAGACCAAGAGGAGATGTGTAATGAATGCTTCTTGTGATAAGTACCATATGTTGAATGCGAGTGTGAGAACTAATGCATGATGTATGTGGTTATCCTAGAAATTCGATAGATCATAATGTGCTTGTTTGTGATTAGTCTTCATAGAAATATAGTTGATTAGCATAGACAAGTAATTCTAATATAACTTGAGAGAGAGTATTAGATAAGTTTGGGTTTTTCAACCATCAATTATAGCTTTGATCCTCATATAACATGCCATGAAATTGGATTGAATTGATTCAGGGAAATCAAATGCCTTAGCATTTTAATCATTTGTGAACAACATTCAATTGTGTTCTTTGCATTTATTTGTAAGTTAATTTGCCTTTTACACAATCAACAATTTGGTTTTCAGATAAAATTAGGATTAGTCAATTTCGGTACTTAGTAACACCATTCCTTGTGGGTTCGATATCCGTACTTTTGTACACTTTATTACTTGAACGATTCTGGTTTGATTATTAATATCGATACTACCTAATCTTAGTTTTAATTTGAAGTTAATTTGCTTTATCATTGTTTCAGTTTTATTTTTATTCTAAATTGAGTATGTGAGTTGTGTTGAACATTTGTTCATTTAGAGTTGTTGCTGCTCGTTTGCATTATATTCACTTTAGTCATTTCTTGCACATTTTTCAGTTGTTTACTTTGTTATTTTATTTTGTTTATCATAAAAGAAAAAAAAAAGGGTAACTTTGTGTTGTGTGAGTGCTGGTTGATTTTTCATATTGTAGGACTTTTGTATGCGACGTGCACGAAGCCTTAACCTTCTTCCTTTGGATCCGGAAATTGATCGAACATATAGGCGCCTAAACCGAGAGAGGAGGCGTTCAACCTCCGCTCCTAATAGACAATCAGCCATGGATCCACAATTTGTTGAGGGAGGTGGAAATCGTAGAGCTATGAGGGATTATGCTGCGCCTAATATTGCTGGAACCACTTTGGGTATAAGGAGGCCAACTATTCAAGCCAATAACTTTGAGATAAAGCCATCCTTTATCCAAATGGTTCAATCAAATCAGTTTGGGGGAATGTCAAAGGATGATCCTAATGCACATATTGCTTACTTTCTGGAGGTGTGTGATCTTTACAAGATAAATGGTGTGTCTGAAGA
This sequence comes from Gleditsia sinensis, assembly GCA_037074535.1. NCBI lineage: Eukaryota > Viridiplantae > Streptophyta > Magnoliopsida > Fabales > Fabaceae > Gleditsia > Gleditsia sinensis. The sequence continues at coordinate 32,047,872 of CM073468.1, forward strand.
TGCCATAAGATTAAGGGTTTTTCCTTTTTCACTCCAGAATAGAGCCAAGGAGTGGCTAAACTCATTACCACCAGGATCAATTACAACATGGAATGAGTTAGTTCAAAAGTTCTTGTCGAAGTTCTTTCCTCCTGCTAAGACGGCAAAATTGCGGAATGAAATCACATCTTTTACACAGTTTGACCAAGAATCATTGTATGAAGCTTGGGAGAGATTCAAAGAAATGTTGCGGAAGTGCCCACATCATGGTATACCAATTTGGCTGCAAGTCTCTACATTTTATAATGCGTTGGTTTCAAACTATCGGGCAATGATTGATGCTGCATCTGGAGGGTCTTTAATGGGAAAAACACCAGAGGATGCTCATGAGTTGTTAGAGATTATGGTAGAAAATAACAATCAGTGGCATTCAGAGCGGGTAACTGCAAAAAGACCAGTAGGAGTGCATGAAATTGATTCCGTGAATGCTTTGTTGGTTCAAGTTGCTGCTCTTTCAAGAAAGGTAGATTCTTTGTCATCCAAGTTTGAATCCAAACGAACTGTAGAATGTAATTTATGTGTTGGAAATCATGCTAGTATTGAGTGCCAAGTTGGAAATCCATTTGCTTCACCAAATGCTGAACAAGCCAACTATGTTTCAAATTTCCAAAGACCTCAACAAAACCCATATTCGAACACCTACAATCCAGGTTGGAGGAATCATCCAAATTTGTCATGGGGAAATAACCAAGGGGGATTCAAACCGTCATCTTCCTACCAACCCCAAGAGAAAAAACAAACAGATTTGGAAGAAATTTTGGGGAAGTTCATTGAGGAGTCAAGAGCAAATTTCAAAAATCAAGAGGCAATCAACAGGGACATCCAAAACCAACTGGGGCAGCTTTCAAAACAAATTGCAGAAAGGCCTCAAGGATCATTGCTAAGTGACACAATAAATCCTACAGAGCATGTAAAGGCTATCACATTGAGAAGTGGTAAAGAACTTGAATGGCAGAAGAAATCAGAGCAAAAGATGGAGGAATCTAAAGAAAAGCCATCAACATCCCAAGATGCTCAACCTTCGCCATATGCAAAATATGAGCCTCCTATCCCATATCCTCAAAGATTGCAGAAGAAAAAGCTTGATAATCAATTTGGTAAATTTCTGGAAATTTTTAAGAAATTGCATATTAACATTCCTTTTGCAGAGATGTTGGAACAAATGCCCAAATATGCAAAATTCATGAAGGAAATTCTATCAAAGAAGAGGAAGCTAGGAGATTATGAAACTGTCATGCTAAATGAGGAATGCAGTGCAGTTCTTCAAAGAAAACTGCCACAAAAAGTGAAAGACCCAGGGAGTTTTACTATACCTTGTACTATAGGAAGTTGCAATTTTGATAAAGTCCTATATGATTTAGGATCAAGTATTAATTTGATGCCACTTTCTGTTTTCAGGAAACTAGGCCTGGGAGAAGTAAAACCTACTTCAATTTCTCTACAATTAGTGGATAGATCGGTGAAATATCCTCGAGGGGTAATTGAGGATGTTTTAATTAAAATTGACAAATTCATTTTCCCTGCAGATTTTGTGGTGCTTGACATGGAGGAAGATAGAGAGATACCGTTGATATTGGGGAGACCATTCCTTGCAACTGGAAGAACATTGATTGATGTTCAGCAAGGAAAACTAATTCTAAGGGTGCAAGATGAACAAGTGACTTTTGATGTTTTTGAAGCAATGAAATCTCCAAGTGAGGTATATTCTTGTTTTCAAATTAACACCCTTGACAGGTTAATCTTGGAAAATTTTGAGGAGAGAACTTCCTTGCTACCACTAGAAGCTTGTCTTGTGCAATCTGCAACAATTGAGGAGGAAGATGAGGGAGTGAGACCATGTTCCGAATTACTTGCAGCATTTGATGAATACATGTTCCATGATAAAACATTTAAGGAGTTGGGAACAAATGAAACTCCAACCTCAGTGGTAAAGAAGGATGCCAACAAGATTAAGCTAAAGCCACTACCATTCCCATCTAAGGTTAAGAAAAAGAAAAAGAAAACCTACTTTCATCGCTGTTTTTCTTTCTTACATTGAGGACAATGTAAGGTTTTGGTTGGGGGTGCGATAACGGGACATTTTTCTTAGTTTCATTTTTAGTAGTTTTGTTTGTGTGTTTTATTGTGTTGTTTTGTTTGTGTGTTTAATTGTGTTATTTTATTTTTAGTAATTTTGTTTGTGTGTTTACTTATGTTTAATTTTGATGTTCTATTTATTTTTTCTACATTTCGATTTCATTTGCATTTCATTTAATTTGCACGTTGATGATAATAATGTGATTGTGATATCACGTAGCTTTTAGAAGATATTAAATTTTGCTTCGGTTTAAAGATAATTTCATATGTTGATTTTACTAAGTTGGCGACTCTTTTGGTATGTGGTACGACTTGGTTGATTAGTTTAAATGCTTAGAGAAGTCTTATGTGCGAATTTTTCATGGACATTTTTGTGATCTTAACAAACTCTAGAACTCATTTGAAAACCTCTTGAGGCGAAATAATTTGGAATTGCATTGTTTAGGATATGATATAGGCCATTTTTGGATCAATTGTGCCATTTTTAAGCTTACCTTGTTATTCTTATATCACTAGTTACCTCTTTGATCCTATTTATATACATTGTTAGCCTTATTTTTCTTTCTTTTTCCTTTCTATAATCTACCTTTTATTTAGCCACAATATATATATAATTCCTACCTTATTTGTTAAGAGCACTTAATTTTGAACACAAGCTTGTAAAGAGCAATTGGAATGCTATTTTCCACAAATATTGAAAGAATTTGGTTGGGGGTTATCTATTGTAAAAAAAAAAAAAGAAAGAAAGAAAGAAGAGGGTTTTCACATTATAGTAAATAAAAGAGTGTTAGTGATGGATATACTGAGTTGAATGGTTGAGAAAGAATCTTATTTATCTTTGGAAACATGGGATATGATCAGAAGAAACAATGTGGTTTTTAATGGTGTTATTCTTTTGCTTAATTGGTTGTGTTTAATCTAATAAGTTCTCTTATTTGTATTTTGACACTTCCCATTTTTCTTAACCAAATACTTAAGCCTAACATTACAAGCCATATTAAGTCCTATTGATCCAAAATGGTGTATTTTTCCTTTATTAGTGGAGAGAGGTTTGAAAAATGAGCATATGGAGTTTGAGATTTTACCTTTGTGTTTGTGGATGTTGTGCATAATATTATCTAGGCATTATGGCTATTGGTTTATGGTATGATGGATGTTTAAGAGTCAATAACAAAAGTGACATTGGCATTTGAGATTTCTTAAAGCTTAGGTGACATTTAATTATTCTATGTGTTGTGTGTTATTTACAATTTTTGAAACATTTGGGCAAATTAATTGTTGTGTGATTTGATTAGTTTGAGTCAGTATAGTTTAGGGTAAGATGTTTGTGGGTATCATCACTGGAAGCCCTCACGAGACTACAACTCGTCCTACTAGGGCCGCCTAGGGGTTTAAAGGCTTATTGCATACGCTTAATGCAATTTTGTAAATAGAATAAATTTTCTTTGAATTCTTCTTTTAATGTCTCCTTTGAATTTATTTATAGATCGCTTTTCTTGCTAGAGACTAGCAAGAAGCTGGTTGGGGGTTGTTGATAAGAGTCATATTATTGCACTTTTGTTATGATTTAAATATTGATATTTGTGTGAAAATTGTGGTTATTTGATTATTTAATCCACAAATGTCATTTCACGGGTATTTCGTGTTTAAAGTGCAAATTTCAGGTAAAATCATAAGTTTGGAGAAGTTTGGGACAAATGCCAATGACCGGGATTGAGTTAGAATCAAGAAAAGCAAGATTTCAAGGTTTGGAAGTCTGGCCGGTGCGAGAATGCTGCAGCAAATTTTCCCGAGAGCACAATTTTGCATTCAAATCTGGCCGCCGGTGAAATGAGTTCGCCGGCGGCGAAATATGGATCGCCGCCGGTGAAATACGACTCTCGCCACGGCGAGATCATTTCCCAGAAACTCGCCGCGGCGAGAATAAGTTCGCCGGCGGCGAGTTTCGGCGGCCAAACGCGTTTGCTAGACTTTTTGTTCCAAATTTGTCCTCAAAACCCTGGATCTATAAATACCATAAGGTACAGAGAGAGGGGACGGCGAAATAGACCTAGAATAGGCGTTTTTGGAGGAGAAGAAGCCATTTTGGATTGAAAGCTTGGATAATCTTGAAGGATCATCACCATTGTTGCTGCCAAGTGTTCATCTCTAAGAGTTCTTCATCTCTTTTCCTTAGCTCTGTTTTTCTGCAGTTCATTTCGTTTTTATAGTTATGTATTCAGTTGAGATAGTTGTTGTTCTTATTTTAATTATGAGCTAATTCATTTTTGCTAAGGCTATGATGTAGTTGAATCATGAAACTCTGATTTTTGTGGTTATGGTTATATGAGTTCATTGTTTTCAGTTGAGTATTTATTTCCATGCTTAATGCTTCTGAATTTCTGGCCAAAATTTAGATGATTAGTTGCATTATATTGAGACCGAGAGGAGATATGTAATGAATGCTTCTTGTGATAAGTACCATATGTTGAATGCGAGTGTGAGAACTAATGCATGATGTATGTGGTTATTCTGGAAATTCCATAGATCATAATGTGCTTGTTTGTGATTAATCTTCATAGAAATATAGTTGATTAGCATAGACAAGTAATTCTAATATAACTTGAGAGAGAGTATTAGATAAGTTTGGGTTTTTCAACCATCAATTGTAGCTTTGATCCTCATATAACATGCCATGAAATTGGATTGAATTGATTCAGCGAAATCAAATGCCTTAGCGTTTTAATCATTTGTGAACAACATTCAATTGTGTTCTTTGCATTTATTTGTAAGTTAACTTGCCTTTTACATAATCAACAATTTGGTTTTCAGATAAAATTAGGATTAGTCAATTTGGTACTTAGTAACACCATTCCTTGTGGGTTCGATATCCGTACTTTTGTACACTTTATTACTTGAACGATTCGTACACTTGCGAAAATACGCATCAATTTCCTCCAATTCCTAAAGCTATAATTTCCTATATTCTACACTTCCAAATTCATGTTAAATTTCTTTATAGTCCAAAATGCTCTATGTTTTAATGCAACTAGAAAATGAAATTTTTTCCAATACTAACCTATATGGAGACATACCAATTTGGGTCTTATAGGTTGTTTTGTATGCGTAGAGAGCATCATCTAATCTGAGACTCCAATCCCTGCGGTTGGGGTTTATTGTCTTACTAATGATATTTTTGTTTTTTCTGTTGGATACCTCAGCTTACCCATTGGTCTGGGGGTGGTATGCAGTTGACAATTTATAAGTGACATTATATTTTTTTAATAGGGCTTCAGTAGTCCTATTGCAAAAATGCATCCCCCTATTACTTATTAATCCTCTTAAGATCCTAAATTTGGAGAAAATATAAGATTTACTGAAATCTGCAACCATTTTAGAATCATTAGTCCTAGTGGGTTTAGCTTCCACCCACTTTGAGACATAATCCACAGTCAGCAAAATATAATTATATCCAGATGGTAAGGGAAAAAGTCCCATAAAATCAATACAACAAATATGAAAAATTTCGCAAAATAATATTGGTATTTGTGGCATCTCATTTTTCTTGGATATATTAATTGTTTTCTGACAGTTTGTACATGACTTACAAAAGCGATACAAATATTTAAATAGATTATGCCAGTAAAAATCGTAGTCTAACACTTTCTTTGCTGTCCTTTTTGCCTCAAAGTGACCTCTACATGCATAAGAATGGTAGAAGGTAAAAATTGATAGAACTTCAGAGTCAAGAATACACCTTCTTATAATTTGATCTGAGCATTGCTTCCATAGGTAAAGATCGTCCCATATATAGTATTTGGTGTCACTCTTGATCCTATTTCTAGCTGCCTTGGTTAAAAGAGGGGTAATTGATTAGTAGGCAAATAATTTACAATATTTGCATACCATGGCATATTAATTGAAATTGAAAATAAATTTTCATTTGGGAATGATTCCTCAATTTTCAATTTCTTCTCCACATGTGTCAACGGCTTAGATGATCTGCCACATTATTTTCAGACCCTTTCTTTTCTTTAATTTCTAGATCATATTCTATAATTAGTAGCACCCATCTAATTATCCTGTGTTAAGTTTCTTTTTTCATCACCAAGTTTCTCAAAGCTACATGATTAGTAAAAGTAATAATTTTGGTACATATTAAATATGATCTAAATTTTTCTAATGCAAAGCCAATAGCTAAGAGTTCTTTTTTAGTGGTTCCAATTTGGTGCTAGGATGATTGGAGCTGAAATCAAAGACTCTTTCAATTTGTCAAAATCTTCCCTGCATTCTTCATCAACTACAAAAGGTACATCTTTTTGAAGTAATTTGCATATAGGTGTTGCTTTCTTAGAGAAGTCCTTTATGAACTTCTAAAAAACCTTGTATGGCCAAGAAAAGAACGAACTTCTTGCATACAAGTGGGATAAGGTAAAATTTGTATAATATCAATTTTAACTTTATCTACCTCTATTCCTTTTTTAGAGACAACATGGCCTAAAACTATACCTTGTTCAACCATAAAATGACATTTTTTAGAATTTAAAACAAGGTTAATTTCTTGACTTCTTTTCAAAATTAATGATAGGTTATGCAAACAATCATCGAATGAATCCCCATAAACCGTGAAATCATCCATAAATACCTCAATAAAGTTTTCACGGTAATATGAGAATATGCTAACCATACGCTTTTGAAAAGTGATAGGGGCATTACACAGCCTAAATGGCATGCTCCTATATGCGAATGTCCAAAATGGACAAGTGAAGGTTGTCTTTTCCTGGTCTTCAGGAGCAATTGCATAGCCTAAATGGCATGCACCTATATGTGGATGTCCCAAATGGACAAGTGAATGTTGTCTTTTCCTAGTCTTTAAGAGCAATTGCAATTTGAAAATAGCTTAAGTAGCTATCAAGAAAATAGTAGTAAGGTTTACCATCTAACTTTTGAAGTATTTAGTCAATAAAAGGTAAAGGTAAATGATGTTTTCAGGTTATAAAATTTAAATTTCTATAATCTATACAAACCCTCCACCCATTTTGAATCCGGGTGAGTACTAATTCTCATTCCGATTTTTCACCACAGTTATTCCTATTTTCTTGGGAACCACTTGCATTGGCCTCACCCAATGATTGTATGAAATAAGGTATATTACCCCAACCATCAATAGTTTTAGAATTTACTTCTTCACTACTTCCATCATAAGAGGATTTATCCTTCTTTAAGGTTGTCTGGATGGTTTAGCTCCTTCCTTCATTAATATTTTGTGCATACATGTTGGTCCATCCTATTGTAGTTTTATGCTCTTTAAGAACTTGAATTAATTTCTCCTCCTGATTAACTTCAAGTTTGCTAAAGATAATAACCAGAAGTGTTTCTCATTCCCCCAAAAATATATATTTGAAGTGATCAGGAAGTGGTTTTAATTTAAGAGTAGGAGCCTGCATAACATAAGGTAAAAGAGTAGTATCATAAATTGGTAATTCCATATAAGTAACCTTAGCTGTTGGTGGTCCTATTGAAAAACCATTTATTGTAGCCAATTCTTTGTTTCTACATCTAGGTCTATCTCACCATCATCTTCCTCTATGGATTTGCTTACAATCACCTCCAGTTTATCCTTTCCATCTAATTCAAACACTTCATGTGCCAACGAATCAATGACATCAATATAATAAATAAGAGTATCATCACCTAGGGTGTCTCATGACCTTATACATATTAAATTTTATTAGTTCACCATCAAATTCCATAGTGAGTGTGCCATTGTGAACATCTATCCTAGTTTTAAAGGTTTTCAAAAATGGTCTCCCTAATAATATTGGAGAAGTAAAATCTCTATTTTCCTTGTCAAGTACATAAAAATATGTAGGGAAAACCAAATCATCTACTTGTATCAAGACATCCTCAATTACTCCCTAAGGATATGCATTGGCCCTGTTTGGTAATTGGATTACTATATTAGTAGAGTTCAATGGTCCCAATTTCAAAGAAGTATATATAGAATATGGCATGACATTTATGGAAGCTTCTAAATCTAACATAGCCTTTTCAACATGAGTATCCCCAATTTTGTGTGGAATAGTAAACATACCTAGATCCTTGCATTTACTGGGAAGTTTTTTTTATATCATGGCAGATATATTTTGACTCATCTGTACCTTTTCAAATACCTTCAATTTTCCCTTCTTTTTTTAGTACATAGTTCTTTTAAGAACTTTTCATATCTAGGCATCTGTTTAATAGCATCTAGAAGGAGAATATTAACTTCACACTTTCTAAAGGTTTCATATAAGTCAGACGTATTCTCATGTAACCTATTCTCTTTAAAATCTTCTAAAAAGGGAGGTACTTGTTCATAATTTGAAATAGATGGATACTTACTTGTAGATGCTTCATTCTCTTTAATTAATTTTTCATGTTCCTTAGGAGAAGAAGGTGACAGTGGACCTTCAATTTCCTTACCATTCCTTAAAACAATTGCACTAACATTTTCTCTTGGATTTACCATAGTTTGAGAGGACAACTTACTTAAATTTTGAGCATCTAACTAACTAACTATAGTTGCTAAGTAACCCATTTGAGTTGTCAAACTCTGGATGCTAGCTATTGTCTCTTGTTGAAATTGCTTAGAGTCATGTACAAGAGATTTAACAATGTTTTCTAAGAAATTACTTGCTTGAGAATCTTGAGAAGTATTCTATCGAAGATAATAGGGCTATTAATTATGCAACAAATTTGTAAAATTTTGTCTTGCAGAACTATTTTGTGTATTCACATACCTAAATTTGAGATGATCCTTCCATCCAGGATTATACATATTAGCATAAGGATCAAACCTCTTTGGTTGTCCAGGGAAACCTCTTACAACATTATCTTATTCTGTGGATTCCTCTTGAAGTGTAGGGCACATATAAATTGGGTGCTCTGTTGCTGAACATATTCCACAAATTTTCACTTCCTGCAATGTACCTGTAGCCATTTGGCTCATAAGAGAGATAAGCTTAGATATCTGTTGCTGGGAAGAAGTACTTACCTCATGGGCATGTCTAATAGGAGGATCAAGCCTAATGCCAAAGTGTTGGGAGTTGGCAACCATATTTAATGTCAGGATTCTAGCTGCTTTAGGATTTTTGTCTACTAGTGCTCCTTCACTAGCTGCATCTATCATACTCTTGTCTCTTTACAAAAGATCTTTATAAAAATATTATATTAGTAACTGCTCATTAATTTGATGATGAGGGCAGCTTGCACAAAGATTTTTAAACCTCTCCCAATATTCATAAAGTGTCTCTCCTTGTAATTACCTAATGTTGCATATTTCTTTCCTGATATTAATGGCTCTAGATGTAAGGAAATAATGTTTTAAAAATATTCTCTTCATCTCATTCCAGGTGGTGATAGTGTTAGATGGTAAATAATATAGCCAATCTTTGGCCGAGTCTCTTGAAGAAAAAAGAAGAGCCCTAAGTTTAATTTGTTTAGTTACTCTAGGGGGCTTTATGCTGGTATATACTACATGGAATTCCTTTAAGTGCTTATATGGTTCTTCACCTACAAGACCATGAAAATTAGGTAAGCGATGAATTAATCCATATTTTAACTCAAAATTAACATTCTCATCAAGATTAGAAAAAGTAATGCATAAAGGTTACTGATGCAAATCTAAAGTTGCAAACACCTTCAAAGTGGGGTGCCTGACCATGATTTCTTCCTCCTTTTCTTGATCAATGTCCTCTTGAAGTCCTCTTCTGTGCATGTATACAGATTTTCCAATATCTAGATTGAACTATAAATCTTGAGAATTAGCAGATCGAGTCACAAGCATAAATCAAAATACAAATCACAAAAAGGTAATAGACGCAGTCTTTAGCAACGACGTTAAAATTTGGTACGTATTGTTGCTAGTACACCCAAATTAGTACCTTATATCTCAACTACCTATAGTCGGGGGAGTAAGAGTCGATCCTATAGAGACTAGAATTACCTTGTGTGATTCTTGAAAGGAAATTTGATGAATAAAAGTAAAATAAAGTAAAAGAGAATGCAAGTAAATAAAAAGAGAGTGATTAATAATAAAGATGCTAGTTTGGGTTGATATCCACTATCAAGGAATCGCATTGATCGTTGACAACATAATCAATCTTGATTCCTTGTTCACATACCTAAGAACCCTAAAATCGAAATACTCACACTAGTGGTTTCTATGTTTTTAGCCTTCACATACACACTTTAATTCTTCTAACTCTTACTCCCTGTCATTTTTTATCATTACACAGACATAGACATGTAAATTTTCAGCCAAAAATAGTATAAGTGACTGGCCATTCCACACAAAAATCCAAGGCCATTCAAGTTTGATTTTAACCACAACAAGCATAATACATCCACATCAAGACATATCTTACTCACAGCTAGCCATAATAACTCTAAACCAGAATTTTTCATGAAGCCTTAGGGTAAGAACTTCATGAAAATCAAATAGATTTTTTTTTTCAAATTTTTACAGAAACAGTTTACACAAATAATTATTATTAAACCTACCCAAAAATCACTTTCCTACAAGTTTCTCTTCCATGCTTTGGCTTGATTCTTCCTGCTCTTTCCATTCTCTCCCCTTCACGCCATTTCTCTCTTTTCTTTCACTGCTATTTTACACTTCCTCATGAGCAGAAAAAGTTCACAAAACTAAAAAAATAGAAGCATATGCAAAAGTAACGATAGAAGGAAGAAACTTACCTTGGATATCATAAATTTTCTTCAACCCTTCTTCTTCCTTCTTTCTTATACGCTTTTCTACTATTTTTCCCCCTATTCTGGTTCTCGGTGAACTTAGCCTAAAAACTCCTTATTAATTGCTTGAAGAGGTGTCCTATAAAATCATGGCTAACTATGTTGGGGTATCCTCTAAGTATATAATTTAGACTATGTTTGGATATTCCTTAATTCTAATTCTGTTTAATTCATTTCTAAAGCATAATTAGTAAGGTTTATACCTCTAATTAAGATAATTTTTGTAACTTCACTTCTTATCTAAAATGTTACATTTATTTATCTTAACATTCGATTACATGGTATTTTTAATTTTTCTAAAAATGAAAAACCCATATGTCCTTCCTTTAAATTTAATTTTTATAAAATTATTATAATTAAGACATCTCATCCTAATCTTCTAAAAAACATAGTCCTTGCTCATTTACTCCTTTTTTTCTTAATTTTGGCTATAATCTAGCACTTATGGACTCCATCATCCATTTTAATACAAATTCTTCTTGAACCTTTTCTTTACACTTTCCACTTTTCTTTTATACTTTTTATAAATATTTTTGGGTAAATTTAGGACAAATAAAAATTTAAGGATGTTTCAATTGTTCCCCATAAAATAAATTTTATCCTCAAAATTTAGAAATTTCTTGATTGAAACAAATATGGATATTTTTACTTTATAACATTTATTTCCTATGTAGCTTCTTCTGGAGTTAGTCCACTCTAGGGAACTTTAACTAAAAGCAAGGTCTTGTGTAACATCCCTAATTTTATTAAATAAAAATAGATTTTAATGGTGAAGAGAAGGAAAAAGAATGAAATGGAACATTGAAGAAACACTAGAAAATTATAAAGTAACTAAATGGCAAACTTATAATTTTGACTTTGATGGATGACATAATTGGCATGGAGAAGTTGGCTTTTAGAAGAACTCTTAATTTAATATTTTAATTGGTGACTTCTTGAAGAAGTCGACCAAGAGGGTGGGAGGCAGAGGAATAAGCAGCCAAGGGAGGAAAGAAGAGAGAAAAATAGAGAGAGAAGAGGAAAGAAAGGAAGGAAGAGAAAAAAGAGAGAGAAAGACAACAAGAAGAAAGATCAAGGTAATTTCTATGTGTTTAAGCCCCTAATCTTTTCTCGTCTTCATTGTAAAACTCCTAGATGGATTTTGGATGGTCGAAATGCAGGGATTTGGTAGAAAAAGAGAAGAGACAAATGGTGGTTAGAAAAGAAGAAGACCAAAAGTTACGATAAGTGTAGGTTTAACATTACTCTACCATAAAGGTTGAAATCTTGATGATATATGTATATATATATGTGTGTGTATAATTTTAAGTTTCCCTATGTCATATCGTTCAAATCCCTCTAGAATCACTTCAATTGGACCTAATATGAGAGGGTTATGCCCCAATGAGTGAAGAGATGTCAGATCAAACGTGCAGAATAACAATGCTGATTTTGGGACACTATTAGACAAGATTATAGTCGTCATTTATTAAAGTGGTAAACATAGAAGTTGTAGCTTATTGTCTTATCTTTCTAAAGATACTAAAATCAACTCAATCAAAGTTAAAATATGAGAGTTATGTTCTAATTCGTAAGGGAAGTTTAGACTAGTTGAGAACCCACAACAGGAAACATGGCTGTGTTTCATGGCAAGGCAAGGCTTTGTTTTACACTATTTGAGAGGTTGTAGCACGTATGAGACAACCTGAAGGACGACCGTGTTCTAGGGCAAGGCTAGGCCATGCTTGGAGCTGTTTTTACCCTGTTTTAACTACAAATGGCATTAAATAAATCCTATTAACTAGATGATATTTAGAGAAACTAAATTGTAGAAGAATACCTTGTAATCTTTGTCATACAATGCTAGTTTTCACTATTTCTTGTCAACACAAGCATGACATACATTGTGTATTAGTATATATTTATTTAACGATGAAGATAATGATGTGATGCCTATGCTAGTAGATCAATGCTTGATGATTAGATAATATAATGCATGCATTGTTGCATGATGGTAAGTGTCTTAATACATATTTGTAAAATGATGATGTGACGATGATAATAAGTATAATAAAGATGATGTACTTGAATAATTCATAACCTTATCATTGCAGTGATGATGATTAGAGAGTATGATGCATACATTATGGTATCAATGCATGATGATTAGATGTATGATGTATACATTATTACATGATGATAAATGTATCAATACATAATTGTTAAATAATGTGATAACGATGGCAAGCATGATGTTAGTGATGAATATGGTTGATGTAAAATCTTTATTGAGTTGAAGATGGTAAGCATGATACTAGTAATGATCGTATGTTGTTGAGATGCATGCTTAATATGTTGATAAGATGCATACTTGAGATATTAATGAGATGCATACTTGATATGTTTATGAGATGGAATCACATATTGTATTGATGAAACAGAGGATGATGTTATGCATATGTCTAAATATAAGAAATAGATGGATACTTGCGGCACCTTATGGTAGCAAGGTGATTTGATAGCATGAGAGATGACCTTTGTGGCTGTAAGGTGACCTGGCGAGAGTATCAGGATGACCTTTATAGTAGTAAGGTGATCGAGTGACATGCATCACCTTGTGGCAGTAAGGTGACCAGATGGGTCATATGGCTGTGACAGAGTACCAAATAGGGGACACCTTATTATCTTGAGTGAGCCTAAAAGGAGTATGGCCACTTCGACTAGGTAATAGAGGCATGTGTTTAGTGGGCGGGAGAATAGGGACTTTGATTATATTCTGTATATTGTAATTGTGATTATCAAGATTGTTCATGATATTCTAAATCATATTAATATTATGCCTAAACATAAAAGATTGATAATGATTTAGCTTGCTATAATTATGACAATTGAGCATCTATACATGATAAGTGAGTTTTATAACCATGAATTAAATACTTTCATCTTAATTGTTTGTCATATTTAAACACTTATTTCTCGTATTTATCTTTATTTTTGTGCATCTTTTACATATGGAGCAAATAATAGAAAATGGACTCAATTGGAGGAATCAAAGCAAAATTGTGGTTATTTGGGAATAATGTCTATAAATCAAGTGGATAAAATAAATTCATTAAGGATGGATGAGTAAGGAGCATTATCTTTTTGACTCTTGAGACGCATCCTAATGGATATATGTGTCAATTCAATCTTGATTTATGACCATATTTTCAAAAGAACTTAAACATAAAGATTCAAGGAACATCCAATGTTGAAAATTTGTTTGCTGTTTGTTTTTATGCCCGACCTTACTCCAGTATTTTAACCATAAATCATAAGTTACATATCCAATATATATATAATTTGGTAGTGAATAGTTGACACAATTTTATACAACTTTCATGTTACGTGATTAGCAAATTCGGACATTAAAAGGGCAAAATTTGGGTTAGAAGAAAATATGCTTGTTGTTGTAGTCCAGCCCAACCTTTCTGCAATATTTAGGTTGTATCTCATAAAATAAGTAGTCAATATATACAAAATTTGGTAGGAAAATAGCTAACATAATTTTCTACAACTTTTCTTTTCACATGGGCAGCAAATTCGGTGGCTATCAAAGAGGAACATCATTATTACTTTCGGTGGACATAGTGCAATCCAACTTGTCAACTTTAGTGCAACTTGCTTTGTCACTTACTTCACTAGTTATGTCTATAAATTGAGAGAGCTTGTGAGATAGGGGGAGGTAAAAAATATTTGAAGGAGTGTCATTTTGAGAGCATAAATTTGAGTTCTTAGTATTGTAATGTTCTTATTCTTTAGACACTTTGTTATCCTTTCATAATATCATCATGCTTGTTCATCTTCAATTTTGCTTTCTTACTCTGAATATGGAGAACTAATCTCCTTATGCTAAGGTAAAGGGTGAAACTCTTGGTATGAGAATAATAGTTTATCTAACTCTTAATCTTAATATTTGTCCTTGATATTGTATTTACCTTCTTATTTCTTTTCTCATGTTATTTTTTAATGGCTGGTTTTATCAGACCGCTAATTTCTTGTTATTTTATTGGCTGGTTTTACCAAACCACTTATTTCTTGTTATATTATGGTATTGTGTATACTTTCTTACCTTTTATCCCTTGTTATCTAATTGGCTGGTTTTATTAGACCCCTTATCTCTTATTATTTTTATGTTTGGCGTCGCCACCTATCTCTTGTTATGTTCCTTCTTCGTACCTCTTTTCATTCTAATCTTGTAAAGTGTGAACCTTTATACATTGTAGACAATTTTTGGCACAATAAATTCTTGAATCAATCTTGATTTATTGTAGACAATATAATAATTGGCACAAGGTATACTTGAATCTATTTTACAAGGATGTATTAATGGTGTAAAATGAGGTAAATATTATTCATGTATAAACAGAAGTGAGCTCAAAGTAACACATTTTTCGATTGGAACCTTATTCATGTGAGGATTCCAATTGAGTGATAGAAGAGTTAAATTTATCATTACTCATTCCAGGAGTGGATCCCCTAACCTTAGCATTCATTTTTACCTTGAACACATTTCAATCTAATTTGAGCACATCAATTCCTTGCACACTTAATTTAATATTCTCCTCAGAAAACAAATATTTTGACAACTAGGAAAGAATTATCTATTTGGATTCAAATTAGAGTTTCCTTTCAATTGGCAATCATCGTGGGATTGACCTTGCATATTGTTAAATCTGTACTCCAACAGATTCGTGCGCTTGCAAGTTTAATTAAAACAACAATAAGTTTTTGGCGCCGTTGCCGGGGATTGCAACGGAAAAGCTAATCAGATCCAGGTAAGTATAATTCTTCCACTAGTTATTATTTAGAATATTTTCTTTGTATAGAAAATTTTCTTGGTTGCATAATTTTGTGATTTTTTTGTTGTATTTGCACTTTTTTACTTGTAGTTAACATTGTATATATATGTTATTAAGTTGTAATTGTAATTGTGTTAGAAATATTTGTTTATTGTTTTTTTTAGTTTATGTGTGTTTGGAAACATGATAAATATTAGCATTTGGTTAGGAAAAGTTTGGGATAACCATTGATTTTAAACTTGAAACATTAGACTTTGTTGGGACATCATAAGAAATGGAAGAACAAGTTGTACACGAGAAAACCCTTATGAAATATTTCTCAACTGTCATAGATAGTACTCCATCTTGTATAGTGTTACCATAAACTAATGCAACTCACTTTGAGCTTAAACCAGCCATTCTCCAACTGTTGCCATCATTTTATAGATTAGAGAGAGAAGACACATACATGCATATTAAAGAGTTTCTTAAAATCTGTTCAGCATTTCGCTTCCAAAATTTTAATTATGAGTCGATCAGGCTTAGAATGCTTTCATTTTCATTAAAAGATAAAGGTAAAGCCTGGTTGAATTCGCTTCCTACAGGAACTATTACTAGTTGGAATCAATTAGTAAATACGTTTTTAGCCATAAATTTTCCCATGTCTAAAACTGATGCCCTTAGGAGAGAAATCTCTAATTTTTTCCAAAAAGATGGGGAACAATTTTTTGAAGTGTCCTCATCATGGTTTTGAAACTTGGAGACTCGTGAAATATTTTTATGACGGTTTGACTCCATCAAATCGTCAAATGATCCAAAGTATGCATGGTGGAAAGTTTTTACAATTAAATGAGACTAAAGCTTGGAGATCCTAAGGATCTCTATCTAAAAACTCTCAACATTGGAATTGCATTGATTCAAAGGATAGAAAGTCTCAAACCACAAAAAGAGGAGGAATTTATGAAGTGAGTGATGACACAGATGTGAGAGCTACCTTGGATAATCTTACTAGGAAGGTAGAAGCTTTGAATTTAAGTCATACTCTGAGCTCTTTTACCAATACTAGGAATGAAGCATGTGCTTTATGTTCTAGTACATCTCATATTGCACAATCTTGTCCGTCCATACCAGCTTACCAAGAAGTATTCTCTGAGCAGGTTAATTCCCTCTAGTCTTATGGAAAGTCATCAAATAGTCCATTTGCACCAACATATAACTCAAATTGGAGAAACCATCCAAATTTTTCATGGAGACAAAATCAACCTGCAATGAATCAAGGTGGGCAAAAATTTGCCCCTCCCAATTCATACCCTCAAGTTCCTCGACATGCTCTTCTTTTCGGGGTACCACAACAAGGAAAACCTTCTTTGGAGGATACCTTGCAACAATTTATGCAGTCGACCCAACAAGCTTTACAATCTCACACTCAAGCTATTTCAAAGCTTGAAACACAATTAGGTTAAATAGCTAATGTTGTAGGAGAGAGAGAAAAAGGAAAATTTCCCAATCAACCTATTCCTAATCCTAAGGGTCAATTTGAAGTAAGATCATCAACAAATTCTAAGGAAGAAGTAAAATCTGTAACAACCCTTAGATCTGGAAAGGTTATTGATAATCATGTTCACATGCCAAAAAATGAGGAACATAGTCAACATGAATCCCAAAATAATGACTCAAATGAAAAGAAAAGTGAACATATTCCTTGTGCCTCCAAAGCTCCTTTTCCACAAAGACTTGCATCAATCAAGAAAGGTACTCAGTATAGTGACATTTTAGAGGTGTTTAAGCAAGTAAGCATTAACATCCCTTTTTTGGATGCTATCAAACAAGTACCCGCCTACTCAAAATTTCTAAAAGATCTTTGCACTGTGAAAACGAAAACCAATGTTCCAAAAAAGGCATTTTTGACTGAACATGTGAGCTCTATAATTCAACAAAAAACTCCTATCAAGTACAAAGATCCTAGTTGTCTTACAATTTCTTGTGTGATAGGTGACCATGTGATTAACTGAGCCTTACTTGATCTAGGAGCAAGTGTGAATTTTTTGCCATATTCTATATATGCAAAACTTGGGCTAGAAAAGTTAAAGCCTACATCAGTGACTCTTCAATTACAAGATAGGTCAACAAAAATTCCTAGAGGTGTCATAGATAATGTTCTCATAAAGGTTGATAAATTCTACTTTCCAGTAGATTTTATTGTTCTTGACACTAAAGTTGTTGAGAATGTAGATACACAAATACCTGTCATTCTTGGTAGACCATTTTTGGCAACATCTAATACAATCATTAACTGTCATAATGGTGTCTTAAATCTATCTTTTGGAAATATGACAGTTGAATTGAATGTCTTTAATGTCTCCCGTCAACCTGTGGACACTAGTGATGTATATGAGGTCAACATGATTGAGAGTATAGTCTATGACTCATTTTTGAGTTATTTTGGTGATGACCCTTTAGAAAAATGTTTGGCCCACTTCAACATGGACATAAATGATGATTGCTTAATCAGTGAAGTAAATTCCCTGTTAGAGAACATTCCATTGATGAATACCAATAAGTGGAAATTCGAAACAAAGATACTTACACCCTCTGAGTCTGTCCTACTACCATCCATAAAGAAACCTCCCCAGTTAGAATTAAAACCTCTACCTGATTCTCTGAAGTATGTTTTCTTAGGACCTTCTGAGACCTTACCTATGATCATAGCATTTGACTTGAATAATAAATAGGAAGTTGAATTGATAAAAGTCCTTAGTAAGCATAGTGAAGCCATAGGGTGGACAATAACAGACATTAAAGGTATTAATCCATTAATTTGCATGCACCGAATACATTTGGAGGATAATGCAAAAAGCTCAAGAGAGCCATAGAGACGTTTAAATCTAAACATGAAGGAGGTTGTGAGGGCTGAAGTAATTAAACTTCTTGATGTGGGTGTCGTTTACCCAATTTCTGATAGTGCATGGGTATGTCCTGTTTAGGTAGTCCCTAAGAAGTCTGGCATTACTAAAGTAAAAAATGAGGATAATGAATTAATTCCCACTAGAATGCAAACCGGGTGGCGTGTTTGTATTGACTACCGTAAGTTGAATGCTGTTACAAGGAAAGACCATTTTTCACTTCCCTTTATAGACCAAATGTTAGGGAGGTTAGCTGGACATGCATATTACTGCTTCCTTGATGGATACTCTGGTTACAATCCAATTCCCATTGCACCTAAAGATCAAGAGAAATCTACCTTCATTTGTCCTTTTGGAACCTTTGCCTATCGTAGAATGCCATTTGGATTATGCAATGCACCTGCCACATTTCAGCGTTGCATGACAAGCATTTTTTTTGACATGGTAGAGAAATTTTTGGAAGTATTCATGGATGATTTTTCTGTACATGGGTCTAGTTTTGAGGAATGTTTACACCATTTAAGATTAGTCTTAATTAGGTGTAAAGAAAATAACCTTGTTTTGAATTGGGAAAAATGCCATTTTATGGTTAAAAAAAGAATTGTTTTGGGGCATGTTGTGTCACATCAAGGTATTGAGGTAGACAGAGCCAAAATTGAATTGATTTGCAGTCTTCCACCTTCTCGGACAGTGAAATAGGTACGTTCTTTTTTGGGCCATGCAAGGTTTTATCGCATATTTATCAATGATTTTAGCAAAATCTCCAGACCTTTGTGTAATTTACTTACCAAAGATGCATCTTTTATCTTTGATGAAGAGTGTTGTCAAGCTTTTGAAAAGCTCAAATTCTTACTCACCTTTACACCTATCATTAGACCACCCGATTAGAATCTACTATTTGAAATCATGTGTGATACTTTTGATTATGTAAATAGAGCCATTTTGGGTCAGCATCTTGATAAATTTCCTTTTGTGATATACTATGCTAGTAAAACTCTTAATGATGCTCAATTGAATTATTCTATAATAGAAAAAGAGTTACTAGCTGTGGTATTTGTTCTAGACAAGTTTAGATCTTATTTGTTAGGATCTAAGGTTGTAGTCTTTACAGATCATGCTGCACTTAAGTATCTTCTTTATAAGAAAGATGCTAAAGCACGTTTGATAAGATGGATATTGTTGTTGCAATAATTTAATTTAGAAATTCGAGATAAGAAAGGATCTGAAAATATTGTAGCTGATCACTTGTGTAGGCTGGTAGTTGAATCGGGTGAAAATAATTTGCCTATCAAAGGCTATTTTCTAGATGAGCAACTCATGTTTATTTCTCAATTACCTTGGTTTGCTAACATTACTAATTATCTTGCCATAATTCAAATGCCTACAGATTGGAGTAAGCAAGATCGGGTAAAATTTTTAACTGAAGTAAAGAAATTCTTTTGGGAAGATCCATACTTGTTTAAGTATTGCCTTGATCAAATCATTTAGAGATGTGTTCCTGAGAGTGAGCAACATAGTGTTCTTTCTTTTTGTCATGATCATGCTTGTGGAGGTCATTTTAGTGCTAAAACAATTGCTGCAAAGGTTTTATAATGTGGTTTTTATTGGCCATCACTATTTAAAGATGCCTATTTGTATTGTAGTTCTTATGAGCGTTGTAAAAAATTGGGCAGTATCTCACGCAGGAATATAATGCCTTTGACTCCCATTCTTATTGTTGAGATATTTGATGTTTAAGGAGTTAATTTCATGGGTCTTTTTCCTAATTCCTTTGTAAATTTGTACATCCTTTTTGTTGTGGATTATGTGTCAAAATGGG
This sequence comes from Gleditsia sinensis, assembly GCA_037074535.1. Classification (NCBI taxonomy): domain Eukaryota; kingdom Viridiplantae; phylum Streptophyta; class Magnoliopsida; order Fabales; family Fabaceae; genus Gleditsia; species Gleditsia sinensis. Next base: position 32,068,280 of record CM073468.1, read on the forward strand.
TAGAGGCTTTTCCATGTAAAACAAATGATCATAAGATTGTGGTGAAATTCTTGAAAGAAAACATTTTTTCAAGGTTTGGTACACCACGGGCTATCATTAGTGATGGGGGGGAAACATTTTTGTAATAGGCATTTTGAGCATTTAATGAAGAAATATGGCATCACGCACAAAGTTTCAACCCTATACCATCCACAGACTAGTGGTCAAGTTGAGATTTCAAATAAGGAAGTTAAAAATATTTTGGAAAAAACAATTAACCCAAATAGGAAAGATTAGTCTTTGAAACTTTCTGATGCTTTATGGGCTTATTGTACTACTTTTAAAACCCTTATTGGAATGTCTACTTACCAACTTGTGTATGGCAAGACCTATCATTTACCTATTGAAATAGAGCATAAAGCTTATTGGCCCATCAAAAAATGTAACTTTGCTCTTGATAAAGCAGGTTCTCATAGGAAGCTTCAACTCAATGAACTGGAAGAAATAAAGAACGATGCATACGAAAGTGTAAAATTGTATAAGGATCGAATGAAAGTTTTTCATGACAAACATATTTTAAGAAAATCATGTAATGCAAGTCAAAATGTCCTTTTATATAACTCTCATTTGCACTTATTCCCAGGAAAGCTACGTTCTTGATGGTCAAGCCCATTCATTGTTCGTACTGTTTATCCACATGGTGCAGTGGAGATTGAAAATCCCAAGAATGGTGAGGTATTTAAAGTTAATGGTCAAAGATTAAAAGAATTTTTGGAATTACATAACCCGGAGATAGAGGATACAACTTTGCGCGATCCTGTCTACCATGATTGATTTGCTCATGTTGTTAATGGTTGTCATGCACGCTATCTAGGTAAGATCTTTCTTTATTTAACTTGCATTGATTTGAGAATGGAGGATATTCTCACAAGATTGAAAAATCATTTTCTTTCTCTTCCACCCAATGCATTGACAAAAATTTACAAAGCAAGGGTTGCAAGATAAAGGTTGTTGATGAACATGAAGATGCTTGTTGATATTCGTTGGCTAATTGAAGCTAAGGTACGGTTATCAGGTGAGTCTGCAAATGGTTTCATCTCTTACATGCCTAGTTTGCGAAAAAAGCAGTTTTTCTAAAAAACATAGAGCTAAACAAATGGGTGTGTGTTACAAATGTGGACGTGAAACTTGCAACAAACGTTATCGTTCTTTGGGTTGGTTGTCTGTAAATCGAGAAGATAAAATTAAATTCATTAAGGATGGCTTGAGTAAGGAGTCATTGGATGCTGACTTTCATCCAACGTCTCTTGAGACACATCCTAGTGGATCTGTGCATATCGGTATTGTCAGTTTATGACCCCATTTTAAAAGATAACATAAATGGTATCTGGGAATAAGATGTTAAAAGACCCTATTTGCCAATTTATAAGAAAATTGGATGGGAAGCATATCCTTGACTCATAGAGGGTGTTTAAGCCGTTACTAGACGTAAAACTAGAGGAAGATGTGAGCCACAATCACAACTACTGTACATATGCATGCGTGCTATCATGTTTGAATTTTTTCACCTTTACTTTAGCTAAAAGTCACCGGCCTACTCACCTAGCTATTGTAAGTATGTCTTTGTTTGAGTTTTATAAATGTACACTTTCTTATCTTCATCTTCATACCCAAAATTAGTGCAAGTGCAATCATGGAAGGAACCGCAGTTCGCCATTTTCGAAGTATATGTGTTTTTTGTGGTTCTAGTCTTGGAAAAAATGAAGAGTATGTGAAAGCAGCATAACTTTTGGGCATGGTACTAGCAGGTAGAAAATTTAATATAGTATATGGTGGAGGTAGTAGTAGGTTAATGGGGTATGTGTCTACAGCTGCATATGTAAGAGGAAGCCAAGTTTTGGGTATTATTCCTACTACTTTAGCTATATCAAACCTCATAGGAAAAATAGTTGGAGAAGAATTTAGGGTATCCTCCATGCATGAACGCGTTGCTAGAATGATGTGCAATGCTGACGCCTTCATTGTCTTACCCGATGGTTTTGGTACTCTGTAACATCCTTAATTTTGTTTCTTTTATTAATAAAGGTACATAAATATTTAATGTAACATCCCTAATTTTGTTTCTTTAAAGATACATAAATATTTAATTAAGGAAATAAAATTTATTAGACATTTTTTAAATATTTAAGGAAATATAATCCTTAAAAATTCTTCACCTTATGTGTATGCATAGAAAATGTTTCTAACATTAAGGGAATAAGTAAAGAGAGAAAACCTAATAGGAAAAATTAGAAATAACATACTAAAGATAGGCAAAATTCTTTGGTAAGGAAGATTAATTTTTGTGAAGTAAGTAAAGGTCTTAAAATTTAAAGAAGATTGGATTATGGTAATTTTTCCTAATTCAAGAGTTAGAAATTTCTAAGTTTAACATCTCCACCCATAAACTGGGCTTTCACCTATGGATACTTCATATAGAGTTTTTACACTTCACATAAGTTTCTAGCAAACCCATTGGATAACCTAAGCAAGAAATAAAGCATAGACTTTGACTAGGATATAGAAGTTGGACTGGTAGTCCAAAAATTATGAAAATGTGACCAAGCCCTCCAAAAAAGGTAGAATTTTATCCAAAGCAAAGGAAATGGGTAGGAATGAGCCCAAATCCAAGAGAAAAAAATAAAATAAAATAAAATAAATCATGTGATGAAATGATAGTGTAATAATAATAAAGATTAGGTTACATGGCATTAGGACAAAAATTCAGCAAGTGGTGTGATATATTACATTCATAATTTTAGCAAGTGGTATGATAATACATGGCATTAGGACAAAACATCTATATCCTACACTCATAATTTTAGCAAGTGGGTAATAATACATGGCATTATGACAAAACATCCTTATCCTACATAAATAATTTCAGCTAAGCAAGGAAGATTCAAGTGTTGGAAATTTGCCACCTAAAAAGGCAAACCTATCATAATTGATTAAGACAAAAGAAAAAGGAAATGAATCTCTAAATCAAAGGGACCTTGCCCCTTATCTTAAGAACATATTATCATCATTTTCAAAATGAAAATCTCCTTTTCCTATACATATCTTAACTAAGAAAGAGGAAGAGAAGAACATGAGTTATTTGTTTTCCAAAAATCAACCAAGTGCATCCTAATTGTGATAAGGTAGACCCATGATCATGAAAGGTGAAATATTTGATAGCCTATTTAAGTAAAACTCACCCTTGTAATATTATAATTTCTTTCAAGTGAGGGAGAGGAAAAATAAAAGCAAGTTAGAGTGAGGAAAGGAGAGAAAAAGGGGAGAAGAAAGGAAGGAAGAAAAAGGAGAAGTCTAGATGACTAAGTACTCATGGTAAGTTAACTTAATCTCCCCTTGAATTCATTTTTCTTCTTCATCCTTAGGGTTCAAAAACCCACCCTCCTTCTCTTATTTAAGCTGTTAGAAGAACTAAGGGAAGGGAGGAATTTTTCTACTTCCTTTAAGAGGAAACAAGAAAACGAATTCACTAAGTGAGCTAGGGAGATCCTTAGGTAGGTTTAACAATATTTCTTTTTGAAAAATTTTGAAATTTGTAACATTTATATGGGATTTGAATCTTATAACTTTGATTATTGGTTATGAATGTTGCTATATCATGTTATATATTGATCTTGCATATGATGTATGTTTGAATACTTAGGCTGATGTAGATAGTTTTCCGTAGGTATGGCTATGGGCGGCAAAATTTAAAGCTTCTGTTTTTAAAATTTTGGAAAGAATGGGTAAGGAATTAAAATAAATGGTTAACATGAAAAAATGTAGATCTATGTCTCACAGATTTTTAGCCACTAGAATCACTCAATTTAGAGTCCATATGAGGTAGATATGGTTGGATTAGTTAGCAGAGGTCAGAAAATGATTAATCAAGGAAGAATCTATTAAGAAAGCTTCTATTTTTGAATTTTTGGGAAGAATTGGTAAGGAATTAAAATAAATAGTTAAAATAAAAAATGTCGATCTAGGTCTCACGGATGTTTAGCCAATAGAATCACTTAATTTGGAATTCTTATGAGAGATATATGGACAGATTCGTAAGTAGAGGTCAGAACCTACCCAAAAAGGAATAACCTGTCATTTGAGGGAGTATTATCACCATGAATCTTTAATATTTGGCTAAACTGTCCAACTAAATAGTTTAAGATAATTGTTTTATGTTTAAATTGACACCAAGATCACCTAAATAAGAGTTAAAATGAGGGAGTTATGCTCTGATTAGTAATAGAAGGTCAGCTAGGATGAAAACCTGCATCAAGAAAATGATGATGTGACGATGATAATAAGTATGATGAAGATGATGTACTTGAATAATTCATAACCTTATCATTGCAGTGATGATGATTAGAGAGTATGATGTATACATTATTATATGATGATAAATGTATCAATACATAATTGTTAAATAATGTGAAAACAATGGCAAGCATGATGTTAGTGATGAATATGGTTGATGTAAAATCTTTATTGAGATGAAGATGATAAGCATGATACTAGTAATGATGGTATGTTGTTGAGATGCATGCTTAATATGTTGATAAGATGCATACTTGAGATGTTAATGAGATGTATACTTGATATGTTGATGAGACAGAATCACATATTGTATTGATGAAAAAGAGGATGATGTTATGCATATGTCTAAATATAAGAAATAGATGGATACTTGTGGCACTTTATGGTAGCAAGGTGATTCGACGGCATGAGAGATGACCTTTGTGGCTGTAAGGTGACCTGGCGAGAGTATCAGGATGACCCTATAGCAGTAAGGTAACCCAGTGACATGCATCACCTTGTGGCAGTAAGGTGACCAGATGGGTCATATGGCTGTGACAAAGTACCAAATAGGGGGCACCCTATTAGCTTGAGTGAGCCTAAAAGGAGTATGGCCACTTCGACCAAGTAATAGAGGCATGTGTTTAGTGGGCTGGAGAACAGGGACCTTGATTATATTCTGAATATTGTAATTATGATTATCAAGATTGTTCATGATATTCTAAATCATATTAATATTATGCCTAAACATGAAACACTAATAGTGATTTATCTTGCTATAATTATGACAATTGAGCATCTGTACATGATAAGTGAGTTTTACAACCATGAATTAAATACTTTCATCTTAATTGTTTGTCATATTTAAGCACTTATTTCTCGTATTTATCTTTAATTTTGTGCACCTTTTATAAATGGAGAAAATAATAGAAAATGGACTCAATTGGAGGAATCAAAGCAAAATTATGGTTCTTTCGGAATAATGTCTATAAATCAAGCAGATAAAATAAATTCATTAAGGATGGCTGAGTAAGGAGCATTATCTTTTTGACTCTTCAGACGCATCCTAATGGATATATGTGTCAATTCAATCTTGGTTTATGACCATATTTTCAAAAGAACTTAATCATAAAGATTCAAAGAACATCCAATGTTGAAAATCTATTTGCTGTTTGTTTTTCTGCCTGACCTTACTCCAGTATTTTAACCATAAATCATAAGTTACATATCCAATATATATGTAATTTGGTACGTGAATAGCTGACACAATTTTTTACAAATTTCAAGTTATGTGATTAGCAAATTCAGACATTAAAAGGACAAAAATTGGGTTATAAGAAAATCTACTTGCTGTTGTAGTCCAGCCCAACCTTTCTACAGTATTTGGACTGTATCTCATAAAATACGCAGTCAATATATACGAAATTTGGCAGGAAGATAGCTAACATAATTTGCTACAACTTTTCTTTTCACATGGGATGTATCTAATAATTATGACAATTCAACATGATATACATATCGTTTTTTATTGTGCCATCGATTGGTGATGTATATATATATAAATATATAATGTTATCAATGATAAATTTTTTTCTATAACTTATACAGCTAAATATAACACTATGATTTTCTTACTTATTATATGATGCATTTAATGTTAAACTTATTGGGAACTTATGTTCTCATTATTGTTGGTGTTATGTTCAAATAAAAGAAGATGGTATGTGAGCTATTTTCGTGCACTTGATCATAGAGATCTAGTGGATGGTGATGCCTTGTGCAGATTCTAATGTCCACACCACCTCCTCCACCCTTTGTACTCTAGGGGTGGTGTACTGTATGAGGTTTAATGTTAGATTAATGTAATTATGTCACTTTGTGTTACTTTTGTATAAATGTTAACCACTAATGTGGCTTTTAGTATGATGGGAATGAAAAATGTGTTGTTATTTAAGAAACAAAAAATGGCTCTTACATCTTGCTCTTTAGTTGCTTTACATCCGTGTCAACAATAGATACAGGTACTGAGTGATAGGTTATGTTTTCTTTCACTTACATTGGTTTTTCCTTCATTATATGTGAAGAATCTGGGAGGTATTTTCGTAATTGAGATACATGAAGAATATCATGAAGATTGGATAGGTCAAGTGGAAGTGTAATTCTATATGCTGATGACTCGATCTTTTAAGAACTTGATAGGGATCTAAAATTCAGGCACTCAATTTCTTAACTTTGAGGGTTTTCCCAACACCAATTGTGGGGGAGGTTTTGAATATGTTTTTGTCTAGTTAAAGGTTTATAGGTTAGGATTATCCTTAATACCTATATTAGTTAGGTACTTTTGAATTGGGGTTATGACATTATGAATGATGCATTTGATGTAAGACACTAACCTTGCACATGGGTGTTCTCTAGTGTAGCCTCTATTACAAAGATCCCTAGTTACTATTGAGTATGATTCCACTATAACATCTCTATAGTTATAGTCCTAGGCTAAGATGAGGGATATCACGATGCCCTAAAGTTACACCTTTATAATGCTACACGAAAAAGATTTTTTAAAAAACATGTAAACCATCCTTTTGCTTCATTTCTTAGCAATCCTTCACATCTAGTAGAGTTTAGGTTGGTCATAGATCTATCAACATTGAACTTAACTTGATGTCCTATAGGAGATATCCAACCCACCTCACAAATCTCAGCTTTCCTTCCTTGTAAAGTTGCATTAGTTGTCATCCACTCCATGCTCTTTTTGGCTCTCACCATACATAAGAACAAAATATCACTTGATTGATTGTCTATGGGCTAAAATATTATTTCACTTCTACGAATCCAAATGCACCAAGTTATCATACTTTAATAGAATCTTCCAGATAAGGTTATTACTTCATTCATGATCAAGTTTACATTAGAGATTCTATAAAAGCTACTCCTAACTATTCCATCTAAATAGAAGTCATTCCAGTATCCCTGGTGCACCATTCTTATCCATAGATTATTTTCTAATGCATAGTCACATTAACAATGCAAAATTGTCTCTTGCTTTATACCATAAACTTGGTAAGTGCTGAAGGCATTAAGGTGTCTATCAAACCCTAGATTATTAGTAGAAAGACTATCCTGTCCAATTAGGCAAAGGAAAGTGCATATTTTTGGGGTTCTATTCGTTGCCAAATTATTTTCAAATTGAAGAATTATTCTGGTGTCTTCCCACCCTTGCTGTATAATCCAATTTCACTTTAAGCTATCCTTTTTTACTATGCTTTTAGATCATTATATGCTCTCCTATTTTGTCATGTGGGGGAACCATTGTAGTTGTAATTTTATTCACATTTTTAGGGAGTATACTTTGAAATCTAGGCAAATCTCATTGCATAAAAGGTGATATCATGTCCCTAATGAGGCATGGAAACTAGTTCTCCTGTACGGTGGTAAGAGCTACAGCTTCTAGCATGCCAAAAACTAGGGTCCAATTTTTAGTCCAAAATCTTGTTGCTTGAATGTGACCTAAATTCTAGCTTACACCATTTTCAACTTCCTTCCATAAGATTGAAGCATTGGGCCTCTTTCCATGCATTATAGTAATAGTGTGATCATTGTATTTGTATTTAAATTTAAGAGTTTTAAGCGATATAGCATTAGGGTTTTTAACAATTCCTAGGCTACTTTCATCATGAAGACTTTATTCATTTCTATTAGTTTTCCCATGCCTAAACCACCCATATCTTTGGGTTCTCAAATCCTTTTCCATGGTACTAGATGAATTTTTCTTAAGCCACCTAAACCCCTTTAGATGAAACTACAGCTTGTCTTTTTGAGCTCTTACAAAGACCTACAGGGAGGAGTGCTATTTACATAGAGTAATATTGGAAGTTATTGAAGACATAACTTGTTAGAGTGATATGTTTCGCAAGAGTAAGAACTTTTGATTTCCACCACTTGCTTATTTTTTCTCCTTGTCAAAGATATGACTAAATGTTCTTCGGGAAACCCTTTTGTGTAATAAGGGCATGCCAAGATATACACCTAAATTGTTTATAACTACGACTTTTCTTTTTGAGCTTGTTACAAAGACCCACAGGGAAAAATGCTATTTTCATGGAGTAATATTGAAGGTTATTAAAGGCATTGCATGTTAGAGTGATATGATTCGCAAGAGTAAGAAATTTTTACTTCCACTAGTTTTTTTTTTCACCTTATCAGAGATATGACTAAATGTTCTTCGGGAAACCTTTTCTTGTAATAAAAGCATGCCAAGATATACACCTTAATTGTTTAAGACTTGGAATCCCAAGTCTTGATTGCACTGTGTTGCTCAAGAGCAATTACCATTATTTTAAGCCTTATTTCTGCATAATTAGATTGGTTTCCATAGCTTATGGTCTATTACCCACTTAATACATTGATAGTCTTTCTATACATAGCACAAATAGGTAGGTGGATAGAGGGTCCCCTTGCCTAATGCATCTGGATAAATCAAAGTCATATATAATCTCATCATTTCATAAAATGTCCATCAAACTAGTTGCCACACAACACATAATTAACGTCAAAAAATGATTTTCTAGCCTAACATCTTTAAGAGTATCTTCAAGAAAGTCGCACCTTATTCTATCATAGGCTTTTTGAGGTCAAATTTAATGGCCATCCACCTTGTTTTACCTTTTTTCCTCCTCATCAAATACATAACCTCTTGATTAATGATCGTATTTCCATTTATGTGTCTTTTCGAGATAAAACTACTTTGGCATGAACCTATCTAACTACTTATGAATGGTTTGAGTTTGTTATCAATCACTTTAGTAAGAATCTTGAAAACAACATTGCAACATGCTATAGGCCAAAATTCTTTAAGGCATTCTAGATTTTCCAATTTTGGATTGACTACTAAGAGTAACTGATTAATGTCTTTGAAAATATTGGGGTTGACAAAAATTTCTTGAATTAAATTGTTAACGAAAAGACCCACAATCTCCCACTAGCTTTAAAAGAACATTGCATGTAAAACCATTGAACCATGTAGTCTTTAAGGCTCTTATGCTAAACATCACATGATTAATCTCCTCATCGAAAAAAGGAATTTGTAACACTGTGATTTCTTCTTTATTGATCTTGGGAAAGCATCCATATAGAGGGAGAGTTGAAAAAGGAGTACCATCATTATTGAAAAGAGAGTGGAAGAAATTATCTGCCATTTCCTTCAGCTTGTCATGATCCAGATTTTTAAGCATGTGACTGGCACAAAAAGGAAGGTTAACTTACTCTAATACTCTGTAAGCTGAACTTAACATTAAACACAGTGTAGAAAACAATAGTTTTATATGTATAAAGCTATAGTTAATAAAAATATTTATCAAAAATCATTTCTTATTCCAAAAACATAAACACAATTAAAAACTCATGGCGAAAACCTTTCCTCTTATAACAAATAAAGTTAGATTTTTTTTTAAATTCTTCATAAGTTAAACCATAAAATCAAAAGCTTCAAATATCAAAAAAACTATAAATAAATAGAAGATAAATAAAGATCTAGCTTCAAGTAGACCACAACTAAAAAAATACCATTTACATAAATTAGAATCATTCGAGATATTACACGTTTAAATACATAATAAAATATAATTTCAAATTCATACAAAATATCTGTCATAAATCAAATACATCAATCATGTGTTGGATCCTACTTATGATAATGGAGCACTCTAGGTTACAAAAAAATTACACAAATAAACAAATAACATTAAGCCAAGGAACAAGTTGGACTCACCAAGATTGGTTTCTCCTCTACCACTTCTGATACACACTCTAGTACTAAAAGAGGAAAGAATGAGTCTTGTGAATCAGTAAGCAGATAACATATACTTTAGCAAAATAGGACAAGCAATATGTGACATGCATGAATTATATATACGTTTTGAGTGTAAGTGTACACTATCGTTGTCAAGTGAAAAAAAAATTTAGAGTAGAGTATCATTCCCATGAGGATTGTGATTATTAATAACTATCTTACTTTAATTTCAACTCTAACTGAATATTTGAATTCTTGATTTTATGATAAATATGAAAATAAAAACAAAAATAAGAAATATAATGAAAAAGAATATTTATGAAGAGAAATTTAATGATGCAAACTCTAGGGTTTCTGAATTCACCTTATTTAATCCCTCTTGCATTCCCAATCCTTTTAACCTAGAAATTATAATTAAATTGACAATTGAGATACTCTAAATAATCCACTAGCCTCTCTCGAGGTCTAATAAAAACACATTTTGAATACTAACCCACTATGTCTCCATGTGAATTATAACAAAAAAAATTCATTTAGTCCTATAGTTCTCAAATAAGACTGCATAGACCATGTAAGTATATTTCTACCTTACATGTAATATATGGTTTCTACACAATGAACTAAACACATAAATCTCCTTTCGGTCTCATTATGATTAACCCTTCATCTAATTAGTGGCCAGTTAATTAGAATCATTAAACATGGTGTAACAACTCAATTAAGAAGAGTAATTCATGTATTAAAAAGATTGAAACAACAAGAGTTCATAATTAGGCTACATCGTAGCCCTAGAAAATAAAATTAGTTCATACTCAAAGATGAAATCAACTCAATATAAAAAGAGAACATTTAAAAATAACTATAAAAAATAAAAAAGAATTGGTGATAGAATAAAAACTCTAATCTTCGTCTTCTAATCAAGATCTCTTCCCTTTTCTGCTATCTATCTCCTGATATCTTCTTTTTGCAGCATACGTCCCCTTTTTAAAGAAATATCTCAGCCCATTGGATCCACTTAATTCAAAATATAAAATCGTGGCTATTGGGTTGGCGTTGCAACATTGAGTCTTAGTGTCGCGATGCTGGACTACCTTAGTGTCGGGACACCTTGGCTTGGTGTCTCGACACTAGAGCTTAATTTTCTTGGTGTTGCGACACCAAGCCTTCTGTCGCAACACTGGGCCACTTTTTATTCTCCAACTTATCGTTCTTTTCTTCTTTTTCCTTTCCTTTTGCATGTTTATTTGTTTCATTCCTATTCTATCGTCTCTTTTTCTCTTTTCTGCAAAATTCAACAAGATTTAATTATTGTTTAGCTAATTTAATATAATACCTTATATAAAAATATATAATTATTATATTAAAAATTCACTTATTAAATACCCCCAAACTTAAATCGTGGCTTGTCCTCAAGCAAATTTACAACTGTTATTGACCACAAATAAGAGATGATTTTTTTGCCTCAGAAAATTCTGCAATCAAAAGTTAGAGAATATTTTCAAATATTACAGTAATGCCCATTTTTACTTCAAATGTAATTTAAATTTTTTCAATCAAATCCTGAGTGTGTGGATAATCCGTAAGAATTTAATTATTAGCATCCAGATAAGTTTGTGTACTTCAAAATTTATTAATTGAGATCTCTAACTTAATGAAGTTTTAAGAATTTCATAAGCTTATTTTTCATGTCACTCTCTACTAAGGTAGACTAAGCACCACACTTAAGATCAATAGGACTTTTCTAAGCTTGTAATGTGGCTTGAGTTCACTAGAGTTTATCAAGGGATTTTTCCCCAAACTTACTTTTCAGCTCCCTTTTTCATTCCATTATTTCACTCACTCATTTTTTTTCTTCATTCACATATATATATATATATATGTTTTTTCTTTTGTATATCTTTTTTTTAACATCCTTTTTCTTCAAATTTCATGCTCCACCCTTCCACCCTTTTAACAATATATCTCTTAAGAAAATATTTTAATAATAATCATGCATTTAAGTAAAAAGGGTAAAAATAAAGATATTTCTATTTTTTTAGCTTTGTTACTAACATGGGTACCAAAGAAAATGTTCAATTATGCTCAAAGTAAGGAGACTAAGGATATAAAAATGTATAGGTTGGCATGGAAATCTCAAACAATCCAAAAAATGACTAAATCATCTCCTAAATGAGGTGTTAGCCTAGGATTTCACTTCAAGTGACAATCAAATAAGTTCTAGAGTCCTTTTGAGATCATATATATTATTTGAGTCACATAACCCTTATCTAATATGAATAGCTAATTAAATGCCTAAGGATTTAGTGCTCAACATTCTTAGGAATTTTCAAAAAAAATTGTTCATTACCAAAGAATTAACTATATACATAGCTATAATATTATCAAACATTCAGAAGTTATTGATTTTGAATTCAATCCAATCATTGGCTATCAATATCACTAGCTGGAATAGAACATTTCAAGCATGCATTCACATAAATCTTCTTTTATGGGGTTCATTTAATACTTGATACATGTATTCATTTGTTCAAAATTTGTACCCAAATAATGCCCCCCAACTTAAAAGTGAACATTGTCTGCAATGTTAAAGAGGTAAACAATAAAAATTATAAAAAGAACTAGAAGGAGTATATGCATGACTTCTTTGTTTATTGGTCATCGTCCTCATCATCTTCCTCTCGGCTGGGTTCACACAACCTAAAGAGGGGAAAGGGAGGTACAACTGGTTGTGGGGGTAATGGAACCGACGAATCATGCATATGACTTGCACATTGATGGAAGTACTGAGTTATGGATGTGTGACAAGTAGCATTATTCTGGGCTAGAACTGTGAGACTAGCAATGTAATAATTAGCCATTGCAGTAATGTTCCCTTAGATTAGGTGCTACTCTTCCAATATATTTGTCAAGGTGGTTGTGGCAGTCGTCTGCTGAGCAGGTGTAGAGCTACTTACCAGTATTGAGGGAGTTTTCTTTGTGGTGGTTTTAGGGCTTTTATATCTTTCAATGTCCGTGGCTGTGATGAGTTTCATAGGATGTACTAAGGCTTCACTAGGTTCACACTAAACACCATTGTTAGCACACAAAGTAGTAATTAAGTTAGGAACAAATAAACAGCCCACCTTAGAGTGAATGCAGTGAAGAATAGATGTATAGATCATGTGTCCCACATTCACTGACATTTCTTTCATGAGAGCAAAGATTACAAGTGCATTATTGAGTCAGACAATACTTTTGTGAGCGGATGGCATAAGACATGTTGAGACAAAGTAGTGCCAGGCCTTAGAATTCCTGTTTAATGCGCTTCGATCAAGATGGCTAAGGTCGCCATTACTAGTAGTTTTTCAACTAGCTCCAATAGTGCATAATATCTCAATGACTTCAGTAAAATTAATCTCACCTTCAAAAAATGCAGTATACTTATCGAGCTCAATATTGGGAAGTCCATAAAAGGCATTAATGACTTGTGGAGAACATAATATCCGCTTTCCACGAACATACACTCAATAGTTCTGGCTGACTATAGCATTAGAATAAAATTCTTAAACAACAGGTACAACACCTGCCTGAGGTTGAGAACAAAAAGCTTGCCAGCCTTTATTCTAAATGTTGGGCAAAAAAGAGATGTCATCATCAGGTAGTTGAAAACCCATTTCTTGAACTATAGCCTTACAAATCACTACATTAATGTGATGCTCAAAAACGTTTTTATTACAAAAGATTGTAGCATCAAATTCTTGAGTATTTGGTATCCTTCTTTTTCTTGAAGATGCGACATGAGGACCATGTGGATGCATTATGAATAGCCTGATCCTATTATATACTTAATGGAATTGTAAACCAATGAGCAAAGTAAAAACTAGAGAAAGAGATATAAAGGTGTTTCAAGTATAACAATCCTTAGTCAAGCATTTTGACGAACAGTTGGTGGGCATCCTTGAGAAAGTTCAATTTTGCTTTCCAATAAGACATCCAAAATACCCAATATTCAAGAAAATCATGGAAATATCTTAACCATAAACAGAATCCAAAATATTTGGGACAGAAAAAATGCAAAAGTGGGAGCTGGGCAGAAAAAATTAGAATCCACTAGAAGAAGTGTCTGCAAGGCGTGCGGTTGAACGGTGGGTGGGCAACTGGATGGCTGCTAGACGGCGGCTGGACGGTGACTAGGTGACGATGAGTGGTAGTGGGGCAATAAGGGACAAAGGGTTATGACGCTGGTTGTTTCTTACGTCGCGACGCCCTTCTTATGGATTTGGCCTCGCATGGCGACGCCTTTTTGTTCTAGTGTCGCAACCCCATCTGGTTTTTTTTGGCTTGCAACCCTGAAAGCGCTGTCTTTAATGTCTTGTAGCCAGACAGTGGAGCGTCATAGAGACTTTTTTCAATCCTGTTTCTCTGTCAATATATTCTTTTAGTCTTGGTCCATTGTCTTGAATTTTTACAGCACCATAAGGAAAATTTTTAGTAATTAAATAAGGACCAAACCATTTAGAACAAAGTTTACCTGGAAATAGGCATAGGTGGAAGTTGAAGAGTAAAACTTTCTTCCTTGGATAGAACTATCTTTCTATTATTCTCTTGTCATGCTATAATTTGGTTCTGTCTTTGTAAAGTTTGGCATTTTCATAAGCCCCTTGGCGTAGTTCTTCCATTTCATTTAGCTGAAGAAGTCTATTGCATCTTGCAGATCAAAATTTAACTTCTAAACTGCCCAATAAGCTCTATGCTCTAATTCTACTAGTAAATGCAAGCTTTTCCAAACAACAAAGCTATAAGGAGACATGCCAATAGGTGTTTTGAATACTGTTCTATAGGCCCATAATGCATCGTCTAGCTTTATGGTCCAATCTTTTAGGTTAGAGCTTACTATCTTTTCTAAAATCCACTTCAGCTCTCTATTAGAAATTTCAACTTGGCCACTTGATTGGGGATGATATGATGTGGCTATTTTATGCTTCACTTCATACCTGGTGAGGAGGGTATTAAACTATTTTTTGTAGAAGTGCTTACCTCCATCACTTATGATTGCTCTTGGAGTGCCAAAGCGGGTGAAAATATTTTTCTTTAAAAAATTGAGTACCACTTTGGAATCATTGGATGGTAAGGCCACTGCTTCAACCCATTTGAATACATAATCAACATCTACTAAGATGTATTGATTTTTAAAGGATGATGGAAAATGTCCCATAAAATCTTTTCCCTATACATCAAATAGTTCTACCTTCAAAATTTTATTTAGAGGTATCTCATGTCTACGGGAAATACTTTTAGTTCTTTGACATCTGTCACATGCAGCTATGTATGCTTGCGTATCTTTGAATAAAGTGGGCAGAAAAAACTAGATTGTAGTACTTTTAATGTTGTTCTATTGGCTCTAAATTGACCACCATATTCCGAAGAGTGGCAATGATCTAAGATGCTTCTAATTACTTCTTCTGGAACACATCTTCTTATTACTTGATTAGAGCAATGCTTAAACAAGTAGGGGTCCTCCCACATATAATGCTTGACATCAGCCAGGAATTTCTTCTTTTGTTGGCTGGATAAATCTAGAGGTAGCATATTGTAATGCCCCTAATTTACGTTACGTAAAATAAACATTTTTATTATTATTATTTTCGCAATCAGATATTTTCCATAAAGATACATACTTCAATTCTTTATCATGGGAACAAATCCATATAAGATCTCTCATATATACACAATATACAGACCAAGTCTATAAACAATAGAGTACAACAGAAATAGAGATCCTGCTTGTAGTGTTCAGAGCACTCTAGAATACAAACACAGTATAATTCAAAGACCGTGAGTCTTGGAAGCAACGTGGACTCACCCAGAGAATATATCACCTATCTTCCGAATCAGACTCTGATATTCTTATCTGAAAAATGTGGAAATATCGTGTAGTGAGTTTGACAACTTAGTGAGTAAATAATTCCTTCTATGACCTCTTAGGTCAGCATATGGATGTACTTATGTTTTCAAATATGTCACATAGAAAATACAGTTCAGAAGTACATTCATATGAGACCCGTATTTCAAATATTCTCAAATCAAAGGATATTCAGATATCCAAAACCATATGCTGCACGGTATGATCATTAAACAAATGTTGATATGCTCAGCTGTATAAGCTATAGTAAAATATTAAGATTTGGAGATAAAATCATCACTTTGAATGCACTTGCCTCACTCGGCAATCTTGTCAATGCAATAAAAATATAACTCATTCGCTATATGCATAGTGACCTCGACCCCAGTCATAATAAGTGATCAGGGAATGTGAGTACATCACCCTCCTGCCTCCTCACATTACCACTGTCACTCGACAATCTGGTCAATGCAATGAAAATATAACTCATTTGTTATACGCATAGTGACCTCGACCCTAGTCACAGTAAGTGATCAGGGAATGTGAGTACATCACCCTCCTTCCTCCTCATATTACCACTGTCACCCGGTTGGAGCGGCCCTCCCCTGGCTCACTCAGGCTAATAGGGCGTCCCCTATTCGGTACCGTCACAAGCCATACAACCAGCCGATATTCATCAATACATATATATACATGTAAAATATCAAGCAACTCGCCATGAGCTTTACACTTGCCATTCAATCTCATTTATAATATGACATGCATCATTTTCACAAGTATATAGCTTTACAAATCAATGCATCATGCACATAATATTCACTTTATCAAATAATGATAAATACATTTAGAACCACATATTCAATGAGTTCTAAAATACATTTCTAAAAGCATACTCTTCTTGAACTATGTGCTAGTTCGTAAGTATAACAGATATTTTAATACATTTCAAAAACTTATAATAGTATAAAAAAATTATAAACAGAAACAATAATACATTTATAATTCAAGTGGGGCAAGTCATAAAAAGAAGTATCTACTCACAAGGTAAGGGTCCAGATTGGACAGCCCTAAAATATATTTTTTCTAGCCGAATTTGACAAATTAGACCTCAAAAACGTGTTCGGAGAGTTCAAAGACTTAGAAAATGACTCCGGGAGCTGGTCACTATTCACCCGTCGGAAAACACTATTCATGATGAAGAAAAAGTTATCAGATAGCTGAAAAATATATCTATCCTAAGGTTTATCTAGCTTCTGAATCCATCTACGGTGTCAGAATTTCAACTGGAGGTCTCTAAGTAAAAGTTTGAGTATTTACCTTTTTTTGAAATTTTCTACTTCAGATCTACGGCAATTCAACAGCTGATTTGAAAAATTGATCGAACAAAATCGTAGTATTCTTCATCTTGAATCCAGTAACACCTTCATTTTTTAGATTGGAAGCCAATAGGCACTCCAGATCTAGAGAAAAAGTTGAAGGTTACTATTTACTCACTATTCATTCGTTTAAAATTTCTCGAGAAATTCGCTCCGTCTCCCGCATACACGTTCCCTTTTTATTTTTTTATAATATTAATTATTATTATTTAATAATTAAATATTTAGTATTATTCTTATTTTATTTCATATATATTCATATAAATTCTGTTTTTCATCTTAAAATATCTCTAAAATTTCTAAAATTTTACATTCTCATAAACCTTTAGTTAAACTCTTAAATCATGATTTTTCTTTTTAAAAATCATAATAAAACAAATCTCAAAATAAATATCTTTATAAATATTAAAAGAAAAAATATTTCTAAAAATACAACAAAAATTCATTAGCGACCAATATAATTATTTCAAGTAAAACAATAATTATTTTAATTAAAAATAGACTTACTTTTAGCAGAACATAATCATTTTTAAACAAATAAAAATATATTTATTCATAACAAAACATTATTATTTAAAAAAAATTATGGGATGTTACATTCTTCCCCCCTTAAAAAAATTCGTTCCCCGAATTTCAGCCCATCCTACCACATGTAGGGAAGAAAATCAAGGCATAATTTGGAGTTACCAACCTTATTATTCAAATAATTGGTGATATCTTTTCTGTATAACATCTTTACTTTTTAAAATTTTTCTTCACTTGAGTGATTTTGCGATATAAATTACCCATAGGGATTTCTTTCATCCATAAGTTCTTTACTTGTTGATCAACACTAAACATTATTTGTACCCATAGTTAAGTCAAATGTTTGTCCAATTGAATTTCTTAGAATTAGATAACATAAGAAGAATCTAATATGTACTTCTTTCCATACCTCATTACCTCTTTCATTGGTGAGTTCTTCAAGAATATGTGGTCACCAACTAATAATTTCTAGTGCTCAACATTCATGGCCCTTATAGACTTTTGACCGGTATTGAGTTGCTTGTATTCTTTTTCTAATCAATTCACTTTATGCAAAATATTCAACATATTGTATATATATATATATACATATAAGGAACTTTTAAACCATCGAGTATCTCCTTCCTTTATATCCTCAAGCTCGTATGAATATATCTATGGATCGATATTAGAAAACACACTCATAAAAGAACATATTCACATCCATAGTGGGGTAACTATCTTGTCTTATTCCAGACTTCTATCAAGTGATTCTCACATGTTAACATCATCCCATGAATAGCATCATCTGAATCTATCATCTATTTTTATCCTAAAATCCATTAATCAATATGTTAAACATACGTAACAATAAATCCACCAATCCTTTTTAACGTTTATGTACCATTGGCACATGTCTAACAATTCCAACTTACCTCATCACAGTAATTCTATACCTTTTTATTAACACCAATAAATTCATTATAAAAAATATCAAACCTTTCCTCTATCATATCTAAAAGCACCTCATTTTAACTTATATTAATCCCGTTTAATTCACCCAATTATTTCAAGAAGATTTTTTCCTAACAATTACTCCTACATGAATTCTCAATTTCAACATAATTCACTTCTTAGATACTAGACTCAATTTAGCATAATATAAACCGTTAACACAAATATCTTAATCACTTACATTATTTTCGGATATGATTCTCATAGTGTTCTCCTTATTTCTAAATTAAGAGTTCAAAGATTAAATTAAATTCTATTTCCCATATTTTATTCCTCAAAAACTTCAACACCACAAATTCTCTTGATTATATTCGTCAAAACACCATAAGATCATCATCCGTCCACTCCTTTCAAAATCTCTATTACTTTAACCTACTAACCAATTGCACACCATAATAACTGAGTTTCAAAGAAATGAAATTAACCTTCCTTATAATATGGAAAAAGAATCTTGCATTTAATATCAAATATTAATGTAGGACAATGCAGCAGAAAATGTGGAATACTTAATAGAGCATGGTGCCAAAATAGGAAGTTAGAAATTTGGACAAAGCATTGAAATAAAATTAAAATCGGTGGCCGTAAATCTTGAAAATCTATAAAGAAAACTTAGCTGCTATTTCAGCAATAATCGGTGGCCACAAATTTTGAATATATGTGCCAAAATCTATTTTAAATCTATTGGTATTCAGTGGAAAGATAGCACATGGAAAGAAAAAAAAATATTTCTGAGTTTATAAAAGTCTGTGAAAATCAAAGAATACGTAGTTAACTGGTAGGATATAGTTGATTGCTTCAAAATAGATATAATCAATCAACTGTAAAATAACCAGTCCAAATTAAAATTTCTCAAAATAGCTAGTCGACTTAATAATACCGATAGTCGACTGGCCAAAATATTGGGAAAACAAAATAACTCATTTGGTTGTCCTTCTTCAACAACTAACTTGTTTGTATTTTCACTTTTTTTTTACAATTACGCCTATCACTTATAACTTCTCTACAAGAATCAAGACATCAATGCTGCATCGAGAACAACTAGGAAAAGACAAATTTATGGTAATATCTTAACCTTTTTCTCTTTATATGCCTAATATGAGCGACTATCACAACTACTGTACATATACATGCTTGCCGTCATTTTTTTTTAAAATTCAGCTTCAATTTAGCTAATATCCACCAATCACTCACATACTGTTCTAATTCTTCCCGACCTATTCACATAGCTATCATAAGTATGCCATTCTTTGAGTTCTATAAATGCACACATTATTTTCTTTACTTTCATACTCCAAGTTAAGGTGTGTGCAGTTATGGAGGGAATCACATTTCGTCAATTTCGAAATATTTGTGTTTTTTGTGGTTCCAGTCTTGGAAAAGATGGAGAGTATGTAAAAGCTACACAAAACTTAGGTATGGTAGTGGCTAGAAGAAAAATTCATTTAGTCTATGGTGGAGGTAACTGTGGATTAATGGGGTGTGTGTCTACAGCTGTACATGTAGGAGGATGTTAAGTTCTAGGTATTATTCTTATAGCTCAAGCTGCATCTAACATCGTAGGAAAAACAATTAGGGAAGTGTTTAGGGTAGCTTCCATGCATGAGAGCATGGATAGAATGATGAGCAATGCTGATGCTTTCATTGCCTTACCAGGGGTTTTGGTACTTTAGAAGAAATTTTCCAAATAGTCTCTTGGGCACAATTAAATATGCATCACAAACCGATAGGTTTGTTAAATGTTAACCACTTCTTTGATGGTCTGTTGTCTTTCCTTGATCAAGCTGTGGAACAAAAGTTCATCTCACACTCAGCACGACGCATTCTTATCTCGGCTTCAAATGCTGAGGAGTTAATTGATGCTTTACAAGCATATGTTCATGTACATGATCCAACTATGGCTCAAATAGAATGGACGACAGACAACTGCAGAAAGTGCAAATTGGATTTGGATCTTCATCTTTAGATGTAGTAAAACGTAGCTATTATTGTACCACTTTACTTTCTAAAAGTCTACTTGGATACTATCTTTACCAACCATACTCCCTTAGAGTTCATAAAACTATCTTTGAATGTTGCTTATGATTCTCTGAACTTTTGAAATCTTCTAGTATATCATCAATAATTATAATAACAAGTTGATCCAGAGACCTAATTACTATTCATTAGATCTATGAATGCAGTTAGGATATTTGTCAAATTAAATAACATAACTAAGGACTCATAATGCCCATAATAAGTTCTAAAAGAAAATTTTTGTACATCCTCTTCTCTTATCCTCAATCAATGTTACTCATATCTCAAATCAATTTTTGAAAACAAATATTGAGTACCTTGTAATTGATCAAACAGGTCATCTATATGAGATAATGGGTATTTATTCCACACTGTCACCTTATTCAACTGTATTAGCTAAAACGCATTTCAAAACACCTAAACGAGGTCAACCCATTTTGACTTTATTCTTTAACATTCTTATGCAATATCTTAACAATCAATCATGGAAAATTTATGTCTATCCAAGAGCCCTTCACATGAATTACCCATTTTGCATACCTTAAATCTTAAATTTCCATGGATAAACCTTCCTTTATCATAATGCTTATACATAATATTATTGAAAACCAAATTGTCCTCGAATTCTTTATATGAACTAAATATATCATTGAAAATATTATCTTCATAGATTCTCTGCTCTCAAATTCAATCCACTCCATAACTTGTCAAATCCATTTATATATATACTCATCCATCCAAAAAGAGATTTAAATCTATTTTCAAAACACTCACTTCATTACAAACTGTTATCTTGAAGTTAACAATCTCAATCACATCATAACTCACTATCAATATGATATTAGCCATTTGTCATATTGTTTCTTGTAAGCAAATCAAACAATCAATTCAAACTTTCTTGACATCCAAACAAGCCATTCCCTTTGTGTTCGGATAGAATTTTCTTATTTTCAACTAATGTTCCAATAGGGTTCTTTTTATCTATTTTCGTCAAAACAAGTTCAAAAGCTGAACTAGTAGTCCACACACAAAAGGTACCATCTATGACATACGCATAGATGTTTAAATCTCGCATATCTAAGGAAAAGAATTAGAAGGAAGAAAATGATGACACCCTATAGAATTCCACAACAGCACCGTGAGTATAAATATGTCTGTAGTTACATACCCATACTTAAAGTCCTACTACATAATTCTTTGTTCTGTTAGCCACAGGGAAACCTAATGCTCTGATACCAGCTTTTAACGCCCCTAATTTACGTTATGTAAAATAAACATTTTTTTTTATTATTTTCGCAATCAGATATTTTCCATAAAGATACATACTTCAAATCTTTATTATGGGAACAAATCCATATAAGATCTCTCATGTATACACAATATACAGACCAAGTCTATAAACATCAGAGTACAACAGAAATAGAGATCCTGCTTGTAGCGTTCAGAGCACTCTAGAATACAAACACAGTATAATTCAAAGACCGCGAGTCTTAGAAGCAACGTGGACTCACCCAGAGAATATATCATCTATCTGCCGAATCAGACTCTGATATTCTTATATGAAAAATGTGGAAATATCGTGTAGTGAGTTTGACAACTTAGTGAGTAAATAATTCCTCCTACGACCTCTTAGATCAGCATATGGATGTACTTATGTTTTCAAATATGTCACATAGAAAATACAGTTCAGAAGTACATTCATATGAGACCCGTATTTCAAATATTCTCAAATCAAAGGATATTCAGATATCCAAAACCATATGCTGCACGGTATGATCATTAAAAAAATGTTGATATGCTCAGCTCTATAAGCTATAGTAAAATATTAAGATTTGGAGATAAAATCATCACTTTGAATGCACCTGCCTCACTCGGCAATCTTGTCAATGCAATGAAAATATAACTCATTTGCTATATGCATAGTGACCTCGAACCTAATCATAATAAGTGATCAGGGAATGTGAGTACATCACCCTCCTGCCTCCTCACATTACCATTGTCACTCGACAATCTAGTCAATGCAATGAAAATATAACTCATTTGCTATACGAATAATGACCTCGACCCTAGTCACAGTAAGTGATCAGGGAATGTGAGTACATCACCCTCCTGCCTCCTCGCATTATCACTGTCAACCGGTTGGAGCGGCCCTCTCCCAGCTCACTCAGACTAATAGGGCGTCCCCTATTCAATATTGTCACAAGCCATACAACCAGCCGATATTCATCAATACATATATATACATGTAAAATATCAAGCAACTCGCCATGAGCTTTACGCTTGCCATTCAATCTCATTTATAATATGACATGCATCATTTTCACAAGTATATAGCTTTACAAATCAATGCATCGTGCACATAATATTCACTTTATCAAATAATGATAAATACATTTAGAACCACATATTCAATGAGTTCCAAAATACATTTCTAAAACCATACTCTTCTTGAACTATGTGCCAGTTCGTAAGTATAACAGATATTTTAACACATTTCAAAAACTTATAATAGTATAAAAAAAATTATAAACAGAAACAATAATACATTTATAATTCAAGAAGAGCATGGGGCAAGTCATAGAAAAAAGTATCTACTCACAGGGTAAGGCTCCAGATTGGACAGCCCTAAAATGTACCTTTTCAAGCCGAATTTGACCAATTAGACCTCAAAAACGTGTCCGGAGAGTTCAAAGACTTAGAAAATGACTCTGGGAGCTTAGTCACTATTTACCGTCGGAAAACACTATTTACGATGAACAAAAGATTGTCAGATAGCTAAACAATATATCTATCCTAAGGTTTATCTAGCTTCTGAATCTATCTACGGTGTCAGAATTTCAATTGGAGGTCTATAAGTAAAAGTTTGAGGATTTACCTTTTTCTGAAATTTTCTACTTCAGATCTATGGCAATTCAACAGCTGATTTGAAAAATTGATCGGTCAAAACCGTAGTATTCTTCGTCCTGAATCCAGTAACACCTTCAGTTTTGAGATTGGAAGCCAATAGGCACTCCAGATCTAAAGAAAAAGTTGAAGGTTACTATTTACTCACTATTCATTCGTTTAAAATTTCTCCAGAAATTCACTCCGTCTCTCGCATACACGTTCCCTTTCTATTTTTTTTATAATATTAATTATTATTATTTAATAATTAAATATTTAGTATTCTTATTTTATTTCATATATATACATATAAATTTTGTTTTTTATCCTAAAATATCTGAAAAATTTCTAAAATTTTACATTCTCATAAACCTTTAGTTAAACTCTTAAATCATGATTTTTCTTTATAAAAATCATAATAAAAAAAAATCTCAAAATAAATATCTTTATACATATTAAAAGAAAGAATATTTCTAAAAATACAACAAAAATTCATTAGCGACCAATATAATTATTTCAAACAAAACAATAATTATTTTAATTAAAAATAGACTTACTTTTAGCATAACATAATAATTTTTAAACAAATAAAAATATATTTATTTATAACAAATCATTATTATTTAAAAATAAAAATTATGGGATGTTACACATATTGCTTGCCAAATAATTAGAAAAATTAGCAAACCATGGCACATTACCTGATTCAATAATAAATAATTATTCATCTAGAAATGTTTCTTTAATTGGTGCTTAAGATCCTTCTTCAGTGCCCATTTTCTCTATGCGAGATAGGTGGTCATCTACCAAAATTTCTGTGCCTTTTTTATCTCTAATTTCCAGGTCAAATTCCTATAGCAAAAGAACCCATCTTATCAATCTTAGTTTGGCATCTCTTTTTTCAATTAAATATTTAATGGCAGAATGGTCAGTATAAATAGTAGCTTTAGTGCTAATTAAATAAGATCTAAATTTATCAAAAGCAAAACTACCGCCAATAATTATTTCTTAGTTGTCGCATAATTTATTTGCGCATCATTCAAGGTCCTATTGGCATAATAAATAGTATGAAAGATCTTACCTCTTCTTTGGCCTAATACTTCCCCTATTGCATGGTCACTTGCATCACACATAAGTTCAAATGGTAAATTCCAATCAGGTGCAACTATAACAAGAGTTGAAACTAAAGCCTCTTTTAATGATTCAAAAGATTTCACACAATTTTCATCAAAATTAAATGGCACATCTTTTTCTCGCAAATTATATAATGGCTTATTAATTTTTGAGAAATCCTTTATAAATCTCCGATAAAAATCTGCATGGCCTAAAAAACTTATATCCCTTTGGCTGACACTTTATGACCCAAAACAATGCCTTTCTTGTACCATAAAGTGGCACTTTTCCCAATTTAAAACCAAATTTCTTTCTTCACATCTTTGTAATACCTGTGTCAAATTAGCCAAACAAGAATTAAAAGAAGAACCCAACACTGAAAAATCATCCATAAATACCTTAATGAATTGCTCCACCATATCAAAAAATATTGCCATTGTAACATCCCTAATTTCGTTTCTTTTATTGATAAAAGTACATAAATATTTAATTAAGAAAATAAAATTTATTAGACAATATTTTAGATATCTAAGGAAATATAATCCTTAGAAATTCTTCACCTTATGTATATGCATAGAAAATGTTTCTAACATTAAGAGAACAAATAAAGAGGGAAAACCTAATAGGAAAAACAATTAGAAATAACATACTAAAGAGATGCAAAATTCTTGGATAAGGAAGATAAATATTTAGAAACAAGTAAATGTCATCAAAATTTCAAGAACATTGGATTAGGGTAATTTTTCCTAATTCAAGAACTAGAGTTATTAAGTTTAAAATCTTTGCCCATACATTGGGCTTTTACCTATGGACACTTCATATAGAGTTTTTCCACTTTACATAAGTTTCTAGCAAGCCCATTGGATAACCTAAGCAAGAAATAAAACATAGACTTGGACTAGGATATAGTAATTGGACCAATAGCCCAAAAATTATGAAAATGGGACCAAGCCCTCCAAGAAAGGTAGAATTTTATCCAAAGCAAAGAAAATGGGTAGGCATAAGCCCAAATCCAAGAGGAAAAATAAAATAAAATAAATTAGGTGATGATATAATAATGTAATAATAATAAAGATTAGGTTACATGGCATTAAGACAAAATTTTAGCAAGTGGTGTGATTCTACATTCATAATTTTGGCAAGTGGCATGATAATACAACGCTTTAGGACAAAAACATCTATATCCTACACTCATAATTTTAGCAAGTGGTATGATAATACATGCATTAGGACAAAACATTCCTATCCCACACAAATAATATCAACCAAATAATGGAGATTCAAGGGCTAGAAATTTGCCACCTAAAAAGGCAAACCTATCATACTTGTTTAAGACAAAAGAAAATGGAAATGAATCCCTAAATCAAAGGGACCTTGTTCCATATCTTAAGAACATATTATCATAATTTTCAAAATACAAATCTCCTTTTCCTATGCATATCTTGACTAAGGAAGAGGAAGACAAGAACATAAGTTGTTTGTTTTCCAAAAATTCAACCAAGTGTAATCTAATTGTGATAAGGTAGACCCATGATCATGAAAGGTGAATTATTTGGTGGTCTATATAAGAAAACCCACCCTTACAACATTATAATTTCGTCCAAGCAAGGGAGAGGAAAAAATAGAAGCAAGGTAGAGTGAGGAAAGGAGAGGAAGAAAGGAAGAAATGGGAAGGAGAAGTCTAGAGGACTAAGTGCTGCAGGTAAGTTTAACACTATTTCTTTTTGAAGAAAACTTTTGAAACTTATAATATTTATATGAGATTTTGTTCTTATAACTTTGATGATTGGTCATGATGTTGCTATATCATGTTACATATTGATATTACATGTGATGTATGTTTGAATACTTAGGCTGGTATAGAAAGTTCTGCATAGGTATGGCTATGGTTGGCAAAATTTTTAGCTTCTGTGTTTTAATTTTTGGGAATTATCTGTTGGGAATTAAAATAAATAGTTAACATAAGAATTAAAGATATATGTGTCACGGAATTTTATCCAATGGAATTATTCAATTTGGAGTCCATATGAGGTAGATAAGGTATGATTAGTAAGCAAAGGTCAGAAAATGGTTCATCAGGGAAGAATATGTTAGGATAGCTTCGGTGTTTTAATTTCTAGGAATTATTTGTAGGGAATTAAAATAAATGGTTAACATAAGAATTAAAGATATATGTGTGACGGATTTTTAGCCACTGGAATCATTCAATTTGGAGTCCATATGAGGTAGATATGGTTCAATTAGTAAGCAAAGGTCAGAAAATGGTTCATCAGGGAAGAATATGTTATGATAGCTTCTGTATTTTAATTTTTGGGAATTATCTGTATGGAATTGAAATAAATGGTTAACATAAGCATTATGGCTATGTGTGGCATAGAGTTTTAGCCACTAGAATCATTCAATTTGGAGTCCATATGAGGAAGATATGATCTGATTAGTAGTCAAAGGTCAGAAAATGGTTCATCAGGGAAGAATATGTTAGGATAGCTTCTGTATTTTAATTTTTGGGAATTATCTGTATGGAATTAAAATAAATGGTTAACATAAGAATTATAGATATGTGTGTCACAGATTTTTAGCCACTGGAATCACTCAAGTTGGAGTCCATATGAGGTAGATATGGTCCGATTAGTAGGTAGAGGTCAGAACCTATCTGAGAAGAAACAACATGTACATTTAGGGAGTAATATCACCTTGATTTCTTAATATTTCGCTACAATGTTCAACATAATAGTTTTAGATAATTGTTTTATCTTGAAATTGATACCAAGATCACCTACATCGGAGTTCAATTGAGGGAGTTATGTTCTGATTAGTAAGAGAAGGTTAGATATGATGAAAACCTACATCAAGAAAATAAAGAAATAAAATTAATATTTAAAAAAGAAGACGAATCTTATAAATGACTAGTATGTGCCATAGCTATTGCCATTGTATGAACTTTTTACCATCTTAAGTGCAAAATTCTGACATGGAAATATTTTATAAAGTGATATTTGAAATGGTTATGTTCATGACATGATTACCAATGATTTATGGTAATAGTTATATTTTGATGAACATACTTGTTATTGAAAACATATTTTTGGTTATCATTGTGAAAAGAAAAGAAATGAGCACGATCACATGGCAATCCGTGTGGTGCACCAGTAGGGGACGCCCTACCAACGGTTATGATTATGATTATGAGAAAAGAAAGAGAAAGTGTGCCATGTCGGACGGAGCCAATGAGAATAAGTTGATGGCCATCATATGATATTCTAAAAATAGTTAATCCTGTCATACATATCATTACTATATTATTCTTATGTGCATAGATATAATGCATTCATGTGACCAATGATATTTTCTGTAGTTTATACAGCTGAACATGACGTGATGAGCTATATTGATGATGATTTATTGTTGAACTTACTGGGATTTAATTCTCACTATATTTCCATATCATGTTTAAAAAATTAGTTATGCAGATTTTTCTATAGCTCTGGCTTTTTGTGCACGTTGGATCGAGTACTTTATGTTGGGCACATCTCAGAAGCAAATAAAATGTTTGTGGTCGAGTTAGCTTAGATCCCGGTGAAGGTGCAACCACCCGCACCTTTATCTCCAGAATTGGTCAACTAGAATAAATAAGATGTAGATTTTTTATGTTTTGATATGTTGTTTGTATGTTTTGATTAATGACATGTATGTGAACTCTGTATTGTATAAATTAAATAAATGTTATATTGAGTTAAGTTGTAACGAGGTAATAACTTCATGGTATTTTTTTTATAAAAAAAATTAATACTAAAATGGAGTTGTTACAGCCATCTTGCATCTCTAAAAAAGTTCCTGGTGCATTACAAAGGCCAAACGGCATTCTCCTAAAAGCAAATATGCCATATGGATAGGTAAAATTGGTCTTTTCTTGATTCTCTAAGGCTATTGAAATTTGGTTATAACTTGAATAACCATATAGAAAACAATAATATTCATGCCCTACTAATCTATCTAACATCATATCAATAAAGGGTAATGGAAAGTGATATTTTCTTGTAGCTTTATTAAGCTTCCTATAATCAATACATACTCTCCATCCTGTAACAGCCCTGGTAAGGATTAATTCATTTTTCTCATTATGAATCATAGTCATTCCTCTTTTTTAGGCACTATTTGTACAGAACTTATCCATTTACTGTCAAAAATAGGATAGATTATACCTGCATCTAGAAGCTTAAGTACTTTTGCTTTCATCACTTCTTTCATGTTTGGGTGGAGCCTTCTTCGATGCTCCACTAATGGTTTGTGATCCTCCTCCATCAAAATTTTATGCATAAAAATTGATGGGCTAATTCCTTTGATATCAGTAATGGACCATCTAATGGCAATTTTGTGTTCTCTTAAAACCCATAGTAATTTTTCTTCTTGGTCCTCAATTAAGGACGCAAAAATAATTACAGGAAGAGTAAAATTTTCACCCAAATAAGCATACCTGAGATGTGGTGGTAATTTCTTTAATTCTAAACTGGTGGATATTCAATAGATGGTACTATGTTAGGCTTTCTTTCCCTTAATTCTTTGAAAGGTTTCTTAATAAACATAGGGGGTGAAGTTTGTAACCAGTTTAGTGCTTCAGAAATTTCTGCACTTTCAATGTAAGTAGCTCCACAAATACAAGTCTCTAAAGGGTCACTTATTTGACTTACTTGAATATCCCTTTCAATACTATTTTTAATAGTATTAATATGCATGCAATTTTCTATATCAGATGGATGTTTAATGGCATTAACAACATTAAAAGTTACTTGCTCTCCTTGACCCTTTCAAGATAAGCTGTCCTTTCTGAACACTAATCAGGGCTAAGCCTGTTGCTAAGGATGGTCGACCAAGAATAATAGGAATTTCTTGGTGTAACATCCCTAATTTCGTTTCTTTTATTAATAAAGGTACATAAATATTTAGTTAAAAAAATAAAATTTATTAGATAATTTTTAAATATCTAAGGAAATATAATCCTTAGAAATTCTTCACCTTATGTGTATGCATAGAAAATGTTTCTAACATTAAGGGAATAAGTAAAGAGAGAAAAACCTAATAGAAAAAAAAATTGAAATAACATACTAAATAGAGGTGAAATTCTTGAGTAAGGAAGAAATTTTTTTGGGGAATAAGTAAAGGTCTTAAAATTTCAAGAAGATTGGATTAAGGTAATTTTTCCTAATTCAAGAGCTAGAGTTCCTAAGTTTAACATCTCCACCCATACATTGGGCTTTCACCTATGGATACTTCATATAGAGTTTTTCTACTTCACATGAGCTTTTAGCAAGCCAATAGGGTAGCCCAGGCAAGAAATAAAACATACACTTGGACTAGGATATATAAATTGGACCGATACCCCACAAACCATGAAAATGTGACCAATCCCTCCATGAAAGGTAGAATTTCAGCCAAAGCAAAGAAAATGGGTAAGAATAAGCCCAAATCCAAGAGGAAAAATAATAATCATGTGAGGAAGTAGTAGTGTAATAATAATCAAGATTAGGTCACATAGCATTAGGAAAAAACATCTATATCCTACATTCATAATTTCAACAAGTAGGGTAATAATACATGGCATTAGGACAAAACATCTATATTCTACATTCATAATCTCAACTAGTAGGTAATAATACATGGCATTATGACAAAACATCCTTATCCTACTCAAATAATTTCAGCCAAGCAAGGGAGACTTAAGGGCTAGAAATTTGCCACCTAGAAAGGCAAACCTATCATACTTTAGTGAGACAAAAGAAAATGGAAATGAATCCCTAAATCAAAGGGACCATGTCCCTTGTCTTAAGAATGTTTTATCATAATTTTCAAAATACAAATCTCCTTTTACTATGCATATCTTGACTAAGGGAGAGGAAGACAAGAACACGAGTTGTCTTTCTCCAAAAAACAACCAAGTGCATCCTAATTGTGATAAGGTAGACCCATGATTATGAAAGGTGAAACACTTGATAGTTTATTTAAGCAAAACCCACCCTTATAACATTATAAATTTGTCTAAGTGAGGGAGAGGAAAAACATAAGCAAGGTAGAGTGAGGAAAGGAGAGAAAGAGAGGAGAAGAGAGGAAGGAAGAGAAAGGAGAAGTCTAGAGGACTAAGTACTCAAGGTAAGTTAGCTTAATCTATACTTGAATCCATATTTTCTCTTCATCCTTAGGGTTCAAAACTCACCCTCCTTCTCTTATTTAAGCTGCTAGAAATCCTAAGGGAAGGGAAGAATCTTGTTACTTCCTTCAAGAGGAAACATAAAAAAGAATTCACTAAGTGAGCTAGAGAGATTTTAGGTAGGTTTAACAATATCTCTTTTTGAAGAAAAGCTTTGAAATTTTGTAACATTTATATGGATTTTAATCTTAGAACTTTGATGAAATTTACAATATTTGCTACTTTGATGATTTATCATGGATGTTGCTATATCATGTTACGTGTTATCTTGCATATGATGGATGTTTTGTACGTTTCGATTGGTGTTGAAAGTTCTGCATAAGTATGGCTATGGGTGGCAAAATTTTAAGATTTTTATGTTGCTAATTTGTATAATTGAATGTGGTGAAAAATTGATGGAAGATGATCAGATATAAATTCAAAAGAAAATGGAAGAGGACATAATAAAATGATGACCTAAAACCTTAGGAAAGGTTTGGTTAGGAAACTAGATTTCAGAGTAACTAGGGAAGCTTTTTTTAAAAAAAAATTATGGGAAGATTCAGTTACGAATTAAAAGAAATGGATATATATATATATATATATATATATATATATATATATAAGGGATTTTTAGCCATTGGAATCACTTAATTTAGATTCCAGATGAGGGAGATATGGTCAGATTAGTAAGAAGTGGTAAAAACAAAAGTTAACCAGGGAAAAATTTGTTAAGTAAGCTTTTATGTTTTAATTTTTAAGCAAAATCTATTGGGAATTAAAGGAAATTGTTAACATAATATATATATATATATATATATATATATATATATATATGTCTCACAGATCTATAGGCTTTGAAATTACATAATTTAGAGTCCATATGAGGGATATATGGCTAATTAATGAGTAGGGGTTAGAATTAGTCTAGAATTGAGCGTGGTAAATGTAAGTATTTTTATTTTCAATTTTTGGGAATAATTTGTAAAGAATATGAAGAAATGATAAACATGAAAGTTGTAGATAAGTGTCTTACTTTTTGTAGGCTTTAGAATCACCTTTGGAGTTTGTATGAGGGATATATGGTTGAATAAGTGAGGAAAGGTCATAGAACACGGCCAAGCCGTGTTCTGGGTTGCTTCAGCACTGGTAGGCCGTGTTCAGGGATGCTTTTGAGCATGTTTGAAGTATTTTCAAGCATGGCCGTGTCTTGGAACATGACTAAGCCGTGTTAGGATTTGGTAAAGCTTATTTTTAACATTTTTCTATCCTAAATGAACCTCATTAACTATAGGGTAATAATTGAAACTAAATTGGAGAAGAATACCCTATAAAATTTATGAAAACATGTGTTGGAAATGATATAAGTAGGAAGAAAGTAACTAAAGGCTAAGCATAAAGAAAATGAAATGATGAAAATAATATTTAAAAAGGAAGAATCTTATGAATAGAAATAATAAATAACTAGTGTATGCCCTAACCATTGCCATTGCATAAACTCTTTACTGTCTTAAGTGTCTAATTTTGACATGAAAATATTTCATAAAGTGATATTCAAAAATGGTTATGATCATAACATAATTTCATTTTACCAATGATTTTTGGTGGTGATTATGCTTTGATGATAAATTATGGCATGTGAGTATAATGAACATACTTGTTATTGAAATCATATTTTTGGCTATTAACGTGAAAAGAAAAGAAAATAAAAGAAAAGAAAAGAGACGAGCATGGTCACATGGCGGTCCATGTGGTGCACTAGTAGGGGGCGCCCTACTCACACTTATGATTATGTTAATGAGAAAAGAAAGAGAAAGTGTGCCATGTCGGATAGAGCAAGAAAAGCCCGTACTGGAGAGTAGAAAGTACTGACCCTGATCGGAGTAGCTTGATATGAAAAGAAGTTTATAGTCATCATATGATATTCTGAAAATAGTTATTCATGCCATACATGTCATTACTGTATGATTTTCATGTGCATAGATAAAGTGAATTCATGTGACCTAAGATATTTGTTATAGCTTATATAGATGAACATGACATGACGATCTATATTGATGATAATTATGATTTATTATTGAACCTACTGGGTTTTAATTCTCAGTATATTTTCATATCATATTCAGAGGACTAGATATGTAGATATTCTCTATGATTGGCTTTTAGTGTACGTTGGGTCGAGTTAGCTAAGTTCTTGGTGAAGGTGCAACCATCCACAACCATATCCTCGGAATTGGTCAGTATGGATGAATAAGATGTAGACATATATGTGTTTGATTTGTATACGGATGTTGTTAATTAATGATGTGTATGTGAATCCATAATTGTATTAGTATTAATGGTATACCATAAATCTTAATTATACTTGGTTAATTTAATTGAATGTTATTATGAGTTAAATAGTTAGAAGGAAAGAGATAATGACTTTATGGGATTTTAAAAAAAAATATATGTATATATGTAAAAAAAATGGAGTTGTTACACTTGGTCTTCCACAATATCTAGAACAATAAAATCTGTAGGGAATATCAATTTGTCAACTTTGACCAAGATATCTACAACAATAACACGAGGATATTTTATGGATCTATCTGCCATTTGTAATGATACAATAGTTGGCTTGACTTCTCCAATTCCTAATGTCCTAAAAAAAGATAGTGGCATTAAATTAACACTTGCACTTAAATCACATAATGCTTTATCAAAGTAAGTATTTCCAATTGTGCAAGGCATAACAAAACTCCCTAGATCTTTTAATTTAGGAGGCAATTTATTTTGCAATCTTACAATGATTTCTTCAGATAGTGCAACTGTAACATCCTAAGCCTCTAATAAAGTTAGATAAATTTAATAATAAGTAGAAAACACATATGACAAGTAAATTAAGATACTTAGTTATGTGACAATAAGGCAAGTATAAAATATGTGACATAGTTATTATTGAATCATATAAATAAAATTCTTAGGATCATAATGGATGGAGAGAGGATACAAATACATTTTTTAAGACATTACTAATCTAGGATTAGTAATAAATTAAGACATATATGAACAAGAATTAAAATGGGTAGTTGTTGACAATAAAGTCTTTATAAAATATGTGGTACCATTTCATGGTTAGAAGAATATAAATAAAATTTTTTGGAGCATAAATGAGAGGAATAGGATACAAATATATTCTTTAGGATGCTACTAATTTAGGATTAGCAACATAATAAGGAAGAAAGAAGCATTCCGTGATGCTATATATATTTACATATTTCTTCTCCACCTCCACCATGCATATTCTAATATATATATTTACATATACAAAAGCAGAAGCATTACGTATATATATATATATATATTCTCCACCTCCACCATGCATATCATAATGTATGCACGTGAGAATTTGAAACAAGCACCAGCAGATTTATTGGTTAAAACACATATGCAGTGGTTGGAATGCAAGTAGAATCACGCCCCACATGCAGTAGAATCATGCCCCACCAAGCAAGCAGAACCACGCCCCACAAAATAGCAAAATTCACGCCCGTCCTCGCTCCATAAAGCAAGCAGAAAAACACCCACCATCTGCTCCATAAGGCAGCAGAAACACGCCCTCATCTACTCCATCAAGCAGCAAAATCATGCCACCTTTGCTCCATGAGACAAGCAGAAGCATTCATGCATGCAAGTTATATGGCAACATATATTTCCTTTACGTATTATGCATACACTTTCACCCACTGTAACAACCTTTTTTTTTTCCTTTATTATTATACAATATTGAGTTCACATACATGTCATTAATCAAAACATACGTATAACATATCAAACAGATAGATATTTACATCTTATTTATTTTGGTTGACCAATTCCGGAGATACAGGTGCGGGTGGTTGCACCTTCACCGGGATATGAGCCAACTCGACCACAAACATCTTATTTGATTCTGAAATCTTCCCAACATAAAGTAACTTGATCCAATGTGCACTAAAAGCCAGAGCCTTAGAAACAAAAGCTGCATATATAATTTTCTGAACATGATATGGAAATATAGTGAGAATTAAATCCCAGTAAGTTCAACAATAAATTATCATCAGTAAAGCTCATCACGTCATGTTCAGCTGTATAAACTACAGAAAATATCTTTGGTCACATGAATGCATTATATCTATGCACATAAGAATCATACTGTAATGATATGTATGATATGATTAACTATTTTCAAAATATCATATGATGGCCATCAACTTATTCTCATTTCAAGCTACCCCGGTCAGGGTGAGTATCCTCTACTCTCCGGTACGGGCTTTTCTCGCTCCGTCCGACATGGCCCACTTTCTCTTTCTTTTCTCATTATCATGATCATAACCGTTGGTAGGGCGTCCCCTACTGGTGCACCACACGGATTGCCATGTGACCGTGCTCATTTCTTTTCTTTTCACAATGATAGCCAAAAATATGCTTTCAATAACAAGTATGTTCATCAAAATATAACGATTACCATAAATCATTGGTAATCATGCCATGAACATAACCATTTCAAATATCACTTTATAAAATACTTCCATGTCAAAATTTCATACTTAAGATGGTAAGAAGTTCATACAATGGCAATGGCTATGGCTATACTAGTCATTTATTAAGATTCATCTTCTTTTTTAAATACTAATTTTATTTCTTTATTTTCTTGATGAAGGTTTTCATCCTATCTAACCTTCTCTTACTAATCAGAGCATAACTCCCTCAATTTAACTCTGATGTAGGTGATCTTGGTGTCCATTTCAAGATAAAACAATTATCTAAAACTATTATGTTGAACATTGTAGCGAAAAATTAAGAAACAAAGGTGATATTACTCCCTCAAAGTACAGGATAGTTCCTCTCGGATAGGTTCTGACCTTTACTGACTAATTAGACCATATCTCCCAAATTGGAACTCCAAATTGCGTTATTCCAGTTGGTAAAAATCCATGAACCATATATCTATAATTGTTATGTTGGCGCGCTATTTTAATTCCCTACAGAATATTTCCAGAAATTCAAAAACTAAAGCATTAATAACATACTCTTCCCTGAATAAACATTTTCTGACCTCTGCTTACTAATCGAATCATATCTACCTCATATGAACTCCAAATTTCATAATTCCAGTGGGTATATTTCCATGAGACATAGATATATAACTTTCATGTTAACCATTTATTTTAATTCCATACAGATAATTTCCAGAAATTAAAATACAAAAGCTGTCCTAACATAATCTTCCCTGATGAACCATTTTTTGACCTTGGCTTACTAATCGGACCATATCTACCACACGTGAACTCAAAATTGAATGATTCCAGTGGCTAAAAATCCATGACACACATATCTTTAATTCTTATGTTAACCATTTATTTTAATTCCCTACCAATAATTCCCAGAAATTAAATTACCGAAGCTATCCTAACATATTCTTCCCTGATGATTCATTTTCTGACCTTTGACTACTAATCAGACCATAGCTACCTCATATGGACTCCAAATGGAATGATTCCAGTGGGTGAAAATCCGTGACACATATATCTTTAATTCTTATGTTAACCATTTATTTTAATTCCTTATAGATTGTTCCCAGAAATTAAAATACCGAAACTTAAAATTCTGTCAACCATAGCCATATCCATGCAGAACTATCTACACCAACCTAAGTATTCAAACATACATCACATGCAAGATCAATATGCAACATGATATAGCAACATACATGACCAATCATCAAAGTTCTAAGATCAAAATCTCATATAAATATTATGAGTTTCAAAGGTTTTCTTCAAAAATAAATATTGTTAAACTTACCTGGAGCACTTAGTCTCGTAGACTTCTCCTTCCTCTTTCTTCCTTTCTTCCTCTCCTTTCCTCACACTACCTTGCTTCTATTTTTGCTCTCCCTCACTTGGAGGAAATTCTAATGTTGTAAGGGTGGGTTTTCTTATATAGACCACCAAATAATTCACCTTTCATGATCATGGGTCTACCTTATCACAATTAGGATACACTTTGTTGAATTTTTGGAAAACAAACAACTTATGTTCTTGTCTTCCTCTTCCTTAGTCAAGATATGCATAGAAAAAGGAGATTTGTATTTTGAAAATTATGATGATATGTTCTTAAGATATGGGGCAAGATCCCTTTGATTTAGGGATTCATTTCCTTTTTCTTTTGTCTTAATCAAGTATGATAGATTTGCCTTTTTAAGTGGCAAATTTCTAGCCCTTGAATTTTCCTTACTTAACTAAAATTATTTGTGTAAGATAATGATGTTTTGTCATAATGCTATGTATTATTACCCACTTGCTAAAGTTATGAATGTAGGATATAGATGTTTTTGTCCTAAAGCCTTGTATTATTATGCCACTTGCCAAAATGATGAATGTAGAATCACAGCACTTGTCAAATTTTTGTCTTAATGCCATGTCACTTAATCTTGATTACACTAATATTTCATCACTTTAATTTTATTTTTATTTTTATTTTTCCTCTTGGGTTTGGGCTCATTCTTGCCCATTTTCCTTACTTTGGTTAAAATTCTTCCTTTCATAATGGGCTTGGTCACATTTTCATGATTTTTGGGCTATCGGTCCAATTTCTATATCCTAGTCCAAGTCTATGTTTTATTTCTTCCTTGGCCTATCCTATTGGCTTGCTAAAAATTCATGTGAAGTAGAAAAACTCTATATGAAATGTCTATAGGTTAAAGCCCAATTACGGGTGGAGATACTAAACTCAGTAACTTTTGCTCTTAAATTAAGAAAGATTACCCTAATCCGATCTTCTTGAAATTTTAAGACCTTTACTTACTTCACAAAAATTTATCTTTCTTTACCTAAGAATTTTACCTTTCTTTAACATGTTTATTTCTAATATTTCCTCTTAGGTTTTCTTTCTTTACCTATTCCATTAATATTAGAACATTTCTATGCATATATGTAAGGTGAAGAATTTCTAAGGAAAAGATCTAAAAATTACGGGATGTTACATTCTTCCCCCCTTTAAGAAATTCGGTCCCCGAATTTCAATCCATCCTACCACATGTAGGGAATGAAATTAAGGCATTATTCAGAGTTACCAAGCTTATTACCTAAATAATTAGAGATATCTTTTCTGTATGACATCTTTACTTTTTAATATGTCTATTCACTTGAGTGATTTTGCCATATAACTTAACCATAAGGAATTCTTTCAATCATAAGTTCTTCAATTGATATCCTCTAGCCCGTATGGATATATCTATGGGTCGATATTAGAAAACACACATATAAAGGAACATATACACCTTCATATTGTGTAACTATCTTTTCTTATTCCAAACTTCTATCAAGTCAAATTTTTTTTTTTTTCATATATCAACATCATCCCCTGAATATTATCATCTTACTCTATCATCTATTTTTATCCTCAAATCCTTTAATCAATATGTTAAACATACGTAGCAATAAATCCTTCAAACCTTTAATAACGTTTATGTACCATTGACGCATGTCTAATAATTCCAACTTACCTCATCACAGTAATTCTATACAAGCTTATTAACACCATTAAACTCATTGTCAAAAATTTCAATTATTTCTTCTATCATATCCAAAAGCACCTCATTCTAGCTTATGCCAATCCCATTTAATTCACCCAATCATTTGAAGAAGATTTGTGTTTTTTTTTTCCTAACAATTACTCATACATGAATTCTCAATTCCAACATAATTCACATCCTAGATACTAGACTCAATTTAGCATGATATAATCCTTTAACACAAATATCTTGATAACCTACATTATTTCCGGACATGGTTCTCAGAATATTCTCTATATTTCCAAATTAAGAGTTCAAAGACTAACTTAAATCCTACTTCCTATATTTTATTCCTCGAGAACTTCAACACCACTAATTCTCTTGATTACATTTGTCAAAACACCATAAGACCATCATCCGTCCATTCTTTTCAAACCTTTCATTATTTTAACCTATTAACAACTTAGACACCATAACAACCAAGTTTCTAAGGAAGAAATTATCTTTAATTGTAATGAGGAAAAATAACCTTGCATTTAATGCCAACCGTTAATGAGTGAAACAGACGAAAAGCATAATAGAGAATGGTTCCAAAAGCGAAAGTCAAAATTTTTAACAAAGCATTGAAAAATATTAAAATCGGTGGCCGTAATTCTTGAAAATCTGTAAACAAAATCTATCTATGATTTCAAAAAAAAATCGGTGGCCGCAAATTTTGAATATATGTGTCAGAATCTACTTTAAATCTATTGGTATTCAGTGGAAAGATATCACATGGAAAAAGAAACATTTTATAAAAGTCTGTGAAAATCAAAGAATATGTAGTTAACTGGTAGGATGCAGTTGATTGCTTCAAAATAGATGTAATTAATCAACTGTAAATTAACCAGTCCAAATTAAAATTTCTCAAAATAGCTAGTCGACTTAATAATACTGATAGTCGACTGGCGAAAACATTGAGAATACAAAATAAATCATTTGATTGCATTTTTTTATTATTTTTTTTTTCAATGACGGCTATCACCTAGAACTTTTCTACAAGAATCAAAACATCAATGCTTCATCAAAGACAACAAGATAAAGATAGATTTCTGGGGATATCTTATCTTATACTCTTTATGAGCTTAATATGGGTCACAGTCATACTACTGTACATATACATGCTTGCCGTCATTTTTGAATTTTTTTTTATTTACCTTTAATTTAGTTGATATTCATAGTTGTTCTAATAATACCCGGCATATTCGCATAGCTATTATAAATATGCCTTTCTCTGATTTCTATAAATACTTACATTAGTATCTTTGTCTATTCTCAAAGTTAAGGTGATAGAAATTATGGAGGGAACAACATTCTGTCAGTTTCGAAATATCTGTGTCTTTTGTGGTTCCAGTCCTGGAAAAGATGAGGAGTATGTTAAAGCAGCACAAAATCTGGGTATGGTGCTGGCTAGGAGAAAAATTCATTTAGTGTATGGTGGAGGTAACTGTGGGTTAATGGGGTGTGTGGCTACAGCTGCACATGCAGGGGGATGCCAAGTTCTAGGTATTATTCCTACAGCTTTAGCTACATCCAGCAATATAGGGAAGACAATTGGGGAAGAATATAGGGTAGTTTCCATGCATGAACGCATGGCTAGAATGATGAGCAATGCTGAAGCCTTCATTGCCTTACCAGGTGGTTTTGGTACTTTAGAGGAGATTTTCCAAATAGTCTCTTGGGCACAACTAAATATGCATCACAAACCGATAGGTTTGTTAAATGTTAATCATTTCTTTGATGGTTTGTTATCTTTTCTAGATCAAGCTATGGAACAGAGGTTTATCTCACACTCAGCACGACAAATTCTCATCTCAGCTTCAAATGTTGAGGAGTTAATTGATGCTTTACAAGCCTATGTTCATGTACCTGATCTAACTATTACTCCAGTAGAATGGACGGCAGATAACCGCAGGAAGCGTAAATTGGATTTGGATCTTCATCTTTAAATGTAGTAAAACGTAGCTATTATTGTACTACTTTTACTTTCTTAGACTCTACTTGTATACCATATTTACCAACCATACTCCTTTAGAGTTGGTAAAACTATCTTTGAATGTTGCTTATGATCCTCTGAACTTTTGAAATATTCTAGTATATCATCCATATATATAATAACAAATTGTTCCAAGGATGACCTAATTACTATTCATTAAATTTATGAATGCAGCTAAAGGTTTGTCAATTTAAATGCATCACCAAGAACTCATAATGCCCATAATAAGTCCTACATCCTCTTCTCTTATCCTTAATTAATGTTACTCATATCC
This sequence comes from Gleditsia sinensis, assembly GCA_037074535.1. Taxonomy (NCBI): domain Eukaryota; kingdom Viridiplantae; phylum Streptophyta; class Magnoliopsida; order Fabales; family Fabaceae; genus Gleditsia; species Gleditsia sinensis. Next base: position 32,109,187 of record CM073468.1, read on the forward strand.
CAAATCTATTTGTGGAAAAATATTGAACACCTTATAACTGGTCAAACAGGTAATCTATACGAGCTAATGAGTTTCTATTCTACATTGTTACCTTATTCAACTGTCTACAATCTATGCATAGTCATAGAAATCCATCTTTCTTTTTCACAAATAGAACTAGAGCACTCCAAATAAAAGTACTAGGGCATTTAAATCCCTTGTCTAACAAGTCTTGTAAATTTTTTTTTTCCAGTAACTAGAATAATTCTTTTCTGATGTGGAAATACTGCAACCACGGAGCATACTAAGATTTTTCAAATAAAACCGGCACTTTCAAAACTTCTTGGAAATTTTATATGAGTACTAGGGTAAATTCCATGTGAACATTCCACACTAATATCTCGGTAACTGGATAGTAATTGTAGTCTGTAAACAGCGCACCAGAAAAGTTCCCAGGAAAGAGAGGTGGGTCACTAATGGACACGCTTAAGTACCAAGTCTTTCCTTGCCAGAGCTTTCCTTAGACATGCATTTTTCACAAATCACAATTTTTTTTTAAAATTCAATCGATATCATTCTATATAGGGATATAGATACTAGTTGGGTTCTAAGGAGTAAATCAATACCAAATTCTCGAATTGCTGTGGCAAGGTTGTGCAAGATTTTCTCCGCATTGTTTGCCGGATTTCGCCTTGGTAGTGCCATTTCCTACTGTGGGAAAAATAAATTTATGCTACTATTGAGGTGATCAAGCCCAATAGTTAGTTTCAAAACAATATTTAACAGCAGTCATAACACCACCTCGGCATATAGATAAGAAACACTAGTAATTTCTTACCTATATGAGTCACTGATCCCCTACACAGCACAACCACAACATACTCAAGACACTATAAGATCGATTCAGATAACCATCCACCCACTGGCCATCTAGGATCGACCTGCTCTGATACCAATTATGTAACAACCTTTTTTTTTTCCTTTATTATTATACAATATTGAGTTCACATACATGTCATTAATCAAAACATACGTATAACATATCAAACAGATAGATATTTACATCTTATTTATTTTGGTTGACCAATTCCGGAGATACAGGTGCGGGTGGTTGCACCTTCACCGGGATATGAGCCAACTCGACCACAAACATCTTATTTGATTCTGAAATCTTCCCAACATAAAGTAACTTGATCCAATGTGCACTAAAAGCCAGAGCCTTAGAAACAAAAGCTGCATATATAATTTTCTGAACATGATATGGAAATATAGTGAGAATTAAATCCCAGTAAGTTCAACAATAAATTATCATCAGTAAAGCTCATCACGTCATGTTCAGCTGTATAAACTACAGAAAATATCTTTGGTCACATGAATGCATTATATCTATGCACATAAGAATCATACTGTAATGATATGTATGATATGATTAACTATTTTCAAAATATCATATGATGGCCATCAACTTATTCTCATTTCAAGCTACCCCGGTCAGGGTGAGTATCCTCTACTCTCCGGTACGGGCTTTTCTCGCTCCGTCCGACATGGCCCACTTTCTCTTTCTTTTCTCATTATCATGATCATAACCGTTGGTAGGGCGTCCCCTACTGGTGCACCACACGGATTGCCATGTGACCGTGCTCATTTCTTTTCTTTTCACAATGATAGCCAAAAATATGCTTTCAATAACAAGTATGTTCATCAAAATATAACGATTACCATAAATCATTGGTAATCATGCCATGAACATAACCATTTCAAATATCACTTTATAAAATATTTCCATGTCAAAATTTCATACTTAAGATGGTAAGAAGTTCATACAATGGCAATGGCTATGGCTATACTAGTCATTTATTAAGATTCATCTTCTTTTTTAAATACTAATTTTATTTCTTTATTTTCTTGATGAAGGTTTTCATCCTATCTAACCTTCTCTTACTAATCAGAGCATAACTCCCTCAATTTAACTCTGATGTAGGTGATCTTGGTGTCCATTTCAAGATAAAACAATTATCTAAAACTATTATGTTGAACATTGTAGCGAAAAATTAAGAAACAAAGGTGATATTACTCCCTCAAAGTACAGGATAGTTCCTCTCGGATAGGTTCTGACCTTTACTGACTAATTAGACCATATCTCCCAAATTGGAACTCCAAATTGCGTTATTCCAGTTGGTAAAAATCCATGAACCATATATCTATAATTGTTATGTTGGCGCGCTATTTTAATTCCCTACAGAATATTTCCAGAAATTCAAAAACTAAAGCATTAATAACATACTCTTCCCTGAATAAACATTTTCTGACCTCTGCTTACTAATCGAATCATATCTACCTCATATGAACTCCAAATTTCATAATTCCAGTGGGTATATTTCCATGAGACATAGATATATAACTTTCATGTTAACCATTTATTTTAATTCCATACAGATAATTTCCAGAAATTAAAATACAAAAGCTGTCCTAACATAATCTTCCCTGATGAACCATTTTTTGACCTTGGCTTACTAATCGGACCATATCTACCACACGTGAACTCAAAATTGAATGATTCCAGTGGCTAAAAATCCATGACACACATATCTTTAATTCTTATGTTAACCATTTATTTTAATTCCCTACCAATAATTCCCAGAAATTAAATTACCGAAGCTATCCTAACATATTCTTCCCTGATGATTCATTTTCTGACCTTTGACTACTAATCAGACCATAGCTACCTCATATGGACTCCAAATGGAATGATTCCAGTGGGTGAAAATCCGTGACACATATATCTTTAATTCTTATGTTAACCATTTATTTTAATTCCTTATAGATTGTTCCCAGAAATTAAAATACCGAAACTTAAAATTCTGTCAACCATAGCCATATCCATGCAGAACTATCTACACCAACCTAAGTATTCAAACATACATCACATGCAAGATCAATATGCAACATGATATAGCAACATACATGACCAATCATCAAAGTTCTAAGATCAAAATCTCATATAAATATTATGAGTTTCAAAGGTTTTCTTCAAAAATAAATATTGTTAAACTTACCTGGAGCACTTAGTCTCGTAGACTTCTCCTTCCTCTTTCTTCCTTTCTTCCTCTCCTTTCCTCACACTACCTTGCTTCTATTTTTGCTCTCCCTCACTTGGAGGAAATTCTAATGTTGTAAGGGTGGGTTTTCTTATATAGACCACCAAATAATTCACCTTTCATGATCATGGGTCTACCTTATCACAATTAGGATACACTTTGTTGAATTTTTGGAAAACAAACAACTTATGTTCTTGTCTTCCTCTTCCTTAGTCAAGATATGCATAGAAAAAGGAGATTTGTATTTTGAAAATTATGATGATATGTTCTTAAGATATGGGGCAAGATCCCTTTGATTTAGGGATTCATTTCCTTTTTCTTTTGTCTTAATCAAGTATGATAGATTTGCCTTTTTAAGTGGCAAATTTCTAGCCCTTGAATTTTCCTTACTTAACTAAAATTATTTGTGTAAGATAATGATGTTTTGTCATAATGCTATGTATTATTACCCACTTGCTAAAGTTATGAATGTAGGATATAGATGTTTTTGTCCTAAAGCCTTGTATTATTATGCCACTTGCCAAAATGATGAATGTAGAATCACAGCACTTGTCAAATTTTTGTCTTAATGCCATGTCACTTAATCTTGATTACACTAATATTTCATCACTTTAATTTTATTTTTATTTTTATTTTTCCTCTTGGGTTTGGGCTCATTCTTGCCCATTTTCCTTACTTTGGTTAAAATTCTTCCTTTCATAATGGGCTTGGTCACATTTTCATGATTTTTGGGCTATCGGTCCAATTTCTATATCCTAGTCCAAGTCTATGTTTTATTTCTTCCTTGGCCTATCCTATTGGCTTGCTAAAAATTCATGTGAAGTAGAAAAACTCTATATGAAATGTCTATAGGTTAAAGCCCAATTACGGGTGGAGATACTAAACTCAGTAACTTTTGCTCTTAAATTAAGAAAGATTACCCTAATCCGATCTTCTTGAAATTTTAAGACCTTTACTTACTTCACAAAAATTTATCTTTCTTTACCTAAGAATTTTACCTTTCTTTAACATGTTTATTTCTAATATTTCCTCTTAGGTTTTCTTTCTTTACCTATTCCATTAATATTAGAACATTTCTATGCATATATGTAAGGTGAAGAATTTCTAAGGAAAAGATCTAAAAATTACGGGATGTTACACCCACCCCCATTGAGCATATTATAGTATATATACATATGCATGTACTTACGTGGAGGAGTAGCAAGAAACTTACCTCCCTACCCTACAGAACCCAGGGAATCCCTGCAACCATGGCAGTCACATCCTTGCATTTCAGTAAAGGGGCAGCAGGCTCATAATAGCTTTGCCTCACGCTAATAGTAGAAATGGGAGAGGGAAGGTAGTCAAAAACTTACGAGGCAAGAGGAAGGAAGAGAGAGAGAGCAGCCAGGAAGAAGAAGAAAATTTGAGAGAGGAGGAAGAGAGAGAAAGAAACTAGAAATGGTGAGATTTCCTTCTTCTTTCTTCCCTAACCATAAGGCAGTGAGAGTGAGAGTGAGTGATGAGATTTGAAGCTTTGCTCACCCCATATTTTGTGCAAAAAACATGTTTGAGTTGCAAGGGAAACCAAGAGGAGAAGCAAGCTGCAAATTGAGAGCCATAGGAGTAGGTTTGCACAAGGTAAGTTTGGCTTCTTATAAAAATCTGGTTTAGAGTTTATTAGGCTAATTTTAGGCTCTACATGGACGAATTTATGTCTAAAATATGAAAACATGTTCAACATAGAAGTTGTATCCCTATGTCCTATATTTCCATAACATTTTAGAATGAGAGAGTTATACTCTAGGAAGTGATGAGATGTCATAATCGGGTCTGGAATTCAGACTGGTGAGAATAGATTCGTTTTCAAATTTTGGGGACTAACCTATAAGGAATATGAAAACATGGTTAATTTGAAAAGTGTAGATATATTTCTTATAGTTACATAGCCACTGGAATCACCTAATTTCGAGTCCATATGAGTGAGTTATGGTCTGATTAGTGAGTAAAGGTCATAGAGCACAGAAGGGTTAGGTTGAGAATACATAAACCTTTTTTGTACCTGAAAATATTGGCTCAGTAAATAGAGTAAATGGCATTTAAATTCTCTAATTTTTGGTAAGAAAAGTCTTAAAATTTTCATAATTAATTCTAGAAATTTTTTTGAATTTTGAGATCCTAAAACTAGGCCTTTTTGCAATCAAGACAGTGTTGAGAACAATCTGCTAGACAACTTAGGCTATTGATGGAAATACTAAATATTGAAGGGGTTAGATGTTGAATTTTTGTATGAAAAGTTTATGACATGTTTGAGGGATTTTACTTTAGGATCCAACCAAATTTTATAGAATTCTAGGTAGGTTAATATACATAATAAAATATATACATTTTGTGGGACAGGAAGTGAGTCAGAACAGACCATAACTGGGGATAGCCATTAAAACTTAGGTTATTCGAGGGGTAAAATGAATTATTTTTTACTTGAAATTATTATGGTGATTATATAACATATTTAGGATGCTTCATATAAAATATTACAAATTTTGAAGAAGTTTTACAAATCCAAAGGAATACAAAACAAAATAGAAATAGAACTGAAACCAATCTGCACTGATCTGGGTTATGAAGGTAGTTCTTGGGGTTGAATGGAAGATTTAAGGGCTGAGAGAACCACAAAATAAAATACACATGTAAAGGTACCTCCATACAAAATTTTAGAATTTTTAGAGAACTTTTGTTATATTTAATAGTAACCGTAAATCTCAATAGAATCATAGTTTTATTTTGGGGAGCAGAAGCTCTTAAACTAGAGATTTATGATTTTAGGTGCTAATATGCATGCATTAACTGAGAGCTCTTATATGTTTGAGTTTGAGTTGCTGGTAGTAACCTTGGTAGCCTTGGAAAGGAAGTGATTGTGATGTAATTGAGGTAGGTAGATTTTCCTTAAAACACTCTGTATGTTTATGAACTTGAATTTATCAATTTTCACTGGTTGCCTGACTTTTATGCTATGATGAATGATGGTCTAAAGATATGTTATGTATGCATTCTTGGGAATTAAGGGGGTTCCCAATGTGTGCCAAGTAAGCCTCATTTCCCCCATGTATTAGCCAATAATAGGAGAGGCATAACCCTATTTCAGGTAAGGGACTGCATTGGGTAAGTAAACCATAATATTATGGGTCTCTAGTATGACCAAGATGATGTATGTATGTATGGTCAGTGCTTATGTTTCAGTGAAATAAATTGAGATGTTTTAAAGAATGGAATGTATATTGTTTTTTTGAAAATTTTGCTGGCTATTGAGATTGTCTTCTCATTTTTTTATGTCCACATAATCACATTCCAGGTACTCCAGCAAGAAGTGAGCAACAGGGGTCTCAAGGTTGAACCATCTGATTATGGATTGTATTTTATTTGGTTGTGTAATATATGTGGGATGGACTAGACGAGTGCTAATTTCCTTTTTGATAGCTTATAATGTGATGTAATATAAGTTATGGACTGTACCCTCTTTCTTTATGGCATAAGATCCTTTTTACTGTAAGTATTGCATATCATGGCTAGTTAGTTGCCTATAAGGAATTGAAATTTGAAAATGCTTGGAATAGCTTGAAGTACTTTCATGCTTATCCAAGAAAGATAACAAACAATATAAGTGAATAGGTTAATTTATGGGCTAGGTAGACATTGCTAGAAACTTATAGATAAAAAAATGTATAATACTAAATTCTCTTAAGTGGAATATTCTATGATGTGGATGTATGAAATAAGATACTAGTTAGTAGGGTGTGACAACAGCTGTCTCATAATATTCCAATTTTCTTTTATGAGAGATGATTTCCTTTAAGAATTTGGCATATGAAGGCATTTGTTCCAGCGCATCTGTAAAAGGAATATTAATGTTAATTTTCTTAAATATTTCTAAAAATTTAGAAATTTGGTTATGTAATTTTTTCTTTTGAAATCTTTGAGGATATGGTAAAAGCGGAACATATGAAGGAGGATTATCAGGAAATAACCTTGATTTAAGCTTTTCCTCCACTTCTTTTTGTCTTGGCGTCCCTTCCTTAAATTTTTTCTAAGAATCCTCTGTTGGAGTGATTTCAAATAGTGGTAGCTCATGCTCTAATGATTCTTTCCCGATGCGCAGAGTAATAACTTTCACTTGCTCTCTTGGATTTATGTTTGTGTTACTAGGTAATAAACCTGGGAGTCTCTGATTAAGACCTTCTGATATTTGGCCTACTTAAATCTCTAGATTTCTAATAGAAGCTCCTTGGCTTTGAAAATTTGCATATGTCTTTGCCATATATGCTTTAGTGTCATCCTACAATTGAATAGTGCTTCTTGTAAGTTGAGTCAAAGCTTCTTCCAGAGAGCTAATAGATGACCGAGATTGATAATGATGTTGATGGTCCTTGGATGGCTGTATCACATTTTGGGTATTTTTTCACGAAAAATTAGGGTGATTCTGCCATCCTTGATTATATGTGTTGGAATAAGGATTATTTTGTCTATTTGAATTTCCAATATACTGAGCTTGCTCTTTTTGAGAAGAAGTGTAAACATTATTAAACTGACATTCAGAACTGGGATGTCCTTCATTATATATTTCACACGCTTCAATTGGGATATGAATAACATTGGCATTGACATTCAATGAATCTAATCTCTTAGTCAAATTGGCTATCTGAGCTGCAAGAGTAGTAACTGCATCTACTTCATGAATTCCCTGAACTCTTCTAGGTGCATTCCTTTCTGTAGGCCATTAATAAGCATTAACAGCTATTTTCTCCAATAAAGAATATGCTTCCTCTGATGTTTTACTTATAATGGCTCCCCCTACAGTTGCATAAATCATAGTTCGAGTAGAATTACTAAAACCATTATAAAATATTTGTACCTATAACCATTCATGAAGTCCATGATATGGGAATCTCCTCATTAGATCCTTATACCTTTCCCATGGCTCAAAAAGTGATTCATTCTCAAACTACCCAAATGTAGTAATTTCACTCCTTATTTTTATAGTTTTTGCTGGTGGAAAAAATTTATACATAAATTTCTCTGCTAAGTCATTCCAGGTAGTAATAGAACCAGTAAGTAAAGAGTTCAACCAGCTCTTGGCTTTGTCCCTTAGTGAGAATGGGAATAGCCTCAATCTTATAGCATCATTGGAGACATTATTATATTTAAATGTTTCACAAATCTCCAAGAAATTATTAATATGAGTATTTGGCTCCTCACTTACTAAATCAGTAAACTGATTAGATTGCACCATCTATATGATTGCAGGCTTGATTTCAAAATTATGGGCATTTATCGTAGGACGTTAAATGGCATAATTCATTCCATTCACTGATGGCATAGCATAGTCTTCTAGTACCCAATTGTTATGATTATTCCCATATTATTGTTCACAATCTCTGGATTGTCTCCAACGTTAGCCATGGTCTCTTGAGAATTTCTAGAAGCTTCTCTTTTTCCTTTCCTATTCGTTTGACAGGTTCGTTCAATCTCAATAGCAAGCGAAATTAAATTATTGCTCCCAAATTTTTTCATGCACCAATGCAAACACCTAAAAATTCAAAGGAGACAATTGTATAAATAAAAAAAATTAAAAATAAAATTCAGATTTAAAATTAGAATTAATAATAAGAAAAATAATAAAAATCAAAATAATCCCTAGTAACGGCGCCAAAAAGTTAATATGCACGAATTATATATATGTTTTGAGTGCAAGCGTACACTATCATTGTCAAGTGATAAAAAATTGAGAGTAAAGTATCTTTCCCATGAGGATTGTGATTATTAATAACTATCTTAATTTAATTTCAACTCAAATTGAATATTCGAATTCTTGATTTTATGATAAATATGAAAATAAAAATAAAAGTAAGAAATATAACAAAAAAATAATATTTATGAAGAGAAATTTAATGACGCAAACTCTAGGGTTTCCGAATTCACCTTAATTAATCCATCTTGCATTCCCAATCCTTTTAACCTAAAAATTATAATCGCATTAACAGTCGAGAAACCCTAAACAACCTACTAGCCTCTCTCGAGGTCTAACAGAAACACCTTTCGAATGCTAACCCATTATGTCTCCATGTGAATTATAACAAACAAAAATTCATTAAGTTCTATGGTTCTCAACTAAGACTGCACAGACCATGTAAGTATATTTCTATCTTACATGTAATCTATAGTTTATACACAATGAACTAAACACATAAATCTCATTTCAGTCTCATTATGATTAAGCCTTCATTTAATTAGTGGCTAGTTAATTAGAAACATTAAGCATGGTGTAACAACTTAATTAAGAAGAATAATTCATGTATTAAAAATATTGAAACTACAAGAGTTCATAATTAGGCTATATCGTAGCCCTAGAAAATAAAATTAGTTCATACTCAAAGATGAAATCAACTCAAGATAAAAATGAACATTTAAAAATAACTAAAAAAATTTAAAAAGAATTGGTGATAGAATAAAAACTATAATCTTCATATTCTAATCAGAATCTCTTCCCTTTTCTGCTATCTATCTCCCAATATCTTCTTTTCACAGCCTACGTCCCCTTTTTAAAGAAATATCTCGACCCATTGGATCCACTTAATTCAAAATAGAAAATTGTGGCTTTCAGGTTGGTGTCGTGACATTGAGTCTTAGTGTCGCAACACTGGACTACCTTAGTGTAGCGACACCTTGGCTTGGTGTTGTGACACTAGGCCTTCTGTCACGACACTAGGTAGGCCACTTTTATTCTCCAACTTATTGTTCTTTTCTTCTTTTCCTTTCCTTTCGCATGTTTATTTATTTCTTTCCTTTTATGTCGCCTCTTTTTCTCTTTTCTGCAAAATTCAACAAGATTTAATTATTTTTCAGCTAATTTAATATAAAGCCTTATATAAAAATATATAATTATTATATTAAAAATTAACTTATCAATATGCATGTGATTCCAAAACAAAAAGCCAATATTTATAATCCTAAATTGTTTTAGAAAACATTTGATGAAGATATTATAAATAGAATGAAAAGTAATTCAAAATCACGTAAGTTAAGGTATATTACCATAAATAAATAAAATTAAATAAGATACCTGGTTTCGAAACATTTCAATAATAGTTTAAGAGTTTTCTATTAACCTTTAAAAACCATAAAAGAATTACCTTAAAGGAAAATGTATAAAGGTATTGTTAAAAGCATTTAATATCTCAAACTTACAAGGCTTAACAATTGAAAACTCAAAATAAAATATGAGCTTAAGATTAGAAAAGGTTATTTATTTCAAATATAACAATTATTCATTGATTATATCCTTAGAGATGGTCATTAATCATATCAGAAAGATATAATACATTCTTAAGAAAACAACTTCATAAAAGATTTTGTAGTCTTAGTATAAATGAGCTATATTAAGAATTACCAACTTATCAGACCAGCATATATAACTTTAGACTTCAAAGCTAAAGTAGCACACTTTACAAATTTAAATACGTTAGGTATACCAATTGCAATTCAATACAAATCTGATTTCCATTTATACAAAACCATATTTCAAATAGAATCATAATAAAAAAATTACAATTGATAATCACCGTTCTAATACTATTTAACAAAATCTGATTGTCAAGATCGTTGATTGAAGAGTATGTGACTAGCACGGGGAAGGGGAATAGCCCACCCCGTAAGCCTCACTATACACAACATACATAAGAACATACCAGTCATTAGTTCATATTTATGCAAAGCACATATCAATATCATAAACGTTTACTTTCATCATATGCTATAGAGAAATTCTCTCTATCATACAAAGCCATATTCTTTATTTACAAACTAAAATGCATGCAGAAGTATGGATCCTTCCTATAGTTCTAGGAGCACAATTAGATTACGATTCTCAGATTATACAATAATTAACTAATGACAACAATTAACTAAAGAGCCTACTGATACAAAAGGGACTCAACACTAGATAACTTGGACTCATTACACTAGAGGGGCTCGATCAAATTGCTTCCTATCATACGAAAATGTAAACATATAAAAGAATGAATATGAATCTCAATAAGTAGATAACCCCTACTATAACAGAAACATGACAAGCAAGGCACCATTTTTAAAAAAAATAAAATAAAATAGAGTAATTAGCATTTAAGACATTGTATAAGTATTGACCTCAGTTTATTTTTCTATCCCATATTTTTAATTAAATTATTTTGAAGCCATTACCCTATTTTCACATTCTTATCTTGTCTTATTCATCAATGTATGTATAAAAAGCTAAGTAACAAAAGGAATACATTCCATAGAAAATATACACCAACAATTAAGAGCATTTCATTATTTATGATTATCCATACATATTAGTTCAACAAAGATGTGATACAACTACATGTATTTCCTTCCTCATATATATGCCTCTCCTAGTGTTAAGATTGGAGGTGGAGATACGTGTGTTGGTAAATTTTAATAGAGCTATGACCACTATTTCTTTTTGTTGAGGAATCATGCCCTAAGTGAGGTAACTCTACTCTGTTGAATGCTAGTAGCATAGTCAAAGCACAAATTGGAATCTATTTCTCTTTATCTAAACACAACATGAAATAATAATGAGAACTATAGCTCCCAGTAGGTTTAATAATAATCACAAACATTATTCATAATACAAGTTATATTATGTTTAGCTGTATTAACTACATAAATCAATCATACATATGAATCAAATGTAAATCTAATGCATATATCACAATGCATTCATGGCATATGTATCAAAATCCATTACTTGGCTGTATAACTATATTATATAGACACTGCGTTTCATATAACTCATTACATCACGATTCAAAGTATGTTCTTATCATGGATGTTTTCTTTCTTATTAATCATCTCTGTAATAGGGTTAATGTGAGCTATTCCTCGTTGCTACTCATATAAAACTGTCACCAGGTTAATGTGAGCCATTCTCCTCTACTACTCACATTCCTAAATGAGCTCTGCTCGATCTAGGCATAGCCAAAATCTCATATTATATCATATCATATCCGTGAATAGGGATTCCCTTATTGGGTACTGAGATGGAAGCCATGTGACCTTTCTCTCTTTCTTAACTACTTTTTTTTTCTCAAAAACAGCCAATACATGTGTCATTCTTTTCATAGCTAGCATATAACAACATAATCATTATAGCCATAATTTGTCATTGATATCATGTATGTCATATATTCAACTCAATGATAATTAACCCATTTCATGCATATATTAGTATAAATCATAATTGCCACTAGGTTACATATTAATCCTTTTCAAATAAACCAATGCATCCATACCATCCATGCTATCATATTAGACAATTTATACCGAGTGGGAGAATTACTGCTATAGAATGGTGGCCATATTGAAAATCTAAATTATTTAAATTCATTGTTTATTAGGATATTACACATAATTGAAACATTTCTTAAATTCATTTTTGGCCCAAAGCTCTTTTAACACCATAATGCCATTTTCATTTAATTTATCTTGATTCTAATTATCATTTTAGCTTACCTCCTCCACCTAGTTTTCATTATTCATCTTGGACATTATATTTACCTTATAAGAAAATCCAACCTTTCTTTACTCTCTAAGTTACAATTTTAGATCATATCTTTCTTTTTCTCTCTATCTCTTTTAATTTCCTTAAGTCTTAATTTAAGTTCTTACCTATCTATCCATTTTAAACATTCTTTTTAACTAATTCATTTATGCTTAAGAGCTAAGATCAATGTAACATCCCTAATTTTATTTCATTTATTAATAAAGCTACATAAATATTTAATGTAATATCCATAATTTCGTTTCTTTTATTAATAAAGCTACATAAATAATTAATTAAGGAAATAAAATTTATTAAACAATTTTTAGATATCTAAGAAATATAATCCTCAGAAATTCTTCACCTTATGTGTATGCATAGAAAATGTTTCTAACATTAAGGGAATAGGTAAAGAGAGAAAACCAAAGGAAAAAAATTAGAAATAACATACTAAAGAGAGGCAAAATTCTTGGGTAAGGAAGATAAATTTTTATCAAGTAAGTAAAGGTCTTAAAATTTCAAGAAGATTGGATTAGCGTAATTTTTCTTAATTTAAGAGCTAGAGTTGCTGAGTTTAACATCTCCACCCATAACTTGGGTTTTCACCTATGGACACATCATATAGAGTTTTTCCACTTCACATAAATTTCTAGCAAGCCAATAGGATAGGCCAAGCAAGAAATATAATATAGACCTGGACTAGGATATAAAAATTGGACCGATAGCCCAAAAATTATGAAAATGTGACCAAGCCCTTCATGAAAGGTAGAATTTCAACCAAAGAAAAGGAAATGGGGAAGAATGATCCCAAATCCAAGAAGAAAAAATAAGAATCATGTGAGAAAATAGTAGTCTAATAATAATCAAGATTAGGTCACATGGCATTGAGACAAAATATCTATATCCTACATTCATAATTTCAACAAGTAAGTAATAATACAGGCTTTAGGACAAAACATCTATATCCTATATTCATAATTTCAAAAAGTGAGTAATAATACATAGCATTATGACAAAACATCCTTATCCTGCAAAAATAATTTCAACCAAGCAAGGGAGATTCAAGGGCTAAAAATTTGTTACTTAAAAAGACAAACCTATCATACTTGGTTAAGACAAAAGAAAAAGGAAATGAATCCCTAAATCAAAGGGACCTTGTCCCTTGTCTTAAGGAAATTTTAACATGATTTTCAAAATACAAATCTCCTTTTGCTATGCATATCTTGAATAAGGGAGAGGAAGAGAAGAACATGAGTTGTTTTCCCCCAAAAAGCAACCAAGTGCATCTTAATTGTGATAAGGTGGACCCATGGTTATGAAAAGTGAACCACATGATAGTTTATTTAAGCAAAACCCAGCCTTATAACATTATAATTTCATCCAAGTGAGGGAGAGAAAAAAAATAAGCAAGGTAGAGTGAGGAAAGGAGAGAAAGAGAGGAGAAGAGAGGAAGAAAAAGGAAGGAGAATTCTAGAGGACTAAGTACTCAAAGTAAGCTAGCTTAATCTCCACTTGAATCTATCTTTCTTCTTCATTCTTGAGGTTCAAAAACTCACCCTCCTTCTTTTATTTAAGTTGCTAGAAAAGTTAAGGGAAGGGAGGAATCTTGCTATTTCCTTCAAGAGGAAACAAGAAAAAGAATTCACTAAGTGAGATAGGGAGATCTTTAGGTAGGTTTAATAATATTTTTTTATAGAAAAGCTTTGAAATTAGAAACATTTATATGTGATTTTGATCCTAGAACTTTTGATGAAATTTACTATATTTGTTACCTGGATGATTGGCCATGGATGTTGCTATATCATGTTATATGTTGATCTTGCAAGTGATGTATGTTTGAATACTTAGGTTGGTGTGGAAAGTTCTGCATAGGTATGGCTATAGGTGGCAAAATTTTAAGATTTTTATGCTGCTATTTTATATATTTAAATGTGGTAAAAAAATATGATTAGATGTAAATTATGAAGAAAATGGAAGAAGACATAATAAAATGATGAACTAAAACTTTAGAAAAGGTTTGGTTAAGAAACTGGATTTCAGAGTAACTAGGGAAGCTTTTATTTTTTTTAAATTATGGGAAGAATCAGTTAGTAATTAAAAGAAATGGTTAATATGACCAATATAGATATATGTCTCACGGATTTTTAGCCACTTGAATCACTCAATTCGGAGTCTATATGAGGTAGATATGTTTAGATTACTAAGCAGTGGTCAGACAATGGTTAACTAGGGAAGAATTTGTTAGGAAAGCTTCTATGTTTGAATTTTTGGAAACTTTATGTAGGCAATTAAAATAACTGGTTAACATAAAAAATATAGATATATGTCGAATGAAAATTTAGCCACTGGAATCACTCAATTTGGAGTTCATATAAGGTATATATGGTCAGATTAGTAAGTAGAGGTCAGAACCTACCCGAGAAGAAATAACGTTTAATTTGAGAGAGTAATATCACCAAGATTCCTTAAGATTTCACTAAAATGTTCAACATAATATTTTTAGATAATTGTTTTATCTTTAAATGGACACCAATATCACCTAAGTCGGAGTTAAAATGAGGGAGTTATGCTTTAATTAGTGGGAGAAGGTCAGGCAGGACAAAAATCTGCATCAGGGAATAACACAACATAGAGCATGGCCGTGTTCCAAGGCACGGCCAAGCCATGTTCTGTACTGGAAAGGGCATTTTGAAGCCTAAAGCATGGTTGTTTTACATGAAATGGCCAAGCTGTGTTATAGGATACGTTTTGGCCGTGTTTGAAGCTGGTAGAGTTATTTTCAATACTTTCTACCCTAAATGAACCTCATTACCTATAGGATATTAATAGAAACCAAATTGAAGAAGAATGCCATATTAAATTTTGTGAGAACATGTGTTGGAAATGATATAAGTAGGAAAAAAGTGACTAGAGGTCAAGCATAAAGAAAATGAAGAGATAAAAATAATATTTTAAAAAGAAGAATCTTATAAATGAAAATAATAAATGACTAGTGTATGCCATAGCCATTGCCATTGTATGAACTCCTAACCATCTTAAGTGTGTAATTTTGTCATGGAAATATTTTATAATGTGATATTTGAAATGATTATGTTCATGTCATGATTACCAATGATTTTTGGTAATGATTATACTTTGATAAAAATTATGGCATGTGAGTATAATGAACATATTTGTTATTGAAATCATAATTTGGCTATTAATAAGGAAAGAAAAGTAAAGAAATAAGCACGGTCACATGGCAGTCCATATGGTGCACCAGTGGGGGATGCCCTACCAACAACTATGGTTATGTTAATGAGAAAAAAAGAAAAAGTGTGCCATGTCGGACGAAGAGAGAAAAGCTCATATCAGAGAGTAAAAAGTACTCACCTTGAATGTGGTAGCTTGATATGAAAAAAAGTTGATAGCCATCATATGGTAATCTAAAAATAGTTATTCATGTCGTACATGTCATTACTGTATATTTTCATGTGCATAGATAAAGTGCATTCATGTGACCTAAGATATTTGCTGTAGCTTATACAGATGAACATGACATCTATATTGATGATAATTATGATTTATTGTTGGGCAAATCCCAGAAATTAATAAGGTTTTTGTAGTCGAGTTGACTAAGATCCCAGTGAAGGTGCAACCACCTGCACTCGTATCCCTATAATTGGTCAATATGGATGAATAAGATGTAGACATATATTTGTTTGATTTGTGTACGGATGTTGTTAATTAATTATGTGTAAACCTTAATTATGCTTGGTTAAATTAATTGAATGTTATTATGAGTTAAATAAAGGTAATGAATTCATGGGACTTTAAAATTTTTTTATATATATGTAAAAAAAATGGAGTTGTTACAATCAATTTCATACTTTGTTATGCACTTTCTTCCTATTTTGGTCAAAGATTAATACTATATCTTAATCACATTTTCTTGTCCTTAATTTTGATATTAATCACCCTTTTTAGTGATATATATTTAATTTATCCATTACTTTAATTCATCAAGACATTTCAAAACCATAGTGATTCCATACCTTTTAACATTAATTAGGCCATAACTCCCTTGTACAAATTTTGATTGAAGTGATTAAAGTGCCTGTGGAAAGCTATGACAATAAAGTTAACCATTTTGGAAAATTATGGAGAAATTATAGTGTCATGGCACACAAAAATTAGTGTTGTAACGCCACAAGTTGAATCTTGACCTTTTATCACTTATTGAGGCATAACTCTCATATGAGATCTTATTAGGTGGATCCTAGCAGATATAGAAAAAGAAGACACAAAGCTACAACTTATATGTTAAACACTTTTTCAAATTCTACCAAAATTCTAGCACACTCCATGCAAAATTATCAACTAATTCAATGCAAATTTTTAAGCATAAGCATATGTCATACATGTATCTAGATATGGATCTCCCATGGCCATCTTCAAGAAAACATATTTTTACAATATATTTCATCAAATTACAAGGCTGAACTCAAGTGAAAATATATAAATTTCATCATTTTCCAAATTGAAATTATCGTTAAACCTACCTAGAATCAAATTCCTATAACTTACTATGTTAATTTTCTCTTAGCTCCCCTTTGGTCTTCTTCCCTTAGTGCCACCCACCTTCCTTTTCTCACTTTTTTTCACTTTTCATGGAAGAAATGAAGTATTTAAGAGACTTAGGATAAGGAGAAAAATGGGTTATGGAGGTAAGGAGGAGGTGGTTTACCTTGGAGCTCCATTTTTCTTTCTCTTTCCTTTGTGTTTTGCCTCTAGTTCCTTCTCCCTTCTTTGCACGAAATATTCTCCCTTAAGTTACTCCTCGACTACCTTCCTTAGTTAAGGATAAGATTTTTTTAGTTTTTTATAATTAAAATGTGTAATTCCACCTTTGTCCATGCAACTTTTTCCATAATTCTAACCCTGTTTCTTATCCTTTCCTTATCCCTTACCTTTTCTTCCTCCAAAAGTTGCACGTTATTCAGCCCCTCATTAACCCTTGTTGACTCCCTAATTCACCTTAATTATGAGCTTTGAGGATATTTTATGTGAGATATTTTTAGGATATGTAATTGCCCCTTCAATTTTTGCTTAACTGTATTATTACCAAGTCAATCCTTTAGTTATGTCCTAAGGCTTTTTCGGGTGGTTCCAAATTCACTTAATCCTTCATTAATATTGTATTTACAAAATTTAAGTCTCTTATTAGGGAAATTTCAATTACTTAACCCTTTTTCAACAATTCCACACCTAATTACTCAAAATTCTCCTTTTAACCCCTTTATTTTCCAAAAATATAAATTTTTTTATTCTTTCCTTAGGAATAATTTCCTAGGAATATTAGGGTCAAAACAACTCATTCTATCTCCAAAAAATTTCTCTTATTAATTCTTCCCCTTTTTCTCTAGCCACTTTTGTCATTTAGATATCAATATACTTTACCGATAAAATTTTGGTCCATTTTTCTTATCCATTTTCCCTAAAATTTTCCACCACTTTTTATTGCTTAATTTCCCCTCTTTACTCATAAGAAGTATACTTTTTATAATATTTAGTAAATCAAATTGAGGATGTTATAGTATAAAAATTTCCAAATCAATTTATCAAGCTTGAAGGAAATCAAGGTTTCATGTTATATGCATACAAAATGAATTAGAAATCCAATATAGAAAATTATGCAAAGGTTATATAATAGGGAATAATATTTAAAACCTTCAAATAATTTAAATATATTTTATAAATAATATACTTAGGAAGACTCTATATTAGAACCATTATCAACTTCCTAGGCACTAGGCAAGATAGAGCAAATCAAATTCCATTAGGCAAACACCTAGAGTTTCTATTAGGAAAAATACTATAATTCCCATTAGGCAAATGCCTATAAGTTTCCATTCAAGGTGCACCAAGGCTAACACCTACTACTGTTAACTAACAATGTTTTGAATAAAATTGCTCCCTAAAAAGTTAGTATATGAAAAGTAAATGTATATATTAACTAAAAAGCATTTTTTTGTAAACAATTCCTCCATTAAACCAATTTGTATCACTTTTACAATATATACTTTAATATATTTCCATAGACAATATTAGATGTCAAACTTCTTAATCCAAATCATACTCTTCCCTATAGGTAGAATATTTCACATTCCAATCAAACCACATCCTTCACAAGGATTCTCACATTAAAGCATAGAGTTTAAAGTTTCTCACATTAAAGCATTGCTCTTTTATACCTACCATAATCAAGAACTCCTTGCGTGAAACATTCCATAATTGGATGCTTGTTCTGCATACCTAAGGATACTAATCAAGAATGTTTGAATAAAACAATATTAATGAACTAAGGTTGATACTAAGATTAGGATAATGAACAATTATAAAATAAAATCATTCCCAAAAGTTTTAAGACAACCATATTAATAGGAAAAATGTAAAATACCATATGGAAATAGGGAAAACAATCAATTAGGTTATGGCATAGATCATCTACTCACAAGGTAAATAACCCAAAGTTGGTCAACTCCAAAATGCTCTTTTTCAATTGGTTTTTGGAAAAATAGACTTCAAAATTGAGTTTGGAGGGTTCACAAATCTAGGAAATAACTCCAAATTTGTATAATTTGGCCTTTGAAAGCTCAGTTAACGCTAGTCAACAAAACAAGGGTCATAGGACATGCACCACCAGAAAGGTTAAGGTAGGCTTCACTTACTAGGGGAGGGGAGGCATGTGATATGTGTGAACTTTTTGTGGATGTGTTTTAACCTTGAAATTGTGCCTTCTAAGGTCTTTCTACCTCTTGGATACATCTATAATGTTATTTTTTCTTTTTGAGAACTTTAAGTTAGAGTTTTAAAAATCACCTTTTTCTCTAATTTTCGATCAGTTTTCGGCTAGTTTGAGCGAAATTATTCAACCAAGGTTATAGCTCTCATTGTTTTGAATCCATTGGTAGTGGTGGTTTTGAAATCGAAGGTCTAGAAGTGCTTGAAATTATAGAGAGAGAAAATTAGGGTTTCATAGAGAGAGAAAGTGAGGTTTAAGTTCTCTTCTAGGGCTTTTTGAAGTTTACCTTAGATTTTCCACCTAAACATATGATGGGGTGGGTAGCCTTTGGTCAATTACACTTTCGCCCTTAAATCTCCTTGGTCATTTACAATTTTTCCCATAAAACTTTTAAAAACTATAATTTTGCCATTAATCTCAAATTATCCTATTTTACCATATTATTTGCCATAAAAAATAATATAATAAATAAAAATAAATCCTTGAAATTACTAAAATCCTTCCTTCAAACTAATTAATCCCTTTCTCTATCCTAATTAAATCCTTCTTTTTCTTTTCTCTTCTTTATTTTTTTAAAAATTGGGGTTATTATGATGATATATAAGTTCTTAATGAAAGAGGAAAAGTAATAAATTATAAGGATTTAGAAAAATATGAAATTTAATTTACAAAAATAAAAATTAAACTAAAGTAGAATAAATTAAATTAACCAAATTGTTTAAGATAATTCTATATCAAAACCATATATAAGTTCTCAAGTACAAAGTAAGGGAAAAGGGAAATCACAATTATATTAAGTTATGTAACAAATGGGAAGCGCTTGGAAAATTGAGATTTTTACAAATTATATCAGTGGAAATAATAATAGGAGGCACACCAGCCGCTCCTTTCAATGAATATAGGAGGCATCCCACCACTTTTATCAAATTTTAAATCATCTTATCATTAGTCTTGCTAGTTGGAGTTTTAAAGTTAGAAGGCATTCCACCAATAGCAAATCCCATGAAGTGGAATTATGTTTTGGTCAATATAGGAAAAAAGGGCATAATGAATTATGAAGTTGATCTTAGCTTTTAAGCATGCAAGAATTGATTAAAGGAAATACTTAAAATGGTTAGATAGGTAGGAATTCAAATTATGATTTAAGGAAATTAAAGAAGATAGAAAGGAAAAGGAAGAGATGACCCAAAATTGTAGTTTAAAGAGTAGAAAAAGTTTAGAATTTCTTAAAAGATAAATATAATGTTTAAGACAAATAATGAAAACTAGATGAGCAGGTAAGCTAAATTGATAACTAGAATCAAGATAAATTATGTGAAAAGGGGAATTTGTGATATTAAAGGGTTTTGGCCGAGATTGAATATAGATGGAGATTAATTTTAGTTAAGTGTTATACTAAGTAACATTGAAATAAATAAGGTAGGTAAACTAAAATTTAATAAGTGCAACTAGCATTACCATTTGTTAAAAATAAAATGAAGATAGTAGTAATACTTAAGGGCTTAGCCAAAAATGAATTTAAGAGAAGTTTAAGTTATGTTGAATATGCTAATAAACACTAAATTTAAATAATTCAGGATTTTAATATGGCCAACATTCCATAGCAGTAATTCTCCCATTCAATGTAAATTGGATTATGTGATAGCATGGATAACATGGATGCATTTGCTTATGTGAAAGTGATTGGTATGCATCCTAGTAGAAATCGTCATATGTACTGATATATGCATAAAATAAATTGAAAATCACTACATAAATATATGACATTCATGATATCAATGTTAAATTGTGCCTAGAATGATTATGTTGTTATATGCTAGCTGTGAAAAGATTGACATCATGTCTTGGCTATTTATGAGAAAGAAAAGAAAAGAAAAGGCATAAGACAAAATAGGGGATGACCCATGATGGTGACCTTGAGAGAAAGGTAACATGGTGTCACAACCCTAATTTTAGCGCACGTGAAATCCATATACCATACACATATATTTTCCATAAATGTACATAATGCCATTCTTTATCATATAAACCAATACATATAAGTTCCCATACATATATACAATATACAGTTTACGTCTATAAACACCAGAGTAACAGTAGAAGCAAAGATCCTGCCTGTGACGTTCAGAGCAACTCTAGAGTACAAATATTTTGCAATTATAAAACATTGAGAGCCTAGAAACAATGTAGGCTCACCACTGGAGTACAACCTCTAGTCGATCACTTGGTTGCTGGACCAAACTCTGTGTCTTTATCTGAAAAATAGATCCACATCGTATAGTGAGTTTTACAACTCAGTGAGCAGATAACACCCCCTATAACCTCTAGGGTCAACATATGGATGTACTTTTCATTTCAAAGTTTCTCATATTGAAAAGTTACATTCAGAAGTACATTCATATGGGACCCGCATTTCAAAACATCTCAGCTCAAATCACATACAAATATCTGTAACCACATATGATACAAAGTGATCTTAAATCGAATTTGATATGCAATAAAAATCAATTCTTTTATATAATGCTCAAGTATGTCATAACTTTCAATATACTCAATAGATAAACATGGAATGTGAGTTCATCACCTTTCTGCCTCCTCACATTACCATAGTCACAAACACAATAGGTAATCAGGGAATGTGAGTTCATCACCCTACTGCCTCCTCACATTACCACTGACTACAACTTCAATAGATCAACAGAGAATGTGAGTTCATCACCCTTCTGCCTCCTCACATTACCATTATCATCATCATAATAGGTAATTAGGGAATGTGAGTTCATCACCCTACTACCTCCTCACATTACCACTAATACCACCTTCACAATACTGTCTCAAGCCATATAATCTAGTCATTTCTCATCAATACATATATATTTTTATATGAACATATAAACATGTATAAAAGTGCATATCCATCATATGCAATGCATCATTATCAAATAATTCGCCATACAATCATATAAGGTAATTTACCACTTTATATATCATTCAAAACAAAGCTTTCAGTCTCAGTACAAAATCTTTTATTATAAATTTTCCAATCAGAGAAATCATATAATCATGCCCATATTCGAGGCAAATATAACACTGTAAAATTAATGCCACATACGTATCATATTTTCTTTGCCATGTAATGCGAAATGCATTTAGAATTATCGTATTCAAAGCATTTCAACATCTATTTCAAAACCCATACTCTTCTTGAACTAGATATCATTTCAAATATTTCAAACCATTTCAGAAACATATGAACATATAGATAACATGTAATCATACTCATTTATCAATGAAAAGTTCAAGAAGAGTAAAAGTAAGTTATATGAAGAATTATCTACTCACAAGTAAGGGCTCCAGATTGGACAGCCCTAAAATCCTCGTTTCTAGTCTGAATTTGACCAAATAAGCTTCAAAAACGTGTCCGGAGGGTCCAAAAACGTTAAATGAGCTCGGGTACTGTTCACCGCCGAAAATACTATTCATAGTCACTATTCATCGCCGGAATTACTATTCATCCGCCACTATTCACGCCGGAAATTACTATTCACCGCCACATAAAAAGTTACCAAATGACCGAAAAAATTACATATTCTAATGTTTATCAAGCTTCTGAACCCATCTACGGTGTCAGATTTCTAATTTAAGGTCTTTAAGTAAGGTTTTTCAGAACTCACCTTTTACCGAGATTTTCTACTTCAGATCTACGGCGATTCAACGGTTGATTTGAAAAACTGATCGGTCAAAATTGAAGTACTCTTCGTCCTGAATCCAATAACAATTTCGGTTTTGAGATTGGAAGCCCTTAAACACTCTAAATCGAAAGATAAAATTTGATATTACTATTCACTCACTATGCATGCACTATTCCTTTACGTTTTTTTTTCCTTTCTGAACATTTGCCCTTGGCTTCGTTTTATAATTCTGCAACTTTTGTTTTTTTTTTAATATAATAATATTTATTAAATAATTAATAATAGGATTTTCTTTTATAAAAATTCATATAAATTCCATTTTTCATCATAAAATATCTCAAAAATTTCTAAAACTTTCCTTCCTCATAAATCTTTAGTTAAACTCTTAATCATAATTTTTCTCAATAAAAATCATATTAAAACAAATTTCAAAACAAATATCTTTATTCATATTAAAAGAAAGAATATTTTTAAAAAATACCATAAAAATTCAATAGAGGCCGATATAATTATTTTAAGCAACACAATACTTCTTTTACTTAAAAGTCCACTTACTTTTAACAAATCATAATTATTTCTACATAAATAATAATATTTTTGCTAATAGCGCGCCAAAATATAAATTCTCATATTTCTTTTGTAATTCTTTAATCCATGTAATAAATATACATATTTTCACTGGTTCTTATCTCTATTGTCAAAATTCTCTTTTTTATTCTACATTCCCTTTAATTGAAATTTTTCGTTAAATTTTACGGTTATTACATTCTTCCCCCCTTAAAGAAATTCGGTCCCCGAATTTCACCACCACAATTGCAGATAAACACTAACCTCATTGTTCAAATAAATACAGATATTTGGCCCATATATCCTCCTCTCTTTCCCAAGTAGCTTTCTCAAAAGATTGATTTTTTTTTCCATATCACCTTTACTATAGGTATTTCTTTTAACCATAACTTCCTTACTTATCTGTCCACTATTGCTACTAGTTGTTCCTCATAAATTTAAATCTTTAACTGAATCTATGGACACTGTATAACATGTGTAGAATCTGGTAAATATTTCCGTAGTATAGACACATGAAAAACTGGATAAACATTATCCAATGCAAGTGGTAAAACCAACCAATAAGCCACTGAACCGATCCTATCAAGAATTCAAATAATTCTATATACCGAGAGGGTAACTTCCCTTTCTTTTCAAATCTCATTACCTCTTTCATTGGTGAGTCATTAAAGAATATATGATCACCAACTGAAAATTCCTAGTGCTCAACATTCATAGTCCTTATAAACTTTTGACTTGTATTGAGTTTTCAGTATTCTTTTTCTAATCAATTTCACTTTATCAATGACATCTTATAATAACTCTAACTCAACTGAGTCATTTAACTGAACATTTGTAACACCTCTTACATAAAGCTTAAATCTTCTAATATTATTTTCTTATAGACAAATTCTGTTAAGAAATCTCCTACCTATCTCAAAAAAATATGTTTGAAGCATGCTCTTCAAACTAGCATCATCAATTTAGATAATTCATATTCTATTTATTGCATGTTATTCCAAATTATATTTCCAAAGTTTAACTGTTCTCAATTCACTCACATATTAAGAAACCTATGATGTTCATGTAAAACTTCAAATGATGCCATTGTATATTGGCATGATAATTACTTATATGAGCAAGTTCAACTAGGGATAATTAATTTCTCCCAACTTTCACCACAATAATATAAAAATACTGTATAAACACATCATTTAAATTTAGTATCAGTCATACTATAATCTAATAAAGATCCTTAGACTTCCTGAATAACTCTCTTGAGATAATATATTCAATTCGTACTTGCCAACATACCCACCAATGAAAAATTTCACTTGTATCTTCTTTTTACCATTATACTAGTACCAATTTTTTTTTTATATCTCAGTATATCCTTATTACCTCAGGTTATCCATATTTACAATCTATGACTTCTTCTGAAATTTCTTTTCTCAACAATTATTCATACGTGAATTTCCAATCTCAACATAATTTACATTCTAAATACTAGACTCAGTTTAGCATGGTATAAATCTTTAACATAAATATCTTAATCACTTACATTATTCTCAGAGATGATTTTCAAAATATTCTTCATATGTCCAAATTAAAAATTTCGAGATTATCTTAAATCTTACTTTTCATACTTTACTCTTCAAAAATTTCAACACCGTTAATTCCTTTGATTACATTCGTCAAAGCACTATTTCATCATCATCCATCTATTCATTTCAAAATTTCTATTACTTTAATCCACTAATCATTTGAACACCATAATAACTGAGTTCCAAATATTAGAAATTATCTTTCCTTGAAATGAGGGAAAACAACCTTGTATTGAATGCCAACCGTTAATGAGGGAGAATGTAGTGAAACAGACAAAAACCACAATAGAGAATGGTGCCAAAATAGAAAGTCAAAAATTTGGACAAACATTGGAAAGCATTAAAATCGGTGGCCGTAATTCTTGAAAATCTGTAAACAAAATCTATCTACGATTTCGGCAAAAATCGGTGGCCACAAA
This sequence comes from Gleditsia sinensis, assembly GCA_037074535.1. NCBI lineage: Eukaryota > Viridiplantae > Streptophyta > Magnoliopsida > Fabales > Fabaceae > Gleditsia > Gleditsia sinensis. The sequence continues at coordinate 32,134,886 of CM073468.1, forward strand.
TTTTGAATATATATGCCAATATTTAATACAAAGATATTGTTATTCGGCGGAAGCATATCATATGAAAAAGAGATATCTCTAAGCTTATAAAGTCTATGAAGAACAAGAGCACAAAATTAACTGGTAGGATGCATTTGGTTGTTTCAAATATATATAATCAATCAATTGTAAATAACCAGTCCAAATTAAAATTTCTCAAAATAGTTAATCGACTTATAAACCAATAGTCGATTGGTAAAAACATTGAGAAAACAAAATAAACCATTTGATTGTTCCTCTTCAAAAATTAATTAATTTGCATTTTCATTTTCATTTTTTTTTTTACAATGAAGGCTATCACCTACAACTTTTATACAAAAATCAAGACATCAATGCTTCATCAAAGACAACAAGAAAAAGACAGATTTCTGGTGATATCTTATCTTATGCTCTTTATGTGCTTAATATGAGTCAGAGTCATAACTACTGTACATATACATGCTTGCCGTCATTTTTGAAATTTTATCTTCAATTTAGCTGATATTTATCAATCACTCACATAGTTGTTATATTTATGTCCGGCCTATTCATATAGCTATTATAAATATGCCCTTCTCTGAGTTCTATAAATACTTACATTAGTATCTTTATCTTCATACTCAGAGTTAAGGTGATAGAAATTATGGAAGGAACCGCATTCCATCAGTTTCAAAATATCTGTGTCTTTTGTGGTTCCAGTCCTGGAAAGGACGGAGAATATGTGAAAGCAGCACAAAACCTAGGTATGGTGCTGGCCAGGAGAAAAATTCATCTAGTCTATGGTGGAGGTAACCGTGGGTTAATAGGGTGTGTGTCTACAGCTGTACATGTAGGAGGATGCCAAGTTCTAGGTATTATTCCTACAGCTCTAGCTGCATCTAACATCGTAGGAAAGACAATTGGGGAAGAGTTTAAGGTTGCATCCATGCATAAGCGCATGGCTAGAATGATGAGCAATGCTGATGCCTTCATTGCCTTATCAGGGGGTTTTGGTACTTTAGAAGAAATTTTTCAAATAGTCTCTTGGGCACAACTAAATATGCATCACAAACCGATAGGTTTGTTAAATGTTAATCACTTCTTTGATGGTCTGTTATCTTTCCTTGATCATGCTGTGGAACAAAGGTTTATCCCACACTCAGCACGACGAATTCTCATCTCAGCTTCAGATGCTGAGGAGTTGATTGATGCTTTACAAGCATATGTTCATGTACCTGATCCAATCACAGCTCAAATAGCATGGACAACAGACCACAGCAGAAAGCGCAAATTGGACTTGGATCTTCATCTGCAACTGTAGCAAGATGTGGACATTGCTGTACCACTTTTACTTTCTTAGGGTTATCTTAAATACCATCTTGCTAGCCACATACCTTAAGAAAGTACTATTACTAAGTAAAAATTCATATTTTGAGAACTTAGCATATAGCTGATATTCCCTTGGAGTTTGTAATACTATCTTTAAATATTGCTTATGATCCTCTGCATTCTTGAATATATTCTAGTATATTATCAATAATTATAATAACAAATTAATCCAGAGATGGCTTCAATACTCTTTTTTTTTATCAAGTCCATGAATGCAACTGGGCATTTGTCAGACTAAATGACATAACCAAGATCTCATAATACCATAACGAGTCCTAAAAGAAATTTTTTTTTAACCACTGGAACTTAATTTACACTGATATACTTTATATCAACATCTCTCATCATTGTCAAATATTCTTTACACATTTCTATAATCACTTATGGGATGTTAAAGCAGAGATTAGATTATTGGGTATTTCACTACGATCCCCTTGTATCAAGAAAGAAAATTCCCCAAGAATATTGAATTTAATCACCTTATAGTGACATTTCAAAATGACATGACATAATGCCAACAAATCCATTCTCAATATCACATCACAGTCTACCATATCTAGACAACCGGGTACAATGGATGTCACATTCTGAAACAATCATATTCGGTATCTGTCTCAATTCTTTAAATTCTTTAAGACGCATATCTCTTTTACTTTCAAACTGTAATTGATCCATAGATACCTCTTAAGATGTCACAATATTCAATCTATCTTATACGATAAACCATAGCAACTTGGAATAAAAGGAAATTTGAAACCCTATAGAATCCCTCAGCAGCACCTGAAGTATAAATATGTCTGGCTCATATCGATACTAAAGGTCTTACTAAAGAATCCTTTGCTCTGATTGTCACAGGGAAACCTAATGCTCTGATACCAACTTGTCACGACCCTAATTTTAGCGCACGTGAAATCCATATACCATACACATATATTTTCCATAAATGTACATAATGCCATTCTTTATCATATAAACCAATACATATAAGTTCCCATACACATATACAATATACAGTTTACGTCTATAAACACCAGAGTAACAGTAGAAGCAAGGATCCTGCCTGTGACGTTCAGAGCAACTCTAGAGTACAAATATTTTGCAATTATAAAACATTGAGAGCCTAGAAACAATGTAGGCTCACCACTAGAGTATAACCTCTAGTCGATCACTTGGTTGCTGGACCAAACTCTGTGTCTTTATCTGAAAAATAGATCCACATCGTGTAGTGAGTTTTACAACTCAGTGAGCAGATAACACCCCCTATAACCTCTAGGGTCAACATATGGATGTACTTTTCATTTCAAAGTTTCTCATATTGAAAAGTTACATTCAGGAGTACATTCATATGGGACCCGCATTTCAAAACATCTCAGCTCAAATCACATACAAATATCTGTAACCACATATGATACAAAGTGATCTTAAATCGAATTTGATATGCAACAAAAATCAATTCTTTTATATAATGCTCAAGTATGTCATAACTTTCAATATACTCAATAGATAAACATGGAATGTGAGTTCATCACCCTTCTGCCTCCTCACATTACCATAGTCACAAACACAATAGGTAATCAGGGAATGTGAGTTCATCACCCTACTGCCTCCTCACATTACCACTGACTACAACTTCCATAGATCAACAGAGAATGTGAGTTCATCACCCTTCTGCCTCCTCACATTACCATTATCATCATCACAATAGGTAATTAGGGAATGTGAGTTCATCACCCTACTGCCTCCTCACATTACCACTAATACCACCTTCACAATACTGTCTCAAGCCATATAATCTAGTCATTTCTCATCAATACATATATATTTTTATATGAACATATAAACATGTATAAAAGTGCATATCCATCATATGCAATGCATCATTATCAAATAATTCGCCATACAATCATATTCAGTAATTTACCACTTTATATATCATTCAAAACAAAGCTTTCAGTCTCAGTACAAAATCTTTTATTATAAATTTTCCAATCAGAGAAATCATATAATCATGCCCATATTCGAGACAAATATAACACTGTAAAATTAATGCCACATGCGTATCATATTTTCTTTGCCATGTAATGCGAAATGCATTTAGAATTATCGTATTCAAAGCATTTCAACATCTATTTCAAAACCCATACTCTTCTTGAACTAGATATCATTTCAAATATTTCAAACCATTTCAGAAACATATGAACATATAGATAACATGTAATCATACTCATTTATCAATGAAAAGTTCAAGAAGAGTAAAAGTAAGTTATATGAAGAATTATCTACTCACAAGTAAGGGCTCCAGATTGGACAGCCCTAAAATCCTCGTTTCTAGTCTGAATTTGACCAAATAAGCTTCAAAAACGTGTCCGGAGGGTCCAAAAACCTTAAATGAGCTCGGGTACTGTTCACCGCCAAAAATACTAATCATAGTCACTATTCATCGCCGGAATTACTATTCATCCGCCACTATTCACGCCGGAAATTACTATTCACCGCCACATAAAAAGTTACCAAATGACCGAAAAAATTACATATTCTAATGTTTATCAAGCTTCTGAACCCATCTACGGTGTCAGATTTCTAATTTGAGGTCTTTAAGTAAGGTTTTTCAGAACTTACCTTTTACCGAGATTTTCTACTTCAGATCTACGGCGATTCAACGGTTGATTTGAAAAACTGATCGGTCAAAATTGAAGTACTCTTCGTCCTGAATCCAATAACAATTTCGGTTTTGAGATTGGAAGCCCTTAAACACTCTAAATCGAAAGATAAAATTTGATATTACTATTCACTCACTATGCATGCACTATTCCTTTACGTTTTTTTTCCTTTCTGAACATTTGCCCTTGGCTTCGTTTTATAATTCTGCAACTTTTGTTTTTTTTTTTTTAATATAATAATATTTATTAAATAATTAATAATAGGATTTTCTTTTATAAAAATTCATATAAATTTCATTTTTCATCATAAAATATCCCAAAATTTTCTAAAAATTTCCTTCCTCATAAATCTTTAGTTAAACTCTTAATCATAATTTTTCTCAATAAAAATCATATTAAAACAAATTTCAAAACAAATATCTTTATTCATATTAAAAGAAAGAATATTTTTAAAAAATACCATAAAAATTCAATAGAGGCCGATATAATTATTTTAAGCAACACAATACTTCTTTTACTTAAAAGTCCACTTACTTTTAACAAATCATAATTATTTCTACATAAATAATAATATTTTTGCTAATAGCGCGCCAAAATATAAATTCTCATATTTCTTTTGTAATTCTTTAATCCATGTAATAAATATACATATTTTCACTGGTTCTTATCTCTATTGTTAAAATTCTCTTTTTTATTCTACATTCCCTTTAATTGAAATTTTTCGTTAAATTTTACGGTTATTACACTTGGCTTTTTGTGTCAGTACTTGGTAAGGGACACTTAATTCATGGATATGATATATGTCACACTCTTAATTTAAGGGCATGTGAAACACATAATTTACAAACATATATTTGTCATAACATGCATAATATACTCCTTTATCATTGGAAACAATTTCATATAGGTATTCCCATGTATACACAATATACAGACCAAGTCTATAAATATAAAAGTAACAGCAGAAGCAGGGATTGTAACGCCCCTAATTTACGTTACATAAAATAAACATTTTTTCCCGCAATCAGATATTCTCCATAAAGATGCACAATTCAATTCTTTGCATTTCTCTCATGTATACACAATATACAGAACAAGTCTATAAACATCAAAGTACAGCAGAAATAGGGATCCTGCCTGTAGCATTTAGAGCACTCTAGAATACAAACAGTATAATTGAAAAATCGTGAGCCTTGGAAGCAACGTAGACTCACCCACATAATATGTCACCTAACTGATCACCTATCTGTAGGATCAGACTCTGTATTCTCATATGAAAAATGTGGAAATATCGTGTAATGAGTTTGAATACTCAGTGAGTAAATAATTCCTCCTATGACCTCTTAAGTCAACATATGGATGTACTTATATTTTAAAATTTGTCACATAGATAATACGGTTCAGAAGTACATTCATATGGGACCCGTATTTCAAATATTCTCAATTCAAAGGATATTCAGATATCCAAAACCATATGCAGCACGGTATAATCATTAAACAAATGTTGTTATGCTCAGTTGTATAAGCTATAGTAAAATATTAAGATTTAGAGATAAACTCATCACTTTACATACACCTGCCTCACTTGGCAATCTGGTCAATGCAATGAAAATATAATTCATTTGCTATATGCATAGTGACCTCGACCCCAGTCACAATAAGTGATCAGGGAATGTGAGTACATCACCCTCCTGCCCCCCCTCCACATTACCACAGTCACCCGGTTGGAGCTGCCCTCCCCTGGCTCACTCAGGCTAATAGGGCGTCCCCTATTCGATACCGTCACAAGCCATACAACCAGCCGATATTCATCAATACATATAAATACAAGTAAAATTATCAAGCAACTCGCCATGAGCTTTACGCTTGCCATTCAATCTCATTTATAATATGACATGCATCATTTTCATAAGTATATAGCTTTACAAATTAATGCATCGTCCACATAATATTCACTTTATCAAATAATGATAAATACATTTAGAACCACATATTCAATGAGTTCCAAAATCCATTTCTAAAACCATACTCTTCTTGAACTATGTGCCAGTTTATAAGCAAAATAAATATTTTAACACATTTTAAAAATTTATGATAGCATAAATAATTGTAAAAAGAAACAATTATACATTTATAGTTCAAGAAGATCATGGGGTAAGTCATAAAAAGAATTATCTACTCACAAGGTAAGGGCTCCAGATTGGATAGTCCCAAAATGGACTTTGCCAATCCACATTTGACTAAATAGACGTCAAAAACGTGTTTGGAGAGTCCAAAAATCAAGAAAATGACTTCGGAAACTTGGTCACTAATCATGGCCGAAAAACATTATTCACAGCCAGAAAATACTATTCACCAAAAACAAAAAGTTGTCAGATAGTTGAAAAATTTCATATCTTAAGGTTTATCTAGCTCCTAAATCCATCTACAGTGTCAGATTTCTAATTTGAAGTCTCTAATCAAGAGTTTTAGAGTTTACCTTTTTCTGAGATTTTCTACTTCTGATCTATAGCGATTCTACGGCTGATTTGAGAAATTGTTCGGTCAAACTCGTAGTACTCTCCATTCTAAATCCATTGGTACCATTAGTTTTGAGATCGGAGGCTTGTAGACACTCCAGATCCAGAGAGAAAATATGGAGGTACTATTCACACTATTCATTTTCCTCTCCGTTTCATCCTTCTGCATTCTGTTTCCCCCTTCCCTTTCTATTTTTTTATAATAATAATAATTATTATTTAATAATTAAATATTTAGATTAATTTTGATTTTATTTCATATATAATCATATAAAGACCGTTTTCATCCTAAAACATCCCAAAAATTTCTAAAAAATTGCATTTTCATAAAAATTTAGTTAAACTCTTAAATCATGACTTTTCTTGATAAAAATCTTAATAAAACAAATCATAAAATAAATATTTATACATAGTAAAAGAAAGAATATTTCTAAAAATAAAACAAAATTTTATTAGAGGCCAATATAATTATTTTAAACAAAAAAATAATTATTTTACTTAAAAGTATACTTGCTTTTAGCAAAACATAATCATTTTTAAACAATTAAAAATATATTTGTTTATTAAAAATAAAATTACTATATCAAAATATTTTTATTTTAAAATAAAATTACGGGATATTACATTCTTTCCTCCTTAAGAAATTTGGTCCCCGAATTTCAGCCCATCCTACCACATTTAGGGAATGAAATGAAGGCATAATTCGGAGTTACTAACCTTATTACTCAAATAATTGGGAATATACTTTTTTTGTATGTCATCTTTACTTTTTATTATGTCTCTTCACTTGAATTATTTTTCCATATCACTTAACCATAGGAATTTCTTACATCCATAAGTTCTTCACTTGTCGATCAACAATAGACATCGATTTTATCCATAGTTAAGTCAAATTCTTGTCCAATTGAATTCATTGGAATTAGGTAAAATAAGAAAAATATAATAGGTACTTCCTTAACATTGATGCAAGAAAGTCTGTATCCACATTACTCAATCCTGATGGCAAGGCTAGGCAATGTATTACCATGCCTACTTTGTTCAAGTTTTTAAAAGAGTCTATATACTAGAGCTTAACTTTTTCCTTCTTTCCAACCTCATTACCTCTTTCATTAGTGAGTCCTTCAAGAATATGTGGTCACTATCTGATAATTTCTAGTGCTCAACATTCATGGTCCTTATAGACTTTTGGCCTGTATTGATTTATTTGTATTCCTTTTCTAATCAATTTCACTTTATACAAGGTACTTAACAAATTATATATATACATGTAAGAAACTCTTAAACCATTGTATATCTCATTCCTTTATATTCTCAAACTCGCATGCATATATCTATAAGTCGATATTAGGAAACACACACATAAAAGAACATATTCACCTCCATATTGGGTAACTATCTTGTCTTATTTCAGACTTCTATCAAGTCATCTTTAATTCTCACATGTCAACATCATCCCATGAATATCATCATCTTAATCTATCATATATTTTTATCATAAAATCCATTAATCAATATGTTAAACATACATAGCAATAAATCCACCAAACCTTTTATAACGTTTATGTACCATTGGCATATGTCTAACATTTTCAACTTACCTCATCACAGTAACTCTATACCTTCTTATTAACACCAATAAATTCATTATAAAAAATTTCAAGCCTTTCTTCTATCATATCTAAAAGCACCTCATTCTAGCTTATATCAATCCTGTTTAATTCACATAATCATTTCAAGAAGATTTTTTTTTTCCAACAATTACTTATACATGAATTTTCAATTTCAACATAATTCATATCCTAGATACTAGACTCAATTTAGCATGATATAAACCTTTAACACAAATATCTTAATCACTTATATTATTCTCGAACATGATTTTCATAGTATTCTCCATATTTCCAAATTAAGAGTTCAAAAATTAATTTAGATCCAACTTCCCATATTTTATTCCTCAAGAACTTCAACACCACTAATTCTCTTAATTACATTTGTCAAAATATCATAAGGCCATCATCCGTCCATTTCTTTCAAACTTTTCATTACTTTAACCTACTAACAACTTGGACACCATAATAATTGAGTTTCAAAGAAAATAAATTAACTTTTCTTGTAATGAGGGAAAAGAACTTTGCATTTAATGTCAAACATTGATAAGAAAAAAATGCAATAGAACAGACGAAAAGCATAATAGAAAATGGTGCCAAAATAGAAAGTCAAAAATTTGAACAAAGCATTGGAGAAAATTAAAATTGGTGGCCGTAATTCTTGAAAATCTATAAACAAAATTTAGCTGTTATTTCAGCAAAGATCGGTGGCCGCAAGTTTTGAATATATGTGCTAAAATTTATTTTAAAGCTGTTGGTATTCGATGGAAAAATAGCACATAGAAAAAGAAATATTTCTGAGATTTGAAAAGTCTGTGAAAATCAAAGAATACGTAGTTAATTGGTAGGATACAGTTGATTGCTTCAAAATTGATGTAATAAATCAACTGTAAATTAAACAGTCCAAATTAAAATTTTTCAAAATAGCCAGTTGACTTAATAATACCGATAGTCGACTGACAAGAACATTGGGAAAACAAGAAAAATCATTTAATTGTCCCTCTTCAACAATTAACTTGTTTTTTTTCACTCTTTTTTTTTACAATTTCGCCTATCACCTACAACTTCCGTACAAGAATCAAGACATCAATGCTTCATCAAGGACATCAAGAAAAAGAAAATTTTTTGGTGATATTTTAACCTTATTCTCTTTATATGCTTAATATGAGCAACTATCACAACTACTGTACATATACATACTTGCTGTTATTTTTGAAAATTTCACCTTTAATTTAGCTGATATCCATCAATCACTCACATAGTTGTTCTAATTATACTCATTCTATTTGCATATCTATTATAAGTATGCCCTTATCTGAGTTCTATAAATATACACATTAGTATCTTTACCTTCTCATACTCAAAATTAGGGTGTGTGCAGTTATTGAGGGAATCGCATTCTATCAATTTCAAAATATTTGTGTCTTTTGTGGTTCCAGTCCTGGAAAATATGGAGAGTATATGAAAGCTGCACAAAGCCTGGGTATGGTACTGGCCAGGAGAAAAATTCATTTAGTCTATGGTGAAGGTAACCGTCAGTCAATGGGCTGTGTATCTACAGCTGTACATATCAAAGGATGTTAAGTTCTAGGTATTATTCCTACAACTCTAGCTGCATCCAACATCACAGGAAAAACAATTGGAGAAGAATTTAGGGTTACTTCCATGCATGATCGCATGGCTAGAATGATGAGCAATGTTGATGCCTCATTGCCTTACCAGGGGGTTTTGGTACTTTAGAGGAGATTTTTCAAATAGTCTCTTGGGCTCAATTGAATATCCATCATAAACCGATAGGTTTGTTAAATGTTAATCACTTCTTCGATGGTCTGTTGTCTTTTCTTGATCAGGCTGTGGAACAAAGGTTTATTTTACACTCAGCACGACGAATTCTCATCACGACTTCAAATGCTGAGGATTTAATTGATGCTTTACAAGCATATGTTCATGTACCTGATCCAACTATGACTCGATTAGATTGGACAACAAATAATCGTGGAAAACGTAAATTGAATTTGAATCTTCATCTGTAACTGTAGTAAGACATGGTCATTGATGTACCACTTTTACTTTCTTAGAGTCTACTTGGATACCATCCTTGCCAACTATACTCCTTTAGAGTTTGTAAAGCCATCTTTAAATGTTGCTTATGATCTTCTGTACTCTCGGAATATAATAATAATATCATCAATAAATATTTTACAATTTGATCTAAGAATGGCTTGTACTATATTCATAAAGTCTATGAATGTAGCTGGGGCATTTGTCAAACCAAATGACATTACCAAGAACTCATAATACCTATAACGAGTCCTAAAAGAAAATTTTCAAATATCCTCTTCCCTTATCCTCAATTAATAATATTCATATCTCAAATCAATTTTTGAAAAAAAAAATATTGAGCACCTTGTAGCTAGTCAAACAGATCATTTATACGAAGTAATGGGTATTTATTCCACACTGTCACTTTATTCAATTGTTTATAATTTACGTACAATCACAACGATCCATCTTTTTTTTTTCACAAATAGTATTAGAGCTCTCTAAGAAAGAGTACAAGGATATATAAATCACTTATCCAATAAGTCTTACAACTAATTTTTCAATTCCTTGAGTTCAGTCATTATCATTCTATATGGGAGTATAGACATTGGTTGGGTTTCAGTAAGTAAATCAATACCAAATTATATTTTACGTTTCAAGGTAATCCTAGCAATTCCTCAAGAATTATATCAGAAAATTCTCTAACCACTGGAACTTGATTTACACTAGTATACTTTATATCAACATCTCCCACTATTGCTAAATATCATTGGCACTTTTTTGTAATAACTTATAGGCTGCTAAAACAGAGATTAGATTTTAGGCTACCTCACTATAGTCTCCTTGTATCAAGAAAGAAGATTCTCTAGGAATATTGAATTTAATCATCTTCGGATGACATTCTAAAATGGCCTAACATAATGCCAACCAATACATTCCCAATATCACATCAAAGTCTATCATATCTAGGCAACCAGATAAAACATATATCATTTTCAGAAACGATCATAATTGACATTTGTCTCAATACTTTAAATTCTCTGGACCGCCTATCCCTTTTCACTTTCAGGTAGAAATTGACCCATAGATACTTCTTAAGATGCCACGATATTCAATCAATCTTATATTAGGAAATTTAGCAACTTGGAATAGAAAGGAAATTGAGACCCTATACAATCCCTTAGCAGCACCAGAAGTATAGATATGTCCGGCTCATATTGATACTCATGGTCATACTAAAGAATCCTTTGCTCTGACTGCCACAAGGAAACCTAATACTTTGATACCAACTTGTAACGCCCCTAATTTACGTTACGTAAAATAAACATTTTTTCCCGCAATAAGATATTCTCCATAAAGATGCACAATTCAATTCTATGTCATTTCTCTCATGTATACACAATATACAGACCAAGTCTATAAACATCAAAGTACAACAAAAACGAGTATCCTGCCTGTAGCGTTCAGATCACTCTAGTATACAAACACAGTATAAGTCAAAAACCATGAGCCTTGGAAGCAACGTAGACTCACCCACAAAATATGTCACCTAACTGATCAACTATCTGTAGGATTAGACTCTGTATTCTCATCTAAAAAAGTAGAAATATCGTGTCGTGAGTTTGACAACTCAATGAGTAAATAATTCCTCCTATGGCCTCTTAGGTCAGCATATGGATGTACTTATATTTTAAAATTTGTCACATAAATAATACAGTTTAGAAGTACATTCATATGGGACCCGTATTTCAAATATTCTCAATTCAAAGGATATTCAGATATCCAAAACCATATGCAGCAAGATATGATCATTAAACAAATGTTATTATGTTCAGCTGTATAAGCTATAGTAAAATATTAAGATTTAGAGATAAAATCATCACTTTTCATGCACCTGCCTGACTCGACGATATAGTCAATGCAATGAAAACATAACTCATTTGCTATACGCATATTGACTGATCGACTACAGACATAATAAGTTATCAGGGAATATGAGTACATCACCCTCCTACCCTCCCACATTACCACTGTCACCCAGTTGGAGCAGCCCTCCGACAGCTTACTCAGGCTAATAGGGCATCCCCAATATGGTACCGTCTAAAACCATATAACCCGTCGATATTCATTCATACATATAAATACATGTAAAATTATCAAGCAACTCACCATGAGTTTTACGCTAACCATAATTACCAAGCAACTTGCCATGAGCTTTATGCTTGCCATTCAATCTCATTTATTATATGACATGCATCATTTTCACAAGTATATAGCTTTACAAATCAATGCATCGTGAACATAATATTCACTTTATCAAATAATGATAAATACATTTAGAACCACATATTCAATGAGTTCCAAAATCCATTTCTAAAACCATACTCTTCTTGAACTATGTGCCAGTTCGTAAGCAAAATAAATATTTTAACACATTTCAAAAATTTATGATAGCATAAATAATTGTAAATAGAAACAATTATACATTTATAATTCAAGAAGAACATGGGGTAAGTCATAGAAAGAATTATCTACTCCAGGGTAAGGGCTTCAGATTAGACAGCCTCAAAATGCAATTTTCCAATCCACATTTGACTAAACAGACGTCAAAAATGTGTCCGGAGGGTTCAAAAATCAAGAAAATGACTTCAGGAACTTGGTCACTATTCATGGCCAGAAAATACTATTCACCAAGAACAAAAAGTTGTCAGATAGCTGAAAAATTTCATATCCTAAGGTTTATCTAGCTCCTGAATTCATGTACGGTGTCAGATTTCTAATTTGAGGTCTCTAAGTAAGAGTTTTATAGTTTACCTTTTTCTGAGATTTTCTACTTTTGATCTACGGCGATTCTACGGCTGATTTGAGAAATTGTTTGGTCAAACTCGTAGTACTCTCCGTCTTGAATTTATTGGTACCATTAGTTTTGATATCAGAGGCCTGTAAACAATCTTGATATAGAGAGAAAATATGGAGGTACTATTCACTATTCACACTATTCATTTTTCTCTTCGTTTCATCCTTCTGCATTCAATCTCCCCCTTCTCCTTTTAATTTTTTTATAATAATAATAATATTAATTTAATAATTAAATATTTTGATTTATTTTGATTTTATTTCATATATATTCCTATAAAGACTGTTTTTCATCTTGAAACATCCCAAAATTTTCTAAAAATTTGCACTCTCATAAAACTTTAGTTAAACTCTTAAATCACGACTTTTCTTGATAAAAATCTTAATAAAACAAATCACAAAATAAATATATTTATACATAATAAAATAAAGAATATTTCTAAAAATACAACAAAAATTTATTAGAGGCTAATATAATTATTTTAAACAAAACAATAATTATTTTACTTAAAAGTATACTTGCTTCTAGCAAAACATAATCATTTTTACACAAATCAAAATATATTTGTTTATTAAAAATAAAATTACTATAGGAAAATATTTTTATTTAAAAATAAAATTACGGGATATTACAGGGATTTTGCTTGTGGCATTTAAAGCATACTCTAGAGTGCAAGTACAATATAACCAAAATCTATGAGCCTTGAAAACAAAATAGGCTCCCCAAAGAATATTGTCGTGTATGTTTTACTAGTTAACCGTAAGTGCACGGCATTACTATAGCTAGTCTGACGAGTACGAGTCTTATCCCATAGAGAACAAAGATCAACTACTATAATTATACAAAATAATCTATCTAAATCAATGTAATTTGATAGAGAGTATGTTACAATTAAGCAAATAAAGAATTCAATTAACAAAAACTTAGAGTTAGGGTTTACTACACTTATGATATTCAACATTCAATATGTACTTCTAATTGCAATTATCTAGGTAATTGCAGATGGTTTAGACTTAATTAACTAATAGCCTCTTTCAAGAGTTACTAATCTTACCTAGGTTAATCCAATAGCCTATTTTCGTAGTTCTTAGTTCAACCGAATTCCATTAAGTTCTATGCTAACCGTGGAATTCAATTAATAGGTTTTCTCATGCCCACTAGTTGATTCAATTCCTAGAGAACCTTAAACTACTTTTGTGATTAAGATATCCCTAATTAACTATTAAGTTTCAGTATTAACTTTTACCTTGCAGTTCATCGATTAATAACCTAAGACGTGACAAATATTGGCTAGACATTCATCAACTCATATGATAGATGCATAATAGTCAATCCTAATTAACCACAAATAATCTCAATTAGGGTTCTAACAATTTCTATTAACAATGTATCATCACATCATAAGTGGGTTTAGCAAAAACCTAGATGAAATCTACTCAAGCATAATGGAAAGATAAATCATCATCAAAATCATTAAATAAATCATAAGTGTTCAATACAAACTAAGAGAAAATAGTAGAAGAGATTATCGTAGGGATAGAAATATAAAACTTGGATTGTAGAATGTAAAGAATAAGAGATACAAACTTGAATCAATCTCAAATCTACACTAAGAATATAAATTAAACAATGATTCTAATAATAACCTAGTCTAATGGTGTTTCCTAAGCCAAAAAAATGAGTAAAAATACGTTTTAATATGTATGGATGTCTTTCTCTATGTTTCCCTATGTATATATATCCCTTTGGCTGCTCAAAACCCCAAAACAATATGAAGTGTACAGACATGAAGCACGACCTTCCTTCATGACACGGTCTGCCCATGCTTCAAGCTCGAAATCTGGAAATTTCTCATCTTCTTGCATATTGCATGGCCTGCCCGTGTTTCATGCAACACCAAGCACGACCTAGCCATGGTTGGGGTTTCCAAGCTCAAATATTTCCAATTTCTTCTGGGCTTGCTCCTTACTTCTTCCTCAACGTGTTCCAAGTCCATATGGCTCTTTACATAAGTGTTTTCCCTTGCTTTTTGGCTTCTTTTGCTCACTTACAAACATAAAACAAACTGAAGCAGTATATAAAGCAAGCAAAATGAAATAGAACAAGAAACAGGGAAATAATCATGTTGTGTGTATGTATCACTAATTAACCGCAAGCGCACGGCGTAGCTGTAGCTAGTTCGGTGAGTACGGGTCGTATCCCACTGAGAACAATGTCAACTGTAACATCCACAATTTTCACGTATATTACTAATTGAAATTTATTTCTTTCAGAAAGGAGAAATGATTTTGGATCTCATGGAAGGATTAAATTATTTTACTTAAGTCAAACAAGATAGTAGGAATGGTTAAAATGGCATTTATGTAATTTCATTAAAATGACAATTAATTTATGTAATTTATGGAGGATGGCATTAGTGTATTATGGATGATGGCATGGGCATTTTGGAGATGAAGAGGTGGTAGGTAGGAGGTAGGTAGGAAAAAAAAGAGAAGTTAAGAAGGAGAAGGGGGAGACTCGGTAGGAAGAGAAAGGAAAAAAAAGAGAAGAAAAAGAAGAGGAGAAAAATAAAGGGGAAGAAAAAAAAAAGAGAAAGAGGAAGAAGAAAAAGAGGAAGAAGAAGAAGAGAAAGAAGAAGGAGAAGGGAGAGGAAAAGGGAATCAATAATCTATGGGTGGTAGGAATCAAGCACAAGTTTAAGGAGTTGTTTGAGGTAGGTTTAACATCTTCTAATAAATTTTGTACAAAATGATATATAAGCTTTTAGATTTGTTTAAATGTCATTTTGAATAGCATGTGGTCTGGATAGTTATGTGAAATTATATTTTGAATGTTTAGACATGCATATGGGTGCATGGAATTATATAAAAGAAAATTCAAAGAAGAAGATAAATTAAGCTGAATTTCGGAATAATTGGGAAGCTACTATTTTTGGAATTCTGGGAAAATTTGGTAAGAATTTTAAAGAAATGGTCAACATATGAATTATAGATATATGTCCCACGGATCTATATGCTTTCGAATTACTTAAGTTAGAGTTCCTATGAGGGAGATATGGCTAGTTAATTAAGCAGAGGTCAAAATTCAGGATAGTAAAAATAAGTTTTTTTATTGGACTTTTTCTGGGAATAATCCGTAAAGAATCTGAAGAAATTATAAATAGAAAAGTTGTAGATAATTGTATTAGGTTTCTATAGGATTTGAAATCACCTCAATCAGAGTTCATATGAAGGAGATATTATTGAATAAGTGAAGAAAGGTCACAGAACACGGTCAGGCCGTGTTCTGGGTTGCTTCAACACGGGTAGGCCGTGTTCAGGGCTGTTTCTAAGTGTGTTTGAAGTATTTTTCAAGCATGGCCGTGTTGGGTGCTGGATTATCATAATTTTCACTATTTTATGCCTAAAAATAATCTTGTTTTTTGTAATCTTTTTAAGAATCATATATTCAAGAAAAATACTTTAACAATGATGATTTTGGTATCATAAATTACTCTTTTTATTTATTTGATTGAAAATGAATTATATTGAATATTGGTATGTGATGAATGATTATTAATCATTTGGTATAAAAATGATGCATCATATTATGAAAGTAATTAAATGACAAGCGTAAAGCTCATGACGAGTTGCTTGATAGTTATATATTGTATTTGATGAATATGAATTTATATATATATATATATATATATATATATATATATATATATATATATACATTTATATGTATGGATGAATATCGACGGGTTGTATGGCTTGAGACGGTACTGAGTAGGGGACACCTTATTAGCCTGAGTGAGCCAAGGGAGGGCCGCTCCAACCTGGTGTTAGTGATAATGTGAGAGGGCAGGAGGGTTATGTACTCACATTCTCTGATCACTTATTGTGACTGTAGTCGATTGATCACTATGCATATAGCAAATGAGTAAATTAAAAGCTGTGATAGGGCTGAGCATTATAAAAAAAATGGATTTTCAGTGCATGTGTAGTATGATAATTATGCATAAACAAAAATTATGATTTTTATCTCAAAATTTTGATATTTCTCTGTAGCTTATACAGCTGAACATAATTCATATTTTCTCATCATATTTTATTTATGTTAAGTCTACTGAGAACCTTTGTTCTCACTATTATTGTGGTGTTATGTTCAGATAAAAAGAAATGAGATGCAACACAAAATGGCGTTACTGATAGAGATCTAGATGTCAGCACCACCTCCTCACCCTTTGTATTTTAAGGGTGAAGTGTTGTATAAAGACTCTTATTTATGTATTGTATAAATATAACATGTGTGAGGTTTGTAATATATATTTAAACATGTATATTGTGTTTTGAAATATTGAGTTGGTTAATGTGTAGTTCATACAAAGATGAATACAATGTCAGAACGCAAGTGCACGTATCGTGACCAAGTAATAAAGTGATGAGTGAGTATCGTCCCACGAGGAGTGAACTAAAACTGTTTAGAGACCTTTGCTGTATGAATGCTGTAGCAACGCTAAGTTGTTCACAAAATTGAAATAGACATGGGTTGGTTGATCTTTACTGTAACTAGACTGAAAAGTATTCAGGGATAGAAAGGAAACTATATGGGGAGAACTGGGGTGCTCAGGGTTGCTATGGACTTCAGCACTCAGATATGCCCTGGACTTTGCTACAGCAAAGGTCCCTGGTGCCAAAATCAGTTCTGAATAGAGTCTTCCTAGACTACCATTCCTTACAACTCCAAGGTACGGACACGTATTCCTGCACAAGTCCTTACCTCTGAATTGCGCAAGCAATACATTATAGGACTAATGAGGTACCCGTATATCCCTACATGAGGTAACCCCTTTTCATTCAGCTTTTTTCCAGCCTCCATTACCCTTCCAGTTGAATGGTGGCCGTGGTTTTCTTCCTCCAAACTTCTGTTATTAAGGAAAGAAAAGCTACAGGATATACAGCTGAATGGTAAACAAAACTGCAGCGAAATGTATTAATAATAAAAATGTGCTTCGGTCCATTACAACCCTTGTGCAACCCCAGCTGGAAACTAGCCAAGCCTCATAGGTGCATTGGTTACAAAAACTCCAGAAACACTGGTGTGCATTCTAAGAGATAAAAACTAAATTACAAAATGCAGTTCTTTCTTTTTGATAAAGCAGTAAAACAACAATAGAAAACAAGTTCCCTTCTACACTAGCACACTCTTTCCCCCATGCTGCACCTTCCGGTGTTAGCAGCACTCTAGGCTATGGTGACATTTTTCTCCCAGTTCTTTCCTCTTTCTCCCCCTGGCGGGCTCTCTTCCATTGGCTGCTTTTCGGCCTTTTATAGGCAACCTTCATGGTCCCAGTAAAGCGCCCTGGACTGCTGCCATACCTTTTGCTCTGCAGCAGGCGCCCTTGTTGTGCAGCTCTTTTTATTTTTTCTTCCTCTCCACTTTCAGTAGTGGAGGCAGTCTTGTACCAGCAGCCTGCAATGTCCCTGCTGCTGTCCCCTGCTCACTGGTGGCTGCCCCTGTTGCGCAGCTCTGCCACCTGCACCAAATCACACAGAATCATCGTATTACAGGGGAGAGAGAAAATAGCTTTACCCATTATCACCCTTGGTTTTGCTATCATTGCTGTACATGCTCACTGAAATGCTGCAGCAATGAGGTAGCTACGTTATATCCAGAAAAGTCATCCCATTCAATTAAATCAGAGGGTAAAAAGTGCTTAAAACACCAGAAAAATTCAGTAAACAATCATGGGCAACGCATAGAAACTATATTGAAATGCAGTTATCAAATCCCCCAAAACTTAAAGGATTGCTTGTCCCCAAGCATCCTACTCTGCTCACTATACGCAGAAGTTCCAAACTTCTCTCAGGATTGCTTTCATATGAAGGATACCATAAATCTTACTCCCAATCACAGCAAACGCCTTCTCTGAATTTGTGTGTGTGTGATATGGACAGTTTTGTCTAGGAGTTATTCGGGTCAAAAACAGCTAGAGTTCCTAAGACTTTTATGCTAATATTTCGAGCTTCCTTTCTTAGATTAAGCTGGCATTCATCATAGGTACAGTTAGGGCAGCAGATATGGGGAAATGGGGCAGCTTACTGAATTTCATCCTTTACTGTTGTTTTTGGCATGGATTTTATTCTAGCAGAGGTCATTACAGCCTTTTGACGCGAATGCCAACATGTTCAATGCAGGCACCCGATTACTTAGCCTTATCACCCTTCAACCGCTTCCCACTCATACTTTACATCCCTATTTTACGCAAAGGAACACATGGGGCTCATGCATACCCCTGGTTACTAAGGAATTACAGAGCATTGAAGTGTCCACTCTTTGTCCTTGTTTTACGCAAAGGCACACATGGGGCTCATGCATGCCCCTGGTTACTAAGAAATTACAGAGCATTAGTATGTCCATATTTTTTTTTTCTTTATTTTCTACTCCCCTCCCCTAAACTTAAGCCTTTATGCCCCTATGTGTCTGCCTCTTTTATAATTCTACAGGAAGCTCTCACTACTTGCTCTAAGACTAAGGACCACTTTCTGAAAGATCACCAAATTCTCTGTTGGGCAAACTACCCATGATCCAGTGCTTATAAGAAGAAGGTGCTGTGTGATGGGGTAAGGCTGTAGGTTTCCTATTCTAATTTTTAACAAAATACCCAATCCTCCTCATGGAGTATCCCAAAACTTTCTGCAGGCTATGCACCTATTCCACCTTCTTTTCTTTCATTTCTCTCCTTTTTTTAAACTTTTTATCAAACAATTATAACTGTATTCAACTCAATCAGAATCAGTGATTACTATGACAAACTTATTCAACACAAGTAGACAAAAACACAAGTGGACAGCAACATAAACAATCACCTAGATAAGCAGCATAGCTAACTATGCGATATGCTTTAGCAATATTACAGCAATGAATCAAAACACAAGAGTAATATGCTCCAGCAATACTATTCCCAACAGACATTATACATTATATCACACACCCCCCCAATCTTAATTTGAGCAGTGTCCTCACTACTGATGCAATGGCTAGAAAACAAAATACACCCACAAACAGAAACAGAAATAAAGGAATTCCAAATACAGCAGAGAAGGAATAAGGGTTGAGGGAACTTTCCTGAGGGTGCTTGCAGGTATGCTGCAGCACCCTAGGGTCATTGACCCCTAGAAGATCTTGATGAACTTCTGAGCCCACTCCTCCTTTGTGTTGATTGTTGTGGGGCCTTTCCTTTACGCAATACTACTGCCTTTTTGGCAATGGGCTCATCGTCATCAGAGGACGCAGTTTCTTCTGGTGGCCGGTGGGGTTCCGGATAGGGCTCCTTGGTGGAGGAGGATCCTTCAGAGGCCTTGGGTTGCTCTGCTTGTGCTTCTGGTGCTGGGCTGACTCCTCAAAGGTGGCATGGAGCAAGGTAGCTGGAAATTCTGGGAATGGGAAGAACTGCTTAAAATTTTGCTCCAAAGTGGTGTGGAGGGTGAAGTCCTTCTTCTGTGCATATCGCCAGAAGGTTTACTGGTGCTGCAGCAACTGTGCTTGCTGTCTGAGGAGGGTGGATTGTTGCTGCAGCAGATGCTGAATAGCCTTGTCAGCTGGCTGAGTGGCAGAGGAGGAAGCAGATGGGCCAACAGTTGGTGGGGGGTCTTGAGAGGCAGCTAGTGGGTGCGGCGCTGCTTTCTCCAGAACAATGCGAGCAATGGTGGTAGGGGTGATGGGAGTGGTGTCCTTAAAGACCTTTTCATCAATGGAGACTGGTACTCCATGATTCTTGCACAGGGTGGTGATGAGGGAAGGAAAGAGTAGGCTTCCCTTCTTTTGGCCGGCACATGCTTGGATTTGGCCACTTATAATGCGGCCAACGTTGAGTGGCCTGCCGAGGATGAGCGCGTCCACCATTGCTACTCTTTCTCTACTCACAGTCTGCTTGTGGGTGGACGGTAGAAGATGGGTCTTGAGAAAATGGTACCAGAACTTTGCTGCCGGCACCAAGGAGATTCAATTTACAGTGGTGGAGCCCTGGGGAGATTTATCCCAGGCTGTGCTAGGAAGGCACACCCGGGTGAGCATTGCTTCCCAGTCTTCATCCCGCAGACTCTGTAGATAGTCCTCATAGTTGTCCTCCTTATCAGGCAAATTGTAGGCTCTGTTTATTGCAGCTTGGTCGAAACATACTTTCATTTCCCGAACTTTCACCCATTTGTCAGTTTCTGGTGAGAAGTTCACATAGAACTCCCGAACCAGTGGAATAAGGGCCGGTTGCGGATGGCTTGCAAAATTTTCCCAAGCCCTCTGCTTTACCACCGTGCCAACATACATTGGCATTCCTAAATCGCCAGTGGAGGTGAAGGTGAATCCTTTCTCGGTACAGAAGTTTCTGGGCACGATTTCGTCGTCGTGCCTCTTCCGGTTTTCTTCAGAGGTGAATTTCTTCACCTTGCTCGCCTTCCTAGCCACTGTCTTGATTCTCGGCATTTTTGGTTTGAGGGGTTGAAGGTTGGGGTTTTCTGGGTCGAAGGAGGTGAGAGGGTTGCAGGTCTTGAGAACTCGGAGAGGTGCAATGAGAAGGGAAGCTGTAGAGGTGAAAACGTGGGTGTCTAAACTCGGGAAAGAAGTAGGTTGGAAGTTGCAGAGGTTTAAAGACCGTAGGTGTCTTATGGCCTTCTGTCAGTTTTCCTGCCCACCATTTTTTTTAACTACCGAAGCATAGCAGAGGGGAACCCTTGGCTTAGAGCTGACTGTGTTGCTGCAGCAATGTTGCAGCAAAATTAGGTTGCCTAGGACTCGTGCTGCAGCAGAAAGTGCTTGTTATTCATCCTACTGTAGCAAAGCAGGGACTATCCTTAGTTACAGGGTTGCTACAGCAAAACAAAAACTGGTCCTGCAACTGCCTACTTCCTAACCTGCGTAACAACCACAAAAGCTATCAGACTCATGATCTAAACTATCTTAAAACTATTAACTTGAATAATAACAAATTTGAACATGGGTTGCCTCCCATGAGCACTTGTTTTAGAGTTTTCAGCCTGACTTCCCTTCTGTTCAATCCTCTTGCAGCTGAATGGAAGTGTGCTGTCTATCCACATCACCCCCAGATAATGCTTGCATCTTTGCCCATTAACCCTGAATGTCCTCCCTTCTTTCTCTTCTTCGAATTCAATAGTCCCAAATGGGATGACCTTGCTTATGCGAAAGGGTCCAGACCATCGTGATTTCAACTTCCCAGGAAACAAGGTTAGCCTGGAGTTGTACAGTAGTACTCTCTGTCTCACTTCGAAGTTTCTGGGTTGTATCTTCTTGTCATGCCATTGCTTTGCTTTCTCCTTGTATAGTTTGGCATTTTCATAGGCCTGCCCCCGAAATTTGTCCAGTTCATTTAGCTACAGCATTCTCTTCTCACCCGCAGCATCCAGGTTCCAGTTTAGCTTCTTCACTGCCCAATATGGTCGATGTTCCAGCTCCACTGATAGATGACAAGCCTTCCCAAATACCAACCTCTAAGGTGACATGCCCAGAGGTGTCTTATAAGTTGTTATATATGCCCAAAGGGCGTCATCCAACCATGAGTACCAATCCTTCCTCGTAGGACCTACCGTTTTCTCCAAGATTCTCTTGATCTCTCGGTTGGAGACTTCAGCTTGGCCACTTGTTTGTGGGTGATAAGGGGTTGCTACCTTGTGTTTGACTCCATATTTGGCTAGTAGTGCCTTGAACTGCCTATTGCAGAAATGAGTCCCTCCATCGCTGATGATGGCTCTGGGGGTTCCAAACCTTGTGAAGATATTCCTCTTCAGGAATCTGGTAACGACTCTGGCGTCATTGGTCTGGGATGCACTAGCTTCCACCCACTTTGAGACATAGTCTACAGCTACAACGATGTATTGGTTGCCAAAACTGGAGGGAAATGGTCCCATAAAATCTATGCCCCATACATCAAATAATTCCACCTCTAGGATGTTGTTCAGTGGCATTTCATGCCTGCGAGATATATTCCCTGTTCTCTGGCACTGGTCACATTGCCTTGCATAAGAGTGAGAGTCCTTGAATAAGGAGGGCCAATAGAAACCTGCCTGTAGCACTTTTTTTGCGGTCCTAACTCCTCCAAAATGACCTCCATAAGGGGAAGCATGGCATTGCTGCAAGATTTGCTCCATCTCTTCGCTGGGTATGCATCTTCTTATCATTTGATCAGCACACTGCTTGTAAAGATAGGGTTCATCCCAGTAGTATGAGTTGACTTCGTGCAAAAATTTTTTCTTCTGCTGCCACGTCAGGTCTGGTGGGAGCATTCCACTCACAAAGTAGTTTACATAGTCAGCATACCATGGCACATCACCTTGGGACAAGAGATAAAGTTGCTCATTTGGAAATCTTTCATTAATGCCCTCTACTTCAGAGTTGTGCTCTTCCAACCTGGAGAGATGGTCTGCCACTTGGTTTTCAGTCCCCTTCCTGTCTCTGATCTCTAGATCAAACTCTTGAAGCAAAAGTACCCACCGAATGAGCCTTGGTTTGAAATCTTTCTTTCTAACCAAGTGTTTGATGGCAGAGTGGTCTGTGTGCACTATCACCTTTGTTCCAACCAAATATGCTCTGAATTTCTCAAAGGCAAACACTACAGCAAGCAGTTCCTTCTCTGTCATGATGTAGTTCAGCTGGGCACCTTGCAGCGTTTTGCTAGCATAGTAAATAGAGTGAAACAACTTGTTTCTGCGCTGCCCGAGGACATCCCCCAATGCTGTTTCACTAGCATCACACATCAGCTCAAATGGGGAGGTCCAGTCTGGTACCACAATAACTGGAGCTGTACTCAATTTTTGTTTGAGATCGCAGAATGCTGTCATGCAGATCTCATCAAAACAAAAGGTTATGTCCTTCTCTAGCAAGCTGCATAACGGTTTGGCAACCTTAGAGAAGTCCTTAATGAACCTCCTATAAAATCCTGCATGTCCCAAGAAGCTTCGAATGCCCTTGACCGAGGTGGGAGGAGGCATCGTCTCAATAATTTCTACCTTGGCCTTATCCACCTCAAGTCTTTTCTGGGATACCTTATGCCCCAACACAATTCCTTCCTTTACCATAAACTGGCACTTCTCCTAGTTTAGCACCAAGTTTGTTTCCTCACACCTTTGCAAGACTTTGGCAAGGTTTACCAAGCATAGGTCAAAGGAGTCCCCAAAGACTGAGAAATCATCCATGAAGATTTCCACAAACTGCTCAGCCATTTTTGTGAATATTGCCATCATGCATCGCTGGAATGTTGCTGGAGCATTATACAGCCCAAATGGCATCCTTCGAAATGCAAAGGTACCATAAAGACATGTGAATGTGGTCTTGTGCTGATCTTCTGGTGCTATAGCAATCTGGTTATACCCTGAGTATCCATCCAGGAAGCAATAGTATTCCCTTCCAGCAAGTCTATCTAACATTTGATCAATAAATGGCAGAGGGAAGTGATCCTTCTTAGTGCTCTTATTCAGCTTCCTATAGTCCATGCAAATCCTCTAACCGGTTACAACCTTAGTGGGGATGAGCTCATTGCTCTCAGTTTCCACCACAGTCATGCCTCCTTTCTTGGGAACACACTGGACTAGACTCACCCAGGAGCTATCTGATATAGGGTAAATGATTCCAGCGTCCAACCATTTGATGATTTCCTTCTTCACCACCTTCTTTATTATTGGGTTAAGCCTTCGCTGGGGTTCTATGGACCCTTTTTCATTGCTTTCCAAGAGGATCTTATGCATGCAGAATGAGGGGCTAATTCCCTTAATGTCAGCAAGTGTCCAGCCAATGGCCCTTCTGAATTTCTTCAACGTCAGGACCAATTTCTCTTCATGTTCCTCTGTCAGAAGTGCTGAGATAACCATATGAAGAGTGGCTATTTCTCCTAAATATGCATACTTAAGGTGTGCTGGTAGGGGCTTCATCTCCAAGGCTAGTAGTTCTTCTACTGATGCTTTCAGTAGACTAGAATCTGGCGTGGTCTCATATAACGGCTCTTTTATCGACTCCTACTTCCTAAAGCCTTGTCTGACATCAATCCAGGCCCATTCCTTCTCATCTTCTCCTTCAGAATTTGAGTGGTCTATCCATGCTGGTGGTGGTGGCTCCTTGCAGCATTTTTCCAGTTGTTCTGATGCTAATGTGTCTATCATAGACACCACTGCACATTCCTCTTCTTCACTGGCAAACTTCATGGTCTGGAGCACATTGAATGTAACCTGCTTATCCTGGACTCTCATGGTTAATTCACCTTTCTGAACATCAATGAGTGTCCGGCCAGTTGCTAGGAACGGTTTGCCTAATATAATGGGTACTTCTGCATCAGCTTCATAATCTAGAATTATGAAGTCTACTGGGAAGATGACCTTAACCAGGACATCCTCTATTTTTCCCTCTAGATGAGCAATGGATCTGTCTGCCAATTGCAGTGTGACTGTGGTAGGCCTAGCTTCTCCAATTCCTAGCTTTTTAAAGATAGCCATTGGCATAAGGTTGATGCTTGCTCCTAAATCACACAGTTCTTTGCCAAAATACTGGTTCTCGATTGAACAAGGTATGGTGAAACAGCCCGGATCCTTAAGTTTGGGTGGCAACTTATTTTACAACACAGCACTGCATTCTCTTGTGAGGGCAACAGTCTCAAATTCACCAAATCTCCTCTTCTTGGTCAGAATGTCCTTCATTAATTTCACATAATTTAGCATCTGCTCCAGTGCTTCCACTAGAGGAATTTTGATGTGGAGCTGTTTCAGGACATCTAGGAACCTTCTAAATTGCTGGTCATTCTGCTGCTTCTGAAATCTTTGAGGGAAAGGGGGGTAGCTTGGTTTGCTGCGGCAAAGTTGCCGACTTTTGCTGTGGCATAGCTACAGCATTTCCTCCAGAGATGGTTTCCTCCTTGCTTATCTCCTCCTCTTGCTTCTTCTTATCTTTATTGTTCTCCAGGGGTACAGTGGAGTTTGTCTGGTCTTGCCCTCTTATTTTTTGTGTTTCCACCATCTTCCCACTCCTCAGGGCTATAGCCTTGCAATGCTCTTTCCCTTCTCTCCTAGGGACTTCAGTATTACTAGGAAGTGTCCCTAGGGGTCTGCTTTTTAGTTCATTGGCAAGCTGTCCCACTTGAGTTTCCAGATTCCTCAGTGAGGCTGCTTGACTCTAGATTATAGCATCATTTCTTGCCATATATTCCTTCAGTAGGGATTCCAGTGAAGTGTGGGCTTCCTGAGGCTGTTGTCTTTGCTGCTGGAAGCCTGGTGGACCCTGTGGTCTTTGTGGGGAAGAGTTGCTCCCTTGTCCTGTACCATAGTTACTCCAGGAGAAATTGGGGTGTTGCCTCCATCTTGGGTTGTATGTGTTGGAGTAAGGGTTGTTATTACGATTCATATTACCCACAAAACACACTGATTCTGGGTTTGAGGGACAAGCTTCAAATAGATATGGTCCATTGCATAGTACATAAGATGGTCTAGTTTCCTGAACTACATTAGCTGCTTGAGGGCGGGTAGCTTGTTGGCTCTTTAGAACATTAACTAGTGAGGCTAGATGGGCTGTGAGAGAAGTCACTTCACTCACTTCGTGCATGCCTGCTGCTTTCTTTCCAGTTGAAACTCTGTCCATTGGCCATTGATAGTTGTTACTGGCCATTCTTTCAAGCAACTCATATGCTTCATTATATGTTTTGGACAAGAGTGCCCCATTAGCTGCTGCATCCACTATGGTCAGAGTTTGGGCATTGAGGCCATTATAAAAGTTCTCCATCTAAATGCAGTAAGGAATTCCATGATGTGGGCATCTCCGTAATAGCTCTTTATACGTCTCCCAGGTCTCATACAAAGATTCACCTTCTAATTGATGGAAAGAGGTGATGTCATTTCTCAATCTGGCATTCTTGGTGGGCGGGAAGTATTTCAGCAGAAATTTTTCTGCCAAATTACTCTAGTTAGCGATAGAGTCAGGTGGCAGAGAGTTCAACTAGGCTCTTGCTTAGTCTCTTAATGAATAAGGGAACAGCTTTAGCCTGAGCGCCTCCTCCGTTACTCCATTCATTTTGAAAGCATCTGTGACTTCCATGAACACTCTTAAATGAAGGTGAGGGTCTTCAGTGGGCATGCCACTGAATTACCCAACAGTTTGCAGCATCTGAAACATTACTGGTTTAAGCTCAAAATGAAGAGCCTCAATTTCTGGTCTCACACTGCTCGGGTTCAACCCATTCTGATTTGGTTAAACATAAGCATTTAAGACCCTATTTCTGTCGTCCATGTTGTTTGCTCCATTTTGATTAGCCATCTATGCCTGCTGCTGGTGTGTTAGCTATCCTCTTCTTCTTCTCAAAAGTGTTCTTTCTATCTCTAGGTCAAGGGGCAGAAGCTCTCTATCAGCCCTGCTCATGCACTGTGTTACCTGCTCAACAAGACACCAGAGTAAAAGCAAAACAATCCTTCACACAATGGGGTATCTAAAAACAATTTTTAAAGTTTACACTCCCCGACAACGGCGCCATAAACTTGTTGGTTAATGTGTAGTTCATACAAAGATGAATACAATGTTAGAACGCAAGTGCACGTATCGTGACCAAGTAATAAAGTGATGAGTGAGTATCGTCCCACGAGGAGTGAACAAAAACTGTTTAGAGACCTTTGCTATATGAATGCTGTAGCAACGCTAAGTTGTTCACAAAATTGAAATAGACATGGGTTGGCTGATCTTTACTGTAACTAGACTGAAAAGTATTCAGGGATAGAAAGGAAACTATATGGGGAGAACTGGAGTGCTCAAGGTTGCTATGGACTTCAGCACTCAGATCTGCCCTAGACTTTGCTGCAGCAAAGGTCCCTAGTGCCAAAATCAGTTCTGAATGGAGTCTTCCCAGACTACCATTCCTCATAACTCCAAGG
Source organism: Gleditsia sinensis (assembly GCA_037074535.1). NCBI lineage: Eukaryota > Viridiplantae > Streptophyta > Magnoliopsida > Fabales > Fabaceae > Gleditsia > Gleditsia sinensis. The sequence continues at coordinate 32,162,852 of CM073468.1, forward strand.
TGCGGACACACATTCCTGCACAAGTCCATACCTCTAAATTGCGCAAGCAATACATTATGGGACTAATGAGGTACCCGTACATCCCTACATGAGGTAACCCCTTTTCATTCAGCTTTTTTCCAGCCTCCATTACCCTTCCAGTTGAATGGTGGCCTTGGTTTTCTTCCTCCAAACTTCCGTTATTAAGGAAAGAAAAGCTACAGGATATACAGCTGAATGGTAAACAAAACTGCAACGAAATGTATTGATAATAAAAATGTGCTTCGGTCCATTACAACCGTTGTGCAACCCCAGCTGGAAACTAGCCAAGCCTCATAGGTGCACTGGTTACAAAAACTTCAGAAACATTGGTGTGCATTCTAAGAGATAAAAACTAAATTACAAAATGCAGTTCTTTCTTTTTGATAAAGCAGTAAAACAACAACAGAAAACAAGTTCCCTTCTACACTAGCACACTCTTCCCCCCATGCTGCACCTTCCGATGTTAGCAGCACTCTAGGCTATGTTGACTTTTCTCCCAGTTCTTTCCTCTTTCTCCCCTTGGCGGGCTCTCTTCCATTGGCTGCTTTTCAGCCTTTTATAGGCAACCTTCATGGTCCCAGTAAAGCACCTTGGACTCCTGCCATACCTTCTGCTCTGCAGCAGGCACCCTTATTGTGCAGCTCTTTTTGTTTTTTCTTCCTCTCCACTTTCAGTAGTAGAGGCAGTCCTGTACCAGCAGCCTGCAATGTCCTTGCTGCTGTCCCCTGCTCATTGGTGGCTGCCCCTGCTACGCAGCTCTTCCACCTGCACCAAATCACACAGAATCATCGTATTGCAGGGGAGAGAGAAAACAACTTTACCTACTATCACCTGTGGTTTTGCTATCATTGCTGTACATGCTCACTGAAATGCTGCAGCAATGAGGTAGCTACGTTATATCCAGAAAAGTCATCCTATTTAATTAAATCAGAGGGTAAAAAGTGCTTAAAATACCAGAAAAATTCAGTAAACAATCGTGGGCAACGCATAGAAACTATAGTGAAATGCAGTTATCATGTTGTATTGTATAATTATAACATGTATGAGGTTTGTAATAAATATGTATATATATAGATATATATATATATATATATATATATATATATATATATATATCTATATATCTATATCTATAGATATATATATGTATATATATATCGTGTTTATACATATGGCTTATTTAACGTGCGTATTGTGAAAAAAAAATGGGACGTTACGAAGTTGGTATCAGAGTCGGTCGATCTTAGGCGACCATGGGGTGGGTGGTCATATAGATTGACTTAGAGGAGTCTTGAATAGTTATGTGGAAATGCTATGTAAGGTAGCAAATAAATTCAATAAGAAAGTACTAGTATTTCCTATTTATAATCTTGTGTAGTGTGATAACTACTGTAAAATTTTGAACTGCTGTTGAGCTTGATCACCTCAATAGTGACTAATATTTTGCTTTACTAATGCAGTGAGTTATGGCACCACTAAGAAGGAATCTTTCAGGCAGCGCAAATGCTACTTTAAATAACATAGCTGCAGCTATTCAAGCTCAGGCAGCTGCTACGAATTAGATTCTGTAGCACCTTCAGAATATTAATAATAATGACGAGGTTAGGGAAAATGAAAGAAACCAAAATGAAAACAGAACTGGAAATGGTAATAGATGATCTGAATTTATGGGAACACGACCTCCGTCTTTTGTGGGTGCATATGACCCAATAGTTGCTGAGAGATGGCTAACAGAACTTGAGAAGATTTTTGAAGTTCTAAACTGTTCTGATGAGCAGAAGGTCAATTTTGTGACTTATATGCTGAAGGAAAAAGCTGAATACTTGTGGAGAGGAGCCAAAGAGTTACTGGTACATCAAGATAGGGAAATTACATGGCACTTGTTCCGAGAGAATTTTTTGAACAAATATTTTTCCAGTAATGTGAGAGCTGAGAAAGAGGTTGAGTTTCTTTAACTTAGATAGGGAAGTGGGAAGGCAGTGAAGTTTGAATCAGGACTGAACCCAGAGCTTAGAAATGTTGTGGTGACATTAGAGATTCGAGAATATTCCCCGTTGGTAAATAAATGTCGGATGCTGGCGACAAGTCTAAAATTAGTCGAGGATGAAAAGGAGAGGCAGACTCAGTGGAAGTGAAAGAGAGAGTTCCCAATTATAGATAGAAATACCAGAGGGAAGAATATCATGAGAGGTAAACAACCAGCAATTTTGGAACCCATACCTTTTCTGAAAAATCCGGCAATGGGTCAGTGTGGAAAATGCTAGAAATTCCTTGGGAATAAACTATGTTATTTTGATTCAGTCACTTGCTACCAATGTGGACAGAAGGGGCACATGGCACGATATTGTCCACTAGGAAATGGGAAAGGTATTGCATGAACTCAACAAATGACAGGAAGAGTTTTCACCTTGAGCGGTGTTGAAGCAAAGACATCTCCTAATTTGATGCAAGATACGTGTTGTATCAATAATATGCCTCTGATTGTATTGTTTGATTCTAGTACAAGTAATTCTTTCAGAGCAATAGAATGTGTGGATAAATTACAACACTCTATTGCAGAGTTACCATATCAGTTAGCGGTGGTGACAACTACATGAGGAAAAATAATTACCTCCTCAGTGTGTTTGAATTGTCCCATTGTATTGAATAATAGATCTTTTGTAGTGGATCTGATCTGTCTACCTCTGGATGGTATAGATGTCATCTTGGGTATGGATTAGTTAAGTCAGAACTGAGTCCTACTGAATTGTTGCAAGAAGACTTTTGAGTTTCTCTCAGACCCAACGGAGGACCAAAAGTATAGCATTATTAATGCTCACTGACTTTATAAAGAGATGAGGGATTCAGATGTGTTTTCCTGTATACCATCAACCCGAGTATGAAACAGGAACTGCTTGAGATTCCAGTAGTCCGTGAATTTTCAGAGGTTTTTCCCTCTGAGATTTCTAAACCTCCACCGAAGAGAGAATTGAAATTTTCCATCGATCTAGCACCAGAGGCGAGGCTTATTTCTATCACTCCCTATAGAATGTCTCATGTGGAACTACAAGAGTTGAAGAAGCAGATCGAAGAGCTGTTAAAAAAGAATTTTATTAGACCTAGCGTATCACCTTAGGGAGCGCCTGTATTGTTTGTAAAGAAGAAAGATGGCAGTTTGAGATTGTGTATTGATTACAAGTAATTGAATAAGGCAACTATTAAGAATAAGTATCTGTTGCCTAGAATAGATGATCTATTAGATCAATTAAAGGGAGCTACTATTTTCTCTAAGATAGACTTGAGGTCAGGATATCATCAGATTGGAGTTAAAGAAGAAGACATTCCAAAAATAGCTTTCTGAACTCGGTATGAACACTACGAATTTTTAGTCATGCCTTATGGGGTCACAAATGCACCTGCAGTCTTTATGGACTATATGAATCCCATTTTTAGACCCTACTTGGATCAATTCATAGTAGTGTTCATATATGATATTTTAATCTACTCTAAGAGTGAGGAAGAACACAACCAGCATCTCCAATTAGTACTTCAGGTCTTAAAGGAAAAGAAATATTTTGCTAAGTTGGAAAAATGTGAATTTTGGCTGGAAGAAGTGAAGTTTTTGGGTCATGTAATTTCTAAAGATGGTGTGTTAGTGGATCCCAGTAAAACTGAAGTAGTGCTGAAATGGGAGACACCAAAAACTGTGACTGAAATTAGAAGTTTCTTGGGTTTAGCAGGATATTACAGAAGGTTTATATAGGGATTCTCTCAAATAGCTTTGCCTTTGACTCGATTGACCAGAAAAGGAAGTCTCTTTAATTGGATTGAAGAATGCGAGAATAATTTCCAAGAGCTTAAAGTCAAATTGACTTCTCCACCTGTTCTAGTTGTTCCTAACCCTTCTAGATGCTTTGTAGTCTATACGGATGCTTCCAAGAAAGGTTTAGGTTGTGTTTTGATGCAAGAAAGTAGAGTAGTTGCTTATGCATCTCGATAATTGAGACTGCATGAGGAGAACTATCCTACTTATGATTTAGAGTTAGCTGCAATAGTTTTTGCCCTTAAGATATGGAGACACTACTTGTATGGAGCTGTATTTGAAATATACTATGACCACAAGAGTTTAAAGTATCTCTTTGACCAAAAAGAATTGAATATGAGGCAAAGAAGGTGGATGCATATTACAAATTTGAATTAAAGTATCACCCAGGGAAGGCAAATGTAGTAACTGATGCGTTGAGCCAAAATTCGTTGCATTTAAGTCAAATACTGATAAAAGAAATAGAGCTAATTGAGGAATTCAGAAGTTTGAAATTATTAGTTATGATTGTCCCTGGTAGTTTGACTGTTAGTGAATTAAGAATTGAAAGTGATTTGAAGACTCAGATTAAGGAAGCGCAGACACATGATCAATTTTTACAAGATCGAAGAGATCAGCCTGACTTTGCAATGTTAGAGGATAGAATTATTATGTACCGGGGCAAAACATGTATACCACAAGGAGAAAATTTGAAGGCTAAGATTCTAGAAGAAGCTCATCAAAGTAAGTATACAATCCATCCAGGATCTACAAAAATGTAACAAGATTTGAAAATATTATACTGGTCGCCAGGAATGAAGAGAGACATTGCTGAATATGTCTCTAAGTGTCTGGTTTGTCAAAAGGTGAAGATAAAACATCAAAAACCTTATGGGATGTTACAACCTTTAGAAATCCCTGAGTGGAAGTGGGATAGTATATCTATGGATTTTATTGTCCGATTACCTAAGACTCAGACAGGTCATGATGTGATATGGGTAATAGTTGATAGACTGACGAAATCTGTGCATTTTCTACCCATTATGAAAAAATACTCATTAAATAAGTTGTCCCAGTTGTATATGAAGGAAATTGTACGGTTGCATGGAATTCCTAATAGTATCGTTTCATATCGAGATCCTCGATTTACTTCCAGATTTTGGAGAGCATTACAAGAAGCTTTTGGTACTCGTTTGTGTTTTAGTACTGCATATTATCTTCAAACAGACGGTCAAACGGAGAGAACTATACAGACTCTAGAGGATATGCCTTGAGCGTGCGTGCTAGAGCAAAGAAAAGGATGGGATGGATATCTGTCACTGGCTGAGTTTGCGTATAATAACAGTTATCATTCTAGTATCGGAATGGCACCTTATGAAGCTTTGTATGGTAGGAGATGTAAATCGCCATTATGTTGGAATGAAGTGGGGGAGAAAAGGTTATTAGAGCCTGAGTTAGTGCAACATACTTCTGAGCAAATATAGATAATTTGAGATAAAATGCGAACAGCTCAGAGTCGACAAAAGAGCTATTTCGATAGGAGAAGGAGACCAATACAATTCTAAGAAGGTGAGCATGTGTTCTTGAGAATTTCTCCTACTATCGAGATTGGCCGAGCAATGAAAATTAAGAAATTGAGTTCGAGATATTTAGGACCTTATCAAATTCTGAAAAGGATAGATAGGGTCATCGGTGTATCAGATTGCACTTCCTCCGCATTTGTCAAATCTACATGATGTGTTCCATGTTTCTCAACTTCGAAAGTATCTACCAGATCCGTTACACATAATTCAAGAAGAAATAATAGCAGTAGACGAGAAACTAACCTACCGACCGAGGCCGATAGTAATTCTGGATAAAGATGTGAAACAGTTGAGAAATAAAACAATTCCATTGGTGAAGGTAGGTTGGGAGAGTTTAACAATGGAAGAAGCCACATGGGAAAGGGAAGATGACATGAGACAGAAGTATCCACAACTGTTTGAAGACAGGTAAACCTTGAATTTTGAGGACAAAATTCTTTTTAAGGGGGGTGATGTGATCTTAATTAAGCATGATATTAATACCTTTAAACTTAATTTTTGTTTGATTTAAGTAGAATATAATTAGGAATTAACTTAGTTTTGTGTTTTGAGTTGTAGGAACAAAGAAAGAAGAAAAGAAGAGAAAAATAGAGAGAAAATAATGAAAAAAGCTAAATTTTGACCTTTTATCACTAATGGAGGTATATCTTGCACATTTTAGCTCTGATCGAAGTGATTCCAGTGGCTATGCAAAGAAGACATAGAGCTACAATTTTTGTGTTTGGCATTTCGGTAAAATCCAAAGTTTTCTAGGCGCCACGACGCTCGTAAGTTAGTGCCGCGGCGGCCCATCATGGCTAGCTCGGAGCGCCGCGGCACCCCTCCCCAGGAACCATAGAGCACCGCAGCGCTGACTGAGGGCACCGCGGCACCCTGTGACATATTCTCCGTAGCGTCGCGACGCTCTACTTGATCACCGCGGCACCCGCCGCCATACAGACTTGCTGATTTCGCGATATTAGGTCTTTTCACTCAAATTGAAGCCCGATGGACTGGGATTTGACCTAAATACATTCCTACTTCGATTAGGAGGGGTTAATATATAAAAAGAGAGAAAAGCAAGCAGAGAAGGCATCCAATCCTTCATCCAAGTTCTTCAATTCTTCTTTAGATTTTCTTATGGCCCTGCGTGGCTAGTTCTTTTTAGTTGGTTGAGGTAGGTTGAAACCTCAAGGGATTTTTATACATTGTGAGATGTAGAATTAATTTTATTATTTCAATTTGAATTGAGTATTGATTATTCATCTGCTTTTCTTCTCAATGATTATTCATATGATTGCTAGGGAGGCCAACTAGTATATTGTATGTCTTAATCTACCGCTGAATTGTGTTTTGAACAAAGTCTTCAATTCTGCAATTCATGAGGCAAATAGGTTTGAGGATTTTGGATTATAAATCATTGAACCTATGATGAATGATTAACTAAATTAGATATAGCCGATGTGTTTATATTTTTTTAGCTCTGTCAGTTTCTCTAGTCCTTCATGCGGTTAACAAGTTATGTTTTACCGATATGCTAAAGGATTGCTTGTTAATTAGGGTTTAATTAATGCGATTGTTATTAATTTACTAGACTGAAGGAGGAATTGGGTTAGAAACCCAATGATAGATATTCAATTATAGATTGATTATGTTGTCAATGGTCAATGCAATCCCTTGAAGGTGGATATCAACCGAAACCAACGTCTTTATCATTAATCACTCTCTCTTAATTACTTTCGTTATTATTTACTTGATTTTATTTGCAACTATCAATCCCCCTTTTTTCTAATCACATAAGGTAATACCAGTCTCTGTGGGATCGATCCTTACTCCCACTACTACAGGTTAGTTTTGAGGTAAGGTATCAATTTGGGTGTACCTACGACAGTACGCACCAAATTTTGACGTCGTTACTGGGGACTGCGTCATTACTTTTTGTGATTTTTTGATTTATGCCTGTAACTCGTTCTTCTAATTCTCAAGATTTACAGTTCAATCCAGATATTGGAAAATTTGTATACAGGCACAGAAGAGAAATTCAAGAAGACGTTATCAGGATAAGGAGGAAGTGATCATGGCCAGACACCCCACTCTGAAGGAACTTGCAACTCCTGATTTGCATCAGCAACCCTTATGCATTACTTTTCCTAATCTTGATGACAATGTTAATTTTGAGTTTAAATCTGGATTAATTCATCTCTTACCAAGTTTTCATGTTCTTGCACGTGATGACCCGCATAAACATCTGAAGGAGTTCCATGTGGTATGTATCGGTATGAAGCCCCCTAGATTAACTGATGAACAAATAAAATTCAGGGCTTTTCCTTTTTCCTTAAAAGATTCAGCCAAAGATTGGTTGTATTATTTGCCCTTTGGTACTATCACTACCTGGAATGAGACGAAGAGAATGCTTTTAGAACGTTATTTTCCTGCATCTAGAGCCACTACTATTAGGAAAGAAATATGCGGCATTAGACAATTGCATGGTGAAACGCTTTATGAATATTGGGAGAGGTTTAAGAAACTTTGTGTAAACTGCCCATATCATCATATTAGTGAGCAGCTACTAATCCAATATTTTTATGAAGGTCTTTTGCAGAGAGATAGGACCATAATAGATGTAGCTAGTGGAGGAGCACTAGTAGATAAAACTCCTGAAGTAGCCAGAATCCTGATATCAAATATGGCTGCCAATTCACAACAATTTGGCATTAGGCATGATCCTCCTATTAGGCATGCCCATGAGGTAAGTACCACTTCTCTACAGAATCAAATATCTGAACTTACTTCTCTTGTGCACCAAATGGCTACAGGTACACTTTAACAAGTTAAAGTCTGTGAAATATGTTCAGCGACAGTGCACCTTACTAATATGCGCCCTACACTTCAAGAGGAATCCATAGAATAAGCTAATGCTGCAAGAGGTTTTCCTAGCCAATCAAATAGGTATGATCCTTATTCTAATACATACAATTCTGAATGAAAGGATCATCCAAATTTCAGGTATGGGAATGCACAAAATAGGCCTGCAGGACAAAATTTTCAACAAAACCAACAAGCCTATTATCCTAGACAGAATGCATTTCAGGATCATTAGGTAAGTAATCCATTGGAAGACATTGTGAAAACTCTTGTACATAACTCTCATCAATTTCAGCAAGAGACAAGAGCTAGCATTCAGAACCTGACAACTCAAGTAGGTCAGTTAGCAACCACAGTGAGTCGATTGGATGCTCAAAACTCAGGTAAGTTACCTTTACAAAATGTGGTAAACCCAAGGGAAAATGTGAGTGCAATCATGCTACAAGGTGATAAAGAAGTTGAGACCCTAATGCAAGAGTTACATGCACCAACTGAGCAAGAGGAAGACAAGAATGATGCAACCATGGTAGGTAAGCATCCAAAAGGTAAGTTTAAACCTTTCTCTGAATATAAATCTAAACCTCCCTTTCCTAAAGCTTTGAAGGAAAATAGGATCAATGAGAGAACTTCTGAACTATATGATACCTTTAGAAAGTGTGAGGTAAATCTTCCTTTTTTGGATGCAATCAGTCAGGAACCTCACCATGCCAATTTCTTAAGGGAATTACACACCCAACAGAGGAAGCAGAAGTTGAAAGGAGTGGAGAAAGTAAAAGTAGGTGAGCATATTTATGCAATTATTCAGAGAAAACTCCCTACAAAATGCAAGGACCCAGGTATGTTTTCTATTCCCTGCTTTATAGGTAACAATACATTTGATAAGGCCATGCTAGATCTAGGAGCATCTATTAATGTCATGCCATACTCTATCTATGCATCTTTAGCACTAGGACCTCTGAAAGAAATTAGTGTTATAATACAATTGGCTGACAAATCTAACACCCTCCTTGAGGGTGTAGTTGAGGATGTTTTAGTACAAGTTGGTGATCTGATTTTTCCTGCTGATTTTTATGTACTTAACATGGAGAGTAGTAATCAAACAACTCCAATTTTGTTAGAGAGACCATTCTTAAAAACATCCAAGGCCATAATAGATGTTCATAGTGGCACACTAACAATGGAATTTTAAGGAAAAATTATGAAATTCAGTAATTGCAGTGCCATGAAAGATCTCATTGCCTATGCTATTAATATGGTAAATTCTATATCACAGGATGTTGAGCCTTTAGAGACAAAGGTTGAGAAATCAGCCTTCAGTGTTCACTTGCAGGAGAATAATGTAGAAGCTCCAAAAGTGCAGCAAACAGGTAAGGATCCCTTTACCTCAGCACCAAATTCTAATGCAAATGCACCTTCTATTTTGCAGGATCCTGGGTCAAATTTGTCACCTCTTCCCAATCACTTGAAATACTTGGAAGTAGGAGATGCATCACCTATTTTAGTTGCCAAGAATTTGGGTGTTAAAAAATAAGAGGAATTGATGCATATTCTATAGAAAAAAAGAAATGCCATTATAAAAACAATTGCAAACCTTAAAGGCATAGACCCGACTGTAGAGTTGCATCAAGTTCTAGAAATCAAAGGGGTTAGACCCCTTAAAGGTAAGAAATCTCTCCCTTGGTTAGGACCACTTGTTATTACTAATGTGGCTTCTGGTTATGCAGTTGAATTTCAAGGAATGAATCAGTCCCAAAAATTTAAAGTGAACATCAAAGAGTCTCCATGAACAGAGATAAGGAGCTAGGTCAAGCCAACGACATTAAACAAAGGCTCTTATTGAGAGGCAACCCAACATTAAAAAAAACAAGAAGGTGAAAATTGGAGAAATTCAGGGTCTAATAATGCAACACGCTCATGCCACCCCAAACAAATTCAGGGAAGTTCACTTGACCTATATGTTTTCCTATATCCTTCACTAATTCTTATCTTTCTTTTACATTGAGGACAATGTAACGTTTGAGTGTGGGGGTGGAAGTATATTTTTTTGAATTATTGTGACTCTATTATGAGCATTAATTTTCTAATTTTCACTATCAATGCACTTTTATTGCATTTAGCAAGTTGAGTGATTGTGTGAGTATTCAATTTATGTTTTGGGATGTTAGGCACAACCAACAGCCAATGATATGACTATCCAATTTTTTTTAGCTCTTGAAAAATGTAGAAACTTCATGGTTGTATGCAATTTTATCTTTTTTGAAATTTATTACTTTTGACTTTAGAATCCTGAAATATTTTGCACAATAAATTTGGCCATTCGATTTATCTTTTACTTAGAGAAGGTTTATATAATTCAAAAATATTTCATGATCTCAACAGGATTCTAGAACTTATTTGAATGTTACTTGAGGCGAAATCCTAGGTTAATACTATTATTTAAGAGATGATTTAGGCATTATTTGATAGATTGAGCCTCTCAAGCCTAACCTAAGCAATGAAATATCCCTAGTTCCTCTATTTTGAGCTTAATGAACTTTTCCTTCTAAAAACCACAAATGAGCCTAAAGCAAAAATTTGTATGAATATCTTTATTTTTCTTTACCCTATTCACTCACTCCATGATTATTTTGATGAATGCTTGTTTTGTAGAGTTTAAATTTGCACAAGGGTGGAAGGGTGGAGTAAGGAAAAGAAAAGAATTATGCAAAGAAAAAAAATAATTATGAAAAAGGAAGAAAAGAAAAATACAAAGAGGATAAAAGCAAATTTTGTGGGTGAAAGAAAAAAAAAGTTTTGAGGACCAAGGAAAAGGATGGGTTAAAATCAATTGAAACAAGAAAATGAGTGTGGGGGGGGAATCTCCCCAAATTTAGGAAAGCTGAAGAGATCAGATTTAATCATGTAGTGCTGGGTGATTGAGCCTAAATTTATATCCTTTATCTTACCTTATACCCTGGCCACATTACAAGCTAAATAAAATCCTATTGATCCTAGAGGTAATTTTGGCCTACATTAGTGGAGAGTGGCATGAAGAATAAGCATATGGAAATCCTAAATTAATTAGAGATCTACAACTAAAATTTTGGGATATATAAACTTATATGAGTAAAAGGACATTTATTGACCCAAAAACACACACACACTAGGGATTCAGAAGGATAAAATAATAGATTGCATTTGTGTTAATCTTGTGCATGATTATGACCTTCCAAATTTTTTCTAGAGTATATTTTTATGTTATGAGGCAAACGTTTGGTAAGCCTAACACTCACTACATTATTGATTGTTGTTTTTCTGTCTTTAGGGATTATTTTGCTTGAGGACAAGCAAAAGGTTGAGTGTGAAGGGTATTTGATGTGATCTTAATTAAGCATGATATTAATACCTTTAAACTTAATTTTTGTTTGATTTAAGTAAAATATAATTAGGAATTAACTTAGTTTTGTGTTTTGTGTTGTAGGAACAAAGAAAGAAGAAAAGAAGAGAAAACTAGAGAGAAAATAATGAAAAATGCTAATTTTTTACCTTTCATCACTAATGGAGGTATATCTTACCCATTTGAGCTCTGATCGAGGTGATTCTAGCGACTATGGAAAGAAGAAACATAGACCTACAATTTTCGTGTTCGGCACTTTGGCAAAATCCAGATTTTTTTGGTTACCGCAGCGCTCGCAAGTCAGCACCGTAGCGGCCCGTCATGGCTAGCTCAGAGCACCGCGACGCTGGTCATAGGCACCGCGACGCCCCTCCCCAGGAACCATAGAGCACCGCAGCGCTGACTAAGGGCGCCATGGTGCCCCGTGACACATTCTCCGTAGCGCCACCGTACAGACTTACTGATTTCACGATTTTAGGTATTTTTCACTCAAATTGAAGCTCGATGGACTGGGATTTGACCTAAATACATTCTTACTTTGATTAGGAGGGGTTAATCTATAAAAGAGAGAAAAGCAAGCAGATAAGTCATCCAATCCTTCATCTAAGTTCTTCAATTCTTCTTTAGATTTTCTTATGGTCCTGCGTGGCTAGTTCTTTTTAGTTGGTTGAGGTAGGTTGAAACCTCAAGGGATTTTTATACATTGTGAGATGTAGACTTGATTTTATTATTTCAATTTGAATTGAGTATTGATTATTCATCTGCTCTTCTTCTTAATGACTATTCATATGATTGCTAGGGAGGCCTACTAGTATATTGTATGTCTTAATCTACCGCTAAATTGTGTTTTGAACAAATTTTTCAATTCTGTGATTCATGAGGCAAATAGGTTTGAGGATTTTGGATTATAAATCATTGAACCTATGATGAATGATTAACTAAATTAGATGTACCTCATATGTTTATATTTGTTTAGCTCTGTCAGTTTCTCTAGTCCTTCATGCGGTTAACAAGTTATGTTTTACCCATGTGCTAAAGGATTGCTTGTTAATTAGGGTTCAATTAGTGCGATTGTCATTAATTTACTAGACTTAAGGAGAAATAGGGTTAGAAACCTAATGATAGATATTCAATTACAGATTGATTATGTTTTCAATGATCAATGCAATCCCTTGACAGTGGATATCAACCGAAACCAACGTCTTTATCATTAATCACTCTCTCTTAATTACTTTCATTATTGTTTACTTGATTTTATTTGCAACTATCAATCCCCCTTTCTTCTAATCACATAAGGTAATACCAGTCTCTGTGGGATCGACCCTTACTCCCACTACTACAGGTTAGTTTTGAGGTAAAGTATCAATTTGGGTGTAGCTGCGATAGTATGCACTACATGATGTGTTCCATGTTTTTCAACTTCAAAAGTATCTACTAGATCCGTTACACATAATTCAAGAAGAAATAATATGTATAGACGAGAATCTAACCTACCAACCGAGGCTGATAGTAATTCTGGATAAAGATGTGAAACAGTTGAGAAATAAAACAATTTCCATTGGTGAAGGTAGGTTGGGAGAGTTTAACAATAGAAGAAGCCACATGGAAAAGGGAAGATGACATGATATAGAAGTATCCACAATTGTTTAAAGACAGGTAAACCTTGAATTTTGAGGACAAAATTCTTTTTAGGGGGGGAGAACTGTAACATCCCCAATTTTCCCTTATGTTACTAATTGAAATTTATTTCTTTCAGAAAGGAGAAATGATTTCAGATCTCATGGAAGGATTAAATTATTTTACTTAAGTCAAACAAGATAGCAGGAATGGTTAAAATGGAATTTATGTAATTTCATTAAAATGGCATTTAATTTATGTACTTTATGGAGGATGGCATTAGTGTAATTATGGATGATGACATGGGCATTTTGGAGATGAAGAGGTGGTAGGTAGGAGGTAGGTAGGAAAAAAAAGAGAAGAAAAGGAAGAGGAGAAAAAGAAAGGGGAAGAAAAAAAAAAGAGAAAGAGGAAGAAGAAAAAGAGGAAGAAGAAGAAGAGAAAGAAGAAGGAGAAGGAAAAGGAAAAGGGAATCAATAACTTCTGGGTGGTAGGAATCAAGCATAAGTTTAAGGAGTTGTTTGAGGTAGGTTTAACATCTTCTAATAAATTTTGTACAAAATGATATATATTCTTTTAGATTTGTTTAAATGTCATTTTAAATAGCATTTGGTCTGGATAGTTATGTGAAATTATATTTTGAATGTTTAGACATGCATATGGGTGCATGGAATTATATAAAAGAAAATCCAAAGAAGAAGATAAATTAAACTGAATTTCAGAGTAATTGGGAAGATACTATTTTTGGAATTCTAGGAAAATTTAGTAAGGATTTTGGTGCGCACTGTCGCAAGTGCACCCAAATTAATACCTTACCTCAAAACTAACCTGTAGTAGTGGGAGTAAGGGTCGATCCCACAGAGACTGGAATTACCTTATGTGATTAAAAGGGGGGAATTGATAATCGCAAATTAAATAAAGTAAACAATAATGAAAATAAATAAGCGAAAGTGATTAATGATAAAGACGTTGGTTTCGGTTGGTATCCACCGTCAAGGGATTACATTGATCATCGACAACATAATCAATCTGCAAATGAATATCTATCATTGGGGTTTTAACCCCGTTTCTCCTTAAGCCTAGCAAATTAATGACAATCGCACTAATTAAACCCTAATCAACAAGCCATCTTTTAGCACATCGGTAAAATATAACTTGTTAATCGCATGAAGAACTAGAGAAACTGACAGAGCTAAACAAATATAAACACATCGGCTATATCTAATTTAGTCAATCATTCATCATAGGTTCAATGATTTATAATCCAAAACCCTCAAACCTATTTGCCTCACGAATCACAGAATTAAAGACTTTGTTCAAAACACAATTTAGCAGTAGATTAAAACAGACGAAATACTAGTAGGCCTCCTAGAAAACATATGCATAATCATTAAGAATAAGAACAGATGAACAATCAATATTCAAAACAAATTGAAATAATAACATCAGATCCACATCTCACAATGTATAAAAATGCCTTGAGGTTTCAACTCACCTCAACCAACTAAAGAGAATTAGCCACGCAGAGCCATAAGATAATCAAAAGAAGAATTGAAGAATGTAGATGAAGAATTCGGTGAAGGATTGGATCCCTTCTCTGGTTTCTTTCCTCCCTTTTTATAGACTTTCCCTCCTAATCGAAGTCAGAACGTATTTTAGGTCAAATTCCCGTCCATTCCTTTCAATTTTGAGTGAAAACGACCTAAAATCGCGAAATCAGCAAGCCCCTACAGTGCACGGGCGCTGCAGCGCTTAAGTGGAGCGCCGCGGTGCTACAAAGATTCTACCACGGGGTGCCGCGGTGGGCTATGTCGAACATGATCAAGCGCCGCGGTGCTCCAAATTTCCTTATTGTGGCGCCGTGACGCTCCCTTGTGAGCATCGCGGCGCCCAGCATCTTCTGGATTTTGCCAAATTGCCGAACATGAAAGTTGTAGCTCTATGTCCCGTCTTTCCATAACCCCTAAAATCACCTTAATTGGAGTCCGAATGAGTGAGATATGCCTCAATTAGTGACAAAAGGTCAGGAATCAGCATGTTTCGATGATTTTCTCTTTATTTTTCTCTTCTTTTCTTCTTTATTATTCCTAAAACAGAAAACACAACACTCAATCAATTCATATCTATTTTGCACTAAAATTAAATAAAAAGCAACTTAAAACATGTCAAAAACATGCTTATTTTATAGCATGTCAAATACCCACACACTTACTCTTTTGCTTGTCCTCAAGTAAACATTGATTCATGTAAACAAAACTCAATATATGTAATGAGTGAATGGCTTACCAATATGCTGCCTCATAGTGAAAATTGTATGCTCTTGAAGAAATTTCAGAAAATTTCATGACCATGTGCAACATTTAATTTAAATGCAATTTATAATTTTATTCCCTAAAATCCATAGTTTGTGTGTGTCTTTGGATAATTTAATTTTCTTTTACCTGAATGAGCTTATATATCTCAGGAATTATAGCATGGTTCTCTATTTAAAATTTCCATAGGCTTATTTTTCATGCTACTCTCCACTAATGTAGGCTAAAACTATTTTTTAGGATCAAAAGGACTTAACTCAGCTTGTAATGTGGCTAGGCTATGGGGTGAGATAAAAGATATAATTTTAAAGCTCAATCTCCCAACCTCACATGATTAACTCTGATCTATTTGAGCTAATTCTCTAGATTGGGGAAGTTTTTCCCCCACACTTCTTTCCTTACTTCTCTGCATTCTACTTTTCTTTGATTCTCTATTTCTTCCTTTTTCAATCACTGGATAGACTTTCATTAGTCTTTTGAGAATATATATATATTTTCTTTCTTTTGTCCTTGCTCCACCCTTCCACCCTTACATTAATGTAGATCTATAAAACAAATATTCAGAAATTAATCATGGAGTGAGTGAATCAGGTAGAAAAAATAAAGGTATCAATCACAAAATTTGGTCTTGGCTGTTTTGTGGGTATAGAATAAAATGTTAATTAAGCTCAAAATAGAGGTTCTAAGGATATTCATTTGTTTGGTTTAAGCTTGAAAGGCTCAATCTCATAAAAAAAAATGCCTAAATCATCTGCTAATTGTTAGTATTAGCCTAGGATTTCGCCTCAAGTAGCATTTAAATAAGTTATAGAAATTTAAATGAGATCATAAAATATTTTTGAGTTATATAATCTTTTTCTAAGTAAAAGACAAATTAAATATCCAAAGTTACTATGCAAAAGAATTTCAGGATTTTTAGAAAATAGGTAATCATAAATTGAAAAGAATTTAAAATTACACATAATTATGACTTTCCTACATCTCTCAAGAGCTATAAGCAATTTAAACAGTTATATCATTGGCTATTGGTTCAGCTATCACAAACTCATAAATTGAAATTTTGTTCACATGCTCACCTCATGACAAGATTAAAAGTGCACATATCATAAAATGTATCAAAGTAGGAAAGTGCACACGTGTATGATATATTATACAGTTATATCCAGCTGGATAGACTTTCATTAATCTTTTGAGAAAAAATATATATTTCTTTTTTCTTTCTTTCTTTTGTCCTTGCTCCACCCTTCCACCCTTTCATAATGTAGATCTATAAAACAAATATTCAGAAATTAATCATGGAGTGAGTGAATCAGGTAGAAAAAATAAAGGTATCAATCACAAAATTTGGTCTTGGCTATTTTGTGGGTATAGAATAAAATGTTAATTAAGCTCAAAATAGAGGTTCTAAGGATATTCACTTGTTTGGGTTAAGCTTGAAAGGCTCAATCTTATCCAAAAAATGCCTAAATCCTCTCCTAATTGTTAGAATTAGCCTAGGATTTTGCCTCAAGTAGCATTTAAATAAGTTCTAGAAATTTAAATGAGATCATAAAATATTTTTGAGTTATATAATCTTTTTCTAAGTAAAAGACAAATTAAATATCCAAAATTACTGTGCAAAAGAATTTCAGGATTTTTAGAAAATAGGTAATCATAAATTGAAAAGAATTTAAAATTACACATAATTATGACTTTCCTACATCTCCCAAGAGCTATAAGCAATTTAAACAGTTATATCATTGGCTATTGGTTCAGCTATCACAAACTCATAAATTGAAATTTTGTTCACATGCTCACCTCATGACAGGATTAAAAGTGCACAATCATAAAATTATAGCTATGCATCAAAGTAGGAAAGTGCACAAGTGTATGATTTATTATACAGTCATCCAGCTGAATCATAAAGTGACCCCCACACTTAAAAACATACATTGTCCCCAATGTAAGAATATAAAAGATAATATAAAAGGGACAAATAATAACATAAGGAGGGGTTCAGTGAAACTTCCCTGATTAGTAATCACCATCCATCTCATCATGCTCAGGTGCAGGCCTAAAGGGTGGTTCCGGAGGTTCCGAGAAAGCAATTGGGAGGTTCAGGGCATGAGCTAACTGGCTAAAACATGCATGATGATGCTGTGCAATAGAGTGCTAATAAAGGGCTAGATCGTTCATTTGATGGCTCAGATACTCGGTGCGCTCCCATAAATCTTCAATGGTATGCTGGGATGGTGGTGGAGCTGAGCTACTTCCCGGTTCCTCTGTAGGTATTGGCCGAATCCCTAGCTCCTCCTCTGCTACTTCTTCATGGCCCTTGTATTTTTGGATGTCTGCATAGGAAATAGGCTTCATCGGGTGAATGAGAGCCTCAGTGGAATCCCAGCTTACGCCTGCTTTCTGACATAGACCAGTAATTAAACTAGGGGCAAATAGGGACCCGCCTCTAGCACTGATACAGCCGAGCAGCTGCCTATGAATAACCTTGCTTACATCAATAGAAAGCCTTTTTAGTATTGCATAAAGCAAAATGGCCCTTTCCCGCCTGACTTGACTCATGTTGAAGCTGGGCATGAATCTTGCTGACACGAAATAGTGCCATGCTTTAGCCACTTTATTCATGTCAGCTCTAGCAAGGTATAACGGATGGCCATTGCTTTCCAATTTCCAGGAGGCCCCCCTGGAGCATAGAGTGCAAATAACGTCGTCAAAGTCAATGTATGATTGAAGAAGCGCCGTATATTCATCATCCTCAATATCAGGCAGAGCATAGAATTCATTAATAGTGTGCGGAGTGAATAGTACCATCTTGCCTCTAACCCGTGCTTGATGACGTTCGTGAACTGTAGCATTGGAGTAGAACTCCTGAACTACGGGAATAACTCCTGGTTCTGGGTTCTTGCAGAAAATCTCCCAATGCCTATGGAGGATATTGTCTCTGTGAGGTAGCCCTTCGGTGATAAGAAATCCACGTTCTGGAACTATAGGTTTATGCACCACCACTTTGATGTGGTGTTGATAAACTACTTCAGTCACAAAAGCCACGGTGTCGAATGCTGGAGGGTCTTCAGCTCTGTTCTTCCTCTTAGAGATGCCTAATTTGGAAGTTTTTGGGGCCATTGCACTTGAAAAACTCATCGGGGCGTTTTATCAAACACCTAGTGTGCACTCTTGAAAAATGGAGAGAATGAATGGTAGATTCGTAGCTTGAAGTCCCAATGCAGTAAAAACCAGTAGCAATGAAGTATAGAGATCAACTTCAGCAGGAAAAACAAAGTAAATCGTACCAAATTCAGCGTGATTTGTGGTTGGAAAGTGTGAGATCAAAATTGCTTGAGAACCCTAGAAAATTGGCATTGAATCCAAGCCAAATGCTGAAAAGAAGTGTATAATCCTGCAAAAGAAGATGAAAAATCATGTAATTTCAGCAAGATAATGTAGTGGGAGGTGGGTATGGTTGATTCCTCGCAAGAAAGTGGAGTGGGGATGTGAAAAGCAAGCAAAAACGGAGTGGGGGAACAAAGAGCATCGCGATGCTCTTATAGAGAGTGCCTCAGCGCTCACCCATTCTGGGTAAGCAGCGCCGCGGCACTGTTCTAGAGCGCTGCGGCGCTCGATTTTGGCGCCGCAGCGCATGTGCGCGTTCGTAGATCAGAAATTTTTTTTTTAAAAGAAAATTTAAACTATGAAAAGAAAAATTAAGAAGAAGAAGAATGGATGTTGGGTTGCCTCCCAACCAGTGCCTTTGTTTTACGTCGTTGGCTCGACATAGATCCAAAAAATATCGATGAGGGTCTTGAAAAGTTATCCATTGTGCTTCCTCTTGCTGAAATCCGTCATAATAAGGTTTAAGCCTATGCCCGTTGGCTTTGAAGCTATGCTGGTTATCCATGCTCTTTATTTCAGCTGCACCATGAGGGAAAATATCAGTAACAATAAATGGTCCCTCCCATCTAGAACGAAATTTACCTGGAAACAATCGGAGCCTAGAATTGTAGAGGAGAACTTTCTGTCCTTTATTAAACTCCTTACGTGAAATCATACGATCGTGTAGGAGTTTAGTTTTGGCCTTATAAATATTTGCGTTTTCGTAGGCCTCGTTTCTAATTTCCTCTAATTCCTGAAGTTGTAATTTCCTGCATTCTCTACTTTCTTCCACATTCATGTTAAATTTCTTTATAGCCCAAAATGATTTATGTTCCAATTCAACTGGAAGATGACAAGTTTTACCAAATACTAACCTGTATGGGGACATACCAATTGGGGTCTTATATGCTGTTCTGTATGCCCAGAGAGCATCATATAATCTAAGACTCCAATCCCTGCGGTTGGGATTTATTGTCTTACTAATGATATTTTTGATTTCTCTGTTGGATACCTTAGCTTGCCCATTGGTCTGGGGTTGATATGCAGTTGACAATTTATGAGTGACATTATATTTCTTTAATAGGGCTTCAATAGTCCTATTGCAAAAATGTGTTCCCCGGTCACTTATCAAAGCTCTTGGAATCCCAAATCTTGAGAAGATATGAGATTTAATGAAATCTACAACCACTTTAGAATCATCAGTCCTAGTGGGTTTAGCTTCTACCCACTTTGAGACATAATCCACAGCCAACAAAATATAATTATATCCAGCTGATAAAGGAAAAGGTCCCATGAAATCAATGCCCCAAACATCAAAAATTTCACAAAACAATATTGGTGTTTGAGGCATCTAATTTTTCCTGGAGATATTACCTGTTTTTTGACAGTTTGTACATGACTTACAAAAATGGTATGAATCTCTGAATATGGTAGGCCAGTAAAAACCGCAATCTAAAACTTTCTTTGCTGTCCTTTTTGCTCTAAAATGTCCACCACATGCATAAGAATGGCAGAAGTTTAGAATGGATAAAACTTCAGAATTAGGAATACACCTTCTTATAATTTGATCTGAGCATTGCTTCCAAAGGTAAGGATCGTCCCATATGTAGTATTTGGCGTCACTCTTGATCCTATTTTTAGCTGCCCTGGTCAAAAGAGGAGGTAACTGATTAGTAGCCAGATAATTTACAATGTTTGCATACCATGGCATATGAATTGAAATTGAAAATAAATTTTCATCTGGGAATAATTCTTCAATTTTCAATTTTTCTTCCACATGTGTTAGGCGGCTTAGGTGATCTGCTACACTGTTTTCAGACCCTTTCTTGTCTCTAATCTCTAAATCAAATTCTGTAAGCAGTAACACCCATTTGATTATCCTAGGTTTAGCCTCCTTTTTCATCACCAAGTACCTCAAAGCTGCATGACCAGTAAAAACAATAATTTTAGTGCATATTAAATATGATCTAAATTTTTCTAATGCAAAGACTACAGCTAAGAGTTCTTTTTCAATGGTGGTATAGTTCTTCTGGGCATCATTCAGTATTCTGGAGGCATAATATATCACATGGGATGTGTTTCCAATCCTTTGGCCTAGTACCGCTCCAACTGCATGGTCACTGGCATCACACATAATTTCAAAAGGGATGTTCCAATCTGGTGCTTGGATGATTGGAGCTAAAATCAAGGACTCTTTTAATTTGTCAAAAGCTTCCCTGCATTCTCCATCAAATTCAAAAGAGACATCCTTCTGAAGCAATTTGCACATAGGTGCTGCTTTCTTAGAAAAGTCCTTTATAAATCTCCTATAAAAACCTGTATGGCCAAGAAAAGAACGAACTTCCCGCACACAAGTGGGATAAGGTAGAGTTTGTATAATATCAATTTTTGCTTTATCTACCGCTATTCCTCTTTTTGTGACAACATGGCCTAAATCTATACCTTGTTCAACCATAAAATGACACTTTTCAGAATTTAAAACAAGGTTAGTTTCTTGACATCTTTTGAAAATTAGTGAAAGGTTATGCAAACAATCATCGAATGAATTCCCATAAACTGAAAAATCATCCATAAATACCTCAATAAATTTTTCAAGGTAATCTGAGAATATGCTAACCATACACCTTTGAAAAGGGGCAGGGGCATTACAAAGCCAAAATGGCATGCGCCTATATGCGAATGTCCCAAATGGACAAGTGAAGGTTGTCTTTTCCTAGTCTTCCAGAGCAATTGCAATATGGAAATAACCTGAATAACCATCAAGAAAACAGTAGTAAGGTTTACCAAATAATCTTTCAAGCATTTGATCAATAAAAGGTAAAGGAAAATGATCTTTTCGGGTTACAAAATTTAATTTTCTATAATCTATACAAACCCTCCACCCATTTTGAATCCGGGTGGGTACCAATTCCTCCTTTTGATTTTTTATCACAATTATTCATGTTTTCTTGGGAACCACTTGCACTGGGCTAACCCAATGACTGTCTGAAATAGGGTATATTACCCCAACCTCCAACAATTTAAGAATTTCTTTCTTCACTACATCCATCATAGGTGGATTTAGCCTTCTTTGGGGCTGTCTAGATGGTTTAGCTCCTTCTTCCATCAATATTCTATGCATACATGTAGAAGGGCTTATTCCCTTAAGATCAGCTATGGTCCAACCTATTGCAGTTTTGTGTTCTTTAAGAACTTGGATTAGCTTTGCCTCCTGATCATTTTCAAGCTTGTTGGAGATAATAATAGGAAGTGTTTCTCCCTCTCCCAAGAATACATTTTTGAGATGATCAGGGAGTGGCTTCAGTTCAGGAGTAGGAGCCTGCACAACAGAAGGTAAAAGAGAAGTATCAGAAATTGGTAATTCTATATAAGAAACATTACCTGTTGGTGGTTCTTCTGAAAAACCATTTAGTGCAGCCAGTTCCTCTTTCATTTCTTCATCCAATTCTATCTCACCATCATCTGCTTCTATGGATTTGCTCACAATCAAATCCAATTTATCCTATCCATCTAATTCAAAAACATCATGTGCTAGGGAATCAAAGATATCTATAGAATAAACAGGAGTATCATCACCTGGATGTTTCATGGCTTCATACATATTAAAATTTATTACTTCACCATCAAATTCCATAGTGAGTGTGCCATTGTGAACATCTATCTTTGTTTTTGAGGTTTTCAAAAATGGTCTCCCTAATAATATTGGGGATGTAAAATCCCCATTTTCCATATCTAGAACATAAAAGTCTGCAGGGAAAACCAAATCATCTACCTGTACCAAAACTTCCTCAATTACTCCCTTAGGATATGCAGTGGACCTGTCAGCTAATTGAATAACCACATTAGTAGAGTTCAATGGTCCTAATTTCAAGGAAGCATATATAGAATATGGCATGACATTTATGGAAGCTCCTAAATCCAACATAGCTTTTTCAACATGAGTATCCCCAATTTTACATGGAATGGTAAACATACCTGGATCCTTACATTTAGTGGGGAGTTTTGTTTGTATCATGGCAGATACGTTCTAACTCATTTGAACCTTTTCAAACCCCTTCAATTTTTGCTTTCTTTTTTGAGTGCATAATTCTTTCAAGAACTTTGCATATCTTGGTACCTGCTTAATAGCATCTAGGAGGGGAATATTAACTTCACATTTTCTAAAGATATCATACAATTTAGAAGTTTTCTCGTTTAGCCTATTCTCTTTAAGAGCTTCTGGAAAAGGAGGCATTACTTCATAATTTAAATTAGAAGGAGACTTACCTGTAGGTGCTTCATTCTCCTTAATTGATTTTTCAGTTTTCTTAGGAGAAGAGGGTGCTGGTGGACTTTCAATCTCCTTACCACTCCTGAAAACAATTGCACTAGCATTCTCTCTGGGGTTCACCACAGTTTGTGAAGGTAACTTACCTGAGTTTTGAGCATCCAATCGACTCATTGTGGTTGCTAACTGACCTACTTGAGTTGTCAGGTTCTAAATGCTAGCTCTTGTCTCTTGCTGAAATTGATGAGAGTTATGTACAAGAGTTTTCACAATGTCTTCCAACGGATTACTTACCTGTTGATCCTGGGGTGCACTCTGTCTAGGATAATAGGATTGCTGATTTTGTTGAAAATTTTGTCCTGTAGGCCTATTTTGTGCACTCCCATATCTGAAATTAGGATGATCCTTCCATCCAGGATTGTATGTATTGGCATATGGATCATACCTTTTTGGTTGGCCAGGAAAACCTCTTACAGCATTCGCTTGTTCTGTGGATTCCTCTTGAAGTGTAGGACACATGTCAGTTGGGTGCTCTATGGCTGAGCATATTCCACATACTTTAACTTGCTGTAGTGTACCTGTAGCCATTTGGCGCACAAGAGAAGTAAGTTCAGATATTTGATTCCGAAGAGAAGTAGTACTTACCTCCTGAGCATGTTTAATAGGAGGATCATGCCTAACGGCAAATTGTTGTGAATTGACAGCCATATTTGATATCAGGATTCTGGCTGCCTCAGGAGTATTATCAACTAGTGCTCCTCCACTAGCTACATCTATTATGCTCCTATCTCCCTGCAAAAGAACTTCATAAAAATATTGGATCAGTAGCTGCTCACTAATCTGATAATGTGGGCAGCTTGCACAAAGTTTCTTAAACCTCTCCCAATATTCATAAAGCGTTTCACCATGCAATTGTCTAATGCCGCATATTTCTTTCCTAATAGTAGCGGCTCTAGATGCAGGAAAATAACGTTCTAAAAACATTCTCTTCATCTCATTCTAGGTAGTGATAGTACCAGAGGGCAAATAATACAACCAATATTTGGCTAAATCTTTCAAGGAAAAAGGAAAAGTCCTGAGTTTTATTTGTTCCTCAGTTACTCCAGGGGGCTTCATACTGGTACATACCACATGGAACTCCTTCAGATGTTTATGCGGGTCTTCACCTGCAAGACCATGAAAACTTGGTAAGAGATGAATTAATCCAGATTTCAACTCAAAATTAACATTGTCGTCAAGATTAGGAAAAGTAATGCATAAAGGTTGCTGATGCAAATCAGGAGCTGTGAGCTCTTTCAGAGTGAGGTGTCTAGCCATGATCACTTCCTCCGTATCCTGATCAATGTCTTCTTGAATTCCTCTTCTGTGCCTGTATATAGATTTTCCAATATCTGGATTGAACTATAAATCTCGAGAATTAGAAGAACGAGTTACAAGCATAAATAAAAAAAAATTCACAAAAAGTAATGACGCAGTCCCCGGCAACGGTGCCAAAATTTGGTGCGTACTGTCGCAGGTGCACCCAAATTAATATCTTACCTCAAAACTAACTTGTAGTAGTGGGAGTAAGGGTCGATCCCACAGAGACTGGAATTACCTTATGTGATTAAAAGGGGGGAATTGATAATCGCAAATTAAGTAAAGTAAACAATAATGAAAATAAATAAGCGAAAGTGATTAATGATAAAGACGTTGGTTTCGATTGGTATCCACCGTCAAGGGATTACATTGATCATCGACAACATAATCAATCTGCAAATGAATATCTATCATTGGGGTTTTAACCCCGTTTCTCCTTAAGCCTAGCAAATTAATGACAATCGCACTAATTAAACCCTAATCAACAAGCCATCTTTTAGCACATCGGTAAAATATAACTTGTTAACCGCATGAAGAACTAGAGAAACTGACAGAGCTAAACAAATATAAACACATCGGCTATATCTAATTTAGTCAATCATTCATCATAGGTTCAATGATTTATAATCCAAAACCCTCAAACCTATTTGCCTCACGAATAGCAAAATTAAAGACTTTGTTCAAAACACAATTCAGCGGTAGATTAAAACAGACGAAATACTAGTAGGCCTCCTAGCAAACATATGCATAATCATTAAGAATAAGAACAGATGAACAATCAATATTCAAAACAAATTGAAATAATAACATCAGATCCACTTCTCACAATGTATAAAAATGCCTTGAGGTTTCAACTTACCTAAACCAACTAAAGAGAATTAGCCACGCAAGGCCATAAGATAATCAAAAGAAGAATTGAAGAATGTAGATGAAGAATTCGGTGAAGGATTGGATCCCTTCTCTGGTTTCTTTCCTCCCTTTTTATAGACTTTCCCTCATAATCGAAGTCAGAATGTATTTTTGTCAAATTCCCGTCCATTCCCTTCAATTTTGAGCGAAAATGACCTAAAATCGCGAAATCTACAAGTCCCCTACGGCGCATGGGCACCGTGGCGCTTAAGTGGAGCATCGCGAGGCTCCCTGTCAGCGTCACAGCGGGCTATGTCGAACATGATTAGGTGCCACAGTGCGCTGGGTTGAGCGCCGCGGCGCTCCAGATTTCCTTATCATGGCGCCACGGCGCCTAGAATCTTCTGGATTTTGCCGAAGTGCCAAACATAAAAGTTGTAGCTCTATGTCTCTTCTTTCCATAGCCGCTGAAATTACCTTAATTGGACTCCAAATGAGTGAGATATACCTCAATTAGTGTTAAAAGGTCAGGAATCAGCATTTTTCTATGATTTTCTCTTTATTTTTCTCTTCTTTTCTTCTTTATTATTCCTAAAACACAAAACACAACACTCAATCAATTCATATCTATTTTCTACTAAAATTAAATAAAAACCAACTTAAAACATGTCAAAAACATGCTTATTTTATAGCATGTCAGATTTCAAAGAAATAGTCAACATATGAATTGTAGATATATGTCTCACAAATCTATAGGCTTTCGAATTACTTAATTTAGAGTTCATATGAGGGAGATATGGCTGGTAAATTGGGCAGAGGTCAAAATTCAGGATAGTAAAAATAAGTGTTTTTGTTTTACTTTGTTTGGGCATAATCCGTAAAGAATATGAAGAAATTATAAACAAAAACGTTGTAGATAATTGTCTTAGCTTTCTATAGGATTTAAAATCACCTCAATCGGATTTTGTATGAGGGCGATATGATTGAATAAGTGAATAAAGGTCACAGAATACGGCCAAGCCGTGTTCTGGGTTGCTTCAGCACAGTTAGGCCGTGTTCGGGGCTGTTTTTAACCATATTTGAAGTATTTTTCAAGCATGGCCGTGCCTTAAACAAGGCCAGGCCATGTTAGGTGTTGGATTATCATACTTTTCACTGTTTTATGCCTAAAAATAATCTTGTTTGTTGTAATATTTTTAAGAAACATATATTCAAGAAAAATACTTTTAAAATAATGATTTTGGTATCCCAAATTACTCGTTCTCTTTATTTGATTGAAAATGAATTATATTGAATATTGGTATGTGATGAATGATTATTAATCATTTGGTATAAAAATGATGCATCATATTATGAAAGTAATTAAATGGCAAGCATAAAGCTCATGACGAGTTGCTTGATAGTTATATATTGTATTTAATGAATATGAATTTATATATATATACATTTATATGTATGGATGAATATCGACGGGTTGTATGGTTTGAGACGGTACCGAGTAGAGGAAGCCCTATTAGCTTGAGTGAGCCAAGGGAGGGTCGCTCCAACCGGGTGTCAGTGGTAATGTGAGGGGGCAGGAGGGTGATATACTCACATTCCCTGATCACTTATTGTGACTGTAGTCGATCAATCACTATGCATATAGCAAATGAGTAAATTAAAAGCCGTGATAGGGTTGAGCATTATAAAAAAAAAATGGACTTTCAGTGCATGTGTAGTATGATAATTATGCATAAACAAAAATTATGATTTTTATCTCAAAATTTTGAAATTTCTCTGTAGCTTATACAGCTGAACATAACTCCTATTTTCTCATCATATTTTATTTATGTTAAGTCTACTGGGAACCTTTGTTCTCACTATTATTGTGGTGTTATGTTCAGATAAAAAGAAATGAGATGCAACACAAAATGGCGTTACTGATGGAGATCTAGATGTTAGCACCACCTCCTCACCCTTTGTATTTTAAGGGTGAAGTGTTGTATAAAGACTCTTATTTATGTACTGAAATGTTGTATTGTATAAATATAACATGTGTGAGGTTTGTAATATATATGTAAACTTGTATATTGTGTTTTGAAATGTTGTATTGTATAATTATAACATGTATGAGGTTTGTAATAAATATGTATATATATATATATATATATATATATATATTGTGTTTATACATATGGCGTATTTAACATGCATATTGTGAAAAAAAAAATGGGACGTTACATCAACTACTAGAATTATACAAAATATGCTATCTAAATCGATGTAATGCAATAGAGATTTTGTCACAATTAAGTAAGTTAAGATTTCAATTAAACAAGCCTAGGGTTAGGGTTCACCACACTTATGATATTCAACATTCAACATGTACCTCTAATTGCAATTATCTAGGTTATTAGGGATGATTTAGCCTTAATTAACTAGCAACCTCTTTCAAGCGTTACTAATCGTACCTAGGTTAATCCAATTGCCTACTTTCGTAGTTCTTAGTTCAACCTAAGTCCATTAAGTTCTATGCCAACCATGGAATACAATTAATTGATTTTCCCTTGCCTATTAATTGATTCAATCCTAGAGAATCTTAAACTACTTTCATGATTAAGATATTCCTAATTAACTATTGGGTTCCGGTATTAGTCTTCACCTTTCAGTCCATCAATTAATATCCTAAGACGTGATAAAAAATAGGCTAGACATTCATCAACTCATATAGTCAATGCATAATAGCTAATCCTAATTAACCATGGATAACACAATTAGGGTTCCAATGATTCAATTAGCACAATGTATCTTCACATTATAAGTGGGTTTACCAAAACCCTAGATCAAATCTACTCAAGCATGATAGAAAGATAAATCAAAGGCATAATCATTAAGTAAATCATCAATATCCAATACAATATAAAAGGAAGAAGTAGAAATAAAAGTAGAAGCAAAGATGGAAAGATAAAACCTGGATTGCTGAATGCAAATATGAAATACAATGCTGAATCAATCTCAAATCTAAGCTAAGAACATGAAAGTAAGCACTAATCCTACTCTAAAACTAATCTAATGGTGTTTCATGAGCCTAAAATTGAGTAAAAGAAGGTCTCTCTACGTTTGTATGCCTTTGACTCCATTTCCCCTTCAATATATCTGTTTTTGGCAGCTCAAAACACTAAAAAAATGATGTGTATGGACCCGAAGCACGGTCGTGCTTCATGACACGGCCTGGCCGTGCTTCAGGCTAGTTTCTGAGGGTTTTGTACACTTTTTTCCCAGAGCACGGACTGGCCATGTTGGGTGCTGCCATGCTCCTTTCTTGCCAAATTTTGGTGTGTTGCCTCCTTGCTTCCTCCTCATCTTGTTCCAAGTCCATATGGTACTTCTCATGAGTGTTTTCCTTTGCTTCTTGGCCTCTTTTGCTCTCCTATAAACATAAAACAAACCAAAGCAATATCCAGAACAAAGTATAACCAAAAGCAAGGAAATAACCACAAGTTTACTATGAATTAAAGGATAAAATATAGCCATTAAGTACTCAAAATTCCCCTTTATCAAATCACAAGTCTATTATGAAATAAGGGATGAGATATAGAAATAAAATAGACAAATTTCCCATTTATAAACTCTCCTATGGTTAAACCTTTGCTTGTGTAACATCCATAATTTCGTTTCATTTATTAATAAAGGTACATAAATATTTAATGTAACATCTCTAATTTTGTTTCTTTTATTAATAAAGGTACATAAATATTTAATTAAGAAAATAAAATTTATTAGACAATTTTTAGATATCTAAGGAAATATAATCCTTAGAAATTCTTCACCTTATGTGTATGCATAGAAAATGTTTCTAACATTTTGGGAATAGGTAAAGAGAGAAAACCTAATAAGAAAAATTAGAAATAACATACTAAAGAGAGGCGAAATTCTTTGATAAGGAAGATAAATTTTTGTGAAGTAAGTAAAGGTCTTAAAATTTCAAGAACAAAGGATTAGGGTAATTTTTCCTAATTCAAGAGTTAGAGTTTTTAAGTTTAAATAGTAGTGTAATAATAATCAAGATTAGGTCACATGATATTAGGACAAAACATCTATATCCTACATTCATAATTTCAACAAGTAGGTAATAGTACATGGCATTAGGACAAAACATCTATTTCCTACATTCATAATTTCAATAAGTGGGTAATAATATATAGCATTACGACAAAACATCCTTATCCTACATAAATAATTTTAGCCAAGCAAAGGAGACTCAAGGGATGAAAAGAAAAAAGGAAATGAATCCCTAAATCAAAGAGACCTTGTCCCTTGTCTTAAGAACATTTTATCATAATTTTCAAAATACAAATCTCCTTTTGCTATACATATCTTGACTAATGGACAGGAAGACAAGAACATGAGTTGTCTTTCCTAAAAAAATTACTAAGTGCATCCTAATTTTCATAAGGTAGACCTGTGATCATGAAAGGTGAACTACTTGATAGTTTATTTAAACAAAACCCACCATTATCATATTATAATTTTGTCCAAGTGAGGGAGAAGAAAAATAGAAGCAAGGTAGAGTGAGGAAATGAGAGAAAGAGAGGAATAGAAAGGAAGGAAGAAGAAGGAGAAGTCTAGAGGACTATGTACTCAAGGTAAGTTAGCTTAATCTCCACTTGAATCCATCTTTTCTCTTTATCCTTGGGGTTCAAAACTCACCCTTATTCTCTTATTTAAGCTGCTAGAAAAGCTAAGGGAAGGAAGGAATCTTGATACTTCTTTCAAGAGGAAAAAATAAAAAGAATTCATTAAGTGAGCTAGGGAGATCTTTAGGTAGGTTTAACAATATCTCTTTTTGAAGAAATGCTATGAAATTTGTAACATTTATATGGGAATTTGATCTTAGAACTTTGATGAAATTTATAATATTTGTTGCTTTGATGATTGTTCGTGGATGTTGCTATAGCATGTTACATGCTATTTTGCATATAATGGATATTTTGAACATTTTGGTTGGTGTGGAAAGTTCTGCATAGGTATGGCTATGGGTGGTAAAATTTATGATTTTTATGCTGCTATTTTGCATATTTGAATGTGGTGAAAAATTGATGGAATATGATTATATGTCAATTAAGAAGACAATGGAAGAGGATGTAATATAATGATGAACTAAAACATTAGGAAAAGTTTGGTTAGGAAACTAGATTTTGGACTAACCAGTGAAGCTTCTATTTTTGAAATTCTAGGAAGAATCGGTTATGAATTAAAAGAAATGATTAACTTAAAAAAATATAGAACTATGTCTCACAGAGTTTTAACCACTGGAATAACTTATTTTGGAGTCCAGATGAGGGAGATATTGCCAGATTTGTATGCAGTAGTCAGAAAATGGTTAACCAGGGAAGAATATGTTAGTTATGCTACTGTGTTTGAACTTCTAGGATAAATTTGTAGGGAATTAAAATAAATGTGTAACATGATAAATATAGATACATGTCTCATGAATTTTTAGCCACTGGAATCATTTAGATTGGAATCAATATGAGGGAGATATGGTCAGATTACAAAGCTGATGTCAAAAACTAGCTAACCAGGGAAGAATCTGTTAAGTATTATTATGTGTTTGAATTTTTGGGCCAAATATGTAGGTAGTTAAAGGCAATTTACAACATAATAAATATACATATATGTATCACGGATCTATAGGCTTTGAAATCACTTATTTTGGAGTCCATATGAGGGAGATATAGCTAATTAATGAGTAAATGTTAGAATCAGTCTAGATTCAAGGTGGTAAATCTAAGTATTTTTGTTTTCGATTTTCTGGGAGTAATTAGTAAGGAATCTAAAGAAATGATAAACATGAAACTTTTGTATAAGTGTCTCAGGTTTTTATAGGCTTTGAATCACCTTAATTGGAGTTCATATATAGGAGATATGGTTAGATTAGTAAGTAGAGGTCTGAACCTACCCGAGAAGAAATAACACTAAATTTGAGGGAGTAGTAATACCATGACTACTTAAGATTTCACTATAATATTCAACATAAGGGTTTTAGAGGATTGTCTTGTCTTTCAAATGACACCAAGATAACCTTAATCGGATTTAAAATGAGGGTGTTATGCTCTATTTAGTAACAAAGGAAAATAATATTTAAAAAAAAAGAATCTTATAAATGAAAATAATAAATGACTAGTGTATGCCATAGCCATTGCCATTGCACGAACTCATTACCATCTTAAGTGTGTAATTTTGACATAGAAATATTTTATAAGGTGATATTTGAAATGATTATGTTCATGGAATGATTACCTATAATTTTTGGTCATGATTATATTTTGAAGAAAAATTATGGCATATGAGATAATGAACATACTTGTTATTGAAATCATATTTTTGGCTATAAATATGAAAATAAAAGAAATGAGCACAGTCACATGACGGTCCGTGTGGTGCACCAGTAGATGACACCCTACCAACGTCTATGATTATGTTAGTGAGAAAAGAAAGAGGAAGTGTGCCATGTCGAGCAGAGCCAGAAAGGCCCGTTCCGAAAAGTAGAAAGTATTCACCTTGACTGGGGTAGCTTGATATAAAAATAAGTTGATAGCCTTCATATGATATTCTGAAAACAGTTATTCATGCCATACATGCCATTATTGTACGATTTCTATGTGTATAAATAAAGTGCATTCATGTGACCTAAAATAATTGTTGTAGCTTATATAGATGAACATAAGGTGACAAGCATTATTGATGATGATTATGATTTATTATTGAACATACTGGGATTTCATTCTCACTATATTTTCATATCATATTCCGAAAACTAAGTTATGTAGACCGACTTTTAGTGTACATTGGGTCGAGTTGGCTAAGATCCAGGTGAAGGTGCAACCACCCGCATCCGTATCTCCGAAATTGATCAATATGGATGAATAAAATGTAGAATTATATGTGTTTGATTTTTGTACAGACATTTTGATAAATAATGTGTATGTGAACCTAGAATTGTATAAGTGTTAATGGTATTTCATAAACCTTAATTATGTTTGGTTAATTTAATTGAATTTCATGGGATTTTAGAAATATATATGTATACATATATGTATACATATATGTATACATATATATATGTATATATATATGTATATATATATACATATATATATACATATATATATACATATATATATATATATACATATATATATATATATACATATATATATATATATATATATATATATATATGTATATATATATGTGTGTGTGTGTAAAAAAATGGAGTTGTTACAGCTTGTCCTCAAGCAAATAGAATGACATATCAAAAGGAAGAGAGATGATGCATGCAAATTTCAAATGATAGAAAAATGCAATACAGGTAACCCTTGACTCACCCAACGTGAACACAAACAAATATATGAATAGACATTTACCAGATAGTTTCTACTCTTCTAAAACTAAACCTAAATTCTTTTATTATACATCTACTTCTATTGTTACCATTGGTTGTATGCATCAAATTGATTTTTAAACACTCAAATAGGTCACCTCATCCTTTAGATCTCCCTATATTGCCTTACCTTTATTTATATTTTTACTCATTTTCTCACTCATTCTTTTACTTTTTTTTACCCTTATTTTTTTTCTATTTCTTTTGTCTATTTTATTCATTATTATTTTATAGAAATATACAGTGAGTGCATTTTATGCTCCATCTCACTAGGGTATAGGCAACTAGATACTCATACTAAGGCCAATTTGGTGCCTTGAAAGGGTACTCATAGTGAAAACTTTTTGGGATCTGCATTCTCTTATTTTTCATCTCTGCCTACCTTCAAACTTTCATAATGTTAAAATCAATAATAGAATACAATTCATAGCATAATAAGAGAGATGTTTTTCAAAAAAAATTAGAGGCTCAATACTAGAAATGAGAGACTAAGATGATAACTACCTATTTTATATTTTATTGTGCATCACATTTTCATGAGTTAAAATTAATTTATATTACATCAATCTATCTCTAAAACAACAAACTTTGTGATTATATAATGAGATAAGAGATATTCAGCCAGTAAAAAAAACTTCAACCAGTGAAAAACCTAAACTTTACTTCCTCATGCTTAAACTTGACATTGTCTTTAATATCAATAATAATGAAAGTATAGGGAAAGGAAGAAGTAACTTACTTGCTTACTAGTCTTCTAGAGGAGGAGGTAGAGGATATGACTCAAATGCCAAGTGTACTAGGCTTGCATCAGCAATAGGTATGCCAGATTTAA
This sequence comes from Gleditsia sinensis, assembly GCA_037074535.1. Lineage (NCBI taxonomy): Eukaryota > Viridiplantae > Streptophyta > Magnoliopsida > Fabales > Fabaceae > Gleditsia > Gleditsia sinensis. The sequence continues at coordinate 32,196,482 of CM073468.1, forward strand.
GCTACGCAGAAACTTTGAATTGGAGCTCAAAGCACGGTTAACAAGTCCCAAAATTAAAGAGCATGATATTTTCAATTCAGTTCAAGGAAAATGGCAAATAGAGGGTAAAATGATCTAAGTTAACAACTAAACCATAAATTACATCAAGTAGAGTAATGACCAGAATTATCTTTCATTATATTAAAAAGAAGCATTCAGGAAAGGTTTTAGCTTGCAAAGTGTCCACTCTCAATGAGATTTACCCAGCTAAACATAAACCAAAGTAGATAAACCACAATCAAAATTAATGCCAATTTATATCTCGTCTAGTAGAGTGCAAGTCTGAATCAAAGCAATCTAAGAGTAATGCACTAATTAAAGAAAGAATTTGTCCAACAACTTAGGCAATGCAAAAATCAAAAAGGTTTAGCACTCAAATAGGCCAAATGATGTCTTTGTTTTCTAAGAAGTACAAAGCTAATTCAATGTATCAGATTATGAAGGAAACAACATTAAACTGCATAACTAGTTAATTGAGATATTCAGCAATAACCAATAAAAACTACTAAACAACCCAAAAACTTAAAGACCTATTTTAAATTCTAAATTTAGCAAGGATGGAATGATTAATTCAAAATTTAGTTTCAAATCAATGGCAAGTTCAGCAAATTTAGCAAGTAACAATTATCTGTAAATTCACATGTAGATAAAATCAACTTAAGAAAAACATCATCCAGAGAATTCAATAATTATGCAATCCAAATTCTGTAGAAATCCCCAAAACCAGTCCAATTAAGCCACAGGTGCAGAACATGTATTCCTAGATGAATTAAGCTAAACCAGAATTTTCAGCTAAAAACAAGTAGTTCACAAGCATGCAGAGTTATCTATTTAGTCAACTAAAGATAAACCAATATAACATAGCTAAAGAACCAAAAAATGTAGCACATGCAAATACAAATTCTGCATATATTGTCTATTACTAGTCCATTAGGCAAACAAACAAAGGCCAATTAATCCAATCCAAAAAAAGTGAAGCTCAAGTGTAGAAAACTAAACTAGACCAATCCAGTCAAGTTCAATATTCAGGAAATTTCAATTCAGATAAATAAACCATAGTGTAGAAGTTTCAAAATTACCTAGATGATTAGAGCCACGAGTGAGTTCAGCAGTGATAAAGGGGAAATTTAAGTACTTAATGGTTATATTTTATTCTCTAATTCATAGTAAACTTGTGCATATTTCTCTGCTTTTGGCTATATTTTGCTCTGGATACTGCTTTGGTTAGTTTTATGTTTGTAGGTAAGCAAAAGAAGACCAAGAAGTAAGGGAAAACACTTATGAGAGGAGCCACATAGACTTGGAACATGCTGAGGAGGAAGCAAGGAGGAAGCCCTAAAGAAATTGGAAAATTCTGAGCTTAACAGGTTGAAGTACGGCCAGACCATGCTTGATGTACCTAGAGCACGGCCAGCCCGTGTCATGAAGCATGACCGTGATTCGTGTTCGTATGCCACATGATTTTTAGGGTTTTGAGCAGCCAAGTTAATATATATACATGTGGGAAACGTAGGGAGAGACATCCAGACTTATTCATACTCACTTTTACTCAATTTTAGGCTTAGGAAACAACATTAGATTAGGTTTAGAGTAGGATTAAAGTTTACTTTCATGTTCTTAGGTTAGATTTGAGATTGATTTTGTAACGACCATTTTTTTATTTTTTATTTTTATTTTTTGATACGTATGTGTAAGAGACCAGAGTTATATCATGAGCTAGGAAACTTATATATACATACATCCAAAAGCTATATACATCATAGTTTGGCTACTTATATACATACATATATAACCCGAGGTACTGAGCATACATCACAAAAGACGAAGTACCGTGGGGTTACATCAAAATAATGGGGTTAGCCTATTTACATTACCAAAATTAGCTATACAGGTAAAGCTATCCTACGACCCATCCCTGGCCATCACCCCTGGGGTACTGCTGGTGGAGGAGGTGGGCTAGGAGCATGGACCTCTATCATGCTTATCACCATCAAGTTCACAACGACTGTGAACTGTCCTAAGTAAGGGACGTCTACTGTTTGCAGCTCCAGGAGTAATGTCAGCACAATGAAGGACATCTCTATTGATCTGAACATAACATCAAAAATATAGTGAGATATAAAATCCCAGTAAGGTCAACATCCAAAACATATAAATATACGAAAAACTTACATGCTATGTCCAGTTGTATAAGCTACAGAAAATATTTTCTCTTTTTATGCAATAAAGGTACAATAAAATACATGCCAGCCTTTTATAAGTTATGCATCAATATTACGCATTGTAAAATAAAACATGTATTTATAATTACCTGTGCCGTTGTCCATGGCTCATACATCACTCAGTGGCTCATCATCACTCACAGTGGCTCATAAGCTGATATTCTCTCTCAATTGCAATCCTCAATGTGGCGTGAGCCTTACCCCTCCAGCTACTTACCCACCCTTTGAAGGCCATTGGTCGGAAGGTCTTTCCTGTATTGACCACTCTAGGCTATAGGGCGTCCCTTATCCCGGTACCGTATCCAAGCCATGACCCTTCAGTCGCCTTACCTCGTAAGGTGCCATACTCCCGGGTCATCTTGGACTTGTCAGTCTCCTCAATACAACAAGGGAGACACTTGTTTCTAGGCCACCCTACTTCAGAAAGGATCATTCTGACTTGTCAGTCGCCTCAATACAGTAAGGGAGACACCTGTTTCTAGGCCACCCTATTTCAGAGAGGGTCCTCCTAACAAAACTTAAGTGTTTTATATCTCTCAAACCACTTAACATAATAGGAGTGTGCACATTAATAATTATCCAGCACATAAACCATGCTCAACCTCAAACATGTTACAACCACTCATCATGGATGAACATACATGTCTTAATAACATTTCATAATGCGCATACATTAGTAACTCACTTACAACCATACATACAAACAGTTTATAGTATGCAAATATAGCATTCATGCATCATTTCTCATGCTTTATATACATGATTTACTAACCATACATGATGAAATAAATATAGCACATGCAAATGTATCATTCATGCACCAGAAAACCTTCACTAACATCCCAAAAATGTTGGTAATTAATTAAGATTCAGAAAGGAAAAAGAAAACAAAGAAAAAGGGTAACACAATATGAAGCATGGCCGTGCTTCATGGCCGTGTTCCCTCTTCTTTTGGTCTTGTTTCACACAGGCCAGCCTCGAGCACGGCCTGGCCATGTTTCCAAGCACGGCCGTGCTTTGGGCCTTGCTCAACAATTTTCCATATTTTTTCAAAGCTTTAGGATTCCAGCCCAGAGCACGGCCTGGCCGTGTCTCCAAGCATGGTCGTGCTCTGGATACGAATTTCACCAAAATGTTCTTTTTTCTCTCAAATTAGCCAAGAAAAACCAACAATCAAAATATCAATGTTTTGAGCATGAAAAGTACCATTTTTCCATAGCAACCCACCAACCAAAACATGGATCAAAACTCAAAAACCAACTACACAAAGATTTCCCCCAAATCATTAACACATAGATATGCATGAACAGTAACCATGGATGCCATAACAACTCTAATAAAAGCTCTATCTACCTTCCCAGACATTTAAATACCCACATACATCCAGCCATAAAGACATCCAACCATAAAACATGAAGGAGAATGTTGATCTTACCTTTTCTCTCCATAAGCTTTTTTTCTCTCTCTTGTTCTACTACTTTCTCTCTCTAGAAAGCATCACCAAACATCAAATTTTCTCCATCCATTAATTCCCATAGAAGATTTGGGGAGATAAACAAGAGATTAAGAGTTGGAATCTTACCTTTCTTTCTTGATTTTCCACTTCTATCTCATTTCCTCCCTTTTCTTTCTTCTCCTTCTCTCTTCTTTCTTTCTTTCTTGTTGTGGAGTTCTGTCTCTTTCCTTTGGCTGGATTGGCGACTTGGTCACCAAGTCTTCAAGAAATATTAAAATAACATTGGATTCTTCAAGAAGCCACCTTACCTTAACCAATACCCATGCTTTATCTAAGTATTTCTAAAATGCCACTCCATTACATTGTGACTAAGGGGGTTAGCTAAGGCCTTGTTTGGGTGCAAGAAAACTTACCAAGTGTTTAATTCTTTCTTGAGCTTTACTTTAATGGATGTTTGTGTAGCTTTCTTCAAGGCTCCACATGCCTATTGTTGTTGTCTATTTATGGCCCTATAGACAAGGAAATCACTATCTCTTCCTTAACAATTCTTTCCAAAAATGAGAAAATCCTTATTAAACATTCATAGTTATTTCCTTATAACTCCCTCATTTAACTCTTTTAAACCCTTTCTTACTATTCCATTTTGTGAATATTATTAACAGAATTTCGGGTGTTACAGATTCAGTATTGTATCTCTACTACATTCTGCAAACCAGGTTATATCTTTCTATTCTGAACTTACTTCTTCTTCTACTTCTTTCTTCTAGATTGTATTGAACTTTAATGGTTTACTTAATGAATATGATTTTGGTTTCTGATTTTATTATGCTAGAGTAGATTTGATCTAGGTTTTCGGTAGACCTACTTATGGTATGATGATACTGAACTATTGAATTGAATTGTGGAACTCTAATTGTATTATCCATGGTTAATTAGGATTGACTATTATGCATTGATTATATGAGTTGATGAATGTCTGGCCAACGTTTTATCACGCCTTAGGAAAGTAGTTAATTAGGGATATCTTAATCACAAAAGTAGTTTAAGGTTCTCTAGGAATGAATCAATTAGTGGGCACGAGAAATCCGATTAATTGTATTCCAAGATTGGCATTGAACTTAATGGACCCAGGTTAAACTAAGAACCATGAAAGTAGGTAATTAGATTAACCTAGGTACAATTGGTAACGCATAAAAGAGGTTGCTAGTTAATTAAGGCTACAGCATCCCAAATTACCTAGATAATTGCAATTAGAGGTACATGTTGAATGTTGAACATCATAAGTGTGGTGAACCTTAACCCTAGGCTTTTATTAATTGGATTATTTATTAGTTTAATTGTGACAAACTCTTTCATCAAATTACATCGATTTAGATAAAATATTTCGTATAAGTCTAGTAGTTGACGTTATTCTCTGCGGGATACGACCCCTAATCACCGGACTAGCTATAGCTACGCTGTGCGCTTACGGTTATTTACAAAACAAACACAACAAGTTTTTGGAGTTGTTGCTAGAGAGCAATCATAAATATTTGATATATTGCGAAATAGCTAGACGAGATCACTTTCTTTTAATTTTTCTGCATAATTTTATCTTGCTGATTTTTGCCTCTTTTCTCCTTTATAGGTGTGTTTTGTAACATACCTAATTTCGTTTCTTTTATTGATAATTAAGGAAATAAAGTTTATTAGACAATATTTTAGATATCTAAGGAAATATAATCCTTAGAAATTCTTCACCTTATGTATATGCATAAAAAATGTTTCTAACATTAAGAGAACAAATAAAGAGGGAAAACCTAATAGAAAAAAAAATTAGAAAGAACATACTAAAGAGATGCAAAATTCTTGGATAAGAAAGATAAATTTTTAGAAACAAGTAAAGGTCTTAAATTTTCAAGAACATTGGATTAGGGTAATTTTTCCTAATTCAAGAACTAGAATTACTAAGTTTAAAATCTTTACCCATACAATGGGCTTTTACCTATGGACACTTCATATAGAGTTTTTTTTCACTTCACATAAGTTTCTAGCAAGCCCATTGGATAACCTAAGCAAGAAATAAAACATAGACTTGGACTAGGATATAGTAATTGGACCAATAGCCTAAAAATTATGAAAATGTGACCAAGCCCTCCAAGAAAGGTAGAATTTTATCCAAAGCAAAGAAAATGGGTAGGAATAAGCCCATAATGGGTAGGAATAAGCCCAAATCCAAGAAGAAAAATAAAATAAAATTAATTAGGTGATGATATAATAATGTAATAAAAATAAAGAATAGGTTACATGGCATTAAGACAAAAATTTAGCAAGTGGTGTGATTCTACAAGGCTTTAGGACAAAAACATCTATATCCTACACTCATAATTTTAGCAAGTGGTATGATAATACATGGTATTAGAACAAAACATTCCTATCCCACACAAATAATATCAACCAAATAATGGAGATTCAAGGGCTAGAAATTTACCACCTAAAAAGGCAAACCTATCATACTTGATTAAGATAAAAGAAAATGGAAATGAATCCCTAAATCAAAGGGACCTTGTCCCTTATCTTAAGAAAATATCATCATAACTTTCAAAATACAAATCTCCTTTTCCTATGCATATCTTGGCTAAGGAAGAGGAAGACAAGAACATAAGTTGTTTGTTTTCCAAAAATTCAACAAAGTGTATCCTAATTGTGATAAGGTAGACCCATGATCATGAAAGGTGTATTATTTGGTGGTCTATATAAGCAAAACCCACCCCTACAACATTTTAATTTCGTCCAAGTGAGGAAGAGAGAGAAATGCAAGCAAGGTAGAGTGAGGAAAGGAGAGAAAGAGAGGAGAAGAAAGGAAGGAAGAAGAAGGAGAAGTTTAGAAGGCTAAGTACTCAAGGTAAGTTACCTTAATCTCCACTTGAGTCCATTTTTCTTCTTCATCCTTGAGGTTCAAAAATTCACCCTCCTTCTCTTACCTAAGCTGCTAGAAAAGCTAAGGGAAGGGAGGAATCTTGCTACTTCTTCAAGAGGAAACAAGAAAACCAATTCACTAAGTAAGCTAGGGAGATTCTTAGGTAAGTTTAACAATATTTCTTTTTGAAGAAAACTTTTGAAACTTATAATATTTATATGAGATTTTGATCTTAGAACTTTGATGATTGGTCATGGATGTTGCTATATCATGTTACATATTGATCTTGCATGTGATGTATGTTTGAATACTTAGGTTGGTGTAGATAGTTCTGCATGGGTATGGCTATGGGTGGCAGAATTTTAAGTTTCAGTGTTTTAATTTATGGGAACAATCTATAAGGAATTAAAATAAATGGTTAACATAAGAATTATAGCTATGTCTATCATGGATATTAAGCCACTGGAATCATTCAATTTGGAGTCCATATGAGGTAGATATAGTCTGATTAGTAAGCAAAGGTCAGAAAATGGTTCATCAGGGAAGAATATGTTAGGATAGCTTTTGTGTTTAAAATTCTGGGAATTATATGTAGGGAATTAAAATAAATGGTTAACATAATAATTAAAGATATATGTGTCACGGATTTTTAGCCACTAGAATCATTCAATTTGGAGTCCATATGAGGTAGATATGGTCTGATTTGTAATCAAAGCTCAGAAAATGGTTCATTAGGGAAGAATATGTTAGGATAGCTTCTGTATTTTAATTTCTGGGAATTATCTGTATGGAATTAAAATAAATGGTTAACATACAAATTAAAGATATATGTGTCACGGATTTTTAGCCACTGGAATCATTCAATTTGAAGTCCATATGAGGAAGATATGAGCTTATTAGTAGTCGAAGGTCAGAAAATGGTTCATCAGGGAAGAATATGTTAGGATAGCTTCTGTATTTTAATTTCTGGGAATTATTTGTATGGAATTAAAATAAATGGTTAACATAAGAATTATAGATATGTGTGTCATGGATTTTTAGCCACTGGAATCACTCAAGTTGGAGTCAATATGAGGTAGATATGTTCCGATTAGTAGGTAGAGGTTAGAACATATCCGAGAAGAAATAACTTGTACATTTAGGGAGTAATATCACCTTGATTTCTTAATATTTCGCTACAATGTTCAACATAATAGTTTTATACAATTGTTTTATCTTGAAATTGACACCAAGATCACCTACATCGGAGTTCAATTGAGGGATTTATTCTCTGATTTGTAAGAGAAGGTTAGATATGATGAAAACCTACATCAAGAAAATAAAGAAATAAAATTAATATTTAATATAAAAAAGAAGACGAATCTTATAAATGACTAGTATATGCCATAGCCATTGCCATTGTATGAACTTCTTACCATCTTAAGTGTGAAATTCTGACATGGAAATTTTTTATAAAGTGATATTTGAAATGGTTATGTTCATGGCATGATTACCAATGATTTATGGTAATAGTTATATTTTGATGAACATACTTGTTATTGAAAACATATTTTTGGCTATCATTGTGAAAAGAAAAGAAATGAGCACGGTCACTTGGCAATCCTTGTGGCACACTTGTAGGGGACGCCCTACCAACGGTTATGATCATGTTAATGAGAAAAGAAAGAGAAAGTGGGTCATGTTGGATGGAGCGAGAAAGACCCGTACCGGAGAGTAGAAGATACTCACCTTGACCGGGGTAGCTTGAAATGAGAATAAGTTAATGGCCATTATATGATATTCTGAAAATAGTTAATCCTGTCATGCATATCATTATTTATGTGCATAGATATAATGCATTCATGTGACCAAAGATATTTTCTGTAGTTTATACAGCTGAACATGACATGATGAACTATATTAATGGTAAATTATGATTTATTGTTGAACTTACTTAGATTTAATTCTCACTATATTTCCATATCATGTTCAGAAGAATAAATATGCAGATTTTCTCTATGACACTTATTATTTCTGTACGTTGGATCGAGGTGCCCTAACTTGGGCAACTTCCAATTATTTCATATGTATCTGTCATAGATGTGACTGAGATTCTGGTGGACGTGCCACCCGCACCAGTGTCCCCGGAAGTAGTCGACATAGATGATTAGAGCTAATATGTATCTTTGTACAAATGTTTGTAAAATAATGGTGTGTAGTTTGTAAAATAATAGTGTGTATGGCAACTCAGTATTGTATAAATTAAATAAATGTTATATTGAGTTAAGTTGTAACGAGGTAATAACTTCATGTTATTTTAAAAAAAAATTGTTACATTTACATAAATGGAGTTGTTACATAATTGGTATCAGAGTAGGTCGATCCTAGATGGCCAGTGGGTGGATGGTTATATGAATTGATCTTATAGTGTCTTGAGTATGTTGTGGTTGTGCTGTGTAGGGGATCAATGATTCATATAGGTAAGAAATTTCTAGTGTTTCCTATCTATATGCCAAGGTGGTGTTATGACTGCTATTAAATATTTTTGAACTAACTATTGGGCTTGATCACCTCAATAACAGCGTAACTTTGTTTTGCCACAGTAGGAAATGGCACTACCAAGGAGGAATCCAGCAACCAATGCAGAGGAAACCCTGCACAACCTAGCCACGGCAATTCGAGACCAAGTCATGACCATCAACCAAATTTTACAATATCTCCAGAATGCTAATAACCCAAATGGTGAGAATGGTGCTAACAATCGGATGGCTGGAAAAGATATTGTCATATTCGAGTTCTTGAGGACTAGACCACCTTGTTTCTAAGGTGGCTATGACCCAACGGTAGCCGAAAGGTGGATAAGGGAATTAGAGAAAATCTTTGAAGTGATGGGTTGTACTGAAGAACAACAAGTTATTTTTGCTGCATATATATTAAAGGATGAAGCAGAATACTGGTGACGTGAAGCTAGATAACTTTTTGCTCATCAGGGAAGACAGATCACCTGGCAAGTGTTCAAGGACATTTTTTTTTAAAAGTACTTTCCAAGTATTATACGAGCATAGAAAGAGATCAAATTCCTCCAACTCAGGCAAGGCAGCATGACCGTGGACCAGTATATCGCAAGGTTCGAGGAGCTGTCTAAGTTCTCCTCTTATCTGCGATATAACCCAGATGAAGCATGGAAGGCGGTTAAGTTTGAAGCATGACTAAACCTAGAGATAAAGAATGCTGTTATAGCTATGGAGATCAGGGAGTTTGTATGTCTGATAAATAAATGCAAACTCCTGGAAAAGAGTTTAAGGGCAGTAGAGGACGAGAAGCAAAGACGAAACCTATGAAGGAGGAAGAAAAATTTTCCCAACCCTGGAAAGAACGTGAGAAGAAGTGGATATGGAGCTGGTAAGAGGCCATTGACTGCGGGTCTTAGACCTTTTCAACAAGACCTCGCCCCAGTCAAGTGCGCTAAGTGTGGACGCATGCATGGTAACCGTCCATGCTACATAGGACAAGATGTCTGCTTTAATTGCGGACAGAAGGGACATTTTGCGAGCAATTGCCCATAGAATGTGGGGAAGCAGCCAGAACAGAGGCCTCAGTTGAAAGGAAGGGTTTTCACCCTGAGCGGCCAAGAGGCAGCTTAATCTTCTAAAATGATTCAAGGTACATGCTATATCTATAGATTTGCTCTTATGGTGTTATTTGACTCTGGTGCTAGTCATTCATTTATATCGGAAGAATGTATTAAGAAGTTTCAGTTTCCTATTTTTGAAACTCCCTATGAGCTATCCGTAGTAACCTCTACAGGGGAACAAGTATTAACTTCCTCTGTATGTAAAGACTGTCAAGTCACCATCCAGGAGAAAATTTTTTCTATAGACCTCGTCTGTTTACCTTTAAGAGGTATTGAGGTCATTCTAGGGTTATTGATGCTAGATTGACCACAATACCTCTTAAAGACTGTTGAATTTCTACCTCGTACTCCGAAAGAGGAGGTCTAGTTATTGATGCTAAATGCCAATCAAGTTAATAGGGAGTTGAAGAATGGAGTACTTGGATACATTCTGTTGGTGTGTGATTCATGCAAGATGAATACAATGTCAGAATGCAAGTGCACGTGTCATGACCAAGTAATAAAGTGATGAGTAAGTATCGTCCCACGAGGAGTGAACTAAAACTGTTTAGGAACTCTTGCTGTAAGAATTCTGTAGCAATGTTAAGATGTTTCACAAAATTGGAATAGAAGTGGGTTGACTGACTTTAACTATAACTAAAATAAAGAGTAATAGGAAATAGAAGAGGAAACTATATTGGGAGAACTAGGGTTGCTCAGGGTTGTCATGGACTACAACACTTATATATGCTCTAGGCTTTGCTGCAGAAATTGTTCTGAGTGCCAAATTCAGTCCTGAATGGAGTCTTCCCAGACTGCCATTTCTTACAATTCCAAGGTTCAGACTCGCATTCCTGCATCAGTCCTCACCTCTAAATTGTACATGAAGTTCATTATGGGACTAATGGGGTACCCGTATATCCTTACATGAGGTAACCCCTTACATTCAACTTTTTCCCAGCCTCCATTACCCTTCCAAGTGAATGGTGGCCTTGGTTTTCTTCCTCCAAACTTCTGTTATTAAGGAAAGAAAAATTAACAGGAAACACAATTGAATGGTGAACAACAACTGTAACAAAATGGATTAACAATAAAAATGTGCTCAATTCATTACAACCCCTGTGCAACCCCAGCTGGAAACTAGCCAAGCCTCATGGGTACACTGGTTACAAAAATCTCCAAAACACTAGGATGCATCCTAAGTGATATATATAAAATTACAAAGTGCAGTTCTTCCTTTTTTGATAAACTAGTAAAAACAACAACAGAGATCAATATTCTTTTCTAAAATAGCGCTATATCCCTTCATGCTGCACCTCCCGGTGTCAGTAGCACTCTAGGCTATGGCCTTTTTTTCTTCCAACTCTCTCCTCTTCCTCCCGTCTCTCCGCGCCTCTCCTATAGCTGCTTTATGACCTTTTATAGGCAGTCTTTGTGGTCCCAGTAAAGTGCTCTGGGTTGCTGACATTCCTTCTACTCTGTAGCCGGTGCCCTTGTTGTGCAGCTTTTTCCTCTCCACTTTCAGTAGTGGAGGCAGTCCTGTACCAGTAGCCTATAGTGTCCCTGCTGCTATCCCCTGCTCAATGGTGGCTGCTCCTGCTGCGCAGCTCTGCCACCTGCACCATATCAAATAGTATCAGCGTATTGCAGGAAAGAGGGAGCAACTTACCCACTATCACCCGGGGTTTTGCTATCATTGTTACATATGCTTACTAAAGTGCTGCAGCAATAAGGTAGCTAGCGTTATATCCAGAAGAGTCATCCCATTTAATTAAATCAGGGGGTAAGAGTGCTTAAAACACCAGGAAAATTCAGTAAACAGACATGGACAGCACATAGAAACTATAATGAAATGCAGTTATCAAATCCCCCCAAACTTAAAAGATTGCTTGTCCCCAAGCAACCTACTCTGTTCACTACATTCTTACCACCTAGAAATTCCAGGCTTTCCTCATGCATGAATCCATAGTTCTACTGATAGCTCTCAACCCTTAAGATTTCTTCCATATAAAGGACACCACAAACCTTTCTCCCAATCACAGCAAAAACCTTCTTTGAAGTTGTGTGTGACACATGGATAGTTTCCCTAAGAGCTACTTGGGTTAAAAACAACCAGAGTTCCTAACAATTTCATGCTAGTATATCGAGCTTCCTAGGTTAAGCTGGCATTCTTCATAGGTGCAGACAGGGCAGCAAATGTGGGGGGGTGGCAGCTCACTGATTTTATTTCTTTATTGTTTTTTGTTTTGTTTTGTTTTTTTGCATAGATCTTATTCTAGCAGAGGTCATTACAGTTTTTTGACGCGAATGCCAACATGTTCAATGCAGGCACCCGGTTACTCAGCCTTATCATCCTTAAATTGCTTCCCACTCATACTCTATATCCCTGTTTTATGCAAAGGCACACATGGGCTCATGCATACCCCTGGTTACTAAGGAACTACAGAGCATTGGAGTGTCCACTCTATGTCCCTGTTTTACGCAAAGGCACACATGGGGCTCATGCATACCCCTGGTTACTAAGGAATTACAAAGCATTAGAGCGTCCATATTTCTCTCTTTATTTCCTATTCCCCCCCCCAAACTTAAGCCTTTTTGACCCTATGTGCCTGCCTTTTTTACAATTCTACAGAGAGCTTTCAATACTAGCTCTAAGACTTAGGTCCAATTTTTGAAAGATCACCAAATTTTCTTTGGAAAACTGCCCATAATCCTGTGCTCATTAGAAGAGGGTTCTGTGTGATTGGGTGAGGTTTTAGGTTTTCTATTTTGGTTTCTAGCGGACTACCTAATCCTCCTCATAGAGTATCCCAGAACTTTCAGCAGGCTATGCAATATGCAAACCTATTTCACCCTCTTTTTTTTTCTTTCTTTTTTTTAGTGGAAGCTTTTTATAATCCAATTATAACTGCATTCATCAAAATCAGCAAGTACTAAGGCAGACTCTTTCAACACAGGTAAGCAGAAACATAAGTGAACAGCAATATAAACAGTTACCTAGATAAGCAACACACAAATAAGCAAGTCTAAATCTAACATATGCTCCACGTAACAACTCCATTTAAGTATCAATTTTTTTTTAAATACCATGAAGTTATTACTTCATTACAACTTAACTCAATATAACATTTATTTAATTTATACAATACAGAGTTCACATACATGTCATTAATCAAAACATACATACAACATATCAAACACATAAAATCTATATCTTATTTATTTTGGTTGACCAATTCTAGAGATACAGGTGCGGGTGGTTGCACCTTCACCGGGATCTAAGCCAACTTGACCACAAACATTTTATTTGCTTCTGGGATCTGCCCAACATAAAGTACTCGATCCAACGTGCACTAAAAGTCAGAGCTATAGAAAAATCTGTGTAACATCCCGTAATTTTTAGATATTTTCCTTAGAAATTCTTCACCTTACATATATGCATAGAAATGTTCTAATATTAATGGAATAGGTAAAGAAAGAAAACCTAAGAGGAAATATTAGAAATAAACATACTAAAGAAAGGTGAAATTCTTAGGTACAGAAAGATAAATTTTTGTGAAGTAAGTAAAGGTCTTAAAATTTCAAGAAGATCAAATTAGGGTAATTTTTCTTAATTTAAGAGCAAAAGTTACTAAGTTTAGTATCTCCGCCCGTAATAGGGCTTTAACCAATGGACACTTCATATAGAGTTTTTCTACTTCACATGAATTTTTAGCAAGCCAATAAGATAGCCCAAGGAAGAAATAAAACATAGACTTGGACTAGGATATAGAAATTGGACCGGTAGCCCAAAAATAATGAAAATGTGACCAAGCCCATTACGAAAGGTAGAATTTTAACCAAAGTAAAGAAAATGGGCAAGAATGAGCCCAAACCCAAGAGGAAAAATAAAAATAAAAATAAAATTAAAGTGATGAAATAATGGTGTAATCAAGATTAGGTGACATGGCATTAAGACAAAAATTTAGCAAGTGGTCAGATTCTACATTCATCATTTTGGCAAGTGGCATAATAATACAAGGCTTTAGGACAAAAACATCTATATCCTACACTCATAATTTTAGCAAGTGGTATGATAAGACATAGCATTAGGACAAAACATCTATATCCCACATAAATAATTTCAACCAAATAATGGAGATTGAAGGGCTAGAAATTTGCCACTTAAAAAGGCAACCTATAATAATTGATTAAGACAAAAGAAAAAGTAAATGAATCCCTAAATCAAAGGGACATTGTCCCATATCTCAAGAACATATTATCATAATTTTCAAAATACAAATCTCCTTTTCCTATGTGTATCTTGACTAAGGAAGAGTAAGACAAGAACATAAGTTGTTTGTTTTCAAAAAATTCAACAAAGTGTATCCTAATTGTGATAAGGTAGACCCATGATCATGAAAGGTGAATTATTTGGTGGTCTATATAAGAAAACCCACCATTACAACATTAGAATTTCGTCCAAGTGAGGGAGAGAAAGAAAAAGTAAGGTAGAGTGAGGAAAGGAGAGGAAGAAAGGAAGAAAGAGGAAGGAGAAGTCTAGGAGACTAAGTGCTCCAGGTAAGTTTAACAATATTTCTTTTTGAAGAAAACTTTTGAAACTTATAATATTTATATGAGATTTTGATCTTAGAACTTTTATGATTGGTCATGATGTTGCTATATCATGTTACATATTGATCTTGCATGTGATGTATGTTTGAATACTTAGGTTGGTGTAGATAGTTCTGCATGGGTATGGCTATGGTTGGCAGAATTTTAAGCTTCGGTGTTTTAATTTCTGGGAACAATCTATAAGGAATTAAAATAAATGGTTAACATAAGAATTAAAGATCTATGTGTCACGGAGTTTTAGACACTCTAATCATTCAATTTGGAGTCCATATGTGGTAGATATGCTCCGATTAGTAAGCAAAGGTCAGAAAATGGTTCATCAGGGAAGAATATGTTAGGATAGCTTCTGTGTTTTAATTTCTGTGAATTATCTGTAGGGAATTAAAATAAATGGTTAATATAAGAATTAAAGATATATGTGCCACGGATTTGTAGCCACCGGAATCATTCCATTTGGAGTCCATATGAGGTAGATATGGTACGATTAGTAGTCAAAGGTCAGAAAATGGTTCATCTGGGAAGAATATGTTAGGACAGCTTCTGTATTTTAATTTCTGGGAATTATTTGTATGGAATTAAAATAAATGGTTAACATAAGAATTATAGCTATGTTTGTCATGGATTTTAAACCACTGGAATCATTCAATTTGGAGTCCATATGAGGAAGATATGAGCTGATTAGTAGTCAAAGGTCAGAAAATGGTTCATCAGGGAAGATTATGTTAGGACAGCTTCTATATTTTAATTTCTGGGAATTATTTGTATGGAATTAAAATAAATGGTTAACATAAGAATTATAGCTATGTCTGTCATGGATTTGTAGCCATTGGAATCATTCAATTTCGAGTCCATATGTGGAAGATATGAGCTTATTAGTAGTCAAAGGTCAGAAAATGATTCATCAGGGAAGAATATGTTAGGATAGCTTCTGTATTTTAATTTCTGAATATTATATGTGTGGAATTAAAATAAATGGTTAACATAAGAGTTATAGCTATGTGTGTCATGGATTTTTATCCACTTGAATCATTCAATTTGGAGTCCATATGTGGTAGATATGGTCCGATTAGTAAGCAAAGGTCAGACAATGGTTCATCAGGGAAGAATATATTCGGACAACTTCTGTATTTTAATTACTGGGAGTTATCTGTATGGAATTAAAATACATGATTAACATAAGAATTATATCTATGTGTGGCATGGATTTTCTGCCACTTGAATCATTCAATTTGGAGTCCATATGAGGTAGATATGGTTCGATTAGTAGGTAGAGGTCAGAACCTATCCGAGAAGAAATAACCTATACATTTAGGGAGTAATATTTCCTTGATTTCTTAATATTTTGCTACAATGTTCAATATAATAGTTTTAGATAATTGTGTTATCTTGAAATTGACACCAAGATCACCTACATCAGAGTTAAATTGAGGGAGTTATGCTCTGATTAGTAAGAGAAGGTTAGATAGGATGAAAACCTGCATCAAGGAAATAAAGAAATAAAATTAGTATTTAAAAAATAAGATGAATCTTAATAAATGACTAGTATAGCCATAGCCATTGCCATTGTATGAACTTCTTACCATCTTAAGTGTGAAATTTTGACATGGAAATATTTTATAAAGTGATATTTGAAATGGTTATGTTCATGGCATGATTACCAATGAATTTTGGTAATAATTATATTTTGATGAACATACTTGTTATTGAAAGCATATTTTTGGCTATCATTGTGAAAAGAAAAGAAATGAGCACGGTCACATGGCAATCCGTGTGGTGCACCAGTAGGGGACGCCCTACCAACGGTTATGATCATGATAATGAGAAAAGAAAGAGAAAGTGGGCCATGTCGGACGTAGCGAGAAAAGCCCGTACCGGAGAGTAGAGGATACTCACTCTGACCGGGGTAGCTTGAAATGAGAATAAGTTGATGGCCATCATATGATATTTTGAAAATAGTTAATCCTGTCATACATATCATTACAGTATGATTCTTATGTGCGTAGATATAATGCATTCATGTGACCAAAGATATTTTCTGTAGTTTATACAGCTGAACATGATGTGATAAGCTTTATTGAAGATGATTTATTGTTGAACTTACTGGGATTTAATTCTCACTATATTTCCATATCATGTTTAGAAAATTAGTTATGCAGATTTTCTATAGCTTTGGCTTTTAGTACACGTTGGATCGAGTTATTCTATGATGGGCAGATCCTAAATAAAATGTTTGTGAGCGAGTTGACACAGATCCCGGTGAAGGTGCAACCACCCGCACCTGTATCTCCAGAATTGGTCAACCAAAATAAACAAGATGTAAATATCTATGTCTTTGATATGTTGCATGTACGTTTTGATTAATGATGTGTATGTGAACTCAATATTTATAATAATAATAAAATAAAAAGGATGTTACAATCTGCATAACTAATTTTCTGAACATGATATGGAAATATAGTGAGAATTAAATCCTAGTAAGTTCAACAATAAATCATCATCAATATAGCTCATCACGTCATGTTCAGCTGTATAAACTACAGAAAATATCTTTGGTCACATAATGCATTATATCTATGCACATAAGAATCATATTGTAATGATATGTATGATAGGATTAACTATTTTCAAAATATCATATGATGGCCATCAACTTATTCTCATTTCAAGTTACCCCGGTCAGGGTGAGTATCCTCTACTCTCCAGTACAGGCTTTTCTCGCTCCGTCCGACATGGCACACTTTCTCTTTCTTTTCTCATAATCATAATCATAACCGTTGGTAGGGCGTCCCCTACTGGTGCACCACACGGATTGCTATGTGAGCGTGCTCATTTCTTTTCTTTTCACAATGATAGCCAAAAATATGCTTTCAGTAACAAGTATGTTCATCAAAATATAATTATTACCAAAAATTATTGGTAATCATGCCGTGAACATAACCATTTCAAATATCATTTTATAAAATATTTCCATGTCAAAATTTCACACTTAAGATGGTAAGAAGTTCATACAATGGCAATGGCTATGGCTATACTAGTCATTTATTAAGATTCATCTTTTTTTTAAATACTAATTTTATTTCTTTATTTTCTTGATGCAGGTTTTCATCCTATCTAACCTTCTCTTACTAATCAGAGCATAACTCCCTTAATTTAACTCTGATGTAAGTGATCTTGGTGTCAATTTTAAGATAAAACAATTATCTAAAACTATTATGTTGAACATTGTAGCGAAATATTAAGACATCAAGGTGATATTACTCCCTAAATGTATAGGTTATTTCTTCTCGGATAGGTTCTAACCTCTACCTACTAATCGGACCATATCTACCTCAAATGGACTCCAAATTGAATGATTCCAGTGGCTAAAAATCCATGCCACACATAGCTATAATTCTTATGTTAACCATGTATTTTAATTCCATACAAATAACTCCCAGCAATTAAAATACAGAAGCTGTCCTAACATATTCTTCCCTGATGGACCATTTTATGCCCTTTGCTTACTAATCGGACCATATCTACCACATATGGACTCCAAATTGAATGCTTCAAGTGGATAAAAATCCATGACACATATAGCTATAATTCTTATGTTAACCATTTATTTTAATTCCATACAGATAATATTCAGAAATTAAAATACAGAAGCTGTCCTAACATATTCTTCCCTGATGAATCATTTTCTGACCTTTGACTACTAATAAGCTCATATCTTCCTCATATGGACTCCCAATTGAATGATTCCAGTGGATACAAATCCATGATAGACATAGCTATAATTCTTATGTTAACCATTTATTTTAATTCCATACAGATAATTCCCAGAAATTAAAATACAGAAGTTGTCCTAACATATTCTTCCATGATGAACCATTTTCTGACCTTTGACTACTAATAAGCTCATATCTTCCTAATATGGACTCCAAATGGAATGATTCCAGTGGCTAAAAATCCATGACACACATAGCTATAATTATTTTGTCAACCATTTATTTTAATTCCATACAGATAATTCCCAAAATTTAAAATACAGAAGCTGTCCTAACATAATCTTCCCTGATGAACCATTTTCTGACCTTTGACTACTAATCAGCTCATATCTTCCTCATATGGACTCCAAATTGAATGATTCCAGTGGCTTAAAATCCATGACATATATAACTTTAATTCTTATGTTAACCATTTATTTTAATTCCTTACAAATAATTCCCAGAAATTAAAATACAGAAGCTGTCCTAACATATTCTTCCTTGATGAACCATTTTCTGACCTTTGCTTACTAATCGGAACATATCTTCCTCATATGAACTCTAACTTGAATGATTCTAGTGGCTAAAAGTCCATGACACATATATCTATAATTCATATGTTAACCATTTATTTTAATTCCTTATAGATGGTTCCCAAAAATTAAAATACCGAAGCTTAAAATTCTGCCACCCATAGCCATACTCATGTAGAACTATCTACACCAACGTAAGTATTCAAACATACATCACATGCAAGATCAATATGTAACATGATATAGCAACATCCATGACCAATCATCAAAGTTCTAAGATCAAAATCTCATATAAATATTATAAGTTTCAAAAGTTTTCTTCAAAAAGAAATATTGTTAAACTTACCTAGAGCACTTAGTCCCCTAGACTTCTCCTTCCTCTTTCTTCCTTTCTTCCTCTCCTTTCCTCACTCTACCTTGCTTCTATTTTTCCTCTCCCTCACTTGGACGAAATTATAATGTTGTAGGGGTGGGTTTTCTTATATAGACCACTAAATAATTCACCTTTCATGATCATGGGTCTACCTTAACACAATTAAGATACACTTTGTTGAATTTTTGAAAATCAAACAACTTATGTTCTTGTCTTCCTCTTCCTTAGTCAAGATATGCATAGGAAAAGGAGATTTTTATTTTGAAAATTATGATGATATGTTCTTAAGATAAGGGACAAGGTCCCTTTGATTTAGGGATTCATTTCCATTTTCTTTTGTCTTAAACAATTATGATAGGTTTGCCTTTTTAGGTGGCAAATTTCTAGCCCTTAAATCTCCATTATTTGGTTGATATTATTTGTGTGGGATAGAAAATTTTTGTCCTAATGCCATGTATTATCATACCACTTGCTAAAATTATGAGTGTAGGATATAGATGTTTTTGTCCTAAAGCCTTGTATTATCATGCCACTTGCCTAAATGATGAATGTAGAATCACACCACTTGCTAAATTTTTGTCTTAATGCCATGTAACCTAATCTTTATTATTATTATTATATCATCATCTATTTTATTTTATTTTATTTTTCCTCTTGGATTTGGGCTTATTTCTACCCATTATGGGCTTATTCCTACCCATTTTCTTTGCTTTGGATAAAATTCTACCTTTCTTGGAGGGCTTGGTCACATTTTCATAATTTTTGGGCTATTGGTCCAATTACTATATCCTAGTCCAAGTCTATGTTTTATTTCTTGCTTAGGTTATCCAATGACTTGTTAGAAACTTATGTGAAGTGGAAAAACTCTATATGAAGTGTCCATAGGTAAAAGCCCAATGTATGGGTAAAGATTTTAAACTTAGTAACTCTAGTTCTTGAATTAGGAAAAATTACCCTAATTCAATGTTCTTGAAATTTTAATATCTTTACTTGTTTCTAAAAATTTATCTTTCTTATCCAAGAATTTTGCATCTCTTTAGTATGTTATTTCTAATTTCTTTCCTATTAGGTTTTCCTTCTTTATTTGTTCTCTTAATGTTAGAAACATTTTCTATGCATATACATAAGGTGAAGAATTTCTAAGGACTATATTTCCTTAGATATCTTAAATATTGTCTAATAAATTTTATTTTCTTAATTAAAATCAATAAAAGAAACGAAATTAGGGATGTTACACTCTAGCAATACTACAGCAATGAACAAAACACAAAAGTGCCACAAAAATATTATTCCCAGCACACATTATATCAAAACCCCCCAAACTTAAATTGAGCAGTGTCCTCACTGCTTATGCAAAAACAAAAGACACCTAAAAATAGAAGCAGAAGCAAAGGAATTCCAAATACAGTAGAGAAGGAATAAGGGTTGAGGGAACTTCTTGAGGATGCTACCAGGTATGCTGCAGCACCCTAGGGTCATTGACCCTTAGAAGACCTTGATGAACTTCTAAGCCCACTCCTCCGCTGTGTTGATTGTTGTGGGGCCTTTCCTTTATGCATCATTGCTGCCCGTTTTGCAAGGGGCTCATCGTCATCAGAGGACTCAGTTCCCTTTGGTGTCTGGTGGGGTTCCGGTTGGGGCTCTTTACTGGAGGAGGATCCTTTAGAATCCATGTGCTGCTCTGTCTGTGGTTCAGGTGCTGGGGCTGACTCCTCAAAAGTGGCATGGAGTAGGTTAGTTGGAAACTCTAGAAATGGGAAGAATTTCTTAAAGTTCTGCTCCAGGGTGATGTGGAGGGTGAAGTCCCTCTTCTGTTCATATTACTAAAAGGTCTGCTGATGCTACAACAGCTGTGCTTGCTGTCTGAGGATTGTAGCTTGTTGTTGTAGAATATGCTGAAGGGTCTTGCTAGCTGGCTGAGTGGCAGAGGAAGAAGCAGATGGTCCAGCAGCTTGTGGAGGGTCTCGAGAGGCAATTAGTGGGTGTGGGGCCACTTTCTCCAGGACAATCCAAGCAATGGTGGTAGTGGTAATGGGGTTGGTGTCCTTCAAGACTTCTTCATCAATAAAGATTGGTACTCCATGATTCTTGCACAGTATGGTGATGAAGGAAGGAAAAAGTAGGCTGCCCTTTTTTCGGCTGGCGCATGCTCGAATTTGGCCACTGATGATGCGGCCAACGTTGAGTGGTCTGCCGAATATGAGAGCGTCCACCATTGCCACTCTGTCCTGGCTCACCGTCTGCCCATGGGTGGAAGGAAGAAGACGGGTCTTGAGAAAATGATACCAGACTTTCACTGCCGGCACCAGGGAGATTCGATTGACAGTGGTGGAGCCCTAAGGAGATTTATCCCAGGTAGTGCCAAGAAGGCACACCCGGGTGAGCATTGCATCCCAGTCTTCATCCCGCAAACCATGTAGATAATCCTCATACTTGTCCTCTTCGTTTGGTAGATTGTAGGTTTTGTTGATTGAAGCTTGGTCAAAACGCACCTTCGTCTCCCGAACTGTCACCCATTTCTCAGTTTCTGGTGAGAAGTTCACATAGAATTCCCAAACCAAAGGAATGAGGGCCGTTTGCAGGTGGCTTGCGAAATTTTCCCAAGCTCTCTGCTTGACCACTGTGCCAACCTACATTGGCATCCCCAAATCTCCAGAGGAGGTGAAGGCGAACCCTTTCTCGGCGCAGAAGTTTCTGGGCACGTTTCTTCGTTGTGCTTCTGCCGGTTTTCCGATTGAACAAGGTATGGTGAAACTACCTGGATCCTTAAGTTTGGGTGACAACTTATTTTGTAACACAGCACTGTATTCTCTTGTGAGAGCAACAGTCTCAAACTCACCAAATCTCCTCTTCTTGGTCAAGATGTCCTTCATGAATTTCACATAATTTGGCATCTGCTCTAGTGCTTCCACCAGAGGAATGTTGATGTGTAGCTATTTCAGGACATCTAGGAACCTTCTAAATTGCTGGTCATTTTGCTGCTTCTGAAATCTCTCAGGGAAAGGTGGAGGGAGCTTGGTTTGTTGCATGCCCTGCTGCGGCAAAGTTGCCGACTTTTACTGTGGCATGGCTGCAGCATTTTCTCCAGAGATGGTGTCCTCCTTGCTTACCTCCTCCTCTTGCTTCTTCTTGTCTTTTTTGTTCTCTAGGGGTACAGTGGAGTCTGTCTGGTCTTGCCCTCTTGCTTTTGGTGGTTCCACCATCTTCCCACTCCTCAGGGCTATAGCCTTGCAATGCTCTTTCCCTTCTCTCCTAGGGACTTCAGTATTACTAGGAAGTGTCCCTAGGGGTCTGCTTTTTAGTTCATTGGCAAGCTGCCCCACTTGAGTTTCTAGATTCCGCAATGAGGCTGCTTGACTCTAGATTAGAGCATCATTCCTTGCCATATATTCCTTCAGCAGGGATTCCAGTGAAGTGTGGGCTTCCTGAGGCTGTTGTCTTTGCTGCTGGAAGCTTGGTGGACCCTATGGTCTTTGTGGGGCAGAGTTGCTCCCTTGTCCTATACCATAGTTACTCCAGGAGAAATTGGGGTGTTGCCTTCATCCTGGGTTATATGTGTTGGAGTAAGGGTTGTTATTACGATTCATATTACCCACGAAACACACTGATTCTGGGTTTGAGGGACAAACTTCAAATAGATGAGGTCCATTGCATAGTACATAAGATGGTCCAGTTTCCTAGACTGCATTGGCTGCTTGAGGGCGGGCAATTTGCTGGCTCTTCAAGACATTAACTAGTGAAGCTAGCTGGGCTGTGAGAGAAGTCACTTCACTCACTTCGTGCATGCCTGCTGCTTTCTTTCCAGTTGAAACTCTATCCATTGGCCATTGATAGTTGTTACTGGCCATTCTTTCAAGCAACTTATGTGCTTCATTATACGTCGTGGACAAGAGTGCCCCATTAGCTGCTGCATCCACTATGGTACTGGTTTGGGCATTGAGGCCATTGTAAAAGGTCTTCATCTGAATGCAATAAGGAATTCCATGATGGGGGCATCTCTGTAATAGCTCTTTATACCTCTCCCAGGTCTCATACAAAGATTCACCTTCTAATTGCTGGAAAGAGGTGATGTCATTTCTCAATCTGGCATTCTTTGTGGACGGGAAGTATTTCAGCAGAAATTTTTCTGCCAAATCACTCCAATTAGTGATAGAGTCAGGTGGCAGAGAGTTCAACCATGCTCTTGCTCGGTCTCTTAATGAATAAGGGAACAACTTTAGCCTGAGCACTTCTTTTGTTACCCCATTCATTTTGAAAGCATTCGTGACTTCCATGAACACTCTTAAGTGAAGGTGAGGGTCCTCAATGGGCATGCCACTGAATTGCCCTGCAGTTTACAGCATCTGGAACATTACTGGTTTGAGCTCAAAATGTAGAGCCTCGATCTCTGGTCTTACAATGCTCGGGTTCAACCCATTCAGGTTTGGTTGAACATAAGCATTTAAGACCCTATCTCTATCGTCCATGTTGTCTACTCCATTCTGATTAGCCATCTCTGCCTGCTGCTGGTGTGTTAACTGTCCTCTTCTTCTTCTCAAAAGCGTTCTTTCTATCTCTGGGTCTAAAGGTAGAAGTTCTTTGTCAACCCTGCTCATGCATTGCGTTACCTGCTCAATAAGACACCAGAGTAAAAAGAAATACAACAAAGCAATACTTCACACAGTTGGGTATCTAAAGACAATTTTTAAGTTGACACTCCCCAGCAACGGCGCCAAAAACTTATTGGTGTGTGATTCATGCAAGATGAATACAATGTCAGAACGCAAGAGCACGTGTCGTGACCAAGTAATAAAGTGATGAGTGAGTATAGTCCCACGAGGAGTGAACTAAAACTGTTAAGAGACTCTTGCTGTATGAATGTTGTAGCAACGTTAAGACGTTTCACAAAATTGGAATAGAAGTGGGTTGACTGACTTTAACTATAACTAAAATAAAGAGTAATAGGAAATAGAAGAGGAAACTATATTGCGAGAACTAGGGTTGCTCAGGGTTGTCATGGACTACAACACTCATATATGCTCTAGGCTTTGCTGCAACAATTGTTCTGAGTGCCAAATTCAGTCCTGAATGGAGTCTTCCCAGACTGCCATTTCTTACAATTCCAAGGTTCAGACTCGCATTCCTGCATCAGTCCTCACCTCCAAATTGTACATGAAGTTCATTATGGGACTAATGGGGTACTCGTATATCCCTACATGAGGTAACCCCTTACATTCAACTTTTTCCCAGCCTCCATTACCCTTCCAGGTGAATGGTGGCCTTGGTTTTCTTCCTCCAAACTTTCGTTATTAAGGAAAGAAAAACTAACAGGAAACACAATTGAATGGTGAACAACAACTATAACAAAATGGATTAACAATAAAAATGTGCTCAGTTCATTTCAACCCTTGTGCAACCCCAGCTGGAAACTAGACAAGCCTTATGGGTACACTGGTTACAAAAATCCCCAAAACACTGGGATGCATCCTAAGTGATATATATAAAATTACAAAGTGCAGTTCTTCCTTTTTTGATAAAACAATAAAAACAACAATAGAGATCAAAATTCTTTTCTAAAATAGCGCTCTATCCCTTCATGCTGCACCTCCCGGTGTCAGCAGCACTCTAGGCTATGGCGTTCTTTTCTTCCAATTCTCTCCTCTTCCTCCCATCTCTCCGCGCCTCTCCTATAGCTGCTTTATGGCCTTTTATAGGCAGCCTTTGTGGTCCCAGTAAAGTGCCTTGGGTTGCTGACATTCCTTCTACTCTGCAGTCGGCGCCCTTGTTGTGCAGCTTTTTCCTCTCCACTTTCAGTAGTGAAGGCAGTCCTGTACCAGCAGCCTGCAGTGTCCCTGCTGCTGTCCCCTGCTCAATGGTGGCTGCTCCTGCTGCGCAACTCTGCCACCTACACCATATCAAATAGTATCAACGTATTGCAGGAAAGAGGGAGCAGCTTACCCACTATCACCCGGGGTTTTGTTATCATTGCTACATATGCTTACTAAAATGCTGCAGCAATGAGGTAGCTAACGTTATATCCAGAAGAGTCATCCCATTTAATTAAATCAGGGGGGTAAGAGTGCTTAAAACACCAGGAAACTTCAGTAAACAGACATGGACAGCACATAAAAACTATAATGAAATGTAGTTATCAAATTCTCTTGTATTTATCACACCTAGAAGTCGAATCGAAGCTTGATGAAATCCCAATAGCCAATGAGTTTTCTAAAGTATTTCCATTAGATATTCCAGGCTTACCTCCCAAGAGAGAGATAGAGTTCTCTATTGATATCCTACCTGGGATAGGGCCTATCTCTATTGCACCATATCAAATGGCCTCGAAGGAACTAAAGGAACTAAAGAAGCAGTTGGAGGAACTATTAGACAAGCAATTCATTAGACCGAGTGTATCACCTTGGGGAGCTCCCTGTATTGTTTGTTAAGAAGAGAGACGGGAGCTTGAGACTATGCATAGATTACAGATCGCTGAATAAGGTGACTATAAAAAATAAGTACCCTCTCCTTAAGATAGATGACTTATTGGATCAACTGAAGGGAGCCTCCATCTTTTCTAAAATTGACTTGAGGTCAGGATATCATCATATTAGGATTAAGGAGGAGGATGTACCAAAAACTACCTTCAGGACTAGGTATGGGCACTATGAGTTTCTCGTAATGCCCTTTGGGTTGATGAATGCACCTGCAATTTTCATGGATTACATTAATCGCATTTTTTGACCTTACCTAGATCAATTTGTTGTAGTGTTCATTGATGGCATCTTGATATATTCTAAGAGTGATAAAGAACATGAACAACATATCCGAATCGTGCTGCAAGTGCTGAAAGAGAAAAAAGTTATATGCCAAATGGAGAAGTGTGAATTTTGGCTGTCAGAGTTGAAGTTTCTCGGATATGTCATCTATAATAGTGGGGTAGCTGTAGATCCTAGCAAGATGGAAGCAGTGATTCAGTGGGAGAGACCAAAGACGGTTACGGATGTCAGAAGTTTCCTGGGTTTGGCAGGATACTACAGGAGGTTTATACAAAACTTCTCTCGTATAGCCTTGCCATTGACTAAATTGACCAGGAAAGGAAGTCCTTTCAAATGGACTGGTCAATGTGAAGCTAGTTTTCAGGAGCTTAAGACAAGACTGACCACTCCTCCTGTTTTAATTATTCCAGACTGCACAGGACATTTTGAAGTGTATAGTGATGCTTCAAAGAAAGGGCTAGGGTGTGTGCTAATGCAAGACAAGAGAGTAGTTACTTACGCCTCTAGAAAACTAAGACCCCACAAAGGAAACTATCCAACCCATGATCTTGAATTGGCGGCGGTGGTGTTTGCTTTAAAGATTTGGCGACATTACTTATATGGAACAACCTTTGAAGTATATTGTGATCATAAGAGTCTTAACTATCTCTTTGATCAAAAGGAGTTTAATATGAGGTAACGAAGATGGGTGAAATTTCTCAATGACTACAAGTTTGAGATAAAGTATCATCCAGGAAAGGCGAATGTTGTAGCTGATGCCTTAAGTCAAAAATCTCTACACATGGGCCAGATGATGTTGTATGAGATGCAGATGCCAGAGGAGTTTCGAAATTTAAAGCTAGCCACTACTCTTACTCCAAAGAATCTAGTCATCAATGGTTTAAGTATAGGGTGTGACCTTAGAGCCTAGATCAAATAGGCTCAAGCTCACGACCCATACTTACAGGATCATAAAGACCAAGGTAATTTTTCTGTCATGGAAGATGGAGCAATCATGTATCGGGGAAGGATTTGTGTCCCTCAAGAACGAGAGTTGAGGACTAAGATCCTATAAGAAGCGTATCAAAGTAAATACACAATCCATCCTGGATGCACTAAAATGTACCAAGATTTAAAAAGGATGTATTGGTGGCCAGGGATGAAAAAGGACATTGCTGAGTTTGTGGCGAAATGTCTCATTTGTCAAAAGGTGAAGGTGGAGCATCAAAAGCCAGCGGGATTTCTACAACCTCTTGAGATCCCTAAATGGAAATGGGACAGTATCTCAATGGACTTTGTTGTGGGATTACCTAAGACTTCAGTGGGACATGACTCAATCTGGGTAATAATTGACAGATTAACCAAATATGCTCACTTTTTGCCCATAAAAAATAACTATTCATTGAATAAATTAGCCCAATTGTACGTCCAGGAAATAGTTAGATTGCATGGAATTCCCTTAAATATCATTTCTGATAGAGATCCGAAGTTCACATCGAGGTTTTGGAAGGTGTTGCAGGAAGCTTTTGGTACTCAGTTGCGGTTTAGTATTGCCTACCATCCTCAGACTGATGGGCAGATAGAACGGACCATTCAAACTCTAGAAGACATGTTAAGGGCCTGTGTGATAGAGCACGGTAAAGGATGGGATAAGTACCTACCTTTAGTAGAGTTTGCTTATAATAATAGTTATCACTCCAGTATTAAGATGGCCCCCTACGAAGCTTTATATGGTAGGAAGTGCCGATCTCCACTATGTTGGTTTGAGGTAGGAGAAAAGAACTTGTTGGGTCCTGATCTAGTTCAACAAACCACTGAACAAATCAGGATGATACGAGACAAAATACTTATAGCTCAGAGTCGGCAAAAGAGTTACTACGATAAGAGACATAGACCTCTAGAGTTTGAGGAAGGAGACCATGTATTTCTGAAACTTTTCCCGACTACTAGAGTTGGTAGGTCTCTTAAAACAAGAAAGTTAAGTCCGCGATTTTTGGAACCCTACCAAATTCTGAAGAAAGTAGGGACATCAGCATATCAAGTTGCTCTCCCACCTAATTTGTCCAACCTGCATAATATTTTCCACGTATCACAGCTGCGAAAGTATCTTCCAAATTCATCACATGTAATATAGGATGAACCAATCCAAATAAAGGAGAACATGACATACCAGCTAGTACCTGCATCCATATTGGACATTGACGTGAAGCAACTGAGAAATAAAACCATTCCCCTTGTTAAGGTGTTATGGGAAGGTTTGACTCCGAAAGAAGAAACTTGAGAGCTGGAAGAAGTCACGAGGAAGAAATATCCGTAATTGTTCTTATTAGGTAATTTCTGAAATTTTGTGGACAAAATTTCTTTTAGGGGGAGAGAAATGTAACATCCCTAATTTCATTTCTTTTATTGATAATTAATGAAATAAAGTTTATTAGACAATATTTTAGATATCTAAGGAAATATAATCCTTAGAAATTCTTCACCTTATGTATATGCAAAAAAAATGTTTCTAACATTAAGAGACCAAATAAAGAGAGAAAACCTAATAGAAAAAAAATTAGAAAGAACATACTAAAGAGATGCAAAATTCTTGGATAAGGAAGATAATTTTTTAGAAACAAGTAAAGGTCTTAAATTTTCAAGAACATTGGATTAGGGTAATTTTTTCTAATTCAAGAACTAGAATTACTAAGTTTAAAATCTTTACCCATACATTGGGCTTTTACCTATGGACACTTCATATAGAGTTTTTCCACTTCACATAAGTTTCTAGCAAGCCCATTGGATAACCTAAGAAAGAAATAAAACATAGATTTGGACTAGGATATAGTAATTGGACCATTAGCCCAAAAATTATGAAAATGTGACCAAGCCCTCCAAGAAAGGTAGAATTTTATCCAAAGCAAAGAAAATGGGTAGGAATAAGCCCATAATGGGTAGGAATAAGCCCAAATCCAAGAGGAAAAATAAAATAAAATAAATTAGGTGATGATATAATAATGTAATAAAAATAAAGAATAGGTTACATGGCATTAAGACAAAAATTTAGCAAGTGGTGTGATTCTACATTCATCATTTTGGCAAGTGGCATGATAATACAAGGCTTTAGGACAAAAATATCTATATCCTACAGTCATAGTTTTAGCAAGTGGTATGATAATACATGGTATTAGGACAAAACATTCCTATCCCACACAAATAATATCAACCAAATAATAGAGATTCAAGGGCTAGAAATTTGCCACCTAAAAAGGCAAACCTATCCTACTTGTTTAAGACAAAAGAAAATGGAAATGAATCCCTAATTCAAAGGGACCTTGTCCCTTATCTTAAGAACATATCATCATAATTTTCAAAATACAAATCTCCTTTTCCTATGCATATCTTGACTAAGGAAGAGGAAGACAAGAACATAAGTTGTTTGGTTTCCAAAAATTCAACAAAGTGTATCCTAATTGTAATAAGGTAGACCCATGATCATGAAAGGTTTATTATTTGGTGGTCTATATAAGCAAAACCCACCCCTACAACATTTTAATTTCGTCGAAGTGAGGAAGAGAGAGAAATAGAAGCAAGGTAGAGTGAGGAAAGGAGAGAAAGAGAGGAGAAGAAAGAAAGGAAGAAGAAGGAGAAGTTTAGAAGGCTAAGTACTCAAAGTAAGTTACCTTAATCTCCACTTGAGTCCATTTTTCTTCTTCATCCTTGAGGTTCCAAAATTCACCCTCCTTCTCTTACCTAAGCTGCTAGAAAAGCTAAGGGAAGGGAGGAATCTTGCTACTTCTTCAAGAGGAAACAAGAAAACCAATTCACTAAGTAAGCTAGGGAGATTCTTAGGTAAGTTTAACAATATTTCTTTTTGAAGAAAACTTTTGAAACTTATAATATTTATATGAGATTTTGATCTTAGAACTTTGATGATTGGTCATGGATGTTGTGTTACTATATCATGTTACATATTGATCTTGCATGTGATGTATGTTTGAATACTTAGGTTGGTGTAGATAGTTCTACATGGGTATGGCTATGGGTGGCAGAATTTTAAGTTTCGGTGTTTTAATTTCTGGGAACAATCTATAAGGAATTAAAATAAATGGTTAACATAAGCATTATAGCTATGTGTGTCAAGGATTTTTAGCCACTAGAATCATTCAATTTGGAGTCCATATGAGGTATATATAGTCTGATTACTAAGCAAAGGTCAGAAAATGGTTCATCAACGAAGAATATGAGGCAGATTTGGAGTCCAAACTGAATGATTCTAGGAATTATATGTAGGGAATTAAAATAAAATGCTTAACATAAGACTTAAAGATATATGTGTCATAGATTTTAAGCCACTGGAATCATTCCGTTTGGAGCCCATATAAGCCAGATATGGTCCGATTAGTAGTCAAAGGTCAGAAAATGGTTCATTAGGGAAGAATATGTTAGGATAGCTTCTGTATTTTAATTTCTGGGAATTATCTGTATGGAATTAAAATAAATGGTTAACATAAGAATTAAAGATATATGTGTCACGGATTTTCAGCCACGGAATCATTCAATTTGGAGTCCATATGAGGAAGATATGAGCTTATTAGTAGTCAAATGTTAGAAAATGGTTCAACAGGGAAGAATATGTTAGGATAGCTTCTGTATTTTAATTTCTTGGAATTATTTGTATGGAATTAAAATAAATGGTTAACATAAGAATTATAGATATGTGTGTCACAGATTTTTAGCCACTGGAATCACTCAAGTTGGAGTCAATATGAGGTAGATATGTTCCGATTAGTAGGTAGAGGTCAGAACCTATTCGAGAAGAAATATCCTGTACATTTAGAGAGTAATGTCACCTTGATTTCTTAATATTTCGCTACAATATTCAACATAATAGTTTTAGATAATTGTTTTATCTTGAAATTGACACCAAGATCACCTACATCGGAGTTGAATTAAGGGAGTTATGCTCTGATTAGTAAGAGAATGTTAGATATGATGAAAACCTGCATCAAGAAAATAAAGAAATAAAATTAATATTTAATAAAAAAAGAAGACGAATCTTATAAATGACTAGTATATGCCATAGCCATTGCCATTGTATGAACTTCTTACCATCTTAAGTGTGAAATTCTAACATGGAAATATTTTATAAAGTGATATTTGAAATTGTTATGTTCATGGCATGATTACCAATGATTTATGGTAATAGTTATATTTTGATGAACATACTTGTTATTGAAAGCATATTTTTGGCTATCATTGTGGAAAGAAAAGAAATGAGCACGGTCACATGGCAATCGGTGTGGTGCACCAGTAGGGGATGCCCTACCAACGGTTATGATCATGTTAATGAGAAAAGAAAGAGAAAGTGGGCCATGTCGGACGGTGCGAGAAAAACCCGTATCGGAGAGTAGAAGATACTCACCCTGACCGAGGTAGTTTGAAATGAGAATAAGTTAATGGCCATCATATGATATTCTGAAAATAGTTAATCCTGTCATACATATCATTATTTATGTGCATTGATATAATGCATTCATGTGACCAAAGATATTTTCTGTAGTTTATACAGCTGAACATGACATGATGAACTATATTGATGGTAAATTATGATTTATTGTTGAACTTAATGGGATTTAATTCTCACTATATTTCCATATCATGTTCAGAAGAATAAATATGCAGATTTTCTCTATGACACTTATTATTTCTGTACGTTGGTTCGAGGTGCCTTACCTTGGGCAACTTCCAGTTATTTCATATGTATCTGTCGTAGATGTGACTGAGATTTCGGTGGACGTGCCATCCGCACCAGTGTCCCCGGAAGTAGTCAACATAGATGATTGGAGCTAATATGTATCTTTGTACAAATGTTTGTAAAATAATGGTGTGTAGTTTGTAAAATAATAGTGTGTATGGCAACTCAGTATTGTATCACTGTTAATAACAATTATGCTTGGTTAAAGTGATTATTATTACAAGTTAAGTGGTTAGAATTAAAGTAGTAATAACTTCATGGAATTTTACAAATATATAAATAAAAATTTTTTGTTACATTTACATAAATGGAGTTGTTACATGTTTCTCTTTTATGCAAAGAGAACGTGAGTTTGTCGCTGAATTTGATTCGGAGAGTGAACGCACACTACGAAGGAGAAGAAGAAGACAACAATAAGAACATTCTAAACCTACCATGGCGGAGAAAGATAATCATTCTCTTAAGGATTTCACCACCCTAAATAAACATGGCCTAAACACAAGCATTGTTAGACCAGTTGTTGAGGCCAACAACTTTGAGCTAAAGCCTTCTCTTTTGCAGATGGTTCAGCAGAATCAATTTTGAGGGTCACCTATTGAAGACCCTAATCTCCACTTATCAATATTTCTAGAATACTTTGTAACTTTAAAGTTGAATGGAGTATCTTATGATGCCATTAGACTGAGATTATTTCGTTTCTCTCTGAGGGACGAGGCCCATGCATGGTTGTATTCTCTTTCATCAGGGTCAATAACTACATGGTAGCAATTTTCTCAAGCAATCTTGGCCAAATACTTCCCACCAAGTAAGACAACTCATCTTAGGAATTAGATAACTACCTTCACACAAAAAGATGAGGAGTCTGTATTTGAAGCTTGGGAGAGATTTAAAGAGCTCCTTAGAATATGCCTACACTATGGGCTGGAGAAGTGGCTTATAGTCTATACGTTCTATAATGGACTAATTTACAGCACCCATATGTCTGTGGATGCTGTAGCAGGAGCAGTCATTATGAACAAAACGATGGATGAAGCCTATGAGCTAATTGAAGATATGGCTCAAAATCACTACTTTTGGTCTAATGAGAGGTAGCCATCAAGAAAACCATCAGGTATGTATGAAGTTGATGCATTTACTCATTTAACTTCTAAAGTTGATGCCTTATTTTAGAAATTAGATAAGTTAAGCATCAATGTTGTTGGTTCCCCTTCCCCATCTTCTGCATGTGAGATTTGTGGAGGTGTTGGTCATGTGGCCAATAAATGCTAGCTTGGAAACTCTGCACCTCAGGATTGTGAGTAGGTAAGTTTTGTGAACAATAATAAAAAAAACAATCCCTACAACAACACCTACAATCCAGGTTGGAAAAACCAACCGAATCTCTCATACAAGCCTAATGTGAATTAGCCTCAGAATAATTTTAGGCAACCTCTAGGATTTCAGATTCAGAGGCCCTTCAATCCGCCTCCTCAGCCAAAGTCAAATCTAGAGGCTCTGATGGAGAATTTCATCACTACAAAGAGTAAACAGAATGATGAATTTAGAGCCTAGCACCACTCAATGAATAAGGCTATAAAAGATTTAGCCTCTAAGGTTGACTCGCCTACTACCTATAGTAAGATGTTGGAAACACAGATAGCACAACAAGAAAGCCTATCTAATAGGAACTTTGGAAGACTTCCAGGCTAAACTGAGAACCCTAGAGAGCATTGCAATACTATTACCCTGAGAAGTGGTAAACAGTTGGTTAAATTTGAGAGAAGTGGGAAGGAAAAAGAAGATGAACCTCAGGCTGCATCTGAGAAGAGAAGAGAAGAGGAACCAGAAAAAGAGGAAAAGAAGGAAGAAGAGCCCAAATATGTGCTCTTGCACCTTACAAGCCACCAATCCCTTTTCCTTAAAGATTGGTTAAGGCTAAGTTAGAGAAGCAATTTGGGAGGTTTTTGGATATTTTAAAGAAGCTGAACATTAACATTCCATTCCTAGAAACCATCTCCCAAATGCCTTCCTATGCGAAGTTTCTGAAGGAAATCCTCTCAAACAAGAGGAAAATTGAAGAGCCTACTGTTGTGGCATTAACATAGGGATCAAGTGCATTAATCCAAAATAAGCTGCCATAAAAGCTAAAAGATCCCGGAAGCTTTTCCATACCTTGTTCCATTGGTAACATAAAGATTGATAAAGCCCTGTGTGATCTTAGAGAAAGTGTGAGTCTTATGCCTCTTTCAGTTTGTAAGAAGCTTTAGATGGGTGACTTGGAGCCTACCATTCTTTCTCTTCATTTGGCTGATCGATCCATTAAGCATCTGGTAGGTATTTTAGAGGATGTTCCTCTAAAGGTGGGTAAATTTTTCATACCTGTTGATTTTGTTATTTTAGAGATAGAGGAAGATGATAAAATCCCCATCATTCTTAGAAGGCCTTTCCTAGCTACGGTTAGTGCCAATATTAATGTAAAAGATGGAAAGCTTTTTTTGAATGTAGAGGATGAAAAATTAGAATTTAATTTGAATGATACTATAAACCCTCCTTCTTTAAATGAATCTTATTGTATGATTGGTTTACCTAAACCAAATATGGATGATTATATAATGAATATTTCTTCTACTGACCCACTTGATAAATGCTCTGTGGAAAGTCCTTCCTCTTATACTAAACAGGTTGAAGTTGCTATAAGTTTAAGGCTGAAAAAGCAAGTAATTGAGGAGAAATTAAAACTCCAAAGTTAGAACCTAAGCCACCTCCTCTAAACTTGAATGGAGCAAAGGAAGAAAAGATTGAGCCAAAAGGAACTTTGAAGGCCATTGGACAAAGCCTTAAGCATCATACTAAGAGGCAATGGATAGCAAAGAGAGTTATTCAAACTCTCTTCAAGCCTCCTTGAGTGGAAAGCATGAAAAGGAATCGAACTAATGACTTTAAATAAGCACTTTGTGGGAGGTAACCCATATTTTAATTTTTAAGTTTCTTTTTGTTTTGTTTTCTTGCTTTTAGTTTTGTTTTTATCTTTAATTTTAGTTGATTTCTTAGGTTATAGGTTTAATGAGTGTTTCCATATGTTTTATAGTTAAATTCCCATATGCCCAAGGTTGAATTAAAGGATAAAAATCAAGGGAAATTAAAAAGGATAAAAAACTGCAGCAATTTTCAAAGAAAAGTGAATTTTAGCACCAAGCATGGGTAGGCCGTGTCACCAGACATGGCCGTGCCACCAGACACGGCCGTGCCCTAAGCCTAGAAGCAGTACTCTCTCCCTGTGTTCCTTAACACGGGCAAAATCTTGAGGAATTTGGATTCCAACATGAAGCACGGCCAAGCCGTGTCTCTCACCACGACTATGCTTCGAGGTTTGGGCAAGCACTTCCTTCCCCTATTTCTGAACATAGGGATTTCTCTAGAGAATTTAAGCATCCAGCCTGAAGCATAGCCGTGCTTCGAGACCAGGTCAATTTTTTATTTTCTTCTAATTTTTCACCCTTTTCTCCCCATGTTCATTCCGTGCTTCGTGGTTCTTTTTGCTCGTGTCTTCTTCCCCGTATAGCCATGCTCTATTCTCCTTCCTTCCCTCCATTTACCCAGCGAAGCTTCACTTCAAATTCCCTCTCCTGTGACCTCCCATCTTCTTCTCCACCCCCAATACCTATCTCTATACTCGAAATCCCCTTCCCTGTTTTGCGTTTTCAACCATTCCCCACACCCAAAAAATTTCCCTTACACCAACATTCTCCCATAACCCAAAAATCCCTTCCCCTTACAACTCGAAGCCCCCTTCCTCTCTACCATTCCCCTACTTCTACATCCTTGAAATTTCTCCCTCACCCAGCCCCCTCTTCTTCAACTTCCCATCACACCTATACCCTTGGCCTAATTTTCCTTGCACCCAGTAAATTACGTTTCACTCCAACCAACCCGTGCCCACTCTCCCTCACCAACTCCCTCTCCCAGCCCACCATTCCCCCATCCCTCTCTATAATTTTCCCCCCAAACCAAATTCCCATGACCAAGCCCCCATACCATTATTCCTCTACTCCATGTTCAAGCTGCATTACTGATTGCTAGATTCTCTTTACTGCATCTCCATCATACTTCCATTCAAGTAATTTCTTATTTCTTGCCATTTGTTTAGATTTCTAGATTGGAGATTCTGAATTGATGATTGCACTGGTTTAAATTTCTGAAGTGATCTATTTTGCTTTTTGTACTTGAGCATCATCTGATGAATTTTTTGCATTGAACTTTCTAGTCTTCGATTGTCTGCCATTGACCTTAATTGTTGCCAAATTTATGCACTTGATAACCAAGTAATGCTGGATAAATTTTGCCTCATTATATAGGTTTTCATGTTGCTTGGTATTCTAATTTATTTATCTCAGTCTATATACTAGAACTCCCTTCCAATTGTTAGACTTACTGGATGGTTTTTTTGCATGAGATAAATTGATTGGCTTTAGCAACAATTCTGTAGTATTTCACATGCTTAGTTACTAAATTTGCTGGTAGCTCTAACTTGCTGGTTGCTACTATCTGTTGGCATTTTTCAATATCCATTATTCCTTAAGGATTTTACATTACTCTGAATCTTGCCTTGAATATTGATTTGTTTAGCTATATCAAAACCTATATGCTGTTAAATTGTTCATCTGCCATTATCTGGCTTGCATGCGATATGTAACAACCTTTTTTTTTCTTTATTATTATACAATATTGAGTTCACATACACGTCATTAATCAAAACGTACATGCAACATATCAAACACATAGATATTTATATCTTGTTTAATTTGGTTGACCAATTCCGGATATACAAGTGCGGGTGGTTGCACCTTCACCGGGATCTGAGCCAACTCGACCCAAACATCTTATTTGATTCTGATATCTACCCAACATAAAGTAACTCGATCCAAAGTGCACTAAAAGCCAGAGTCATAAAAAAAACTGCATAACTAATTTTTTGAACATGATATGAAAATATAGTGAGAATTAAATCCTAGTAAGTTCAACAATAAATCATCATCAATATAGCTCATCACGTCATGTTCAGCTGTATAAACTATAAAAATATCTTTGGTCACATGAATGCATTATATCTACGCACATAAGAATCATACTGTAATGATATGTGTGACAAGATTAACTATTTTCAAAATATCAAATGATGGCCATCAAATTATTCTCATTTCAAGCTACCCTGGTCAGGGTGAGTATCCTCTACTATCCGGTACGGGCTTTTCTCGCTCCGTCCGACATGGCCCACTTTCTCTTTCTTTTCTCATTATCATGATCATAACCGTTGGTAGGGCGTCCCCTACTGGTGCACCACACGGATTGCCATGTGACCGTGCTCATTTTATTTCTTTTCTTTTCACAATGATAGCCAAAAATATGCTTTCAATAACAAGTATGTTCATCAAAATATAACTATTACCATAAATCATTGGTAATCATGCCATGAACATAACCATTTCAAATATCACTTTATAAAATATTTCCATGTCAGAATTTCACACTTAAGATGGTAAGAAGTTCATACAATGGCAATGGATATGGCTATACTAGTCATTTATTAAGATTCATCTTCTTTTTTAAATACTAATTTTATTTCTTTATTTCCTTGATGCAGGTTTTCATCCTATCTAACCTTCTCTTACTAATCAGAGCATAACTCCCTTAATTTAACTCTGATGTAGGTGATCGTGGTGTCAAATTCAAGATAAAATAATTATCTAAAACTATTATGTTGAACATTGTAGTAAAATATTAAGAAATCAAGGTGATATTACTCCCTAAATGTATAGGTTATTTCTTCTCGGATAGGTTCTTACCTCTACCCACTAATCGGACCATATCTACCTCATATGGACTCCAACTTGAGTGATTCCAGTGGCTAAAAATCTGTGACACACATATCTATAATTCTTATGTTAACCATTTATTTTAATACCATACAAATAATTCTCACAAATTAGAATACAGAAGCTGTCCTAACATATTCTTCCCTGATGAAGCATTTTCTGACCTTTGACTACTAATAAGCTCATATCTTCCTCATATAGACTCCAAATTGGATGATTCCATTGGCTAAAAGTCCATGACACACATAGCTATAATTATTATGTTAACCATTTATATTAATTCCATACATATAATTCCCAGAAATTAAACTATAGAAGCTGTCCTAACATAATCTTCCCTGATAAACCATTTTCTGACCTTTGACTACTAATCAGCTCATATAGTCCTCATATGGACTCCAAATTGAATGATTCTAGTGGCTTAAAATCCATGACACACATAGCTATAATTCTTATGTTAACCATTTATTTTAATTCCATACAGATAAGTCCCAAAAATTAAAATACAGAAGTTGTCCTAACATATTCTTCCCTGATGAACCATTTTCTGACCTTTGACTACTAATCAGCTCATATATCCTCATATGGACTCCAAATTGAATGATTCCAGTGGCTTAAAATCCATGACACACATATATATAATTCTCATGTTAACCATTTATTTTAATTCCATACAGATAATTCCCAAAAATTAAAATACATAAGCTGTCCTAACATATTCTTCCCTGATGAACCATTTTCTGACCTTTGACTACTAATCGGACCATATCTACCTCATATGGACTCCGAATTGAATGATTCCAGTGGTTTAAAATCCGTGACACATATATCTTTAATTCTTATGTTAACCATTTATTTTAATTCCCTACAGATAATTCCCAGAAATTAAAACACAGAAGATATCCTAACATATTCTTCCCTGATGAACCATTTTTTGACCTTTGCTTACTAATCGGACCATATCTACCACATATGGACTCCAACTTGAATGATTCCAGTGGCTAACAATCCATGACACACATAAATATAATTATTATGTTAACCATTTATTTTAATTCCTTATAGATTGTTCCCAGAAATTAAAACACCGAAGCTTAAAATTCTGCCACCCATAGACATACCCATGCAGAACTATCTACACCAACCTAAGTATTCAAACATACATCACATGCAAGATCAATATGTAACATGATATAGCAACATCATGACCAATCATAAAATTTCTAAGATCAAAATCTCATATAAATATTATAAGTTTTAAAAGTTTTCTTCAAAAAGAAATATTGTTAAACTTACCTGGAGCCCTTAGTCCCCTAGACTTCTCCTTCCTCTTTCTTCCTTTCTTCCTCTCCTTTCCTCACTCTACCTTGCTTCTATTTTTCCTCTCCCTCACTTGGAAGAAATTATAATGTTGTAAGGGTGGGTTTTCTTATATAGACCACCAAATAATTCACCTTTCATGATCATGGGTCTACCTTATCACAATTAGGATACACTTTGTTGAATTTTTGGAAAACAAACAACTTATGTTCCTGTCTTCCTCTTCCTTAGTCAAGATATGCATAGGAAAAGGAGATTTGTATTTTGAAAATTATGATGATATGTTCTTAGGATAAGGGACAAGGTCCCTTTGATGTAGGGTTTCATTTCCATTTTCTTTTGTCTTAAACAACTATGATAGGTTTGCCTTTTTAGGTGGCAAATTTCTAGCCCTTGAATCTCCATTATTTGGTTGATATTATTTGTGTGGGATAGGAATGTTTTGTCCTAATGCCATGTATTATCATACCACTTGCTAAAATTATGAGTGTAGGATATAGATGTTTTTGTCTTAAAGTCTTGTATTATCATGCCACTTGCCAAAATGATGAATGTAGAATCACACCACTTGCTAAATCTTTGTCTTAATGCCATGTAACCTAATCTTTATTATTATTACATTATTATATCATCACCTAATTTATTTTATTTTATTTTTCCTCTTGGATTTGGGCTTATTCCTACCCATTTTCTTTGCTTTGGATAAAATTGTACCTTTCTTGGAGGGCTT
This sequence comes from Gleditsia sinensis, assembly GCA_037074535.1. Classification (NCBI taxonomy): domain Eukaryota; kingdom Viridiplantae; phylum Streptophyta; class Magnoliopsida; order Fabales; family Fabaceae; genus Gleditsia; species Gleditsia sinensis. Next base: position 32,236,332 of record CM073468.1, read on the forward strand.
AGACATATTTTCATAATTTTTGGACTATTGGTCCAATTACTATATCCTAGTCCAAGTCTATGTTTTATTTCTTGCTTAGGTTATCCAATGGGCTTGCTAGAAACTTATGTGAAGTGGAAAAACTCTATATGAAGTGTCCATAGGTAAAAACCCAATGTATAGGTAAAGATTTTAAACTTAGTAACTCTAGTTCTTGAATTAGGAAAAATTACCCTAATCCAATGTTTTTAAAATTTTATGACCTTTACTTGTTTCTAAAAATTTATCTTCCTTATACAAGAATTTTGCATCTCTTTAGTATGTTATTTCTAATATTTCCTCTTATGTTTTCTTTCTTTACCTGTTCCATTAATATTAGAACATTTCTATGCATATATGTAAGTTGAAGAATTTATAAGGAAAATATCTAAAAATTACGGGATGTTACACGATAGAATTTCTTGAATGCTCATATTGACTCTTGAAAGTTGATTCGCTTATTTCGCTAGTTTTTTTGGAAAATTTAAGTACCATTGGAAATTATATGTTGCCTATTTTATGCCTGGACATTACATTGTACTTTAACTAAATTTAACTTGGCTTTTCACTGCATAAGGAACTTACTATGAATTGATTTCTGGATTAATCATATTGTTTTGATTTGATCCAATTGCACAAGAGCAATATTTAGAACATATTGAATATTTGATAGAATTATGCTAGTTTGCATTATTTTGGATTTGAAATTGGAAATGATCTATCCTGATTACGTTCTCATTTCCATCATAAGTTTGGATTTGACAATTAAATAGCATACTTATCTGGCTGCATTAATGTGATAATTGAATTTTGATCCTGCTTATCACACTCCCCTTTTAAACTTAATTCCACCTCCACCTCCTCCAAAAGACTAGTAAGCAAGTAAGTATTTCTTTTCCTTTGCCTGTACTTTCATTATTACTGACATTGAGGACAATGTCAAGTTTAAGCATGGGGGTAGACTTTAGGCTTGTGGTTTTTCTGATTGAATTTTTAGTTATTATTGGCTGAATCTCTCTTATTTTATTGCATAATCATATAATTTGTTGTTTTAAAGATATATTGATGCAATATAGGTTAATTTTAGCTCATGAACATGTGATGCACAATAGGATATAAAATAGGTAGCTTAAATTTTAGTCCTTCTCTTATAGGATTAAACCTCTAATTTTTTGAAAAATATCTCTCCTATTGTGTTGTGAATTGTATGCCTTTATTGATTTTTAACACTATGAGAGTACGAAGGCTAGGAGAGGTGAAAAATGGGGGAATATAAAATCCAAAAAGGTTTCACTCTAAGTACCCTTTCAAGGCACTAAAAAGACCCTAATATGAGTACCTAGTTACCTTTACCCTAGTGAGATGGAGCATAAAATGCACTCATTGCATATTTATATAAAAAAATGATGAATGAAATAGAAAAAAGAAAAAGAGAAAAGAGAAATGATGAGAAATAAAAGAAATTGAGTGAGAAAAAGAGTGAGAAAAATAGAAATAAGGGTAAGGCAACATAGGGAGATCTAAAGGATGAGGTGGCCTACTTAAGTGTCTAAAAATCAATTTGAGGCATACAATGGTACCAATAGAAGTAGATATATAATATGAGAATTTTGGTTTAATTTTAGAAGAACAAAGACTATCTGGTAAATGTCTATTCATATATCTATTGTGTGCACAATGATTAAGTGAAAATTTACCTGCATTACACTTTTCTATCTTCTGGAATTTGAATGCATCTTCCCCCTTTCTACTAATATGACATGTCATTTTCCTAAGGACAAACAAAGATTTAAGGATGGGGGAGTTGATAAAAGGAAAATTTAGGTACTTAATGGTTATATTTTATACTATAATTCATAGTAAACTTATGATGATTTCTTTGCTTTTGGTTATGTTTTGCTCTGGATATTGCTTTGGTTGGTTTTATGTTTGTAAGTAAGCAAAAGAAGACCAATAAACAAGGGAAAACACTTATGAGAGCAGCCATATGGACTTAGAACATGCTGAGGAGGAAGCAAGGTGGAAGCCTTGAAGAAATTGGCAAATTCTGAGCTTAGGAGGTTGAAGCATGGCTAGGCAATACTCTATGCAAGAATTGGAGAATTTCCCATATTTCCAACCCGAAGCATGGCCAACCCGTGTCATGAAGCACGGCTGTGCTTTGTGTCCGTACACCACGTGATTTTTAGGGTTTTGAGCAGCCAAGTTGATATATATACATAGGGGAAACGCAGGGAGAGACATCCATACTTATTCATACTCACTTTTACTCAGTTTTAGGCTTTGAAAACACCATTAGATTAGGTTTAGAGTAGGATTAGAGTTTACTTTCAGGTTCTTAGGTTAGATTTGAGATTGATTTTATAACATCTCCATTTAAGTACCAATTGTTTTTTTAAATACCATGAAGTTATTACCTCGTTATAACTTAACTCAAAATAACATTTATTTAATTTATACAATACAGAGTTTAAATACATATCATTAATCAATAACATTCGTACAAAAGTCTAACACATATAATTACATTGTATTCATCTCTGTTGACCAATTCTAGAGATACGGGTGCGGGTGGTTGCACTTTCACCGGGATCTTAGTCAACTCGACCACAAACATTTTATTTGATTCTGGGATCTGCCCAACATAAAGTAACTCTATCCAACGTGCACTAAAAGCCAGAGCCATAGAAAAATCTGTATAACTAATTTTCTGACCATGACATGGAAATATAGTGAGAATTAAATCTCAGTAAGTTCAACAATAAATCATCATCAATATAGCTCTTCACGTCATGTTCAGCTGTATAAACTACAATAAATATCTTTGGTCACATGAATGCACTATATCTATGCACATGAGAATCGTACAATAATGACATGTATGATAAGATTAACTCTTTTCAGAATATCATTTGATGACTATCAATTTATTCTCATATCAAGCTACCTCGGTCAAGGTCAGTATTTTCTACTCTCCGGTACGGGCTTTTCTCGATCAGTCCGACATGGCCCACTTTCTCTTTCTTTTCTCATTAACATGATCATAACCATTGGTAGGGCGTCCCCTACTGGTGCACCACACGGATTGCCATGTGACCATGCTCATTTCTTTTCTTTTCACAATGATAGCCAAAAATATCCTTTCAACAACGAATATGTTCATCAAAATATAACTATTACCGAAAATCATTGGTAATCATGCCATGAACATAACCATTTCAAATATCACTTTATAAAATATTTTCATGTCAAAATTTCACACTTAAGATGGTAAGAAGTTCATGCAATGGCAATGGCTATGGCATATACTAGTCATTTATTATTTTTATTTATAAGATTCTTTTTCTTTTTAAATATTAATTTTATTTCTTTATTTTCTTGATGCAGGTTTTCATCCAATCTAACCTTCTCTTACTAATCAGAGCATAACTCCCTCAATTTAACTCCGATGTAGGTGATCTTGGTGTCAATTTCAAGATAAAACAATTATCTAAAACTATTATGTTGAACAATTTAGCGCAATATTAAGAAATCAAGGTAATATTACTCCCTCAAAGTGCCGGTTATTTCTTCTCAGATAGGTTCTAACCTCCACTTACTAATCTGTCCATATCTCCCTCATAAGAATTCCAAATTAAGTTATTCCAGTGGTTAAAAATCTGTGACACATACAAAATTTTTTTTATGTTAATCATTTATTTTAATTTCCTATAGAATGTTCCCATAAATTAAAACACCGAAGCTATCCTAAAATTGTCTTCCCTGATTAACTAATTTCTAACCACTACATACTAATCGTACTATATCTACCTCATACAGACTCCAAATTGAGTGATTCCAGTGGCTAAACATCTGTGACACATATATGTATAATTCATATTTTAACCATTTATTTCAATTCCCTATATAAAGTTCTAGGAAATTAAAACACAGAAACTATCATAACATATTCTTCCCTGATTAACTAATTTCTTACCACTGCATACTAATCGGACCATATCTACCTCATATGGACTCTAAATTGAGTGATTCCAGTGGCTAAAAATTAGTGAGACATATATCTAAATTTTTCATGTTAACCATTGGTTTTTATTCCTTATCGATTCTTCCCAGAATTTTAAAAACAGAAGCTTAAAATTTTTCCACCCATAGCCATACCTATGCAGAACTATTTACACCAGCCAAAGTATTCAAACATACATAATATGTAACATGATATAGCAACATCCATGACCAATCATCAAAGTTCTAATATCAAAATCTCATATAAATATTACAAGTTTCAAATATTTTCTTCAAAAAGAAATATTGTTAAACTTACCTTGAGCACTTAGTCCTTTAGACTTCTCCTTCCTCTTTCTTCCTTTCTTCCTCTCCTTTCCTCACTCTACCTTGCTTTTATTTTTCCTCTCCCTCACTTGGATGAAAATTCTAATGTTATAGGGGTGGGTTTTGCTTAAATAGACCACCAACTAATTCCCCTTTCATGATCATGGGTCTACTTTATCACAATTAGGATACACTTGGTTGAATTTTTGGAAAACAAACAACTCATGTTCTTGTCTTTCTCTTCCTTAGTCAAGATATGCATAGGAAAAGGAGATTTTTATTTTGAAAATTATGATAATATGTTCTTAAGATAAGGGACAAGGTCTCTTTGATTTAGGGATTCATTTTCTTTTTCTTTTGTCTTAATCAATTATGATATGTTTGCCATTTTAGGTGGCAAATTTCTAGTCCTTAAATCTCCATTATTTGGTTGAAATGATTTGTGTGGGATAGGAATGTTTTGTCCTAATGTCATGTATTATCATACCACTTGCTAAAATTATGAGTGTAGGATATAGATGTTCTGTCCTAAAGCATGGTATTATCATACCACTTGCTAAATTTTTGTCATGTAACCTAATCTTTATTATATTATCACATGATTTATTTTATTTTATTTTTCCTCTTGGATTTGGGCTTATTCCTACCCATTTCCTTTGCTTTGGATAAAATTCTACCTTTCTTGGAGGCCTTGAATACATTTTCATAATTTTTGGGCTATCGGTCCAATTTCTATATCCTAGTCCAAATCTATGTTTTATTTCTTGTTTAGGTTATCCAATGGGCTTGCTAGAAACTTATGTGAAGTGGAAAAACTCTTTATGAAGTGTCCATAGGTGAAAGCCCAATTTATGGGTGGAGATACTAAACTTAGTAACTTTAACTCTTAAATTAGGAAAAATTACCCTAATTCAATTTCTTGAAATTTTAATACCTTTACTTACTTCACAAAAATTTATCTTCCTTACCCAAAAATTTTACCTTTCTTTAGTATATTTATTTCTAATTTTTCTTCTTAGGTTTTCTCTCTTTAACTATTCCATTAATGTTAGAATATTTCTATGCATACATGTAAGGTGAAGAATTTCTAAGGATTATATTTCCTTAGATATCTAAAAATTGTCTAATAAATTTTATTTCCATAATTACATATTTATGAACCTTTATCAATAAAAGAAACGAAATTAGGGATGTTACTTTGAATACATGAAATGAAATTAAGGATGTTACAGATTCAGCATTGTATCTTTATTACATTCTGCAAACCAAGTTATATCTTTCTATTCTGCACTTCTTCTTCTACTTCTTTCTTCTAGATTGTATTAAAATTTAATGGTTTACTTAATGAATATGATTTTGGTTTTTGATTTTATTATGCTTGAGTAGATTTGATCTAAGTTTTTGGTAAACCTACTTATGGTATGATGATACTGAACTATTGAATTGAATTATGGAACCGTAATTGTATTATCCATAGTTAATTAGGATTGACTATTATGTATTGATTATATGAGTTAATGAACGTCTGGCCAACATTTTATCACATCTTAGGATATTAATTGATGAACTGAAAGTTGAAAATTAATACCAGAACCTAATTGTTAATTAGGGATATCTTAATCACGAAAGTAGTTTAAGGTTCTCTAGGAATGAATCAATTAGTGGGAACGAGAAAACCGATTAATTGTATTCCATGGTTGACATAGAACTTAATGGACCTAGGTTAAACTAAAAACCACGAAAGTAGGCAATTGGATTAACCTAGGTATGATTGGTAACACTTGAAAGAGGTTGCTAGTTAAATTAAGGCTAAAGCATCCTCAATTACCTAGATAATTATAATTAGAGGTACATGTTAAATGTTGAACATCATAAGTGTGGTGAACCCTAACCTTAGGCTTTTATTAATTGGATTGTTTATTAGTGTAATTGTGACAAACTCTCATCAAATTACATCGATTTAGATAGCATATTTCATATAAGTCTAGTAGTTGACGTTATTCTCTATAGGATTCGACCCCTACTCACTAGACTAGCTACAGCTACGTATTGTGCTTACGGTTATTTACAAAATAGACACAACAAGCAGTAAGATGAGAATCTAGGGTAGGGGAATGGCAGTGTAATAACTGTAATTTATTGTAGTTCCTGTGTGCTTTCTGAGTACTTTTGCTGAGTTGTTCTAGTATTTTAAGCACTCTTATTCCCTGAATAAATTGAACGAGATGACTCTTTTAGATAAAACATCAGCTACCCCGTTGCTGCAGCATTTTAGTAAGCATATGTGGCAATTACAGCAGAAACCTGAGTGATATTGGGTGAGCTGCTCCTTTTTTCTGTAATACACTGATTCTGTTTGATATGGTGCAGGTAACAACAGAGCAGGGCTGCGCAGCAAGTGCAGCCTCCACCCAGCAGGAGAGAAAGCAGCAAAAATTGACATTGCAGGTTACTGGCACAGAACTATCCCACTACTGAAAGTGGAGAGGACAAAGTTGCACGCAGAGGTGGTTTTGTAGCAGAGCAGGGGGAATGACGGCAAAAGCAAGGCAGCTGACTGGGACCACAAGGCTGAACGATAAAGAGAGGCAAAGAGGGGGAGACAAGGGACACGCGACGGGAGTAGGGGAGAAAGAAGAGTGTAGCTACACACTGCCAAGGAGCATCAGTGCAGTAGATAGAGTGCAATCCCAGGATTCTATTATGGCTTTTGTTTTGTTTTTCTTTTTCTTCTATTTTCTATCAAGACTGCATTGGCATTTTTCTTTGATCAGTAGAAATGTATACCAGTGATTATGGGATTTTTGTAACCAATGTAACCATGAGGCTTGGTTAGTTTTCGGCTAGGGTTGCACAAGGGTTGTAATGAACTTAAGCACATTTTTAGTATAACACATTCGCTGCAGCACTATTTTTTTACATTCAACTATGTTTTTATTTTAAACTCCTCTGATGACAGAAGTTAGTAGAGGTAGACTGAGGCTAATATTCACCCGGGAGGGGAATGGATGCTGGAAAAACAGTTTAAATATATAGGGACAGCCAATATAGGAATATATGGTCCCCCATCCCCCCAGCAGTGGAGCTTCATGCACAACTCAGGGGTGAAGACTGCTGCAGGAATGCAGGTCTGAACCTCAGAGTTGCAAGAAATGGAAGTCTGGAAAGACTCCATTCAAGAATGAACTGGGCACCTAGGACAGTTGCTATAGCAATTCCTGGAGCAATATGAGTGCAATAGTTCATGGCAACCTTGAGCAACCCTAGACCTCCCTATTCAATTTTCTTTACACCCTAGTACCCCTCGTCCTAGTTATAGCTGTATTTAAGTTGAACCACCTTTATTTTATTTTATAAACCATCCTATCTTTGCTACAGCATTTCACACAGCAAAGTCTCCTTAACAGTTTTAGTTCACTCCTCGTGGGACGATACTCACTCATCACTTTATTACTTGGTCACAACACGTGCACTTGCGTTCTGACACTGTATTCATCTTTGCATGAATCAAACCAACACAATGCAAATAAGTACTCGGGAGATGAAAGTGTAAAGGAATACTGCTAGGCTGAGAAGGGGATTGGATTGGTTACAAGTGAAGGGGAAGTGGAACACAGTAGAGGAGGGACTATAGGAATGGAATTGCAAAATTTAGAGAAGGAAATACATAGCACAGGTAATAGTGTAACATAATGGCAAGGAGAGGGAGAGCTAGGCTATGGGAGAGTTGGGTGTGCAGGTTGGGCACGAGTGGATGAGATTGGAAGGGAGAAATACAGAGCACAGGTAACGTTTGGATTGTAGAGGGAATAGGATGACAATGTAGGGAGGAAATTTTTGGGCTTGTAAGGGAATTAAACTGAGAGGGAAAGGGAAGCACGAAAAACTTGGTGTGTGTGTGGGCTGGGCACAAGAAAGGGGAATTGGGTTGAGGGAGATGTGAGTCTAGAAGAGAGAAGGGATTTCAGGGAAGGTCGGGAAAAGGCTAGGGCACGAGAGAATGATTACTTTTGTAGAGAAATTAGAGGGAAGATGGTTAGGAAAGGCACGGGGAAAGAGAAGGAAGACACGAGCAATGGCACAAGAAGAATAAACAGAAATACAAGAGGAGAAAAGAAGAAAATATGGGCAAAAATTCTTACCTGGGCCCGTAGCACGGCCGTGCTTCAGGCTAGAATTCCAAAAATTCTTAGGAAAAGCCCGTGTTAAGCAACATGGGGAGGCTATGTTGGGTCTGGACCTGGGACACAATCGTGGAAGGAGGCATGGCCTACTCGTGGTTGGTGCTAGAGTCACCAAAATCTCTAAATTTTGGCCCGTGCTTGAAGCACAGGCTTGCTCTATGACATGGGTTACTCATGTTTCATGCTAGAACTTTTATTTTATCAAATTTTGCCTCTATTTTTAATCCTTTTGAATTCCCTTTTCATATCATTCTTTTATACACCTTTTGGCACATGGAAATCAACCTGAAAAGCATATGGAAACACTCTTAAACTCCTAACCTAAGAAATTAACTAAAATTGAAGACAAATACAAAACCAAAAGTAATGAAACTAAATAAAAGGAAATTTGAAAATTTAAAATGCGGGTTGCCTCCCACAAAGTGCTTGTTTAAAGTCATTAGCTCGACTCCTTTTCATTCTTTCGCTCAAGGGGGTTTTAAGAAAGTTTAAATGACTTTCTTTTTGATCCATTGCCTCTTAGTATGGTGCTTGAGGCTTTTTCTAATAGCCTTCAAATATCCTCTTAGTTCATTCCTTTCTTCATTACCTCCATTAAGGTTAAGAAGAGGTGGTTGAGGCTCTACCTTCGTATCATTCACTTCTTTTTCAATTGCTTGCTTTTCTTCCCCCTATTTAATATAAACACAAGAACTGTCCACAGAGCATAACTTAAGTGGGTCAGAAGGAGAAACATTCATTACATTATCAATCATATTAAATTTAGGTGAGCCAATCATATAGCAAGATTCATTTAAAAATGGGGATTTCACTATATTTTCTAAGTTAAACTATACTTTCTCATCCCCTACATTCAAAGAAAGCTTTCCATCTTTTACATTAATGTTTGCACTACTAGTGGCTAAGAAATTCCTTCCAAGAATGATGGGGATCTTGTTATCTTCATCCATATCTAAAATGACAAAATCAATTGGTATGAAAAATTCACCTACCTTTAGAGGAACATCCTCTAATATACCTACCAGATGCTTAATGGATCGGTCAACCAAATGAAGAGAAAGAGTGGTAGGCTTTAAGTCACCCATTTGAAGCTTCTTGCAAATTGAAAGAGGCACGAGGCTCACGCTTGCTCCAAGGTCACATAGGGATTTATCAAACTTCATTTCTCCTATAGAACAAGGAATGGAAAAGCTTTTGGGATCCTTAAGCTTTTGTGGCAACTTATTCTGAATTAATGCAGTGGATCCCTCTATTAGTTCCATAACAACATGCTCTTCAATTTTCCTCTTATTTGAGAGGATTTTTTTCAAAAACTTCGCATAAGATGGCATTTAGGAGATGGCTTTAAGGAAAGGTATATTAATGTTCAATTTCTCAAGAACATCCAGAAACCTTCCATACTGCTTCTCTAATTTAGCCTTGACCAATCTTTGAAGAAAATAGATTGGTGGCTTGTAAGTTGGAGGAGCCATATATTTAGACTCTTCTTCTTCCTTTTCCCCTTATTTAAATTCCTCTTCTCTTCTTTGTTCTAGTTCAGCTTGAGGTTTATCTTTCTTTAACTCCATACTTCCTTCAGGTTCAGCCAACTGTTTACCATTCCTCTAGGTAATAGTATTACAATGCTCTCTAGGGTTCTCAGTTTAGCCTAGAAGTTTTCCAAAGTTCCTATTTGAAGGGCTTGCTTAATATGTAATATAAGTTTCCAACATCTTACTATGAGTAGCAAGTGAGTCAACCTTAGAAGCTAAATCTTTTATAGCTTCATTCATTGAGTAATTCTTGGCTCTAAACTCATCATTTTGTTTCGTATGAGTAGTAATAAAATTTTCCATCAGAGCCTCCAGATTTGACTTTGGCTGTGCAGTAAGATTGAATGGCCTTTGGTTCTAAAATCTAGAAGGTTGCCTAAAATTATTCTGAGGCTGATTCACATTAGGTTGTATGAGAGATTTGGGTGATTTCTCTAGCATGGATTGTAAGTGTTACTATATGGATTGTTTCTCTGGTTGTTGTTATTCAAAAAATTTACCTATTCACAATCCTGAGGTGCAGGGTTTCTAGATTGGCATTCATTGGCCATATGGCCAACATATCGACATATCTCACATGCAGAAGATGGAGAGGAATCAGTAACATTGATGCTTAATTTATCTAATTTCTAAAAAAATGCATCAACTTTAGAAGTTAGATTATTAAATGCATCAACTTTATACATACTTGCTGGTTTTCTAGATGGCTGCCTCTCACTAAACTAGGAATAGTGATTCTGAGCCATATCTTCAATAAGTTCATAAGCCTCATTAACTGTTTTATTCATAACTGCTTCTCCTGCTGCAACATCCACAGACATATAGGTGTTGTATGCTAGTCCATTGTAGATTGTATGGACTATGAGGCACTTCTTTAACCCATCGTGTGCGCATATTCTGAGGAGCTCCTTAAATCTCTCCCAAGCTTCACACCAAGACTTACCATCTTTTTGAGCAAAAGTAGTTATTTGATGTCTAAGATGGGCTGTCTTACTTGGTGGGAAATACTTGGCCAAGAAAGCTTGAGAAAGTTACTGCCAAGTAGTGATAGATCCTAGTGGAAGAGAATGCAACCATGCATAGGCCTTGTCCCATAGAGAGAATGGGAACAATCTCAATCTGATGGCATCAGATGATACTCCATTCAACTTTAAGGTGTCATAATATTCCAGAAACACTGATAGATGGAGATTGGGGTCTTCAGTAGGCGACCCTCTAAATTGATTTTTTTAAACCATCTGTAGAAGAGAAGGCTTCAACTCAAAGTTGTTGGCCTCAACAATAGGTCTAACTATGCTTTTATTCAAGCCATGCATATCTGGGGCAGTAAAATCCTTAAGAGATCAATTGTCTCAATCCGCCATTGAAGGTGGTGTAGGATTTTGTTGCTTCTCTCTTCTTCTCTTTTGTAAGGTGCGTTCAATCTCTAGGTCATATTCAGCAAAGAATTCACGATCCCTTCGCATAAAATAGAAACACACATATAAAGGAAGAAAATAGATACAAATTAGCAAGAGAAAATAAGCAAAAAAATTAAAAGAAAAAGGACATAGTCTAGCTATTTCACAAAATATCTAATATTAACATTATAGTTCCCTGGCAACGGTGCCAAAAACTTGTCGTGTATGTTTTACTAGTTAATCGCAAGCGCATGGTGTAGCTGTAGTTAGTCCAACGAGTACGGATCATATCCCATAGTGAACAAAGATCAACTATTAGAATTATACAAAACAAGCTATCTAAATAAATGCAATTCGATAGAGAGTATGTCACAATTAAGAAAATAAAGAATTCAATTAACAAAATCCTAGAGTTAGGGTTTACCACACTTATGATGTTCAACATTTAATATGTACTTCTAATTGCAATTATTTAGGTAATTGGGGATGATTTTGTAACACCCTCAAAAATTTTAAATGACACCTATACTTCATGAAATTATTTTAAAGTATTCTAGAAGGAAACATAAGTAGTGAATATGATGATGCATGAATTTTAGGAAAAGATTGGAATAAATTATATTTAATTATAATAAAAGCCCTAAATGCCTAAATGAGTAGAAATAAAGAGGAAAATGAGTGGGAGAAAATTATGGAAGCTAAAATGCGATTAAGTAACCCTAATAGGCCACGAGAAATATTTTAAACTAAATAATACAAGAGTTTAGAATTTTAGGAAATTAAGGAAACATAAAAGTAAAATTTAGGGAAACATCTTGCACAAAAGCCTAAAAAGGAAAAATTAGTCTAAGGGGATGGTTTAATTGGATTTAGATGACATTAAGATTATTTCTATTAATATTTAAGGAGGACTTTAGAATGACCTTAGGAAGCAGTCAAAATTCTTAGGAAATAGTTAATAACTTATTTTGAATTTTAATATATAGTTAATGGGATAAATTAGAAAATATCTTATGCTAACATCATGAAATCTTGGAGAAGATAATATTTGTTGACCAAGACCTCTTTGCTCGTTGTATTAGCGTCCAAGTAAACTTTTAGGGCACATGGTGTTGAATCATTAGGATAAGTGTGATGGCAAAGTGGTTATTTAAGGGTAATCATCACATAGTCCAAAATGTTTTTATGAAGGATGCAAGGTGGCTTACGAGGTGGATTGGAAACTTGAGGAAGCTAGGAATCATGCTATAACCAGGGAATAATGTAGAGAAAGAGTCGTGAGGTAAAGAGAGAGAAAGTGCAAGAAAGTGCTAGAAATTAAGGTAAATGTTGATTTTAATGGTTTGAATCCTCCTTTCTTCTTATTTTGTGTAATCTTCTGAGATTATTCTCATCCTTTGGAGCTTCTGGAACAGTGAGAAAAGTGTGAAAAAGTATGAGAATTTGTTGCCAAGGGAAGGAGAAACAAGCAAGGAAAGAAGCTTAGTTTTGTGGGAGCAATTTTGAGTGAGTTTAGTAGTAATTAATTCTTTAAATTGTTTTCTAGAAGAAGAAAATAATTCTGGGCATGTGAACAGAATTTTGATGGTTTATTTTGGCTGGATTTTCATTTAAAACAATTTCCATACAATTTGTTCACTTGGTGCATGTGTATACATATATATATATATATATATGATGCTTGACACCTTATCTCATGTGCTAGAATCTTAATTGTTGGAACTGCATATTTGCTCTTTTGGGGCTGTTATGGTGCCCAAATTAGTGATCTTTTTGTGCTTGGAAAGTGCCAAATTCATGGGGAACCCATGGCAAAATTTTTAGAACTAAATATCTACCTAAAACACAACACTAAGTGCACATCATGGGAAAAAAATAAATTCTGGTTTTTACTGGAAAGTATGGAAGGCCAAAAATACATGTTATATTTCTTCAAATATTGAAATTTAGCAAGACAAGACATAGCCATAAATTAATAAAATCAAAAATTAGTGTTTGGAGGTGAAAAATGGGTTAAAACCGAAATTATAGGGATATTGAGAGAAAAATCCAAAAATCAGAAAAATAATGGGTAAAAAGGTAAAATTAATTATTGTAGGATAAAACTAATATAATATGGATGATTAGAGATATGTGTGTGCATAGAAAATTTGGAAGTAGATAAAAATGAATTTTTAAGTAATTTAAGGAATTAAACCAAAATTGATTAGGAATTGCCTTAAGTAGAAATAAAAAATTAGTTTAAGAAGAATAAATAAGTAAAATAAAAAAAGATGATACACGAATATAATTCTTGGATGAGAAAAATAAAAGCCAAAGAAAATGATTTGGTTGGTTAATATATTATATGCACTAAATGAGAAATAATGGAATCATAAAACAACCAAAAGTATGGGTAACATGTTGGATAAAATTTGACAAGCCTAGAGAAAAGATATAATTAGGGTTTTGTACCCTAAGGCTTATATATCACCTAAGGAGACTCTTAATCAAAAGAAATCGACATTTTGAATTAATTATAGGGGTTAAATAATATGGAGAAAGTGGGAAAAATACCAAATGAATAGTAACAAATAGGGACCAGATTTTTAATGACAAGTTAAGCATCAAGAATGGAGACAAAATGTTTGAATAAATTATGTAAGGCTATAATGGGTCCCTTGATTTTGATACTAAGCCGATTGGCTAATTTCTTTCCAATGCATGTGGTAAAAGTACATGAGAAAATATGAAAGTACTGGTTATGGGTACTGATGGCACATGAACTTGATACTGAATTATGTACGGTCATGGTATTTTATTACATGAATGATAGTGTATGACGTACATAATATCAGTGGATTTTTGAACTGTGATAAATAGGAGCTATATAGTGATAGTGCGTAATGGCATGTTTTTCCCTAGCTATGTTTAATATTAAAAGAGTTGATTAAAGCTATTGGGGGGAAAGGCCTGATATATGGTGACCCTCAGATAGCTATGGTGGTGGACGGGATGGGAGGATGACCCTTGACGTAGTAAGGTGACTCCAGAGAGGTCACATGGCTTCCGTGTCAGTATACCAGATAGGGGACGCCCTATTCACGGACTATTGATGATAAAATGAAATGAAAATTATGCCATGCTTGAACGAGGCTGGGCAAGCTCATTTGGGAGTGAGTCGGGGAAGGCTCACATTGACCTGCTGTGTTCAGGAGTGAGTGTAGTGAGACTCACATTGACCAGCACCATAATGGAAATAATGTGATAAGCCAGTGGATAAATCAGTGGATTGGCCAGACGAGGATATGATATTGCACCACATGTGTGATTAGCTTGATGAGAAAACTGTATCGATTGTTATTGTTATTATTGTGATGCAACATCATAACCTGATTGCATATATATGTATACGTGTATTGCATGTGCATAAGATGATTGTGTTTTTTTTTCTGTAGCTTATAGAGCTAAACATAGTACATGATACTCATTTACATTATTGCTAAACTTACTGGGAACCTAGTTCTTACTATCCTTCTATGCTATGTTCAGATAAAGACATATAACAGTATGCAGGTATACACTATGACGCTGATATTCATAGTAGACTGGGTAGGTGTACCATTTCTAGGACCGGTTCCCATGATATCACAAATGACGATGATAGAACTAGTTGAGATCCCACTATATCCGCCTTCAACCGCCCCTTTCTACCCAGAAGGGGAGTTTGCTGATGTTGGACTAGACCTAGAGTAGATATATATACTATATGCAATAACTGGATAGCTAACCAGTTCTTTTGGAAAGTAGTCAGATACCCTCTCGCTTTTTGTACTATGAGTAGTATTTCTACTACTATTGTGAATAGTTAACTAGTTGTACACAACTGATGTTTAATAAAATATATGCTGGTTTGTTTTGTATGATGATGAGCATAAAAATAATATGATTATAGTTAAGTGTGACCAATGAATAGTCAGTATCATGAATTAGGTAACATAAGTAATGGCTTTAGTAGAGATAAGGGGTATGTATATATAAAAAAATCTCCCTAAGGTTGTTACAAGTTTAGCCTTAATTAACTAATAACCTCTTTCAAGCGTTACTAATCGGACCTAGGTTAATCCAATAGCCTTCTTTCGTGGTTCTTAGTTCAACTTAAGTCCATTAAGTTATATGTGAACCGTGGAATTCAATTAGTAGATTTTCTCGTTCCAACTAATTGTTTCAATTCCTAGAGAACCTTAAACTACTTTCGTCATTAAGATATCAATACGGCTTTCGTAATACGTGAAGCTGCTGAGCGATAGCTCTTCACTATCGCTATCCCTAATTAACTATTAAGTTCCGGTATTAACTTTCACCTTGCAATTAATCGGTTAATAACCTAAGACGTGATAAATATTGGCTAGACATTCATCAACTCATATGATAGATGCATAATAGTCAATCCTAATTAACAACAAATAATCTCAATTAGGGTTCTAACAATTCTTATTAACAATGTATCATCACATCATAAGTGGGTTTACTGAAACCCTAGATTAAATCTACTCAAGCATAATGGAAATATAAATCATCATCAAAATCATTAAATAAATTATAAGTGTTCAATACAAACTAAGAGAAAAGAGTAGAAGAGATGAGTATAGGGAAAGAAAGATAAAACCTGGATTGTAGAATGTAAAGAATAAGAGATACAAACTCAAATCAATCTTAAATCTACTCTAAGAACATAAATTAAACAATGATTCTTGTCACGCCCCTAATTTTAGGGCATGTGAAACACGTATACCATGAACATATATTTTCTATAAACAGAATTAGTCCAATCCTTTATCAAGGAAACAGATACATATAGGTTTTCCCATACATATACCATATAGAAATCAAGTCCATAAACATTAGAGGACAGCAGAAGTGAGGATCCTGCCTGTGGCGTTTAGAGGAACTTTAGAGTACATTTATATTACAAATTTAAACATTGAGAGCCTAGAAACAATTTAGGCTCACCACAAAAGTATGACACCTAGTCGATCAAGAAGCCGTATGACCAAACTCTGGGTCTTTATCTGAAAAACATATAAACCACGTGTAGTGAGTTTTACAACTCAGTGAGCAAATAATACCTCCTATGACCTCTTAGGTCAATATATGGATGTACTCTTTATTTTTAAACTTATCACATTGAAAATCACAATTTAGATATACATCTATATGGGACCTGCATTTCAAAATCATCTCTGTTCAAATTCATATTCATATTCACTTCATAAGTAATGCTGTAAGTATGATAATTAAATCATGGTATGCATCAATATAATTCATGTGAAAACATATGGAGGATCCTCATATCAGAACCACCATATCAGAGTTTGACCCCTTTCGTACTCTGGTGGTATAGGATTTGCCTAAACTCAGCATCTTGCTGAAGTTTGCCCTACTACCATTCGAGAGGACACGCGAAGGGACTCTATATGGGTATTTCCTAAGCACACAGCAAGGGAAGGCAAATAACATCTCATATAACTAGCATCTCGCCCATATATAAGAGACATTCCGCTCTCCATCACATATTATCTCCCGTGTGTTGGCCCTTACACGAGGCTAGCACCATCTCCCCTGCTAGCTGAGGCAATCAAGGTACACACTAGGGCTAACATCACCTGCTATTAGCAGACAGTGTTTCCAATAGGATTCCTCCATAAAATCCATATTCTCATATATTACATATTAATCAAAACAGAGGTACTCTTTAATGCAGCATTTTCATTTTCAATACATTCTTCTGTCAAAACTTCCCAATCAGGGAAATCACATATACATGCCTATATCCGAGGCAAACATTTCACTGTATAAATCAATATCATATGCATAACATATTTCCTTTGCCATATCATGAAAAATACATGTAAAAATCACATGTTCAATGTATTTGAAAATTCATTTCAAAAGTCATACTCTTCTTGAACTAGATATCATATTGCAACCATTTCAGATATTCTAAACCATTTCAGGAACATATAAACGTATAAATAACTTGTAATCATGCTCATTTATCAATGTAAAGTTTAAGAAGAGTAAAAACAAGCCATAGAAAGAATTATCTACTCACAGGGCAAGGGCTCCAGATTGGACAGCCTTAAAATGTACTTTTCCAATCTCTATTTGATCCAATTGACCTCAAAAACGTATTCAGAGGGTCCAAAAATAAGAAAGCAACTTCGGGAACGGTTCACCGCCGAAAAACACTATTCATTAGCCGGAAAACACTATTCACCCGCTGGAAAAATACTATTCACGATGAACAAAAAGGCTGTTAGATGGCCGAAAATATACATATCCAAAGGTTTATCTAGCTCCTGAATCCATCTACGGTGTCATAATTTCAATTGGAGGTCTCTAAGTAAAAGTTTCAGAATTTACCTTTTTCCGAGATTTTCTACTTCAGATCTACGACGATTCAACGGTTGATTTGAAAAATTGATCAGTCAAAACCATAGTATTCTTCGTCCTGAATCTAGTAACACCTTTAGTTTTGAGATCGGAAGCCAATAGGCACTCCAGATGTAGAAAGAAAGTTGAAAGACACTATTCACTCCAGATCATGTTTGGGGCTACCAAGCTCAGATATTTCCAATTTTTTCTAAGCTTGCTCCTTACTTCTTCCTTAACATGTTCCAAGTCCATATGGCTCTTCACATGAGTGTTTTCCTATGTTTCTTGGCCTCTTTTGATCACAAACAAACATAAAATAAACCAAAGCAGTATCCAAAGTAAGCAAAACCAAATAGAACAAGAAACATAAAATAATAAAAAGTTTAATATGAAATAAAGGATGAGATATAGCAATAAAATACATAAATTTCCCCTTTATCAAATATGTCGCTAGGCTAATCACCTATTGATGCGTATTTTCGCAAGTGTACGAATCGTTCAAGTAATAAAGTGTACAAAAGTACGGATATCGAACCCACAAGGAATGGCGTTACTAAGTACCGAAATTGACTAATCCTAATTTTATCTGAAAACCAAATTGTTGATTGTTTAAGAGGTAAATTAACTTACAAATAAATGCAAAGAACACAATTGAATGTTGTTCACAAATGATTAAAAACGCTAAGGCATTTGATTTCACTAAATCAATTCAATCCGATTTCAAGGCATGTTATATGAGAATCAAAGCTAAAAGTGATGGTTGAAATACCCAAACTTATCTAATACTCTCTCTCGAGTTATATTAGAATTACTTATCTATGATAATTAACTATATTTCGATGAAGATTTAATCACAAACAAGCACATTATGATCTATGGAATTTCCAGGATAACCACATACATCATTCATTAGTTCTCACACTCGCATTCAACATATGGTATTTATCACAAGAAGCATTCATTACACATCTCCTCTCGGTCTCAATATAATGCAACAACTCATCTAAATTTTTGCCAGAAATTCAGAAGCATTAAGCAATGAAATAAATACTCAACTTGAAAGCAATGAACTCATATAATCATAACCAAAGAAATCAGAGTTTCTTGATTCAACTACATCATAGCCTTAGCAAAAATGAATTAGTTCATAATGGAAATAAGAACAAAAACTATCTCAACTGAATACATAGCTATAAAAACGAAATAAACTGCAGAAAAATGAAGCTAAGGAAAAGAGATGAAGAACTCTTGGAGATGAACACTTAGCAGCAATAATGGTGATGATCCTTCAAGATTCTCCAAGCTTTCTCTCCAAAATGGCTTCCTCTCCTCCAAAATCGCCTCTCCTCTCTCTATTTCGCCGTCCTCTCTCTCTGTACCTTATGGTATTTATAGATCTAGGGTTTTGGGGACAAATTTGGAACAAAAAGTCACAAAAACGCGTTTTCTGAACGAACCTCGCCGCCGGCGAACGGATTCTCGCCGCGACGAGGGTTTTGTAAAACAATCTTACCACGGTGAACATATTCTCGCCGCAGCGAGATTTTTGGAATCTTGCTTTTCGCCGGCAGCGAGACACACTTGGTCGCCGGCGAACTCATTTGGCTGGCATCGAAAATTATCTCGTCGGCGGCTAGATTTGAGTCCAAAATTCGCGCTCTCAGAAAAGTTTGCTGCAACATTTTCGCCGCGGCGAATATATTCTCGCCGCGGCCAGATTTCCAAACCTTGAAACTTGATTTTCTTGATTCTCACTCAACCCCGGTCATTGGACTTTGTCCCAAACTTCTCCAAACTTATGATTTTACTTGAAATTGCACTTTAAACACAAAATACCCGTGAAATGACATTTGTGGATTAAATAGTCAAATAACCACAATTTTCACACAAATATCAATATTTAAATCATAACAAAAGTGCAATAATATGACTCTTATCACCTATCTGAAAGGAAATGACCAAACTTTGTATTCTTATATGAAAAATGTGAAAATATTGTGTAGTGAGTTTGACAACTCAGTGAGCAGATAATACCACCTATGATCTCTTAGGTCAGTATATGGATGTACTCATATATTAAAATTTATCACATAGAAAATTCCAATTCAGAGGTACATCCTTATGGGACTCGTATTTCAAATATTCTCAGTTCAAATCACATTCAGATGTCTAAATCCATATGCAATACAGTATGATCATTAACCAAATATTGATATGTATCAAAATATTTCTCATGCAAATATTTGGAGGATCCCAGATCAAAATCACCTTATCAGAGTTTAAGCCCCCCTTCCGTACTTTGTCAGTATAGGATTTGCCTAAACTCAACATTCCAGCTGAGGTTTGCCTTACCAATGTTCAAGAGGACACGTGAAGGGACTCTAATATGGACATTTTTCAAATACACAGCAAGGAAGGGCAAATCACATATCATATAGTTGGCATCTCGCCTAAATATGAGGCAACTCGCTTTCCTTCAAATATCATATCCTGTGTGTTAACCGTTACACGAGGCTAACACCACCCCTATTAGCTAAGATATCAAGGTGCACTTAGGCTAACATTACCTGTTGTTAGCAAATAGTGTTTCCAATAAGATTCCTCCAAAGAAATCATTATTTGCACATAAGTCATATCGTTCAAAACAGAGGTTTTAGGATAATTCAGAACTTTCAATCTCAGTACAATTTCTCTATCAAAAACTTCTCAATCAGGGTTATCACTTATACATGCCATTTTCCAAGGCAATCTAATAACTCTACATATCAATGCCACTTGCACAATATATTTCCTTTATCATATGATGAGATATACATTTAGAATCACTTATTCAATGAGTTCAAAAATCCATTTTTGAAATCATACTCTTCTTGAACTATAGGCCATATAGTAAACAAATCATATAATTTATTCCATTTCAGAGACATATAAAAGGTATAAGTAACTTGTAAACATAACCAAATATACATTTAAAGTTCAAAAAGAGAATAAGGTAAGTCATCGAAAGAAGTATCTACTCACATGGTAAGGCTCTAGGTTGGACAGCCCCAAAATGCATTTTTTCAATCTAAATTTGATCAAATAGACCTCAAAATCGAGTCTGAAAAGTCTAAAAATCTATAAAATGACTTTGGGATATTGGTCAACACTGGTCAACTGATTGTCACTGTTTATGGTTAGAATCATTATTCACGCTGGTTGGAGTTATTGTTCATAAGATTAAAAATTCTCATATGACTATGAAACTTTATATCTTATAGTTTATCTATCTCCTGAATCCATCTACGGTGTCAAATTTTCAATTTGAAGACTCTAAATAGGAGTTTCATAACTTACCTTTTTCTAAGAGCAAGTAAATAACTTACCTTTTTCTATGGTGTCAAAATTATCATTGTAAAAGTATTTTTTCTTGGACATATGTTTCTTAAAAATATTTCAATAAATAAGATTATTTTTAAGTAGAAAACAGTGAAAAATATGATAATCCAGCACCCAAAACGGCCTGGAAATGTTCAAGACACGGCCATGCTTGAAAAATACTTCAAACATGCTTAAAAATAGCCCCGAACACGGCCTAACCGTGCTGAAGCAACCCAGAACACGGCCTAGCATGTTCTGTGACCTTTCTTCACTTATTCAACCATATCTCCATCATACGAACTCCGATTGAGGTGATTTGAAATCCTATAAAAACCTAAGACAATGATATACAACGTTTGTGTTTATCATTTCTTCATATTATTTATGGATTATTCCCACAAAATTAAAACAAAAACGCTTATTTTTACTATCCTGGATTCCGACCTTTGCTCAATTAATCAGCCATATCTCACTCATATGAACTCGAACTTAAGTAATTTCAGTGTCTATAAATCCATGAGACATATATCTACAATTCATATGTTGAACATTTCTTTAAAAGCCTTGTCACAAGTTCCCAAAAGTTCAAAAACATAGGCTTCCCAGATTATTCCGAAATTCAGCTTAGTCTAATTTCTCCCTTATTTTTCTTTTATGTAATCCCATGCACCCATATGCATGTCCATACAACCAAAATATAATTTCATATAAATATCCAGACCACATGCTATTCAAAATGACATTTAAACAAATCTAAAAGCATATCTATCATTTTGTACAAAATTTATTAGAAGATGTTAAACCTACCTCAAACAATTCCTTAAACTTGTGCTTGATTCCTACCACCGAGAAATCCTTGATTTCCTTTTCCTCTTCCTTTTCCTTCTTCTTTCTCTTCTTTCTCTTCTTTCTCTTTCTCTTCTTTTTTTTTCTTCCCCTTTCTTTTTCTCCTCTTCCTTTTCTTCTCTTTTTTTCCTTTCTCTTCCTATCAACACTCTCCCTTCTCCTTCTTAACTTCTCATTATTTTTCCTACCTACCACCTCTTAATTATTTTTCCTACCTACCACCTCTTCATCACCAAAATGCCATTGCCATCATCCATTAATTACACAAATGCCATCCTCCATAAATTACATAAATTAAATGCCATTTTAATGAAATTACATAAATGACATTTTAACCATTCCTACTATCTTGTTTGACTTGAGTCAAAATAATTTAATCCTTCCATGAGATCCAAAATCCTTTTTCCTCTCTGAAAGAAATAAATTTCAATTAGTAACATAAGGAAAAATCGGGGATGTTACACTTTTCCTAATCAATTTCACTTTTTCAACGACATCTTACAATAAGTTTTACCCCACTGAGTCATTTAACAAAAAGTTTGTAACACCTCTTACATAAGGTTTTAAGTCATCCAATATCACTTTATTATAGGCAAACTTTGCTAAGAGGTCTTTCACCAAACTCGAAGACTTATACTTGAAGCATGCTCTCCAAACTAGCATCATCAATTTAGGTTAGTCATATTCTATCTATTGTATGTTATTCCAAATTAGATTCTAAAAGCTTAACTTTACTTAACTCACTCATTTATTAGGAGACCAACGATGTTTCATATAAAACCTCAAATAGTGCCATTTGTATATTGGCTTGGTAGCTATTGTTAAAAGTAAATTCAGCAAGGGGCAAGAATCTTTCCCAATTACCTTGAAAATCAAGCACATATGCCCGAAGCATGTTTTCTAATATTGGTATGGTTCACTCAGACTGCCCATCTGTTTGAGGATGGAAAGTGTAACGACCGGGTTTAATATATATATATATATATATATATAACAATCGATAACCCATTCCAAGAAGAAAACCATACACATTTATATAAACAACAAATGTTCCATCACCATCATATCCAAAACTACATCAGAGATTACTATTTATACATAATCGACATTGAGTTACATAACTATATCAACTTAACATTGAACCCTATACCGCACATCTCTCCTGAGTGTAAAGGGTGGATGAGGTGGTGTTGACATCGAGATTTGTACAACGCATCGGCATCCACTGGATCTCTATGATCAAGTACACATAAACAGCTAACATATCATTTGCTCTTATCTAAACAAAACACCAACAATAATGAGAATAGATGTTCCCAATAGGTTTAACATTAAAAGCATCATATAGTAAATAAGAAAATCAAAGTGTTATGTCTAGTTGTATAAACTACAAAAAACCTTTTCTCTTTGTATATGATAAAATAACAAGATTGTATAGCATCCTTTAATATTCGATAGACATGTTATGCATCAATATCAGGTATGTATAATAACTAGGTTATACTTCAATATATATATATATATATATATATATATATATATATATATAGTGCTTTCATGCAAGGTGACTAATCGTCTGTAGC